>CM062295.1:376629815-377229815 GCA_031216915.1 Pictodentalium vernedei
GAATGTGTAGCACGTATATGGGTAAAAAGATTCCCCGTAGTTTGGAAGCAGAGTTTTATTGCGTTTGGCTTCGGGTGGTCTCCAAAGTACATTGTCGGCCTCTCAGCGGTCCATACACCCTCTCTTTGGCACGATAATACTCGGCGTTCTTGACTCGTATAAGGTTTCCGTGATTGAAATGGCAACATTCACGGTCTCTTTAAACCATTTCCCGCCCCAGGGGAATAGGGTTTTATTTCATTTGGCTTCTGATGGCTGGAGAACTACCACTCCGGTTCGGACTTGGAAAATTTTGAACAAAAATCGGAATTTTTTTTTTTCGATTGTCTATGTGTTTTGGTCAATTTTGAGACGAAAAAGTTTTTTTTTTTTACCTGAAAGTTTTTGGTCCGGTCTTTGGACTGGGTACTACGACCTGATTATACTTTACAACCGCAGTGGGTTAAAGGCGGTGGTGATTGAAAAGGTGTAGCCCGTATATAGCTAAAAACATTCCCCGCAGTGTGGAGGCACAATCCTGCAGCATTTGGATTCGGGCGGTCGCCAAAGGTACACTCTCGGCCTCTCAACGGTCCGTACACCCTCTATTTGGCATGAGAATACTCGAAGCTCTTGAATCGTGTAAGGCTTCCGTGGTTGAAATGGCAGCATTCACGGTCTCTTTAATACTTTCCCCATCGCATGGGAATAGTGTTTTATTTCACTTGGCTTCTGATGGCTGGAGAACTACCACTCCGGTTCGGACTTGGAAAATTTTGAACAAAAATCGGAATTTTTTTTTCGGTTTTCTATGCGTTTTGGTTAATTTTGAGATGAAAACATTTTTTCCTTTACCAGGTAATTTTTTGGTCCGGTTGGGACTGAAAATTTTTGATCAAAAACCAAACATTTTTCTTTCGATCGCCACTTTGACCTGACAAAACTGTACTACGAGGCGGGTTAACGTCGCCGTTATTCAAAATTTGGATGTTGTGGCTCTTCCTCCACCCGTAAAACTATCCGACGCGACTGCCCAACCCCCACCCAACACAAACACCCATGTAGTTGGACTCTACAACTCTGGTGTCCATGCCAGGAAACACGTCTGAAAAACATTGATCACTTTGCACCCGGCGACCTCAAATTCATTGAACGCTGTACATAATTTGAAATCAAAATTTGCAGTAAAACCTACAGACATTGGAATTCGCGTTTCTTTTAAATATTTAATATTACTTAATCAGTCCTTGCGGATAGAATACCAATTCAAATGATTTGTGGTAATTTGCAATATATTCAGAAAAATATGCGCTTTTAGATTATATAGGGTAGGCGTTTAGTGTCATTTTACGTTTTGAGTGAAAAATCATTGAAACTTTAAGGGTGTCTAATTACAAGAAATATCCCGACAGTTACCTACCTGCAACTACCCATTTGCTTCCTAACATTCTGACATGGATTCCAAAAGTACGAGAGCACCACGACGGCCTTGAATTAGTTGCCGTAACCAGATTGAGGACTGGGAAACTCTGCCCCCTCCCCCACCCCCCCCCCCCCCCCCCCCCAAAAAAAAAAAAGGTCGGCGTGCGACTGTGGCGAACCGCGACCCCAATAAACATCTCTGTCGAAAATTTACACTTCCTATGGGAAAATAATTTCTGACCAGTGAGGCATAGACTCAGAGCCAGCAGCCAACAGAAGCTAACAAATGTCCGATGACCTACTTAACTGTTAGAATATCATCATTGTCAAAGAACTCATTATTCAAGTCGGCAATGAGATTTCCCAACACCAGACCAGAACCGAGTCCGGAAAGTGCGGGATTTAGAAATGTCACACACCATTGTTAACCTTTGACTAAACGCAGAGTCATGACAAGCCTTAAATGAGGCATTACGGGGTTCTAGAATTGTTATCAGAACCTCTTATTTAAAAGACAAGTCGGGAAGGGGAGGACCCCCTCAAATACCCTCTCCCATCTCGGGGCTGTGCACTTTGGATATGCCTAATATGTTACGGACTTTGGGCTCCAAAGTTTGAATTAGTTTTAGGTATACATATGCCCCCCCCCCCCCTTCTTCCCACACCCATGTCTATTTTTTAAATACTGCTGACTTCGAGTCTGGGAAGTTGCCTTCTGGTACCACGTTTCAATTTCAGGCTTTCACGATAAGAGCTCTCGGCATAGATAAATAACTGAGAATTATTCATCTACTCGAAGACCCTGCGACGTACATGTAGGTAAGAAGCAACAGGAAGGGTTTAGGCAATATGACCAATGCCTGGTGGAATTCCTCTAAAGTGACAACAATATACATGGTTGCTTAATGTTGACTTTAGGCCTATACTTGTTGTGGTCGTACAAACCCAGGCTTGTCATTATTAGAATGGTAGGAGGGCCATAATGTTCCAAGAGGGCCATTTTTGGTCCACCTTAATTCATCAAAGGCGGGAGACTGGAGTCGGTCCTGTTCTTGAGTTGACACAAAGTAAGTTGAGCCTTGCCGAGCCAGTGACCAGTGATGTCCCACAAATATCAAACAGTTTACCTTGGGTACCAGAAAGAAATTTGGTGAAAAAAAGCCCCAAAGAAAAATACACACTGGTAAATATATTGGCAGAATTGTTACTCAATAAAGAAATATTTTGATATTCTGTTATTTCGAAAACAGAATGCTTCAAAAAAACGGGAGTGTGAAAAGAAGGAAAGGAAACTTGTAGTCAGCTGCTCTGCACATCAAGGGAGCGGACTCAACACAATTCTCTTGCCAAAACCTTTTGTTTCAAAAACGCATTGTCATTCACTTCACGTGGTTACACGAAAAAGGCTGTGTACTGCACAATACAGCGTTATGACAGAATTTGTGTCTTTCACTTTGCGACATGATGGGACTCGGATCTAAATATATGCATTTATGACAGAGAAGAAATCATTATTCAAATCGACAAAGAGATTTCCCAACACCAGACCAGAACCGAGACCAGAAAGTGCGAGATTTGAAAAGTCGATAGTTTGTCTGTACAAAGTCGATTGTTTGCCAGGAGTACAACACTGAGAATACATTATTTTTTATGAACATATGACTCCAGCCAAGCCCCCTCCCCCTCCGCCCTCATTGAATTTGATGACGTGGCAATTGCGACGGCATTGCCAAAATTTAATGTCACAGCCAATTCAAAGAACTGGTGAATATTGTCATTTCCTTCTTTGTGATTCAAATTTATTACGAATCTAAAGTGTGGCGTCGTATTGTTTTAAATTTCCCAAACCGCTGTTACTTGAATACACCCGGCAAGGGCCGTGGATCAATTAGAAAGTTCACAGTTTGTGTGTGTGTGTGTGTGAGGGGGGGGGGGGGGGGAGGGGTCTTCCGCGAAATAACAGGTGGCCAACAGCAATTGTTGGCCATTCCAGTGGGGTCTTTGGGCATGCTTCCAGAAAAAAAGTTTTGAAATAGGACACTCTTAGAATGCATTTCTAGCGTTCTGGCATACGACAACCGCTTCCAAAATTGTTACCTATGTGAAAATGGTGAGTCAAAACCTGTTTTTAACAAATATTTAGTGTCGGCATGAATATTTTGGGCTTAAATACTTTATCTGATGCGGATAGAACCCTCTGTAACGCCGAACAAGTTTATTTGCCTAGAAGAAACTCTTAGCGTATACTGTGTATTCTTGTGCTTGCACGCCCCCCCCCCCCCCCACCCCCGACCGATTTAAGTCAAGAGATCTGCCGGACAGTACAAGTCGACCAACGAGGAATCTCCATAGACTTCCGCCGGTCGTCGCTTGGACTCGTCTCACCGAACAGCACAAGTTTTTTAATACGAGCACTGGTTCCCACAAAGACGACAGTTTTTTTTTTTTTTTTTTTTTTTTTTTTTTTTTTTTTTTTTTTTTTTTTATTTACAGTTTTCACAGTAAATTAATTCAAACACACACACTATATATATATATATATATATATATATATATAACTCTATTTCCAGTCTTAAGGCGACCGTACTTAAAACCCAGTCTTAGGGAGACCAAACGTATATTTGTTGATTTTGTACGTAATCTGATTCTCTTTTCATATAAATCACAAAATTGGTTCTATTTAGCATCTGCAGGGCTTGAAAATTGACTTTATCCAACAGAATAAAATATATACATTTACCGGTCTACTTAAAATCCATAACACCAAAACCAGCTTTAGGGAGACCAGTTATATATTTAACTCTATGTCCAGTCTTAAGGAGACCGTGCTTAAAACCCAGTCTTAGGGAGACCAAATGTATATTTGTTGATTTTGTATGTAATCTGATTCTCTTTTCATATAAATCACAAATTTGATACTATTTAGCATCTACGGGACTCGAAAATTGACTTTATCCAACAGAATAAAATATATGCATTTACCGGTCTACTTAAAATCCATAACCCCAAAACCATCTTTAAGGAGACCAGCTAAGTATATACTTCTCAAAGTTTGCTAAGCGCCAAGTTTATCCAACTACCTGTTTTACGTTTTAGTTGAAATATTGCAATGAAAAGTGTATATATTTTTTATTTAATTATATCTTCAAGGATCTAAGTATAGAAATTAAGATTTTATTTGTGTTTGACATTATATCTTAGCTTTTGAATACGATAACCATGGAAAATGGATATTATTGGTAAAAGAGGAAATTTTTTCAATTTCCCAAAAAGTTGACGGAGCGAACTGGTATGGGTTCAGTATCGAGTATGAGACCCATTTCTGTTAATTACAGCTTGACAACGCCTTCTCGTGCTCCCAAGCATCTGCCTGTTCGTCCTTTGTGGGATGTTGTTCCATTCTTAGACCAGCATGGTACCAAGCTCCTGGTCACTTCTTGGCTGGACTGGACGGGCTAAAATTGCAAGCTGCAACTTATTCCGGACATGTTCGGTTGGATTGAGGTCAGGGGATCATGCTGGCCAGTCCATTGTACTCCATACGCTGAATCCCCTCCATCTGTCGGTACTCCCCGGCAGCATGGGCAACATGAGTACTGGCATTATCGTGCATCAGAATGAATCTATCACCCACTGCACCTGCATACAATCTGACGTGGACATCCAGGATCTTTTCAATATACCGATGTGTAGTCAATGTACCACGTTCAAGGACACATAGCTCTGTACGTCCATCCGTGCTGATACCACACCAGACCATGATTGACCATGATTGAACCTCCACAACAGCAGTCATGCTCAGCAATGTTGGCTGCATGGAATCGCTCTCATGGTCTTCCCCATACCCCCAGAACGCCTATCTGTGTGGTCTAGGCAGTACTTTGACTCATCTGTAAAAAGGACAGGTCGCCAATCTTCTCTCGCCCATCCAACGCGGTCCATGGCCCATTCATATCGTGCCTAGCGATGGTTCTGGGACAGCGGAATGCGAATACATGGTCTTCTCGATCAGAGACTACCTTCGTGCAACCTTGCCAGGACAGTCTGTGTCGAAACATTTACCCCGGATGCATTCTGAAGATCACTGCAAAGCTGAGTTGCTTTGGCGAAGCAGTTCCTACGGACCTGAATGATCAAAAACCGGTCTTCAGCTGCAGATGTTACCCTGTCTCTGCCACCACCATGCCGTCTTATTGGTGTGCCATACTGCTGAAATCAAATCTTGCCCAGGCTCTGGTGATCGCGGTGTGGTGCATGCCAGGGGCTTCGCCAACCTGACGATGGGTAGCCCCTTGCTCCACCATCCCTAAAGCCCGCCACATTTCTGCTTCAGACAAATGTCTTCTTACATTTGAATTTGCCATATTTAATCATTAAATCACAAGGATTTGTCTTGAAATGAAGATTGAATACCCCACAATGCCATGTACATGTAGACAGTACACGAAAACATCATGAAAATCAAGGGGTACATGCTTCCCATGACTGTCACGAAAAGTCTGCCTGCCAAGAGAGCTCATCCAAACACTGGGGACCATCTCAATACATTCCTTAATCATATCCACCAAATATATCGGAAATATTTCACAAGCAAATTTCACAATGATGTGTCAAATATTTGGTGCTTAGCAAACTTTGAGTAGTATATATCTCTATTTCCAGCTTCAAGGAGATCGTGCCTAGTCTTAGGGAGACAAAATGCATATTCGATGATTTTGTATGTAATCTGACCCTTTTTGCATATAAATAACTAAATTGTTACTACTCAGAATCTGCAAGACTTGAAAATTGACTTTAAGCGACAGAATAAAATGTACACATTTACTTAAAATACAAAACCAGCTTTAGGAAGACCATATATATATATAAGTCTATTTCCAGTTTTAAGGCGACCGAACTTAAAAACAGACTTAGGGCGACCGGATGTATATTTGGTAATTTTAAATAGTACCTAAGTACGGCATCGTAGAAGCGCCACGTGTTGTTGTGATAGTAATCTGTTTAAGCAGATTAGTAATCCGTTTAAACATATTAGTAATCCGTTTAAATAGATTACTTAATCCGTTTAAACCGACTGCTAATCTGTTTAAACGGATCAGTCATCTGTTTAAACTGATTAGCTGCACGGATTTGATTGGTTGATTATTACGTGGTCTGTTATGATGATATAGTATTTGACTTACTGACGTCTCGCCGCACAGTTCGCATGGCGTTGAGGGCTATGGGCTATGAGATGAGGCCTCAGCACATAGCTATTATGTCGTCAGATAGGAAAATTGATCACTAATGATGCCACGATGATCGACTGAGGCGATCATTACTGATCAATTACCCCAGATGTGGACATTGAGGCTATGAGATGAGCCTTCTTAGCCACGAGAGCCGTGAGTTGAGACCTAGCTGAGGCCTCTCCTAATGGGCCTCCTATTCTCAGTCACACTTCCCTTTCTTCCTGAACCCCTCTCCGGCCCTAATCTTCGTCCACTCTACCAAGTGATCTGTGATGAGTGATCCGTAATTGCGGAGATCACTTAAAGCATATGAAAAATTCAGATGAATCGGAGAGTCGTTTAGGGAGTCACTCCTCAGTAGTAGATGTAGAGAACAGCCTACATTCGGAGATCTTATGGTGACGTGACTAAGTAACGTCATGTTTGGTTGTCATGGTAGCCCACGTGCGCGGCCATCTTTTGACGTAATCTCCATGGTGATACGTGGCTTTGGCGCATGTTGTAAGGGTGAAACGTGTTTCCGTCTGCCATTTTGTATACTGAAGGTCGTCGTCTTGGTTTATGTGGTAGCACGTGATTGCTATGTGACCCCAAACCTTCTTATAGGACAGAGGTATGTTCCTCCGTACAAGATTAAATCTAATCACCCAAATAAACCCCTCAATGTCCCCGAATCACACAAAACTACCGAAATGGACTTGGCGAAGCCCCAGAATGGGTTTTTCGCCCAATAACAGGACCATTCCTCTACATAGGAGTACTATACTGGTTCAGATTCCTTCAGAATCCTTGTTTACACCGTAGAATTACCACAAATAGCCCGACAATTGTTTATTAGGCACGGATTTAATACTAAATCATCGGTTTCTACCTACCTATCTTCAAGCTATGTTATAACTTCCCCCATCTCTTTATAAAGTATTCCGACCACCCTAGTCGTGTTTATATTCTAGTGGACACATTACATGTAGCACATAGGCACATGCTGGATGTGCCGATATGTGCTCGTATACTTATGCACAATGTGAGTATATAACATATGGACATACGGGCATTGGAAGATCCCTATGATATGGTGATGTACTATTGGAGGATAGTTTTTGGAGGATACTGTTTAGAGGATTCACGTCAAACGGGTTTTTACACCCGAGTAATTCACTCTACATCCGGATACTTTTGTTGGGATAGTTGATAAAAACAACAACAATATATGACATTTCATTCATTTTGATTCAAGTATGCAGTTTATTAAGTTAAATGGTCCAGGCATCTTTTTCAATATCTTTTTCTTCTGACTTCTCTCAGAGGATGACCATCTCATCTTCGTGTTGGTTGGAGCTTTTCCCATCGTTTGACTTTGTCTATATTCTTGCGTGCTAGCTGACAGAACACTGGTAGCTTGACCTTGTTGGTTGTTTTGATTTCTTGTCTGGCATCTTTCTCGTCTTCAGGCTTCTTCGTAGTGGTAACTTTGTTCTCACTGGGATCTGACATCACGGTCTTCCCTTCAAACTGATTCGCAACTTCATTCTTGTATTGACCTTTAGTCTTTTTTGGTCTGATCTTGTTTTGATCCATCCTTGAATCGTCAGACTGATTCGTAGTTGAAACTTCGTTCTTGGCGAGAGCTGGCATCGTTCTCTTGTATGAGGACTGCTTCATAACGTCATTCATATTTTTGACTGAAAGTTGGCCCATCCTTGAATCTTCATTCTTCTTCGTAGTTTGACTGAAAAGAGTTTCGTCCGGAGTTGCCTTCGTTCTTTTGTTTGTAGTTAATAATCAGACAGTATCCACACATCTTTGTTTCATTCTAACATCACCTATTTGCTGGTCTAGATTTCTTCTCTTGGCTCCATCTACCACACGATTCAATCGGGTCAGTTCTTGGGGAGTCAGCTTTAATCCAGCTCATTCTTGAAGATCTGTAGTAAGTCATCTTTGAATCTGAGCACCGTTGTTGACACAGACAGCTTTACTATTCCACATCGCCCCAGTCCTAGAGCTGAAAAAGGTGTAAAGGGATGTTTGAAAACAAAAAAATTAATTGATCTACGACCAGGTCTAGGGTCGTCGGAATACTTTATAAAGAGAGGGAGAGGTTATAACATAGCTTGCAGACACAAAGGTAGAAGCCGGTGATTTAGTTTGAAATCTGCGCCAAATAAAACAACTGTTGGGGTCTATTTGGGTAATTCTACAATGTAAAATTATTGTTATACAAAGGAATGGTCGTGTTGCACTACGTGCTACTATTATAAGCCCAAGATGAGGGACTTCATATCAAATAAAGTCCGTTTCGGTAGTTTAGGGAGCATTTTTAGTAATTTGGAGGAATTATCGGGTTTATTTGGGTGATTCTGTTTAAGGATTTGCGGAAAATCCGAACTAAAAAACTACTCTGCTACAAAAGATCACACCACTTATTGGTAAACAAGTCCATTCTTGGGCTTTGCCAAGTTCAGGAAATTACTCTTATTCTATCGAACACACCCTCCGAACACCATCCTGTCCTGTAAGAAGATGTTGGACAACATAGCGACCACGTGCTACCAAACAATCCAAGATAGCGACCTCCAATATACAAAATGGATGACGGAAACATGTATCACTCTAACAACACCACGCGCTGCACACTAGGACCATGCATCACTATGGGGATGACGTCACAAGATAGACGCTTACTCAGGCTGCCATAACAACCAAACACGACGTCTCTATATCATGTGACTATGATGTCACATATGAGATCCCCCATGAGATCCCCCAATCCCATCTACTGGTCTCCTCGATTACTCATTGGCTCGATTGCATCGAGTCGTTCAAAGAGTACCTTCTCGAGCAGCTCCCGCTGCTCATCTGTAGGAGTTGTTCAAGGAGTCTCTCCCCGAGGGATTGCTCTACAACTCGTAATGATAACTAAGTGATCACAAGGTGTCCCACAATCATGTGATGGCCAATGGTTGTGGGTGGAGACCTCACTGAGGCCATTTTGATCGGTCTTTATACTCATATGAGGTTCTGCGAGGCCTGTAACCCCATATGTGACCCCGGACTCTTCCCAAACGGCCTGATCAAGGAGAGTGACTCTTCGAACGACTATTTGACTCGTCTGGATTATACTATCACTAAAAGATCGCCGGGTGTCCTGCGATCACGGATCACTGATCACAAAGAGCCTAGCGATCAGTGATTCTCAATAACCCCATTGATCATCAGTGGCTGACCTATAGAGCCTCTCTTTGAGATTGGGGAGGCAAGAGAGCTTCTAGAAGAAGATTGACTCAGTCGCTCTTGATCAGGACGCTGGGGCATGGTTGGTGGGTCACTAGCGCCAGTAGGGGATACTAAGGCTCATGCACAATGGCTAACTACGATCACAACATGAGTATCAACGCAAGACCAGGGCTGAGCGTTAAAAAGCCATGCTGCCTATTTTAGAGACAGTTTGCACCTCCCAAGCATTGGTGACTGGGTCCTATTTTACCAGTAAAACGGGGTGTCCCGCAGGGATCAAGTAGCGTTAGCAGTGGTTGAAGACAGGTGATCAACAACATGTATTACAGCTTAGTTCACAGCGCAACCGTCTCCCCACGTCGGCAGTTGATGTGAAGTAGCTTGCCCAAGGACACGACGCACCTACCACAGACGGAGATCGGACCGTGGACCTGTCGGTTTGAAGTGAAATGTTGTAAGCACTGAACCACCGGAATTTGTAGCGGTATTGTATATTTGCCAAGGTTACCCCATACTGGTCTCATTTTAAAGACACTATTTACCATGTGTGGTTCTAAAAGAGGTAAGCAATACTTCCAGCATTGAATAGATGGTGGGATGGTGTTGGATCAAGAAGAGGTCGACTTTGGCAAACTTGATTTGGGCCACTGTGTTAGGGTCGCCGAGTACTAGTGTAAGTAAGAGAAGCTAGTCCTCTTGGTCACCCTTGGAATAGGAAGAAGATGTTAGGTCAAATTGGGGAGGATAGGGCTTCTGGAAGAAGAGGAGGAGGGACTGTGTCACTCTTAACCTGGCTGTTGATGTAGGGTCACCCGATCTGTGCTAGGCTACCAAGTCACTCTTGGAATGGATGGTGGGATGAAGGTATTGGGTCACGTGAGGGATGCTAGGGCTGAAAAAATAGGTGTGGAGCAAAACTCACAGTTGGGCTGCTTGGGTAAGGTGGCCGCGCCACAGCAGCATATAGGGGAGGCGTAGTCACTAAGGTCTCTCTAAGAATGGGTGGGACGATGAACACTCTGGGTCAAGTAGGGTAGGCTGACTTCTGGAAAGGCAACTGTATCATTCGTTGTTGAGCCACTAGTATAGGGTCAACATGTCACTTTTGGAGGGCGTGGGGTTTAAGCCTGCTGGGTCACTGGGTTGCCCTTTGAGGTGTATGGTCACCAGAGCACGTAGGGGAAGCTAAGTCCTCGTGGCATTGGTCATACATGAACTAGATGGTGAGATGAGCATGTTGGGTCAGATGAGGCAAGCTAAGATTTTCTAGTGTTGGGACGAAGGTCACTTAAATGGTGCCTGTGGCACACTTTGAAAGTTTCTGGGATAGGGTAAGTGGGATAAATGGGGAAACCGATGCTCAGGTCGCCGATCAGGTTTTCAGGGTAGGAAGGGATGGTGTGGTGATGTACTGTGTGAAGAGGTTTACTAGTTTTGAGTGAAAAGTGGCGTGGTTTCAAGCTATCAATGCACCAACTTGAACCAAGATAAATTAACCTGAGAGAGTAAGGTGATGCTCATGATTAACGTTGATGTTGGGGTTGGTGTTAGGCCAGGGTTAGATTAGGTTCAGGTTTAAGTTAAGGCTAGGCTAGGGTTACATTCTAATAATAAGGTTAAGATTAGGTTATGGTCTTAGTTATGTTAGGGTTATGAGTAAAGGTGCAGTTAGGGTTAGCATCAGGGTCAGGTTAGGAACACACGACTGGGAACACGTTTGTTGATCTGTTCTTTCTGTTGGCTGTTCCTTTGTTTTCCAAATCTCATTTAGGCTGCTATGACAGCAAAACTTCCACGCAAGTCACGTGAATGGTGACATCAAATGAGATCCAGCCGATGTTGGACAAAATCAACACCATATACTACTTTCCTGTTTGTTAACTGTGAATTTTGCTCATTTGCTTGATCACTTGCTTGCTGGGGATCTCAGTGTGTCAGCCTGTATGGCTTTCTATTCGTTGGTGGCAATTTTGGACGAATGTTTGAGTTTTCTACCTATACACCCGCTGTTTGTAATTGTCATGCTTTGATAATTGATCTATGATTGTTTTCTTCCCTTTAGCCCGAGACGTATGGTTGTTAGTCAGGGTTTGTATTAGATTTGAGGTCAGGTTTCCACCTCTTTGTCACTTTCACTGTTGGTTCATCGAATGTTCTGCATGTTTGTCGATAAATCTATCTGTTGGCCGGGGTCTTATGCATGTCAGGCAATGTTTCACATGTTAGTCTGATTAGATTCCAACTCGCTGGTCAGGTTACCGAAGTATCCGCCAGATGCTAAGTTTTCTTTTCGTTCCACGAAATTTTGTCTGGTTGGTTGGTCGATCTGTTGAGCCAGATAGCACGACTGTTGAGTGGGATTTATATAATTATGTTAATTGGACTTTTTATCTAGAGTTTTGATTGGATAATAACGCATTATTTCTTTGGGTCTCTGTTGTTGGGTATACCTCTACATGTTAATTAATTGAGATTTCTACATGGTCAGACATTCGCATTATTTCTCGAAGTTTCGATTGATCCAGCTATGCATCTTCTCATTCAGGTGGATTTATACTTGCTGATCGAGGTTTCTACTTTTTTTGTTTGATGTCTGCCCGTTAGTGAAGTACATGTCTGTTGCCACATGCCAATTAATCGAGTTTTCTACTTGTCAGTCGGGATCACCTAATTTCAATCAGATGATTGTCCAATACCAATCCTGCACCCCCCCCCCCCTCCAGCGCCACCACCAAGATACACACCCACGAGACCAGCAAACCCTCAGCATCAGTGACATAATCGCCTCGTTTGCCATTCCAGCAGGTGCGAACTTTAAGCTTACCTTTACCAAGTCCAGTGTTATAACTGTACCCCAGCCACTAGTCTACCACCTCAACTAGTAATGGTTTTTCACTGAGGTTGTTATAGTGGGCTTTCAATGTAAACACTGTCTGACCGCAGATGGGGGGGGGGGGGGTATACAACTTAAATAGCAATAACTTGGGGAACCTGGGGGAGGCCCATCATCCCCATTTCTTAACAATATACAGTGCGACTGATAACAATTCACATACACTGACTTAGTTATATGTATTAGACACACGCACTCAGTAAAGTATAACACTCTATTCAGAGCAAATACAGGCGGATTCTACAAACACAAAAAACTAAGTGATATCAACGAAATTCATGTGACTTTAATGCCCTCCAAATAGCTTAGAGACGACGAGGTTTGAAACCAAACACTCAGATGTAAATTCTGGAGCAGTCATCAAGCCGTGGCGGAGTTCGCCCGTGGTCTTCTGGCAAAACCAGGTGTACGTCGCTGTATGGTGTGCGACGACAAGGTGCTGGGTCTCGGCTACTAAGCACCTGAACCAAACCATAGACTTGTTCACTAGAGGTTTCTGGCCATTCCATTCATACTACCAGTCACGGCGGATCCCATCGAGCAATATATGCGAGTCACTCGAGGTAAGACGGAATCCCACTTAAGGAATCCCTTTTGAGGAATCCCATTTGTGGAATCCCCTTTTCGAAAACGCCTGTGGCTATGGAATCCCTTTTTTCTGAAATGAGTCTAAAAGTCGTTCGAGGAGTCACTTGTATGAGCAATTGCTCATTGGCTCATTTGCCCGATGGGATTCGAGTCGTTCGAGCAATATATGCAAGTCACTCGAGGTAAGACGGAATCCCACTTATGGAATCCCTTTTGTGGAATCCCCATTTGTGGAATCCGTTTTTCCGAAATCGGCTGTGGCTATGGAATCCCTTTTTTCTGAAATGAGTCTAAGAGTCGTTCGAGGAGTCACTCGTATGAGCAATTGCTCGTTGGCTCATTTGCTCGGTGGGATTCGAGTTGTTCGAGCAATATATGCGAGTCACTCGAGGTAAGACGGAATCCCACTTATGGAATCCCTTTTGTGGAATCCCATTTGTGGAATCCCTTTTTCGAAAACGGCTGTGGCTATGGAATCCTTTTTTCTGAAATGAGTCTAAGAGTCGTTCGAGGAGTCACTCGAACGAGCAATTGATCGTTGGCTCATTTGCTCGATGGGATTCGAGTCGTTTGAGCAATAAATGCGAGTCACTCGAGGTAAGATGGAATCCCACTTATGGAATCCCTTTTGTGGAATCCCATTTGTGGAATCCCTTTTTCGAAAACGCCTGTGGCTATGGAATCCCTTTTTTCTGAAATGAGTCTAAGAGTCGTTCGAGGAGTCACTCGAACGACCAATTACTCGATAGCTCATTTGCTCGATGGGATTCGAGTCGTTCGAGCAATATGCCGAGTCACTCGATCGAGCAATTACTCTAAAGCTCATTTGCTCGATGGGATTCGAGTCATTCGAGCAATGACTTATCAGTAACTGCTCGATAGCTTATTGACTGATTTCAACGGTCCCCTGCACTGGTGTCCCCCAAATATTCCCTCAAAAGCCCCTGACATACTACTCAAGATAATCTAGTTCACCACGATCCTTGACCAAGCGGCGAGTCAGTCGTTTACCATCAGTTTTTGCGCCCTGAGTGAACTTCCCGATGATGATGCATCCCTGATTTCTATCTTCGAGGGGTGATACTACATTCTTCTTTCCGAAAGCGATTATGGCTTCTCCTACCTCTAATCCGGTTAGGATGCCGGAATCCATGAGATATGAGAGAAGGACCGTAGGAGCCCAGCCCTACTCCTCGAAATGCCTTCCGAAGCATGCAGGGATGACAGGGTGGACACTTGGGTCGAAAGCCCACTTATGTATTTGGGCGAAACTGGTACGTATGTCTTTGGGTAAAGCGTCATTGGTTGCTACACGGGTCATGTTGGCTTTTGAATGACCGAAACGTTCGAAGTAGTGCTGCGCCTCACCCAGACCTTGGAAGCTTGAGGGATAGCATGCCTTTATGTCAATGCTTATGATGTCTTTGACGTGATACCGTTCTGCGTTCCAGAGGCCATGTTCGACACAAACCTTTTCAATGTCATCCAGGAAAGATGCTTGGGTCGGTTTCAAGTCATTCCTTTCCTTTGCGACGATGCTGTCTGTGTGGTTCACCCCGAATGCCCTGTCGGCAATAGATTCATGTCCTAGATTGGCGCAGGTCTTCTGGGGGGTTTGGTGGGCCTTTTTAGTCCTAAAAGCACATTCGTCTTGTAGGACGAACTGGTCGACACTGAGCTGTCTATCATGGCCACTTCCGAGCAGCCAGACAGTGATTGGATCATTTTGGGCGGCCTGTCTGGTGGCTTCCCAGACGTCGCCCTCTTATATGTGGACCAGTCTGGACTGGGGGAAGTGCAGGTCTTTGGACCAGGCATAGCCATTATGGTGAGCTCTACTTTCCCTCTCACACCATTTCCACAAACTGATATCTGCCGCTGTTGCAGATATCCTCACCAGCTATATCCTTCACGATGATGGCCCGCTTGAGGATCTTCTCGAGCTCGCCTACATCGTCGACTGTTGCACCCGCGCCATAGACTCTCTTATCAAACTCCTCGATTTTCTGTCGATGGGGGGTTAGGCCTTGTCCTCTGAGGGCGTCCTCGAAGTGCTCCACCAGTCTCTGCGCGATACAGTTGAGCCCACCATCTTTCATTGGTGCTAGGTTTGCTGGGTCCTGTCTCTGAGAAGGTAGAGTCCGTAAAGGACCGCGATGACAGGGTAAGCATTCTGGTAGAACACCTGGTCGATCCCGGTCAGCGCGTCCGGCTTACTTTCTTGAGAGATCTCTACGATGCCCCTCCCTTCTTCCTCTCCGCACGGACAAGGTCGAACTTATCTTCGGCGACCCCTTCATGATGCTCGCGCAGTAACTTGATTTTCAGGGTGAACGCGCCCTCTGGAAGGGCTGCTCGCAGTCATGCTGCCCTCTCGTCTGTCATGATGTGGGCTTCTTGGCCCGGTCGGCCGATCCTTGCATGCACACCATCAGCGAACTCAACGTAGCCGAAGGCAAGAGGGCCCTCTACCTCTACCCTCCACGTAGAGAAGACTGCGGCGACGCAATCAACTTCAAACTCGTCTTTGGCGTCGTTCACAAGATCGGCCCATGGTTCGTCATCTGGCAGCCTCACCGGGTAAGGAACTTCGATATCCAAGTCGAATTGTCGCCGTTGTTTGGCTGGGTCAAACTCAACAATTGCCTTCCTTTTTCTCCCACGCGCCTTTCGGGGTGGAGGGGGAGGTCGTGCAGAATCTGAAAGTAGAAGCCTCAGCAATCGCTTCTTTATTGCTTCTGGAATGGGTTCATTCAGGATGTTCTGGAGGACAACATCTTGGAGAAGCTCCGGTGTTTGCATTTCAGCCAACAGTTGATTGATGTATTCGTCCACACTTGCCATGCCGAATCACTATTCCTGTTGCCAACATATCTCTAAAAGGAAATTTCGATGGCCGCCAGCCAGGTAAGTTCCTTTGACACGACCCTCTGCTCTCGGCGCAGTAATTTCATATGTTTGTTCTTATGACCACACCTCAGGCAGAGCGATAATTGGTTCGTTACAACCTTGCAACAAACACGGCAGGGCTTTGTACACGATACATTTCGGAGTTTGACCAGATGTACCCCACACTACTCCTCCATACAGTGCCGGCCACAGAGCTCCGTAGAGCTTAAAGTACTGACATGGGTTTTTACCTCTCCGCATTGTACACCTGATCGGGTATATCCATTATCACAGATATGTCTAATAGGCTTCACCACCGGAAGGAGGTTTATGTCTATGAGAGGCCTGGGTCGGCGAGGGTGTGGGCCCGTCCCTCTATGCGACCGCCTGTTTGGTATCGGCATATTTTTGTGTCTACGATAGCAAAATGTGTCAGTTCCGATGAGAAAAAAGTTTAGCACCCTGCGCCTGAGTCTCTTGGTCGTAACTGTATGCCAGTCTGCTGGGGCAGGGCGAAACCGCTTTTTATAAATAATGCGATCCCTTACAGTAAGTTGAAGGTGTGGTGCTCATGTGCCTTGTTTTTCTGGCTGACCTTGAGCTCATTATAGCGCAAATACCTAGCGTTGGATTGGTTGGCTAATTGCTTTATCACCCTGCCAATAGCCCACACGTCAATTTCTCCATCAGTGGTTGTGTTTAGTGTTAAAATCAGTGCATAGGCATACTGGGTTTTTTAGCTCTTTTTCTCCTTCGATGCTATAGATACCCTGTAGTAACTCAGCCCATTTGATAGCAGGCTTATTCTCCACTTCGTCGGAGTTGGCATCAGTTGGAAACATTGTGTCGTTACCCTCTTACTATACCAAAGGGATTCATTTCTCCAATGGGCCGAAACCCTCCCCCTTCCCAACCGTGGGCTGTTTCTACGCGACCTCCTGTTTGGTATCGGTATATTCGGTATATTGTTGTGTCAACGTTAAGTCTCGTTTGGTGTTGGGGTAGAAACTGAAACTACGCCGATGCCTGAAATGGGACGGCCACTGGGCCGGCGAGGGAGGTGGGCCGTCCCTGGGGGCCCCAATTGGTGCATTCGCTCCCCCTGCATGTGGTGGACTGCACCCCTGATCCCCCAAGTTTGTGCATTCGCCCCCCCCCCCCCCGCGCTGCTTAAATCATCAAACCCACTACCGACTCACATCCAACACATCAACCAGTATGTCTAAGACCACTTGCACCACCACTATCTAAACATGTAACAACACCACTAAGGTTGCTTCAGCTGCTTCAAACTCTCAGATGGTCACTACTTTTTACTTTGACTGCCAATACTATGGGTATTCATGACTATCATTACCATCAAAACCGCCACAGTGGCCAGTTCCACGGGATTTCGAAGCTATTCTATCAGCTTTTACCATTCCTTCCATTCTATTGCGCTCACTATCACCACCACTACTATAACAGAAACTACAACAACAACTACTACTATTACTACCACTACTTCTGCAGACTAACAGGCGCTACCACTATGAAGATGTTTGTAACTAGGAGAAATTTTGCACGTCTAAAGCATCATTGTGTCTAGTTTCGGATGGTTGTGTGGGTAATCATGGCCATACCCACTATATGAGAGACTCAGAAATGAATACTTTTCTAAAAGTGATCACTGTTAGCGACTATCACTTTTAAGGTGCCAAGGCTGTCAGTGATTTGTGATAACTGATCACTAGGCTATTGTGGTCTTAAAGTGATCAGTGAACTTTTCGAAAAGTGATCACCTTTAAGGTGACTAGACTCCAAGCATTAAGTTATCACTGAAAACTTGGAGCCTAGGTGGCTTAAAATGTATCACTAACGTGGTCACTTTTGAATCGCCTGTTTAATGTGTTTGTCGTATGACTGGGGAACATCATTTGAAATGTATCATTTTGGAATATTTACACAAAACTACTTGAACATTACTAAATACTGGGACTGCAGTATGACTGAGGATTATCATCATTATTTCATTTGTCATGTAACATGCACGGCATATTTCCACAAACCTAACTATCACTAAACTGTCGGTCTCCTTAACGCTGGAACTGTAGTATGGTTGTGTTGTATCTTTTGTTTGTAACATACCTGGTATTTTTACAAACTGTAGTATGGCTGCGTTGTATCTTTTGTTTGTAACATACCTGGTATTTTTACAAACAACTTAATCATAACCAAATTGTATGGCTGGAAAGTATCAATCGCGATATAACATACTTGGTGTATTTGCATAAAAAAACTTAACAATCACTAAATTGTCGGTCTTTTTAATTCTGGGTTGTAGAATGAATGAGCAATATCATTTAGTATATTTTCACAAAAAAACTTGAGCATAACTAAATGGTCGGTCTCCTTAATGCTGGATTTGTAGTATGACTGGACAATATCATTGGTAATGTAACATACTTGGTGTATTTTCAGACATAACTTAACCAGCAGTAAAATGTCGGTCTAAATAAAACTGGTTTCATAGTATGACGGGGCAAAACCATTACATACAGTTAAAACTAGAAGTCCTGTCATGAAATGCGCACAAATACCACGTTGATATGCGCGTTAATGTACGCGTTATGGCCCAAGTAAAGCTTTCAAATTCTGCACATATATATGGCCTGTGCACAAGCAATGTTTCAGCCAATGGACCTCTGGGTAACCCGGAGGTATATTGGCAGAAACATTGCATGTGTTTGCTATGAGTAACCAAGAGAACCTGCCGTGCTTTGGATGCCATTTGATATGGCAATTGCGCACAATTCCAACGCGCAATTAAGCCTAGATAAGCGCACTATTCGTGACAGGACTTCTAGTTTTAACTGTACTTGGTACATTTCCACAAACAACTTCCCCATCACTAAATCATTGGTCACATAATGCTGGATTTGAAGTATGGCTGTGATGTAGCATTCGTGATGTAGCATACTTCAGATATTTCCAAAAACGACTTAACAATCACCAAATTGTCAGCCATCTTAATATTGGGCTCTGCTGTATGACTGGAAAAAATTATTAATGACTTTGGATGGTGGGCGGCGGTTGTGCGAACTGTCTAAGATGTATACAAACTCATTGGAGTAGATGTGAAGCACTTTTTATCATATTTATTATTTTTGTTCACTGAATCCTTTCTCATCGTTCATCTCATGCTATTAGCTCCTTGTGGTTTTAAACTTCTCGGAGTCTAATCCATACTAAAAGCATGTTCACCCCCCCCCCCACCACCCACCCAACTGGTACTTTATTTGCCCAGAGAGAAGGCTCGTGGAGAATTGAGCTCTTGCATACAACAGAATTCACCTTTAGTTGCATTCTGTTTTACAATTCCTATGGCTTCGGCTCCTCAACATTCTAACTCTGATCAAGCTTCGCTCAAGCACAGTTACAGCGGTTGAAGACATGTGCACCATCGACGTGCAGTACGCCTTAGTACAAGGCCTCATCGTGCCCCCATGTAGGCAATGGGGATCAAATTCGGGACCTTTAGCATAGAAGTCCAACAGTCTACCGCTGAACCACCACACGCCCTGATTGGGTTGTTTACTCAGTTGACAATATTACAAATTTTTCTTCAATGCTTTGATTAAAAGAAAATATGAAATGCCTCTTCCAGCTTCGTACTGGTGGTCTGCACTTTAAAAATTTGTTATTATTATGAAATGCAGTTGGTCGGAGGTGACAAAACAGCTGGTGACAGTAAATGCCGTGAGTGCAGAATAAAGACTGACTCTGCAACAACAAGGTACAAGAACAGTCGTGAAAAGGCATGTACTTGTCAACCGGGTTTGTGGGTGTGACACCTATGTCATCATTTTCGGGTAGTAAAGTGAGGGTAAAATAAGCGTCAAAATCATTCAACTAGAAAAAATAACACCACATCATGTTTATTGTTATTTTTCTCTTCTAAAATCCAAATCAACTTTTTTTCATACAAAACATTCCATGTTCTCTGAGTAAGCATATACAAATAATGTTTCACCTATTTTTCAGAACCCCTGCTCTTCAGATCCTCAGGGTATTTAATCTTGAAGAAAAACAACAGACCCCATCTAGAGATCCGCCCAAAGAAGCAAACTAGGTTTCAAAGTGATCTGATCTTAAATATGTCTTGATGGGTGTGCCTAAGGGAAATATTGATGCGTAACTAAACTAAGTTCAAAGGTCATCATTGCCAACGGCAACATTTTTTGACGGGAGAAAATCATTAGCTCATATCTAGAGTTCATCCCTAACAAGCATCCCAAGTTTCAAGGCAATCTATCATAAATGTGCTGCGTAGGATGTGCCAAAAGGAAATATAAGCACTAAGTTCACCAAAGGTCATTGCCAATGCCAACGCTTCTGGCGGAAATGGAATAAAATAAATCGATAGCTCCCATCTCGTGGTATCCCCAAACAAGTGTACAGAATTTCAAAGCAATCTTATCAATGTGCCCTATTGGGTGTGCCAAAGGTAAATTTTTGATGCCTGATTGAACTAAGTTCAAAGGTCATTACCAATGGGAACTTTTTTATAGAAATGGAAGAAAATCGTTGATTATGATCTAGATGTCGCCCATATAATATTAGATATTAATGCGATCTGACCAAAAATGTGTCCTGTGTGGTGTGCCAGAGAAAACTTTTGATGCCCAACTAAACTAAGTTCAAATCTTATTGCCAATGGCAATGTTTTTGATGGAAATGGCAGAAAATCGATAGTTCTATATGTCACCCCAAGCAAGCATACCAAGTTTGAAGGTGATCCAATCATAAATGTGTCCAGCAGGGAGTGCCAGAGGGAAATATTGATGCTTAACTGCAATAAGTTCACCAATGGTTATTGCCAACAGCGGCTGTTTTTGATGGAAATGGTAGAAAATCGATCATAAATATGCCCTGTAGGGCATGACAAAAGATTATATTGATGCCTGACTAAATTAAATTCAAAGGTTGTTGCCAAAAGCAACATTTTATAATGGAAATGGAAGGATATTGATAGCTCCCATCTAGAGGGAACCAGAAAAATGCAAAATATGTTTCAAAGCGCTCTAATCATAAATGTGCCCTGTAGGGTGTTCCAAACCGAAAATATAGATGCCTAACTAAACTTAGTTCTATGATAGTTGCCAACAGCAACATTTTTTGATGAAAACGACAGAAAGTCGATAGCTCCATCTAGATATCACCCCAAACAACCATGCCAAGTTTCAAAGCAATCAGATCAAAAATGCACCATGTGCAGAGTGCCAATGGAAATTGTGAATGTACACCTTACATGAAATGAATGTAGTTCATTTTTAGTTCAACTTGATGAAGTCAAGCTGAGCTATTGCCGTGAGTTCTTGTTCATTGGTATACATACGTATATACATACATGTGTACATATGGACGAATGTACATATGTTTGCCGATGTGCCAAAGAGAAATATTGATACTAAACTAAGTTCAAAGGTCATTGCCAATGACAATGTTTTTTGACTGAAATGGAAGAGAATTGATAGCTCCCATCTAGAAGTCACCCCCAAACAAGCATACCCAGTTTTGAAGTGATCTGATCACAAATGTGCCAAGTAGGATCTGCCAAAAAGTATGCACTGATGTCAAGCTTAACTAAGTTCAAATGTTGTTGCCAACGGCGACATTTTTCTATGGAAATAGAAATTGATACCTCCCATCTTGAGGTCACCCAAAGCAAGCATGCCAGGTATGAATTTGAAAACGATCTGATCATAAATGTTCCCTGTTGGGTGTATCAAATTGAAATACTGGTTCCTAACTAAACAAAGTTCAAAGGTCGTTGCCAATGTCAATTTTGTTAAGGAAATAGAAGAAAATCGATAGCTCCCATGTAGATGCCACGCCAAACAAGCATGTCCAGTTACAAAGTGATCCAATCATAAATGTGCCCTGCAGCATGTGTCAAAAGTTAATATTGATGCATAACTGCACTAAGTTCAATATTTATTTATTTATTTATTGGTGTTTAAGATCACATACTTATGCACAATGACTAATCGTGATCGTGACAGTTTTACAGGTGGAGGAAGCCGGAGAACCCGGAGAGAACCACAGAGCAACGACGAGCAGCTGTCAGCTCTCCAACATTGTAACTCTGAACTCTGCACAGCAGCACAGACAGGGTTAGATTGGTTGAAGACATGCGCACCATCGACGTGCAGTACGCCTCAGCACACAGCGTCATCGTGCCCCCATGTAGGCAATCGGAGTGAAGTGTCTTGCCCAAGGACACAACGCGGTTGCCGCAGGTGGGATTCGAACCGAGGACCTCTCGGTTTGCAGCCTGCACCTCTACCAACTGAGCCACCGCGCCCCCACTAAGTTCAATAAAGGTCATAGCCAATGTTAACATTTTTGGTGGAAATGGAACAAAATGGAAAACAAGCACACCAAGTTTAGAAGTGATCTGATCACAAATGTTGGTGGATAAAAGGAATATACTGATGCCAGACTAAACTAAGTTCAAAAGGCATTGCCATTGGCAACATTTTTTCTGGAAAGTTAAACAGAATAGCGGTCCCCCCCCCCCCCCCTCACAAGCATACCAAGTTTCAAAGTGATCTGTTCATAAATGTACCATATAGTGTGAGCCAAAAGAATATATTTATGCCTAACTAAACTAAGTTCTAAAGTTGTTGCCAACGGCAACATTTTTCGACGGAAATAGAAGAAAATCGATAGCTCCCATGTAGAGGTCACCCCAAACAAGAATATGTCAGATTTGAAAGAGATCCAATCACAAATATACCCTGCAGGGTGTTCCAAATAGAAATACAGATGCCTAACTAAATTATGTTCAAAGGTCGTTACCAACAGTATGGTTTTTGGGTGGAAATAGAAGAAAGTCGATAGCTACCATCTAGATGTAACCCCAAACAAGCATACCATGTTTCAAAGTGATCCGATCATAAATGCACCATTTGTGGTGTTCCAAAGTAAAAATGTGGATGTACATCCTCCAACCTGATGAAGTCAAGCTGAGCTATTGCCGTCATTTCTTGTCCATTGGCATACATATGTATGTACATACATACATACATCCGTATGTATGAACATGCATACATATGTACGCATATTTGATGATGGACAAGAAGTGACGCCAATAGCTCAGCTTGACTTCGTCAAGTTGAGATAACAAGAGGCCCCAAGGGGCCTGAGGGCGCTCACCTGACATGGTAGCCTAAATATCAACCCAGAGAATTGATTTCAACAAGTTGCATCTACTCCTCCTAAGAAAAGCTTATATCAAATATCCAAAGATACTGACCAGTGGATCTAAAAAAAAAAGAAGATTTTTAAAGAATATTCCTCACATTGAACTAAGTTATAATTCGGGCTCCCACAGGGACTTGGCTTTAACAAACTTGAATCTCACCCCCCTAAGGATGCTGCACACCAAATATCAAACCATTCTGACTGCTGGATCTAAAGAAGAAGATTTTTCAAAGAACTTTGAACTAAGTTACAATTCAAGCTCCCACAGTGAGTCCAAATATGGACCTAGGGACTTGGCTTGAACCAACTTGAATCTCACCCCTGTAAGCACGGTGCATACCCAATATCAAAAGATTCCGCCTGCTGGATCTTGATAAGAAGATTTTCAAAGAAATTTGCCTGAAATGCACTAAGTTCGAATTTGAGCTTCTGTAGTGAGCCCAAATATGAATCTAGGGAGCCGATTTGAACAAACTTGAATCAGATCCACCCCACAATGTTGCATACCAAATATCAAAAGATTCTGCCTGCTGAATCTGGAGAAGAAGATTTTTTAAGAAATTTGCCTGAAATGCACCAAGTTCGAATTCAGGCTTCTATAGTGAGCCCAAATATGAATCCAGGGGGCCGAATTGGACAACTTGAATCAGATCCACCCCACAATGTTGCATACCAAATATCAAAAGATTCTGCCTGCTGGATCTGGAGAAGAAGATTTTTTAAGAAATTTGCCTGAAATGCACCAAGTTCGAATTCGAGCTTCTATACTGAGTCCAAAAATAAACCCAGGGGGCCGATTTGAACAAACTTGAATCAGATCCACCCCACAATGTTGCATACCAAATATCAAAAGATTCTGCCTGCTGGATCTGGAGAAGAAGATTTTTTAAGAAATTTGTCTGAAATGCACCAAGTTCGAATTCGGGCTTCTATAGTGAGCCCAAATATGAATCCAGGGAGCCGATTTGAACAAACTTCAATCAAATCCACCCCACAATGTTACATACCAAATATCAAAAGATTCTGCCTGCTGGATCTGGAGAAGAAGATTTTTTAAGAAATTTGCCTGAAATGCACTAAGTTCGAAATCGGGCTCCTTTTCTGAGCCCAAATATGAACCCAGGGGGCCGATTTGAACAAACTTGAATCAGATCCACCCTACAATGCTGCATACCAAATATCAAAAGATTCTGCCTGCTGGATCTGGAGAAGAAGATTTTTTAATCTTTTTCCCATTGCCTACAATGTTAAAAAGTGCACTTTTTCAAAGTCCTGAAAAAAGTACCTTATGATCAAATCGATAGGGATTTTTTTTAACCATTCTATTCTACTGGATAAAAGTAAGCTTTATACAAAATAAGAATTTTCTGTGCCGTGTAGTTTTGGAGATATGGCAGTTTTAAGGTTTTTCCTATTTTTAGCTCCCGAGGTTCCCACGGGGCAATGAGAAATTTTTTTTTTGTATCAATCAACTACTTATGACCCATTATCATCTCATATCAAATTTGGTTCAAATCGACCTGACAGTTCTGAAAGTTAAAAAATTTATAGTAATTTATATATTTTTTATACTTACCAATGACCCAGACATAGCTGGTGCTAACTCTTAAAATATAGGGCCAAACACAAATTTTGCCCCCCAATCCCCAAAATTTGCATCTAAAACTAAAGAAAACATGTCCTGAAAGGCCCTCCACACCTCGCCCCCACTGCGCATGCGCAGTGTCAAGGACGTTCCGAAATTGGCGCCATTTATCATTCTAATAACCAGTGCCTGGTAAGCGCTATGTACTCAGCGGGGAGGCAAGAGTTCCCAACTCCTGGGAGGGCCATCCCCGTCTGGGTCATTGGTAAGTATAAAAAATATATAAATTACTATAAATTTTTTAACATTTTTATACTGTACCAATGACCCAGACATAGCTGAATAGTAAAAAGGCTGGAGGGCCCAGGACATAGAGCAAAATGGAATACGCTCAATAAAATAAAATAGAGTCATCCCCTGTAGGGAAAAGAAGTAATAGGCCTTACATGTATCTTTCTTATTTATGATAAATTAGAAAGATACAACACCTTCCAAAAATTGAGCTTCATACATCCATGTACTCTATTAATATCCAATAATCCTTATACTAATAATTTTTAAAGTAAGCCAATAATAAAGTAAGTCTAGAGAATAGAGACTCTTATACTCCTAAAAGTGTGTGAGAATTGCATAATCATGTCCGTTGACATAAGCAATATTCAAAAGCTATACTTTAAAAACTAAGACTTGAATGAATTTTATAAACTTAAACTTCTCACTAAACAACCATCCCAATAACAGCTCAGAATTACTAACTCCGGAGGAGGTATCCCCTTGTTTTCATAGTAAAAACAGGTGACCCAAGGGAACAGGGAACACCCCCCCCCCCTTTTTCTTGCCCTGGGTCAAATAGCCCAGAGCGAAGAGGGCAGCCGAATGGAGACACTGCCGAAACAGACAGCCTACCTAGCTATAGTAGCAACTGTTAAGTGAATGACATTCTGAGCAGTAGATAATAGACCTAACAATAGAGGCCTCCAGAAATGGACTCGATATTTCTGAGATAAAATTCATGAATGGATGGCTGAGCGCAATGAGCAGCCTTCAAAAATCTATAATAGCAACACTATTAATGTAAGCCCAAGAAGTAGAAGAACTCTTACTTCATGAGCCGAAATCTTAAGCACAACTGCTAAGCTAATGATATACCATAAGCAGTACGCTAGTTAATAGAATCCATTAACAATAAAATGGAGCGTAACGTCCTTCTACTAGACATCAAAGACAGAAGAAGCTTACGCCCTTGTAATAAACAGATATCTGTTTAAAAATACATAAATTGTACCCGGAAAGAGTAAAGGCCTATGCCCATACGAAGACGGAAGGACCTTAAAATAATAGGTTCCGGATAATAGGAGCCTAACTCTTATGCAACAATCCAACCTAAATAGTAACGGAAGTATTGATTCCGAAACTATGAAAGTGAAAATCATCCATCGATAGTGCATGAAACTCACTGACTCTACAGTAAAAGA
This sequence comes from Pictodentalium vernedei, assembly GCA_031216915.1. NCBI lineage: Eukaryota > Metazoa > Mollusca > Scaphopoda > Dentaliida > Dentaliidae > Pictodentalium > Pictodentalium vernedei. Next base: position 376,656,363 of record CM062295.1, read on the forward strand.
GAAACCAACAGAATTACTGTCTAAAAGGTCAGAATTTGAAAACTACTGTTTCCAGAGGCTCAAATGATTACTTAGCTAAATAAGAACCGAAGTTAAAATCCGTATAGGAATTTAATCTAAAGATTCTAAGTCTATTTATCAAAAAGTTACTAACTGACTTAGATAAAGAGACAAAAGACTCAATTGTAAACTATCGTAGAGTGCATAGGTATGAGGTAACATAAACCTATAACCTAAATAACAACAGGCTGCAGTAGATCTTGTGAAACAAGTATACTAAAAACTAGCAATGCGTAGTATGGAGGGATCAACCATAAGAACATAATGATCCCTACACCACGACGGAAGAGCCTCCACTTTAGTCGCATAGAATAGCGAAGAAGAGGATCTCCTATAGTAAGAAATCGCGTCCAAAGCTCGTCCAGTACAGTGCTTACAATGCAATACGGACCACACAACGGAATACATGAAGGTTGCGACCTTGCTGGTTGTGATAAAGATGACACGATTTACCCAGTGAAAAAAGATCCTCACATAGAGGAAGATTTCACGTTAAGATCCACAGTAGACAAGAGAGTAAATTACTCATGATCTCTGTGAAGATAGAGATGCTATCAACAGAAATGTATTGTGGTTGTTTATCTTAGCAATACCTGCTAAAACAACAGCGCCGGAGGATACGCGTATCCTATCATTCCGTCCTATAGATCAATAGAGCGTTAACAGTATTAGCTCAGAGATCTGGACAAGCCAACACATACGTCTGCAATTGATTAGCAAGCTGTGTCATAAATAAAACATCATTGGGCGCTCCCATAGATAGCAAATCTGATTAAATACTTGTTTGTTGAGAGTCCATTCTGACAGCAACAAGCGACCCGTAAGAGAACGGGAGTGCGATAAAACAATCAGACGACCCAGAATATGACGGACCAAAACTGAACTTGGTGTACTATAACCAACAGACGGATTCTTTCCATTAAATTGAATAACGGAAACGAAAGAGTGCCTCCCTGGTTCCGGAGATACGCCACTACTGTCGAATTAAAGGACAGGAATTTGGGCATGCGTTTCTGAATAATGTTCATGCAATGACATAAAGCAAGCCTAAAAAACATTATTCCGCGGAAGTTAAACTGATAGCTAAAAGACTGCGGAACCCAAAGACCCTGGCACTTCGAATCCGTAGGGATCAGTATATATCCCAATCTGTTTGACTGGCAACCGTCATAACAGCCACACTAGGGTCCGGCAACTGCGGCGGCACTCTCTGAGTCAACCACCGAATGTTTGCCCCAGTCTGAATCTCTTGTAACACTAGATAGACAAGAGAATGTATAAATCAAGCAATTCATGGATTGCCGGAAAGTTGCCGTCGAAGAGAAGCTCCTCCGAGAACGAAGCGACTCTGAGAGAGTTCTTAACCTACTATCCACGCGTGGATGTAGCTAGGGCTGCATCACGTCTAACCAACTCCAATCAGCCACTGAAGGGCGGAGTTATACGTGAACAAACTACTGCCCTCAAAAGAAATTACATTGAGAATAATATCCCGTAAATCTTTTCTTGAAGACGTAATGATAACGCTTCAGTAAGGCGGATTACGTATAATAAAGCGTCTAAGCTAAGTCTACTATACATAATGTCGTTCCCAACATTGAAATTGGAAAAGACATAAACGGCGAAAAAGAATATATGCAGTCTTTAATCACACCGTCTACACGCATATGAACTCTCGGTATGCCCTGCTCTGCCAAAATAAACTATATGTAAAAAAGATAAAATGGCAGAAATGAGCCACGCGGACAAGAAACTAAACTATCATGCTTAGTAGCAGGCTTGTATATATATATAATATATAGCGTCGAAAAATAAAACACATGTTGTAATGACAATATTGGACTGCGTCGGTAAGTCAGGGACAAAGTCCCTGTACCGATCGAAAAATCCGAGTCCAATGACGCTATAAGTCTCTTATCCAGGATCGCAGCAATGAAGTCCGAAAAATAATCACTGGAAGAAATGCCAGAAGATATGAAAGGCATCTTCCGATACTACTAAAGGGAAAACTCGAAATCTTTCGAATCCCTTTCGCCATCCTGTCGGACCCTATAAAGCGTTCGGTCGTCCGTAGCTTGATGCAACCGCGGACCGCACCGACCCAGCGCCGTCGGATAATTCCTGATTCGACCGAGAAACCGTCAATTGCTGGGACGCTGCGAAACAACTGTGCTAACTCGGATAGCACGTCCGTCACTGAGGCCTGAGGAGCAGCGGTCTTACGATGCATTGCCGCAGGAAGCTCCGAGATCGTTACCCCGTGCATACTTCCAATATGCGAGCGAACGGAGTGTATAGGCCTCGTGTCCCTTGGCTACCGGATGGCGCGACCTATTCGCTGTGGAATCACTGAATGCCGAAACTGATCGGATACTCGAGGTCACGTAGCCAATGTGCGGTCGTGTGCCCTGCTGTGAGGATGAGGAAGCATTAAAGACAGTCTCTCGGACTGTCAATATAACGGAGCGTCCCGAGCAACGGACATATGCTCCGAATGTAAAATATCTGAACCACAACATGCGGTCCCCTATGTTGTTGGCTTCCTCCGATCTGTCCTCAATCTGCCGTCACTGGGTGAGTACTAAAGTAATTAAAGTGCTCGCATCACCCAAATCTCCTTCCTAGACCGCAACGGACGAACCCGGCAGCCGAACCATTCGATGAATGTACGCTACACCGGGTGAGCTAGCGAATGTCACTCCGTAAGCGATAGACATATTCCATGAGCACTTATTGCCGCTAACTCTTCATTAACTATGACGACAGAGGCACACTTTTGAAAGACATCTCCATAAATCTTCGAACAAGAAACCAGAAATGCTTGGATAGCAAGCATAAAATAATAATATATATAGCGTCGTTCAATAATTCGAAAGTTGTGTGACATTATTGGACTATGTCGGAACTGAGGGACGATGTCCCTGAACCGAACCAAAAATTTCTAAGTCCACCGACGCTATCAGTTTCTTATCCGGCATCGCAGCATATGTTGTTCCGAAAGGGAAAGCTTGAAATCCACCGAATCCCTTTCGGTATCCCGTCGGACCGGATGAAACTTTCGGACGTCCGTACCCGCTTCCGCGGAGCGTCCCGACCCAGCATCGTCGGATAAAATATATGCGACAGATTCAGTTGATGCTGGGATGCTGCGATAAACTGTGCTATTAAGGAAAGCACGTCCGTTCCCGAGGCCTGTGCAGTAGCGGACTTACGATGCATTGCCGCTGGAAGCTCCGTGTACGTTGACTCCCGCACACTTCCTATGCGAACGTCCGGAGTCTGCAGGCCTCGAGTCCCCGGCTACCGACCCAGCGCTGTCGGATAATTCTCGATCCGACACCGTTTCTGTCGGCCGCTGGGATGCTGCGATAAGCTGTGCTATGTGCACAAGAATGTCCGGCGTCGAGACCTGCGGAGACGCAGTCTATCGGTGCTTCGCCGAGGGCAGCTCCGCATCAGATGGCTCCCGCATACTTCCTATGCGAACGTCCGGAGTCCATCGGTCTCGAATCCCTGGCTGCCGGATGGTGTGACCTGGTCGCCGAAGAATCCTTGATCGGCGAAGCTGGTAATATATCGGCGGTCACGCAGCCAAGGTGCGGTCGTGTGCGCTGACGAGAAGAGGAAGCCTTAGCAGTCTCAGCGGACTGCCTATACAACGGAGCGTCCCGAGCGACGGACGTATGCTCCGCTAACGACACATTTGTACCACAACATCTGGGGCCAGATGTTGTTGAACGAGAGAGGGGCCTCTCTCGCTTGCCGTCCGGATGGACCGGAACGAGCTATGAACCAGACTAAAAGGCTTCCTCCGTTCTCCCTCCGATCCGCCGTCACTGGGTGTGCATTAAGTTAATTTTATAGTGCTCGCATCACCCCAAAATTCCTTCTAGACCGCAACGGACGAACCCGGCTGCCGAACCATTCGGTGAATGGACGCTACACCGGGCGAGCTAGCGGACGTCAAAGGCCGTCGAACCTACTAGGGTCCTCTTAGGCAATTGGCGTATTACACGAGCACTTTTCCGCTAGCCCTTCATTAATTGTGACGACGGAGGCACACTGTTGGAAGACATCACAGATACATCATCCTAATCTTGATCGTCTGAAATAGAAATTGAAAAAGTAGAGTGACCCTGCGGGGAAAGGACCGGAGTGTCCAAATCCCCAACAACATACCGTGACATACGCTTCCCATATTGTCATCGAAATCATACGATACAGAACAGGAGTTAATGCGAGTACACTGACCACATATAGAATGATAATAGGGTCAGAGGAAGACTTCCTCTTAAAACAATTGATCAATATCCTTTCAATGTGAAAAGAAAACAAGTCCTGGTACTCGCACTAACCCCTGGCAATCAAAATACATAATAATAATATGATCCATTAATATAGAAAAAATAATTAAAATCAAAATATTTTGAAAAAATATTTTTTCAGAACAGCCCAAGTTTCTGAAAAGTAACGTTGAGCCCCAATGGATCCCAAGCCTAAGTGTGGACAAAAATTTTAAAAATATTTTAAACAATTTATTCAACACTTACGAACAATAATAATGTATCTAGTTATGATTAAAATAACATAAAGATATTATTATTTAGAAATCCCCCCCTCACACAGAGGGCTGTTGAAAATGTAAACAATGAGTGTAAAAACACTAAAATAAGACTCCAGGCACCCAGGCCCGAAATCAGTTACCAAAAATACACCATCTGATGCAAAACAGAGACTTCCAGGGAAGAAACTGCAGAACATCAGATGGTAGATGCAGAACACAACGCCTAACCACCCGTAGGTGAAGACGTAAACATGGGGAAAGAACAGAATTCATTCTGTTATTAAGCTAAAACTCCCAAGAAATTTTAGTAATAATAATTACAGAAACTATGCCAAAAGCATGGGAGAATAGCCAGGGGGAACTTAAAGGACAGGGAGAGAGGAAAAACACTTGAAAAAAACAGTGTAACTCAATAATCAGAATGACAACAAAATGGCTGCTGCCTTGAAAATAGGTAACTTAACATAATTTCATTAAAAAATTTTAAGTTACAGCCCTGATAATATTCTGTCACACATTCTTTTCCTCTCCTCCTTTTCTATCCTCCTTAGAATCACCATTTCACTAATATTTATGTGTCTGGCATCATTTAAACTGAGATTTAAAAGCACAAAGATCAGTCAGATGTTAACTGATGAAGGGCCAAACTTAGAATGATAAATGGCGCCAATTTCGGAACGTCCTTGACACTGCGCATGCGCAGTGGGGGCGAGGTGTGGAGGGCCTTTCAGGACATGTTTTCTTTAGTTTTAGATGCAAATTTTGGGGATTGGGGGGCAAAATTTGTGTTTGGCCCTATATTTTAAGAGTTAGCACCAGCTATGTCTGGGTCATTGGTACAGTATAAAAATATAGAAATTTTAGGCGTGGCCAAAATATTTGCCCCTCCCATAATGAAGGCAAATAATGCCCGACAAACTTCTCTTGAACAAACTTGAGTCTACACCTCTAAAGGAAGCTGCATACTAAATATCAAGTCTCTGCTATTGCTGGTTCTTGAGAAGAAGATTTTTTAAGGATTGGAGCATTTTTGCCCCATCCCTCTGCTCAATATGAGCCGAAACCTAACTTGACAAAAAATCAAAATGCCCTTATATAACCCCTACTCACATGAAATTTCATTAATATGCGGCCAGTGGTTTGGGAGAAAAAGGCCCAAACACCACCTTCATGACGGACGACGGACGACGGACGAAAAGTGATCAGAAAAGCTCACCCTGACTTTCAGTCAGGTGAGCTAAAAATGAAGCATATTTAATGAAATAGCTAGATTGTGGATGCTATCTTCGACAACCATCTTGAATCCACAAGTCAAATTTTACTTGCACAAAACAAGACCTAAATCATCTTTTGACACATTTTGGAAAACAACTGCACTATTTGGCATATGCTTCACTGTATGGAATCAAATTTTCTTGAAATCTTCTGTCTAATGCTTTTTCTTTCGTTGAATAACTTGATTCTTGTTTTTTCTGCATGCAGTTTGCTTGCTGCACTGTTTTAGGCAATCTGGACAGGCGGTTTCAATAAATCTTATTATTTCATTTCTACCTGAATAATTTGAAAAGATAAAAAAAAAGATAAATATATTAGAATATGTTTTCATATCTGAACAAATTCGAACATATTATGTTAAGAGGATGCAGGACTTTAGATTACCCCAATTTCACACTATTTACAAATTAGAGAAGGGGGTAAAGACATCAAGAGAGATATATAAGTTATCTTTGCCTATTCTACATTTGACACTAACTTCCATCATAATATGGCCATAGAAACACAAAGAAAGGCAGGTAATATAACATAACACGATAACGATGTTATTTCTAGTTTTAATGCGCCATAATTAGAGCAAAAGAGAGTGCCCAAAATAAATGAATTTAGAGTTCTGTGTAAATCCAGCCTAACTTTGTTCAAAATTCAGGAAATGTTCCTTAAAATAAAAAAAATGGCTAGAAAGAAATAACCCCGAGAAGTTTTTACCAAAATGTTTGGAAAAAAACATAGAACATGTGGAAACTGAAATTTTCCATTGAACCTCTGCCATGTGGTAGACACCACTGCCTAAAAAATTTTGACAATAAACTGCCATATCGTTTTGCTTTTTGTTTTGAATAAGAAAGTTTAGCAGAGGTCAACCCCATACAGTTCAGAGCAACAGGTATTGAGGCACAAGTGACTCCATGAATGAAAAATGAAAACTACATAATGTGAATGAACACTTCGCAGACAAACTGACGAAAATGATTTGACTGATTTATTTATTGGTGTTTAAGGTCACATACTTATGCCCAATGGCTAATCATGACCGTGGCAGTTTTACAGGCGAAGGAGGCCGGAGTACCCAGACCATCAACCGGAGCATAACCTTCATATAGAAGTTATGTAACAAAAACTAATTCTACCTAATTTTGAAACAAAATGGCCACCGGCAGCCGTCTTCAATTTTGGACCGCATCCCAAAACACTCATTCTCATCCCAAGGTGATAACAAAGATATCCAAGAAGTTTCGTAAAGATCGGTTCATAAATACGACCCCTAGCCCGAGCCATATTGACATGTGTACTTACTACTGTGTGTAAGTAGCACTGAAAAAATCAAAGTTCATCCAATTCTAAGAGAACAAAACCCACATTATATGTGATGTATTCCATGTTATTAAACATTCCAACAAAAATTTATTCAAATCAGAACTTTCATACAGAAGTTATGTACAAAAAACGTATTGCACTAACTAAAGTACAAAATAGCTGCTGGTGGCCATCTTGAATTTTAGACCGCACCTCAAAACACTGGTTTTCGTTCCATGGTGATAACAAAGGTACTCAAAAAGTTTCGTAAAGATCGGTTCATAAATACGGCCTCTAGCCTGAGCATTTGCACTTACAGTGCTGAAAATAACACTAAATAAATCAAAGTTAGTCTAATTTGCATAATTTACACACAAGAAAAAACCTGTATTATATATGATGTATCCCATGGTACTAAACATTCATACAAAAAATTATTCAAATCAGAGGTTTCATACAGTTAAAACTAGAAGTCCTGTCACGAATTGTGCGCTTATCTAGGCTTAATTGCACGTTGGAATTGCGCACAATTGCCATACTGAATGGCTTCCAAAGCACGGCAGGTTCTCCTGGTTACTCATAGCAAACACATGCAATGTTTCTGCCAATGGACCTCCGGGTTACCCGGAGGTCCATTGGCTGAAACATTGCTTGTGCACAGACCATATTTACAGAATTTGATAGCTTTACTTGGGCCATAATGCGCACATTAACGCGCATATCAACGTGCTATTTCTGCGCATTTCATGACAGGACTTCTAGTTTTAACTGTATGGAAGTTCTGTGCAAAAATCTGACTGCACCTAATTTTGTACAAAATGGCTGCCAGCCACCATCTTCAATTTCGGACCAGACCCACAAACACTCGTAAGCATCCCACGGTGATAACAAAGGTACCCAAGAAGTTTCATAAAGATCGGCTTATAAATACGGCCTCTAGTCCGAGCCGTATTGACGGTGCGACGGATGGACAGACAATGGGCCATGATAATACCTCAAATTGGCTTCACCAAAGTTGAGCTAAAATGTAATTGATTGGTTAACCGTTACTTTTGAACTACGGTATTATATGGTTAAGAAAGGAACAAACATGCTCCAAAACAGGCAATCATTGTCACACTGGCTCACATCAGTTATATGAGACAGAGTAACGCAAGCCAGTTACATGCTGGCATACTTGTTCACTTGCAAGATCATTATACTCTATCAGTAGCTGGAAATGGTCATTCTTAACCCTTCACCAATGCTGGTAGCAGACGATTCTAGCACAAGAAATTCTTGAATTACTAAAGATTTTCAATGTTTGTCTCAAAAACATAGCTTATGACCCCTCATTGAAACAAGCTCAACGTGAGCGATCCAAAGAGGGGTCATAAGCTATGTTTTGAGACAAAAATTTAAAACATAAGAAAATTTGAAAGGTCATTTTTGAATATTGCGCTGAACGGATTTGCCCATTACATTGAGTAAAGTTTTAATTATATAAATCATCAAGGGTATGGCTGTTATTCAGCTACCTATTAGGGCAAGTGATTAATCGTTTAACTGGTAGAGTGCTAAATTATTTTTGGCCATCAAAATTTCTTCACGTGTCTTTGCTTTGTTACAATCTATGGGAGAGTGTCTGTGGGCACTCGCCCATAGATTGTAACAAAGCAAATCCTAACAGAATAAATAATATCACTTCAAAGATAATACGAAGCAGAACCACTGAGTTTCAAGCCTTTAAGTTGCAGTATCTCCTCTTCAGAATAAAGCCCAAAAATGGGCTTCCAGCACTCTACCAGTTAACCAAGGTTAATCCATGCAATAAATCGATCCAGACAACCCTTTAATAGTTTCAGCTCTAAAATTAATCTAATTTTATTACATTTTATCTGATGAAAAAATGCTTTTATTTTTTGCGGGAATGGTAAATGGGTCTCCTTAAGCATTTGCAGGACTATCACGGGAACGAAACGACTGTTACTGCATGTTATTGCAATTTCCGAAGACATGTTATTGCTGATAATATACTAAGTCACTTCATATCAAGGATTAAGGAATTAGAGAATCACTAACAATGATGTTTTTTGAACATAGCTGTTGGCTGGTATACGTTATTGGTGATTATATATGAAGACACTTCCATCCAAGATTAAGGAGAACAGAGGATCAACTATGGACATGTCATCTGAATAAAACTGTCAGGTGGTATACATTGATTTATCTTTTTTTTGGCCTTAACAGCACTTTTAACAGCCTGAGTCACCTCATGTTGGACAGTTTTACAGGTGGAAGAAGCCAGAGAGAACCACCAAGCATTGGCCACCAACTGTCAGACTCCCCAGTGGGAAATAGGGATTAAATGACTTGCCCAAGGACACAATGGGGTTGCTGTTGGTGGGATTCAAGCCGCAGACCTCTTGGCATGCAGTCTGCATCTCTATCTAATGAGCTACTGCATTCCAAGGTGGGTTACATTATTGCTGATTATACACTAAGCCACTTCAGGTTCTGGATTAAAGAGACCAGAGAATCAGCCCTGGGTATGTTCCTTGAATAAAACTGTAAGTGGTTACATTATTGCTGATTATATACTAAAATACTACAAATCCAAAAATAAGAAGACCAAACAATCAGTCATAGGTATGTTGCTTGAATAGAGCTGTAAGTGGTAACATTATTGCTGATTATATACTAAAATACTACAGATCCAGGACTAAGAAGACCAAAGAATCAGTCATGGGTATATTGCTTGAATAGAACTGTAAGTGGTTCCATTATTCCTGATTATACACTAAATTATATACTAAAATACTATAGATTCAGGACTAAGGAGACCAGAGAATCTGTCTTTAGTATGTTGTTTGAATAGAACAGTCAGCTGGTTTACATGATTACTGATTATATAGTAAGACACTTCACATCCAGCATTGAGGAGATCAGAGAATCAGTCATGGACATGTTGTTTGAATAGAACTGTCAGTTGGTTAAGACTATTGCTGATTATATACGAAAATACTACAGATCCAGTATTAAAAAGACCACAGAATTAGTTATGTGCATGTTGTTTGAATAAGACTGTCGGGTGGTTTACATCATTGCTGATAATCTACTAAAATACTACATATCCAGGATTGTGGAGAGCAAAGAAATAGTCATGGGTATGTGTCTTGAAGAGAACTGTAAGTGGTTCCATTATTGCTGATTATATACTAAAATACTACAGATGCAGGATGAAGGAGACCAGAGAACCAGTCATGGGTATGCTGTTTGAGTTGAACCTTAATGGGTTTATATTTTGCTGATTATATACTAAAATACTACAAATCCAGGATTAAGGAGACCAAAGAATCAGTCATGGGTATGTTGCTTGAATAGAGCTGTAAATGGTAACATTATTGCTGATTGTATACTAAAATACTACAGATCCAGGACTAAGAAGACCAAAGAATCAGTCATGGGTATGCTGTTCGAATAGAACTGTAACTGATTTATACTTTGCTGATTATATACTAAAATACTACAAATCCAGGATTAAGGCAACCAGAGAATCGGTCATTTGTATGTTGTTTGAATAGAACTGTCTGATGGTTTACATTATTGCTGATTATATGCTACAATACTACAGATCCAGGATTAAGGAAACCAGAGAATCAGTCATGGGTATGTTGTTCAGATAGAACCTTAATTGGTACATATTTTGCTGATTATATACTAAAATACTACAAATCAAGGATTAAGGAGACCAAACAATGAGCCATGGGTCTGTTGCTTGAATAGAACTGTAAGTGGTTACATTACTGCTGAATATATACTAAAATACTACAGATCCAGGATTAAGGAAACCAGAGAATCAGTCATGGCTATGTTGTTCGAATAGAACCTTAATTGGTTTATATTTGCTGTTTATGTACTAAAATTCCAAAATTAAGGAGACCAAAGAATCAGTCATGGGTCTGTTGCTGGAATAGGACTGTAAGTGGTTACATAACTGCTGAATATATACTAAAATACTACAGATCCAGGATTAAAGAGACCAGAGAATCGGTCATTTGTATGTTGTTTGAATAGAACTGTCTGATGGTTTACATTATTGCTGATTATATGCTAAAATACTACAGATCCAGGATTAAGCAAAACAGAGTATCAGTCATGGGTATGTTGTTCGAATAGAACCTTAATTGGTTTATATTTTGATGATTATATACTAAAATACTACAAATCTAGGATTAAGGAGACCAAAGAATCAGTCTTGGGCCTGTTGCTTGAATAGAACAGTAAGTGGTTACATAACTGCTGAATATATACTAAAATACTACAAATCTAGGACTAAGGAGACCAGAGAATTGTCATGGGTATGTTGTTTGAATAGAACTGTAACTGGTTTATATTTTGCTGATTATATACTAAAATACTACAAATCAAGGATTAAGGAGACCAATGAATCAGTCATGGGAATGCTGCTTGAAAACAACTGTAAGTGGTTACATTATTCCTGATTATATACTAAAATACTACACATCCAGAACTAAGGAGACCAGAGAATCAGTCATGGGTATGCTGTTCGAATAGAACCTTAATTGGTTTATATTTTGCTGATTATATACTAAAATACTACAAATCCAGGATTAAGGAGACCAAAGAATCAGTCACGCGTCTGTTGTTTGAATAGAACTGTAAGGGGTTAAATTATTGCTGATTATATACTAAAATACTACAAATCCAGGATTAAGGAGACCAAAGAATCAGTCATGGGTCTGTTGCTTGAATAGATCTGTAAGTGGTTAAATTATTGCTGATTATATACTAAAATACTACAAATCCAGGATTAAGGAGACCAAAAAATCAGTCATGGGTATGTTGCTTGAATAGAACTGTAAGTGGTTAAATTATTGCTGAATATATACTAAAATACTACAGATCCAGGATTAAGGAGACCAGAAGAATCAGTCATGGATATGTTGTTTGTATAGAACTGTCAGCTGGTTTTGACTACTGCTGTTTATATACTAACACAATTCAGATCCAGGATTAAGGAGACCAGAAGATCTGTCACTGGTATGTTGCTTGAATAAAACTGTAAATGGGAAACATTGTTGCTAAATTTATACTAAAATACTACAAATCCAGGCTTAAGGAGATCAGAAGATCAGTCATTGTTATGTTGCATGAATAAAACTGTAAATGGGTTACATTGTTGCTGAATATATACTAAAATACTACAAATCTAGGATTAAGGAGACCAGAAGATCAGTCATTGGTATGTTGCTTGAATAAAACTGTAAATGGGTTACATTGTTGCTGATTATATCCTAAAATACTACAAAGCCAGGATTAAGGAGACCAAAGAATCAGTCATGGGTATGTCGCTTGAACAGAAATGGAAGTGGTTCATACTTTGCTGATTATATACTAAAATACAACAAAGCCAGGATTAAGGAGACCAAAGAATCAGTCATGGGTATGTTGCTTGAACAGAACTGTAACTGGTTCATATTTTGCTGATTATATACTAAAATACTACAGATACAGGATTAAGGAGACCAGGGAATCTAACAGGTTTACATTTTGCTGATTATATACTAAAATACTCCAAATCCAGGATTAAGGAGACCAAAGAATCAGTCATGGGTATGTATCTTGAATAGAACTGTAACTGTACATTATTGATGATTATATACTAAAATACTACAGATCCAGGATTAAGGAGACCAGAGAATCAGTAATGGATATGCTGTTCGAAAAGAACTGTAACTGGTTTATATTTTGCTGATTATATACTAAAATACTACAGATCCAGGATTAGGGAGGACAAAGAATCAGTCATTGGTCTGTTACATGAATAGAGCTGTAAGTGGTTACATTACTGCTGATTATATACTAAAATACTACAGATCCAGGACTAAGAGAATCTGTCACTGATATGCAGGTTTGAATAGAACAGTCAAGTGGTTTACGTAATTACTGATTATATAGTAAGACTCTTCACAACCAGGATTAAGGAGACCAGAGAGTCAGCCATGGATATGTTGTTTGAATAGAACTGTCAGTTGGTTTAGACTATTGCTGATTATATACGGAAATACTACAGATCCAGGATTAAAAAGACCAGAGAATTAGTTATGTGTATGTTGTTTGAATAGAACTGTCAGGTGGTTTACATCATTGCTGATTATATACTAAAATATTATAGATCCAGGATTAAGGAGACCAGAGAATCAGTCACAGGTATGCTGTTCGAATCGAACCTTAATTGATTTATATTTTGCTGATTATATACTAAAATACTACAAATCCAGGATTAAGGAGACCAAAGAATCAGTCATGGGTATGTTGCTTGAAAACAACTGTAAGTGGTTACATTATTGCTGAATATATGCTTAAATACTACAGATCCAGGATTAAGGAGACCAGAGAATCGGTCATTGGTCTGTTGTAAGAATAGAACTGTCTGATGGTTTACATTATTGCTGATTATATTCTAAAATACTACAGATCCAGGATTAAGGAGACTAGAGATTCTGCCATGGGTATGCTGATTTAATAGAACTCTCACCAGTTGGTTTAGACTATTTCTGATTATATACTAGCACACTTCAGGTCCAGGATTAAGGAGACCAGAAGATCAGTCAAGAGAATATTGTTTCAATAGAACAGAACTATGAGGTGTTATTCCTGATTGCATATTGCAGACAATCAGTTATGGGTATTTTGTTTGAATAGAACCAGTAGGTGGTTTACATTATTGCTGATTATATACTCAAGACACTTCAGCAGATCGAGTATTAAGGAGAACAGAGAATCGTCATGGGTATGTTGTTTGAATAGAACTGTAACTGGTTTATATTTTGCTGATTATATACTAAAATACTACAAATCAAGGATTAAGGAGACCAATGAATCAGTCATGGGAATGCTGCTTGAAAACAACTGTAAGTGGTTACATTATTCCTGATTATATACTAAAATACTACACATCCAGAACTAAGGAGACCAGAGAATCAGTCATGGGTATGCTGTTCGAATAGAACCTTAATTGGTTTATATTTTGCTGATTATATACTAAAATACTACAAATCCAGGATTAAGGAGACCAAAGAATCAGTCACGCGTCTGTTGTTTGAATAGAACTGTAAGTGGTTAAATTATTGCTGATTATATACTAAAATACTACAAATCCAGGATTAAGGAGACCAAAGAATCAGTCATGGGTCTGTTGCTTGAATAGATCTGTAAGTGGTTAAATTATTGCTGATTATATACTAAAATACTACAAATCCAGGATTAAGGAGACCAAAAAATCAGTCATGGGTATGTTGCTTGAATAGAACTGTAAGTGGTTAAATTATTGCTGATTATATACTAAAATACTACAAATCCAGGATTAAGGAGACCAAAGAATCAGTCATGGGTCTGTTGCTTGAATAGATCTGTAAGTGGTTAAATTATTGCTGATTATATACTAAAATACTACAAATCCAGGATTAAGGAGACCAGAAGAATCAGTCATGGATATGTTGTTTGTATAGAACTGTCAGTTGGTTTTGACTACTGCTGTTTATATACTAACACAATTCAGATCCAGGATTAAGGAGACCAGAAGATCTGTCACTGGTATGTTGCTTGAATAAAACTGTAAATGGGAAACATTGTTGCTAAATTTATACTAAAATACTACAAATCCAGGCTTAAGGAGATCAGAAGATCAGTCATTGTTATGTTGCATGAATAAAACTGTAAATGGGTTACATTGTTGCTGAATATATACTAAAATACTACAAATCTAGGATTAAGGAGACCAGAAGATCAGTCATTGGTATGTTGCTTGAATAAAACTGTAAATGGGTTACATTGTTGCTGATTATATCCTAAAATACTACAAAGCCAGGATTAAGGAGACCAAAGAATCAGTCATGGGTATGTCGCTTGAACAGAAATGGAAGTGGTTCATATTTTGCTGATTATATACTAAAATACTACAAAGCCAGGATTAAGGAGACCAAAGAATCAGTCATGGGTATGTTGCTTGAACAGAACTGTAACTGGTTCATATTTTGCTGATTATATACTAAAATACTACAGATACAGGATTAAGGAGACCAGGGAATCTAACAGGTTTACATTTTGCTGATTATATACTAAAACACTCCAAATCCAGGATTAAGGAGACCAAAGAATCAGTCATGGGTATGTATCTTGAATAGAACTGTAACTGTACATTATTGATGATTATATACTAAAATACTACAGATCCAGGATTAAGGAGACCAGAGAATCAGTAATGGATATGCTGTTCGAAAAGAACTGTAACTGGTTTATATTTTGCTGATTATATACTAAAATACTACAGATCCAGGATTAGGGAGGACAAAGAATCAGTCATTGGTCTGTTACATGAACAGAGCTGTAAGTGGTTACATTACTGCTGATTATATACTAAAATACTACAGATCCAGGACTAAGAGAATCTGTCACTGATATGCAGGTTTGAATAGAACAGTCAAGTGGTTTACGTAATTACTGATTATATAGTAAGACTCTTCACAACCAGGATTAAGGAGACCAGAGAGTCAGCCATGGATATGTTGTTTGAATAGAACTGTCAGTTGGTTTAGACTATTGCTGATTATATACGGAAATACTACAGATCCAGGATTAAAAAGACCAGAGAATTAGTTATGTGTATGTTGTTTGAATAGAACTGTCAGGTGGTTTACATCATTGCTGATTATATACTAAAATATTATAGATCCAGGATTAAGGAGACCAGAGAATCAGTCACAGGTATGCTGTTCGAATCGAACCTTAATTGATTTATACTTTGCTGATTATATACTAAAATACTACAAATCCAGGATTAAGGAGACCAAAGAATCAGTCATGGGTATGTTGCTTGAAAACAACTGTAAGTGGTTACATTATTGCTGAATATATGCTTAAATACTACAGATCCAGGATTAAGGAGACCAGAGAATCAGTCATTGGTCTGTTGTAAGAATAGAACTGTCTGATGGTTTACATTATTGCTGATTATATTCTAAAATACTACAGATCCAGGATTAAGGAGACTAGAGATTCCGCCATGAGTATGCTGATTTAATAGAACTCTCACCAGTTAGACTATTTCTGATTATATTCTTGCACACTTCAGGTCCAGGATTAAGGAGACCAGAAGATCAGTCAAGAGAATATTGTTTCAATAGAACAGAACTATGAGGTGTTATTCCTGATTGCATATTGCAGACAATCAGTTATGGGTATTTTGTTTGAATAGAACCAGTAGGTGGTTTACATTATTGCTGATTATATACTCAAGACACTTCAGCAGATCGAGTATTAAGGAGAACAGAGAATCAGCCATGGGTATGTTGTGTGAATAGAACTTTAAGTGGATACAATACTAAAATACTACAGATAGAGGATTAAGGAGACCAGAGAATAAGTCAGGGGTGTGCTGTTCGACCAGAACTGTAACTGGTTTACATTACTGCTGATTATATACTCGAGACACTTCAGCAGATCGAGTATTAAGGAGAACAGAGAATCAGTCATGGATATGAAATGGAACTGTCAGTTGGTTTACATTATAACTGATTATATATACTAAGACACTTCACATCCAGGATTAAGGAGACCAGAGGATTAGCCATGTGTATGTTGTTTGAACAGAACTGTGAGGTGGTTTACATTATTGCTGATTATATCCTAATACACTTCAGATCCAGGATTAAGGAGACCATAGAATCAGTCATGGGTATTTTGTTTGAATAGAATAGAACTGTAAATGGTTTACATTATTGCTGATTATATACTAAGAAACTACAGATCTAGGATTAAGGAGACCAGAAGATCAGTCATTTGTATGTTGTTTGAATAAAACTGTAAATGGGCTACCTTGCTGCTGATTATATACTAAAATACTACAAAGCCAGGATTAAGGAGATCAAAGAATCAGTCATGGGTATGTTGCTTGAATAGAACTGTGAGTAGTTACATTATTGCTGATTGTATACTAAAATACTATAGGTCCAGGATTAAGGAGACCAGGGAATCAGTCATGGATATGTTGTTTGAATAGAACTGTAACTGGTTTATATTCTGCTGATTATATACTACGATCTACAAATCCTGGATTAAGGAGACCAAAGAATCAGTCATGTGCATGTTGCTTGAATAGAACTGTAAGTGGTTACATTATGAATGATTATATACTAAACTACTACAGATCCAGCATTAAGGAGACACAGGAATCAGTCATGGGTATGCCGTTCGGACAGAACTGTAAGTGGTTTATATTTTGCTGATTATATACTAAAATACTACAAATCCAGAATTAAGGAGACCAAAGAATCAGTCAGGGGTATGTTGCTTGAATAGAACTGTAAGTGGTTACATTATTGATGATTATATACTAAACTACTACAGATCTAGGAGTAAGGAGACACGGGAATCAGTCATGGGTATGCTGTTTGAATAGAAGTGTAAGTGGTTTATATTTTGTTGGAGGATTAAGGAGACCAGAGGATTAGCCATGTGTATGTTGTTTGAATAAAACTGTGAGGTGGTTTACATTATTGCTGATTACATCCTAATACACTTCAGATCCAGGATTAAGGAGACCATAGAATCAGTCATTGGTATGTTGTTTGAATAAAACTGTAAATGGGTTACATTGTTGCTGATTATATACTAAAATACTACAAAGCCAGGATTAAGGAGATCAAAGAATCAGCCATGGGTATGTTGCTTGAATAGAATTGTGAGAAGTTACATTATTGCTGATTGTATACTAAAATACTACAGATCCAGGATTAAGGAGACCAGGGAATCAGTCATGGATATTTTGTTTGAATAGAACTGTAACTGGTTTATATTTTGCTGATTAAATACTATGATACTACAAATCCTGGATTAAGGAGACCAAAGAATCAGTCATGTGCATGTTGCTTGAATAGAACTACAAATCCTCGATTAAGGAGACCAAAGAATTAGTCATGTGCATGTTGCTTGAATAGAACTGTAAGTGGTTACATTATGGATGATTATATACTAAACTACTACAGATCCAGGATTAAGGAGACACGGGAATCAGTCATGGGTATGCTGTTCGAATAGAACTGTAAGTGGTTTATATTTTGCTGATTATATACTAAAATACTACAAGTCCAGTATAAAGGAGACCAAAGAATCACCCATGGGTATGTTGCTTGAATAAAACTGTAAGTGGTTACATTACTGCTGATTATATATACTAAAATACTACAGATCCAGTATTAAGGAGACCAAAGAATCAGCCATGGGTATGTTGCTTGAATAGAACTGTAAGTGGTTACATTATTGCCGATTACATACTAAAATACTACAGATCTAGGATTAAGGAGACCAGAGAATTAGTCATGGGTATTTTGTTTAAATAGAACTGTCAGGAGTTTTAGATTATAGCTGATTATATACTCAGACATTTCAGATCCAGGATATAAGAGGCCAGAGAATCAGTCAAGAGAATATTGTTTGAATAGAACTGTGAGGTGTTTACATTATTGCTCATTGCATATTGCAGACAATCAGTTATGGGTATTTTGTAGGAAAAGAGGATCAGTTGTGCATATCAAATGGAACTGTCAAGTGGTTTACATTTTTACTGATAATATAGTAAGACACTTCACATCCAGGATTATGGAGAACAGCAGATTAGCCATGGGTATGTTGTTTGAATAGAACTGTGAGATAGTTTACATTATTATATACTAATACACCTCAGAACCAGGATTAAGGAGACCAGAAAATCAGTCATTGGTATGTTGTTTGAATAGAACTGTCAGGTGGTTCAGACTATTGCTGATTATATACTAACACAATTCTGATCCAGGATTAACGAGACCAGAACATCAGTCATTGGTATGTTGTCTGAATAAAACCATAAATGTTGCTGATTATACATTGTTGCTGATTATACATTAAAATACTACAAATGTGGTTTATACTAATACACCTCAGAACCAGGATTAAACAGACCAGAGAATCAGTCAGTGGTATGTTGTTTGAATAGAACTGTCATATGGTTTAGACTATTGCTGAATATATACTAACACACTTCAGATCCAGGATCTAGGAGACCAGAGAATCAGTCAATGGTATGTTGCTTGAATAAAACTGTAAATGGGTTGCATTATTGCTGATTATATACTAAATACTACAAATCCAGGATTAAGGAGACCAGAGAATTAGTCACTGGTATGTTTTCTGAATGGAACTGAAAGTGGTTCACATGATTGCTGATTATATACTAAAATACTATAGATCCGGGATTAAGCAAACAAGAGAATGAATCATGGGCATGTTGTTTGAAAAGATGTCAGGTGGTTTAGATTGTTGCTAATTATTTACTAACACATTTCAGATCCAGGATAAGGGATACCAGAGAATGAGCATGTCATGGGCATGTTGTTTGAATAGAACTGTCAGTTGGTTCAGATTATTGCTGATTGTACATGTATAATAAATTCCTTCAAATGCAGGATTAAGGAGATTAGGCAATCAGTCAGAAAAATATTGGTTGAATAGAGCTATCAGTTTGTATACATTATTGGTGATTATATATGAAGACACTTCAGATCCAGGATTAAGGAGACCAGAGAATCAACCATGGCTATGTCGTTTGAATACAACTGTCAGTTGGTTTACATAGATTTATTTATTTTGGGGGCTTCAACGGCACTTTTAACAGCCAGGGTCACCTCATGTTGGACAGTTTAACAGGTGGTGGAGGAAGCTGAAGAGAACCACTGACCAATGGCCAGCAACTGTCAGACTCCCCAATGTACTAACTCCACACATACAAGTTTAGCAATGGCTGATGACAAGAGCAACATAGACATGCAGTTATACTAAGACACTTTGGATTTTGGATTAAAGAGCCCAGATAATGTGTCCTGTGTATTTTATTTGAATACAACTGTCAGGTGGTTAACATTATTGCTCATTATATACTAACACACTTCGGATCCAGAATTAAGGAGACCAGCGAATCAGTCATTGGTATGTTGTTTGAATAGAACTGTCACATGGTTCAAATTATTTCTGATAAAATACTAACATACTTCAGATCCAGGATTAAGGAGGATGTTGTTTGAATTGTTTGTTGTTGAATTGTTTACAATGTTGCTGATTATATACTAAGGCACCTCAGATCCAGGATTAAGGGGACAGGGATAATGAGTCATGGATTTGTTGTTTGAATAGAAGTGGCATGTGGTTTACATTATTGTTGATTATTTATTAACACACTTCAGATCCAGGATCCAGGATTAAGAAGACTAGTAAATCAGTTATGGGTATATTATTTGAGATGGTTTACATTATTGCTGATTATATACTAACACACTTCAAGTTCAATGAAAGTGTCAATGACACTGTAGCTTAACTTGTCTGTGTGTTGCGTTTGATGAAAGGATTATGAAATAAGACAAGAATTGTGATAATTGGGAATATGTTAATTTCCATTCCCTGTATGCTATGCTTTTAATCAAAATAATAAGAGGTGTACACTGTACTAAAGGATGGAGGGGTGGGTTAATATGGCCTCACAGTTAATGTATGTGGCCCTGACAGTTGATGTATGTCTACGAAAGTTACCAAGTTACTGTGAAATTATTCCAAAATGAGTCATCCTATCAGGTTACATTGAAATCCCTTCATAAATATGGCCTGTAGACTGTGCTAAAGGCTTTCTGGCTTCGGGCCTGTGTTGCCATGATGGTTGACCGATTCCAACTAAAAGGGGACGTCCTCATCTCAACATTATACTGAGTCATTCTACTAAGTTACAATGAAATCCCTTCACAAATATGACCTGCAGTCTGTACTAAAGTTTTTCGGGTTTTGGGGGTCGTCATCATGGTTGAATGATCATGACCAAAAGGGGATGTTGTCATCTGGGCATCATCTGGAGTGATCCTTCGAAGTTACAATGAAATCCCTTTATAAATATGACCAGCAGACTTTGCTCAAGATTTTCAGGCTTCGGGGCCCCTGAAGCCATCACAGTCGACCAAAAGAGGATGTCATCATCTAGGCACTATATGTCGTCAACCTAACAAATTGCAATGAAATCCTTACATAAATACGACCTATAGACTATACTAAGGGTTTGGGGGTTTGGGGGTCGGGCAGCCATGTTCTCATCTAGACATTATTTGGAGTCATCCTACCAAGTTAACAATGAAATCTCTTCATAAATATGACCTGTAGACTGTGCTAAAGGTTTTCAGGCTTTTGGCTCGGGCAGCCATCATCGATGAATGATCATGACCAAAAGGGGACATTCTCATCTGGGCATCATCTGGAGTGATCCCACGAAGTTACAATGAAAACCCTTCATTAATATGACCTGTAGACTGTGCTCAAGGTTTTCAGGCTTTGGGCCCCTGTAGCCATCACAGTTGACCAATCACGACCAAAAGGAGATGTCATCATCTAGGCTTTATATGGAGGCAACCTAACAAGTTACGATGAAATTCTTCCATAAATACGACCTATAGACTATGCTAAAGGTTTTTGGACTCGGGCAGCCATCAAGGCTGAACGATCGCGACCAAGATGGGACGTTCTCTCTGTAGACATTATTTGGAGTCATCCTACCAAGTTAACAATGAAATCCCTTCATAAATATGACCTGTATACTGTGCTAAAGGTTTTTGGCTTTGAGTCCCTGTAGCCGCCACAGCTGCCCAATCACGCCCAAAAGGGGACGTTCTCATCTAGACATTATATGGTTTCAACCCACCAAGTTACAATGGAATCCCTCCATAAATATGACCTGTAGACTGTGCTAATGGTTTTCGGATTCTGGGCTTGGGCAGTCGTCACAGTTGACAGATTGCGACCAAATGGGGAAGTTCTCATTCAGACAACATCCTGAGTCATCCTACCAAGTTACACTGAAATCCCTCCGTATTGAATATGACCTGCAGAGTGTACTAAAAGTTATTGGGTTTCGGGCTTGGACAGCCATCAAGGTTGACAGATCATGACTAAAAGGGGATGTTCTCATCTAGGCATTATACAGAGGCATCCTACCAAGTTACAATGAAATCCCTTCATAAATACATCCTGTAGACTGTGCTAATAGTTTTGGGGTTTTGGGCTTGGGCAGCCATACCAGTTGACAGGGGGCGTTCTCATCTAGATATGACCCCAAACCTGCATATGAAATTTTGTGATGATCAGACAAGAACTATGGGTGTAGCCTGTACTAAAGGAAAATGTGAACAGACTCACAGACTTCCGCATACGTGATGGTAATAGCTTATCATGACTTTGTCAAGTTAAGCTAAAAATAATGGAGACCTTAGAATCAGTCAAGAGTATGTTGTTTCAATAGAAATGTCAGGGGTCTTATATTAATTTGTATATATCTTAACACACTTCAGATCCAGCATTAGAGACAAGAGAACCAGTCATGTGTATGTTGTTTTGATAGAACCCTAAGATGATTTACATTATTGTGAATTTTATACAATCATATTTCAGATGCGTACTTCAGACTGAGTAAGACAAAGAATCAGTCAACAAAATGTTTTTTATATTATTATGAATTATATACTAAAATACTTCTGATGCAACCATAAGGAAGCCAGAGTATCAGTCATGTGTACGTTGTTTGAATAGAACTGTCAGGTGGTTTACAATATTGCTCAGTATATATGAACACACTTCAGATCGAAGATTAAGGTGATAATCAGTCTACATTACAAAAATTATTTTTCATACCATGATGAATGTTGTTTTCCATTTCATCAGCTGTAGAAGTACCACTTGAAGCATCACATGTTTCTATAAAATAAAACAACATATAATAAAATTCAATGACACTGCAGCTTAACCTGGCTGTAAGTAGTGTTTAATGCAAAAAATAACCCTCAATGTTTATGAAAGGATTGTGAAAGAAAACAAGAATTGTGATAACTGAACATGTGTTAAGTTCAGTACCATTCATGCTATGTATTCAATAAGAATAATCTTTCAATAAGAATAATCTGAGGTGTAGACTGTAACTAAAGGAATTGCAGACTAGGTTGATTTGGCCCTCACAGTTAATGTATGTCAACTAAAGTTACAGTAAAATCATTCAAAAAAGTCGCATCCTACTAAGTTACATGGAAATGCCTTCATAAATATAACTTGTAGGCTATGTAAAAGGAATGCAGGTCATGTGCCGGTTGGGTGGTCTTGGTTGACAGATCGTGACCAAAATAGGCCAGTCTCGCCTTGATATCACACAGAGTCATCCTACCAAGTTACAATGAAATCCCTTCATAAATACAAGAGGCCCCAGGGGGCCTGAGGGTGCTCACCTGACATGGTAGCTTAATTATCAACTCAGAAAATTGATTTTAACAAGTTGCATCTGCTCCTCCTAAGAAAAGCTTATACCAAATATCCAAAGATTCTGACCAGTGGATCTAAAAAAAACGATTTTTAAAGAATATTCCTCATATTGAACTAAGTTATAATTCGGGCTCCCACAGGGAGCCCATATATGAACCCAGGAACTTGGCTTCAACAAGATTGAATCTCACCCCCCTAAGGATGCTCCACACCAAATATCAAAATATTCCAACTGCTGGATCTGAAGAAGAAGATTTTTAAAGACAATTCCTCATTTTGAACTAAGTTATAATTCGGGCTACCACAGTGAGCCCAAATATAAACCCAGGGAATTGGCCTGAAAAAACTTCAATCTCACCCACTAGGCATGCTGCGTACCCAATATCAAAAGATTCTGCCTGTAGGATCTTGAGAAGAAGATTTTTAAAGAAATTTGCCTGAAATGCACTAAGTTCAAATTTGGGCTCCTATACTGAGCCCAAATATGAACTCAGGGGGGCCGATTTGAACAAACTTGAATCAGATCCACCCCACAATGTTGCATACCAAATATCAAAAGATTCTGCCTGCTGGATCTGGAGAAGAAGATTTTTTAAGAAATTTGCCTTTAATGCACTAAGTTCGAATTTGGGCTTCTATACTGAGCCCAAATATGAATCCAGGGGGCCAATTTGAACAAACTTGAATCAGATCCACCTCACAATGTTGCATACCAAATATCAAAAGATTCTGCCTGCCGGATCTGGAGAAGAAGATTTTTTAAGAAATTTGCCTTAAATGCACTAAGTTAGACTTCGGGCTTCTATACTGAGCCCAAATGTAAATCCAAGGAGCCGATTTGGACAAACTTGAATCAGATCCACCCCACAATGTTGCATACCAAATATCAAAAGATTCTGCCTGCTGGATCTGGAGAAGATTTTTTAAGAAATTTGCCTGAAATGCACTAAGTTAGAATTCGGGCTTCTATACTGAGCCCAAATGTAAATCCAGGGAGCCGATTTGAACAAACTTGAATCAGATCCATCCCACAATGTTGCATATCAAATATCAGAAGATTCTGTCTGCTGGATCTGGAGAAGAAGATTTTTTAAGAAATTTGCCTGAAATGCACTAAGTTCAAATTTGGGCTCCTATACTGAGCCCAAATATAAACCCAGGGGCGATTTGAACAAACTTGAATCATATCCACCCCACAACGTTGCATACCAAATATAAAAAGATTCTGCCTGCTGGATCTGGAGAAGAAGAGTTTTTAATGTTTCTCCCATTGCCTACAGTGCTAAAAAGTGCACTCAGTACTTTTTCAAAAGTCCTGAAAAAAAATACCTTGTGATCAAACCGATAGGGATTTTTTTTAACCATTCTGTTCTACTGGATAAAAGTAAGCTTTATACAAAAATAAGAATTCTCTGTGCCATGTAGTTTTGGAGATATGGCAGTTTTAAGGTTTTTCCTATTTTTAGCTCCAGAGGTTCCCACGGGGCAATGAAATTTGGTTCAAATCGACCTCACGGTTCTGAAAATAGAAATTTTAGGCGTGGCCAAAATTTTTGCCCCTTCCGTAACGAAGACAATTAATGCCCGACAAACTTCTCTTGCACAAACTTGATTCTAAACCTCAAAAGGACTCTGTATACCACATATCAAATCTCTGCTACTGGTGCTTCATTAGGAGATTTTTAAAAAAATGGCCATTTTTTCCCCACCCCTCTGCTCAATATGAGCCGAAACCTAATTTGTAAAAAAATCAAAATATAACCACTACTTACATGAAATTTAATTAAAATGTGTCCAGTGATTTAGGAGAAAGAGGGTCAAACACCACCTTCATGCAGGACGACGGATGGATGGACGGACGATGGACGAAGAGTGATCAAAAAAGCTCACCCCGACTTTCAGTCAGGTGACCTAACAAGCTGCTCCAGGGGGGGCGGAGGGTGCTAACCCGGCATGGTAGCCAAAATATCAACCAAGGGAATTGACAAGTTCCATCTGCCCCTCCTAAGAAAAGCTTATACCAAATATCGAAAGATTCTGACCAGTGTATCAGAAAAAAAGACTTAAAGAATATTCCTCAAATTGAACAAAGTTATATAATTCAGGCTCCAAATATGAACCAGGGACTTGGATTGAACAAACTTGAATACCCCCCCCCCCTGCCCCCCTCCCACAAAGGATGCTACATACCAAATATCAAAAGATTTTTAAAGAATATTTCTCATATTGCACTAATCCTAACATTTGGGCTCCCATAGACAGCCCAAATATAGACACAGGGATATGATTTCAACAAACATGTGAATGAATCTTCCAAAATTGTTACATGTGAAATATGAAAGCCTTTGAAGCAGTGGTATGGGAGAAGAAGATTCTTAAATGTTTTCCCATTACTCACAGTGTTGGAAAAATGATGACTGAAAAAGTACCCTATGATAAAACCGATGGCAATTTTTATTATACCATTCCTTTCTGCTTTTCCTAATGAAGCTTCAAACAAAATAAAAATTCTCAGTACTGTGTAGTTTTGGAGATATGGGCGTTTGAATTTTTTTCTGTTTTTAGCTCCTTCTGTTCCCATGGGGTGACAGGAAATTTTTGGGGGGTATATATTAGGTACTCATGATCCAATAAGTCATATCAAATTCGGTTCAAACCGGCCTCTCAGTTCGGAAAATAAAAATGTTGGTAGAGTTTGGGCTCCCACAAGAAGCCCAAATATGAACCCAGGCATTTGGCTTTAACCAACGTATATCTCACTTCACTTAGGATACTGCATACCAAATATCAAAAGATTCTCACTGGTGGATGTGAAGAAGAAGATTTTTGAAGAATATTCCTCATATTGAACTAAGTTATAATTTGGGCTCTGACAGGGAGCCCAAATATAAACCCAGGGGCTTGGCTTGAACAAACTTAAATCCCCCCCCCCCCCCCCCCAAGGATGCTGCATACCAAATATCTAAACATTCTGACTGCTGGAATTGAAGAATATTTCTCATATTGAACTAAGTTATAATTCAGGCTTCAACTGTGAACCAAATTATGAACCTGGGGACTTGGCTTAAACAAACTTGAATCCCCCCCCCCCCCCCCCCCCCCAGAATGATGGATATCAAATGTCAAAAGATTATGATTGGTGGATCAGAAGAAGAAGATTTTTAAAGAATATTCCTCATACTGCTCTAATTTAAACATTTGGGCTCCCACAGAGAGCCAAATATGGACATAAGGATTTCTTTCAAACAATCTTCCAAAGATGTTATATGTGAAATTTGAAAGCTTTTGGTTCAGTGGTTTGGGAGAAGAGGCGTCTGAAATGTTTTCCCTATTGCCCACAGTGTTAGAAAAAGAAGACACAGCACTTTTTCCAAGTCCCCAAAAAGTACTCTGTGATAAAACCGATAGCAATATTTTTGACCGTTCCATTCTGTTAGCCCTAAGAAAGCTGCACACCAAAAAAGTGCTGTGTAGTTTGGAAGATATTTACATTTTAATTTTTTTCTATTTTTAGCTCCTGCAGTTCCCATGGGGCAATGGGAAAAAAAATGTCAGCATAAATTAAGTACTTATGACCCCATAAACCCTCATATCAAATTTGGTTCAAATCAGCCTCTTGGTTTGGAAAATAGAAATTTCAGGCGGGGCTAAAATTCTTGCCCCTCCCATAATGATGGCGAATATATACCTTCAAACTTCTCTTGAACAAATCTGAGTCTACATCTCAAAAGGAAACTGCTCACCAAATATCAAGTCTCTGCTACTGCTGGTTCATGAGAAGAAGATTTTTTAAGATTCACTTTTTGGATGTGGCCATACCGAGGGGCAGGTCAACTTGATTTGAACAGAATCAAAATGCGATGTCATAACAAACTTCACTTAAATCTGTTCAGTGGTTTTGGAGAAAAAGCAAACACCATGTTCAAGGATGACGGACAGTGAGTGATCACTATAGCTCACCCTGACTTTCAGTCAGATGTGCTTATGAACTGTACTCTGTGCTAAACAAATCTAGATCAAGTGCCAGTGCACCTGTCAAGATCAAAACAAGACATTCTCATCAAGACTTTATATTTAGTCATTCTACCAAGTTATAATAAAATCCTGTCATAAATATGACCTGTAGACTGTGCTAAAGGTTTTCGGGCTTCTGCCTATGTGTTCCTTTGGCCGATCATGACCACAATAGAACATTCTCATCTAGTCACGACCTCAACCTCCAAATGAAATCTTGTGAATACCGGACAACAACTACTATGCTACATAAAATGTGAACAGACTCGCAGACTAACAGACATGTGATGGTAATAGCTTATCTTCACTTCGTCAAGATAACCTAAAACCCACCTAAAAGTTGGGGTACTTCTCCACTTTCTCCACATTTGCCCCGCCTCTCTCCTGAGATGTTGTATGTCAATTATGAAAGGATTCTGATTGGTGAATCTGAAAAAGAAGATTTTTGATGAAATTCTTGCATATTTCACTAAACTAAAATTCAGGATCTTATATAGATTCTAAATATTAAACCATGAACTTGATTTGAAGAAAGTCGAATCTGATCCACCTATAGATGCAGTATAAAAAATATGAAAGCATTCTGACTGGTCAGACTGAAGATGATTTTTAAAGTAATTCCCTCACATTGCCATAATTTAAAATTTGGACTCCCATAAGGAACTCAAATATTAACCCAGAAACCTACTTTGAACAAACTTGAAGCTGATTCCCCTAGAGATTTTGTATACTAGATATGAATAGGGAGCCTAAATATTAATAGGAATCGAACTGAACAAACTTGATCTGACCACCCTAGAGATGTTGGATACCAAATATGAAAGTATTCTGAGTGGTGGATTTGAAGGCGACAATTTTGAAAGATTATCCCCATATTGTACTAGGTTGAAAATTGGGCTTTCATTGGAAGACCAAATATTAAACCTGGTTTGAACAATCTTGAATCTGGCCATCAAAAAAATAATGTAGAGTAAATATAAAAAGATTCTGACTGGTGGTTCGGAAAAAGATTTTTAAAAATTATTACCCATATTAGCTAAAGTAAAAAAAATTGAGCCCAAATATGAAGCAAAGGGCTTCATTTCAACAAACATGCATCCCCACCCTCTTCCATGCCCACCTACTCCTCCCAAGGGATACTGCATACCAAATATAAGATTCGGATAATTGGTTCTGGAGAATTTTTTTTTCAATTTTTGCAAATATGCTCACATTTTTGCCCGCTACCAAACACCCTAACACAACTAAGGCCATACAAAGTAGATCTTCTGTTTCTCAGGCCATTATTTGTAAAATTGCATGAGGGCGAGCGTTTTTTTTATTTTATTTTTTATATCTGTAATTATTTCTTTGCCATCAAAAATGTATGTTCTTGGTTTATGTTTTAGGTCTCATAATCTGCAGAATAGCATGTGTGGTGGTGTATTTTGTCCCTTGAGAGCAAGAAGGCTTTGCAATGCTAAAGCATTGCAAAGCCTTCTTGCACTCAGGGACAAATTTATCAATGTTTTTAACTTGGGTAAAATATCAGACATAAACCATTTAATTTTTATTTTTTTTAAGTTCACATTGCTTATAAAAAGAGAGTATGCGGCAGCCAAAAGGTCCATGCGGGAGGGCCTGAGAAACAGAGTTTTATTTTCTTTAGGCCTAATGGCAATTTTTTTTTTAACATTCAGTTCTACTGGCCCTAAGGATGCTTCATACAAAATAATAGATCTCTGTTGCATGCAGTTTGGGAAAAATGGGCGTTTGAAAATATTTTAGCTCCTGGAGTTCCTACTGGAACACAGGAATTTTTTTTGGCTTTGGCATGAGTCAAATATCTATGACTCAATAATACCACATACCAAATTTGTTTCAGATCAGGCCATTAGTTCAGAAAATAGAAATTTTGGGTTGTGGCACTCCCACTACAAAGGCAAATATTGCACGAAAGATTTCTGTTCATAAATGTGATTCTTGCCTCAAACTGAAGCTCCATACCAAATATAAAGTCACTGAATGCACTGGTTCATCATAAGATTTAATTGGCATGTTTAATTGAACAGAAATGGAATGCCCATTTGGTCCATCACTTACACAAACTTTCATTTGAATTGGTCCAGTGGTTTCAGAGAAGACTCAAAGACAACTTGATATGTAACAATGAACATAGGATTACTGACAAACATTGATAACAATACCTCACCCTGACTTTCAGTCAGGTGAGCTAAAAAGTTCAGTGGTTGAAGATAAGTGGTTAATGGTGAGTGCTGAATATTAGTGTAGTACAAAAGTTATCAATCATACCATAATCTATCTGGTTTCACATCTCATCGTCCCCAGAACTAAAAACTGTAGCATAATATGTTCTAAAAATAAAACAAAACAAACATTATATAAGAAAAAAAGTTTTCAAACCAAGTAGTTGCATTATGTATTTGACAGGTTTCCACTCATGACCTAAACAGCATTGATTCATCAATGATCTTAATGTGGGATATGTATTGTTACAGACAATATCACCAAAACATGCACAATGCTTACACGTAGGTGTTCATTTACAAGATGCCGTTGAGTGATTCCCTGGTCACCATAATACTGGATCTGACCTGTGTCAATATACAATAACCAAATATATATGTCATTAAAACTGGCATACTGAATGCATCAGGCTTCTGATAATTACAGCAAAGCTCATACTGTTTATGCAAAGTTTATGCAAACCTCCGTTGGCATAACCCATTTGCAAATTATGCAAAATTAAATTATCTGTGGATTGTAAATAAAAACCTGATGTATGGAATTTAAATGAAAGTTTCAGTAACACTGTAGCTTAACTTGTGTGTTGTGTTTGATTATTTATTTATTTATTTATTTGTGTTTAAGGTCACATATGTCTGCACAATGGCTAATCATGACCATGACAGTTTTACGGGTGGAGGAAGCCGGAGCACCCGGAGAGAACCACCAAGCAACGTCGAGCAACTGTCAGCTCCCCAACATAGTAACTCCACACAAGCAGGGTTAGCATTGGTTGAAGACAAGTGCACCTTCTACGTGCAGTACACCTTAGTACACAACGCCCACCGTGTCCCCATGTGGGCATGTGGGTGAAGTGTCTTGCCCAAGGACACAACACGGTTGCCGCCTGCACCTCTACCTACTGAGCCACCGTGCCCCCATGTTGTGTTTGATGAAAAGGATAATGTTCAATGTTTATGAAAGGATTACGAAATAAGACAAGAATTGTGATAATTGGGAATAGGTTCATTTCTGTTCCCTGTATTTATTTATTTATTTATTGTTGTGTGAAGTCACATACTTCTGCACAATGGCTAATCATGACCACAACATAGAGATAAAGTCAAGGTCAGTCAATCGTTTATATCCCATGCTGCATATTTTAGAGGACTTACACCCCAAGCATTAGTGACTGGGTCCTATTTTACCAGTGAAACAGAGCTTGTTTACCACAGTAAACAAGCACTGCTTCACTTCCCGGGGTTCCCACAGGGGTGTTCCCTGTATGCTATGTTTTTGATAAAAATACTATTGAGGTGCACACTGTACCAAAAAGCTGAGGGGTGGGTTAATATGACCTCACAGTTATTGTATGTGGCCCTCACAGTTAACGTATATCAACAAAAGTTACCAAGTTACATGTACAGTGAAATTATTCCAAAACGAGTCATCCTATGAAGTTACATTGAAATCCCTTCATAAATATGGCCTGTAGACTGTGCTAAAAGTTTTCGGGCTTCGGGCCCCTGTAGCCGTCAGTTTCCCAATTGTGTCCAAAGGGGACGTTCTCATCTAGACATTATATTAAGTCAACCTACCAAGTTACAATGAAATCCCTTCATAAATATGACCTGTCGACTGTGCTAAAGGTTGTTGGGCTTTGGGCTTGGGCAGCCATCATGGTTGAATGATCACAACCAAAAGGGGACATTCTCATCTGGGCATCATCTGGAGTGATCCAACGAGTTACAATGAAATCCCTTCATAAATATGACCTATAGACTGTGCTCAAGGTTTTTAGGCTTCGGGCCTCTGAAGCCATCACAGCTGACCAATCATGACCAAAAGGGGATGTCATCATCTAGGCATTATATGGAGTCAAACTAACAGGTTACAATGAAATCCTTCCATAAATATGACCTTTAGACTATGCTAAAGGTTTTGCGGTTTTGGGCTCGGGCAGCCATCAAGGCTGAATGATCGAGACCAAAATGGGACATTCTCATCTCAACATTATTTGGAGTCATCCCACCAAGGTACAATGAAATCCCTTCATAAATGTCACCTGTAGACTGTGCTAAAGGTTTTCGGGCTTCAGGCCACTGTAGCCATCACAGTTGCCTAATGGTGTCCAAAAGGGGCTGTTCTCATCTAGACATTATATGAAGTCAACCTACCAAGTTACAATGAAATCCCTTCATAAAAATTACTTGTAGACTGTGCTCAAGATTTGCGAGCTTCGGGCACCTGTAGCCATCACAGTTGACCAATCATGACCAAAAGGGGATGTCATCATCTAGGCCTAACAAGTTACAATTAAATCCTTCCACAAATACGCCCTACAGACTATGCTAAAGGTCTTTGGGCTCAGGCAGCCATAAATGCTGAATGATCACGACAAAAAGAGGATATTTTCATCTAGACATTATTTGGAGTCATCCTACCATGCTACAATGAAATCCCTTCATAATTATGACTTGTAGACTTTTCTAAAGGTTTTTGGGCTTCGGGCCCCTGTAGCTGTCACAGTTGCCCAATCGTGTCCAAAAGGGGAGGTTCTCATCTAGACATTATATGAAGTCAACCTACCAAGTTACAGTGAAATCCCTTCATAAATATGACTGTAAACTGTGCTAAAGGTTTTCGGTCTTCGGGCTTGGGCAGCCACCATGGTTGAATGATCACAACCAAAGGGGACAATCACATCTGGGCATCATCTGGAGTGATCCTACGAAGTTACAATAAAATCCCTTCATAAATATAACCTGTAGACTGTGCTCTAGGTTCTCGGGCTTCGGGCACCTGTAGCCATCACAGTTGACCAATCACGACCAAAAGGGGATGTCATCATCTAGGCATTATATGGAGTCAACCTAACAGGTTACAATGAAATCCTTTCATAAATATGACCTTTTGCCTATGCTAAAGGTTTTTGGGCTCGGGCACCCATCAAGGCTGAATGATCGCGATCAAAATGGGACGTTCTCATCTAGACATTATTTGGAGTCATCCTACCAAGTTACAATGAAATTCCTTCATAAATATGACCTGTAGACTGTGCTAAAGGCTTTTTTGCTTCGGGCCCCTGTAGCCGTCACAGTTGCCCAATCACGTCCAAAGGGGGACTTTCTCATCTAGACATTATATGAAGTCAACCCACCAAGTTACAATGAAATTCCTCAAAAATATGACATGTAGACTGTGCTAAAGGTTTTCGGCTCGGGCAGTCGTCACAGTTGGCAGATCATGCCCAAATGGGGAAATTCTCATCTAGACATCACAAGGAGTCATCCTACCAAGTTACAATGAAATCCCTCCATATTAAACGTAACCTGCAGACTGTGCTAAAAGATTTTGGGTTTCGGGCTTGGGCCGCCATCACGGTTGACAAATCATGCCCATAAGGTGACAGTCTCATCTAGGCATTATACAGAGGCATTCTACCAAGTTACAATGAAATCCCTTCATAAATATGATGTGTAGACTGTGCTAATGGTTTTCGGCTCGGGCAGCTATACCGGTTGACCGATCGTGACCAAAAGCATACATTCTCATCTAGACATGACCCTAAACCTGCATATGAAATTTCATGATGATCAGATAAAAACTGCAGGGTGTAGCCTGTGCTAAAGGAAAATGTGAACAGACTTACAGACTTCCGCACGCATGATGGCAATAGCTTATCTTGACTTTGTCAAGTTAAGCTAAAAATGACCAATTTACAGCAGTTGTAGTGTTGTTGAGAAAAAATTACTAACGTACAGCAGTTGTAGCGTTGTTGAGAAAAAATAACCAACTTACAGCTCGTTGTGAACATGTTGTGCAGGAACACCTGATGGTTGAATATCTTTACTTTTCTAGTTCTGTTTTTTAAGTACATGTATAGAAGTGAAAAACAAAATACCCAACTTATACCAGTTGTAATATTAATTATTATATTAATGGGAAAACATCCCCAACTTACAGCAGTTGTAACATTACTGTGGAAAAATAACCAACTTACAGCAGTTGTAACATTACTATGGGAAAATAACCAACTTACAGCAGTTGTACTGTCGTTGGGAACACACATAGCTGTCTCAAAAGGTTACCAAGAAATGAGAATATCTTTTTTTTTGCTGGAACTGTACTGCTATGATAAGCTATTGTGAAAGGTCATCAAAGAACTTTCTGGCAGTGCAACATCACAGCAAAGTTGAATGAAACTTTGGCTAAACAAATGCTCATTATTCCTTCAAGATTATCAAGAATTCTCAACATGCATGGTTTGTGTTGTTTACATAAAACCTAATGCTACTCAGTTACTGATCAGGATCTTAAATCTACTTTAACATAGCATATATTGCATCAGATTCTTTGACTGAGTTGCTCCATCTTTGCTAGTTGGTGCATTTAACTTTTTTAACTCTTAACCTGCCGGGTATTTTTAAGATATTTTCCATCCTATCCAGACACAGCTACTGTGAAGATTGATTTAGAGTAGAGATGATGCAAAAATCTAAAATTAACTCAAAAAATCTTTGGTGAAAAAATCCATTCAATTAACAGGGTGAAAAATAGATTAAATATAACCAAACTAAACATATTTCTATGGCAAGAGAAGACATGTCTTGGGTGGGAATATCCATAGCAGCATGCAAGAGTTAAACCTTTCCAAATGTTTTGTCCTCAACAAAAGTTGACAATTTATTGATGCAAAGAGTACAGATTTTCTCATGCCTTGACAAAAGCCCTAGTAAGCTGATTTTCTTCACTGTACTTGTTTTTAAGCGTTGGAGCAGGGTTTATACATTGTAGCCTATGACATCACCGATAACAGAAGAAAATTAAATTTAATTCCTGTTCAAAATTGGAATTTTTTCCATTGATAGGTACCTGTGCTAGTCAGTACACGAGATGTGGCCTGTCCCAACCTGGGACCAAGAATATGCAACACACTCTCTGATAGAGCAATAATACCAAGTATCATTAATATCCTTTAAAGCTATAGAAAATAAATTCTCAGGACTTTGTATATTTGGATATGGGTAAGTGAAGTTGAACTAAGTTTGTGACCTTTACCCCTTGAAGACATACATGTACATTCCATACAAACCTTATTTGCAAAACCGTCTCTCGTGGTGGGCAACATTAATATTTATTTATTTACTTATTGGTGTTTAAGGTCACATACTTATGCACAATGGCTAATCATGACCATGACAGTTTTACGGGTGGAGGAAGCCGGAGTACCCGGAGAGAACCACCGAGCAACGAAGAGCAGCTGTCAGCTCCCCAACATCGTAACTCTGAACTCTGCACCGCAGCACAGGCAGGGTTAGATTGGTTGAAGACATGCGCACCATCGACGTGCAGTACGCCTCAGTACACAGCGCCATCGTGCCCCCATGTAGGCAATCGGGGTGAAGTGTCTTGCCCAAGGACCCAAAGCGGTTGCCGCAGGTGGGATTCGAACCGAGGACCTGTCGGCTTGCAGCCTGCACCTCTGCCACCGCGCCCCCGGCAACATTAATACCAAGTACGATAAATATCCTTCAATGCAATCAAAAGGATAGGACACACATATTTTGTACATTTTGATATGATATGTAAAGTTGAACTAAGTTTGTGACCTTGATCTTGGAGATAAGGCATTCCAAATTTATTCACGACACATTCACTGATAGTGGGCAACAGTAATACCAAGTATCATTAACATCCTTTGAGGTATTCAAAAGTTCTCATCCAGACACGACTTGGAATATTTGGATGTAGGATTTGTAAAGTTGAACTAAGTCTTTGACCTTGACCTTGCAGACAAGCATTCCAAACCTTATTTGCCACACACCCTCTGGTGGTGGGCAACAATAACACCAAGCATCATTAATACCCTTCAAGGCTACCAAAAGGTCTGAGCCAGACAAGACTTGGAATATTGAGATATGGGTTTGGAAGTGGGTATTTGAAGTAGAACTAAGTCTGTGACTTTGCAGACAAACATTCCAAACCTATCTGTGGCACTTCCTCTGGTGTTCGGCAACAATAATACCACATATCATTAACTACTAAAACGCATAGGATATTACATCTCTTCGAAGAAACAGTCTTAAATTCCATAACTTACCAAATTCTTTTGAGTTACTCTCCAACAATGATCCTAATTTATATAAATGTGGTTTAATTATCATGACATCTTGACTTGACAACTAACTTTTTTGCATTTGTTCATCATTTTGTTCAATTAGTGGAAACTTATAGGTTATCAACTTTGCAACATTGTGCAATCATCACAAAAAAGTTTACAAATACAATATGGTTCAAATTAAATATCATTAGTATCCTTTAACGGTATCAAAAGTTCTGAGCTGGACACAACTTGTACAGACTGATGGATGGATGAACGGACAGACGGAAGGATGCTAAAAGTGGGAGTTGTAGGCTTAAAAAATTACGAAAAAAAATTAATCATTTTAATTTGTTCAGACAACAGTTAAAACCTCGTATTTTTGGAAAAAATTCCAGGGGAGGGGAGAGGGGTTATAGACATGGTTACATCTCCCAACCTAATACTGAAGAGAAACTAACGCTAACCCCAATCATGGATTGACCCTAACCCTTAATATAAATCCCCAAAATTCGCAATAGTCTCATATCTTATTAATTAAGCTCATAATATATCAAATGAAAGTGTCAATGACACTGTAGCTCAAATTGTGTAAGACATGTACATGTAAAGTCTGTGACACAGCAATGACACACACTGATAACAAAGGTACATGTAAAGTTTTGTAAAGATCTTTATATAAATACTGACCGTAGCCTGTAACAAATGTACAGGTAAAGTATTGTAAAGGTGGGTGACAATTAGATGGTGCACCATAAGCTAAAAGTTAATTGTTTTGGCCTGTTTGATTCAAACCCTTCTAAGGTTGATTCATACTAATTAATAAATATTTGTCCAGTCCTTCTTAAAATATACGTATTTGATGAATTTTTTATCTTTTGTTCATTTTATTATTATTTTTCTCATTGGAAATAGAAAATCGGGTTGTGCTATTATAATGTTTACCCTCCCCAAACAACACCAAATATTCACACAGGAACCTGGCTTCAACACATTTGAATATACACATACCAGGGATGCTGAATTCAAGAAACATTATTTTATCTGGTGTTTTTGGAAAAGATTTTTAATTATCTCCTTTTTGAGTCCCCGAGCGGGTCTGACTGAACCCCAAAATATTTGTTCTCGCACCACAGTGATAAAAAAGGCACCCAATAAATTTATAGCAAATATTACTGACATAAAAAAATCTTCTTTACAGGTTCTGTGCATAAAATGTAATACACACAATTTCTGTAAATTGGACTGCCGAGAGGCATTTTGAATTTTTGCCCAAGCCCAAAATCACTTGTTACCACCCCATGATGATAACATCTTGCATTTCGGACTGCATCCAAAACACTCATTCTTATCCCAAAGTGATAACAAAGGTACCCAAGAAGCTTTGTGAAGAACGGTTCATATATACAGCCTCTAGCCCGAGCTGTATTGACATGTGCACTTACTGTGTACAAGTAGTACTGAATAAATCAAAGTTCATCTAATTTGCATAATTTCTGTACGGAAAAAAAACCCTGTATTAGATGTGATGTATTCCATGTTACTAAACATTCATACAAAATTTATTCAAATCAGAACCTTCCTACAGAAGTTCTGTACAAAAAACTAACTGTACGTAATTTTGGTACAAAATGGCCACTGGCAGCCATCTTGAATTTTGGATTGCACCCCAAAACACTCGTTCTCGTCCCAAGATGATAACAAAAGTACCCAAGAAGTTTTGTGAAGAACGGTTCATAAACACAGTCCCTAGTCCAAGCGGTATTGATATGTGTACTTACTGTGTGAAAGTAGAATTGAATAAACCAAAGTTCAGGAATTTGCATGATTTCTGCACGAGAAAAAAAACTATCATATGTGATTTATTCCATGTTACTAAACATTCATTCAAAAGATTTTTCAAATCAGAACTTTCATACAGAAGTTCTTTACAAAAAACTGATGGCACTAATTGTGGTACAAAACGGCTGGCAGTTGCCATCTTGAATTTCGGACCACACCCAAAAACACTTGTTCTCATCCCAAGGTAATAACAAAGGTACCCAAGAAGTTTTGTGATGATCGGTTCATAAATACAGTCTCCAGTCCAAGCTGTATTGACATGTGTACTTATTGTGTATAAGTAGCACTGAATAAATCAGTTCACCTAATTTGCATAATTTCCGCACAAAAAAAAAAGTATTATATGTGATGTATTCAATGTTACTAACTGATTGCACTAATTACGGTACAAAATGGCTGCTGGTAGCCATCTTGAATTTTGGACGGCACCCAAAAACAATCTGAAATCATTCTCGTCCCACAGTGATAACAAAGGTACCTAAGGAGTTTCGTAAAGATTTGTTCATAAATATGGCCTCTAGCCCGAGCCGTACTGAATTGTTGACGGACGGACAGATGGATGATGGGCCATGGCAACCTCAAATTTGACTACGTTCATAATATTTCGGTAAGCTCATGATGCCTGTCCGGACAAATATAAACCCTTTTAACTCCCATATTATAGCAAAGAGAGATGATGGACAAACAAACAGATTGATGGACGGTTGGACACATGGCTGGATAGATGTATGGATTGGATGGCTGGACAGACATAAAAGACGAGGCAGACAGAGCAATTTCTACCCCCCCCCCCCCCCCCCACCTTCAAATTTTTTTTGTAAGGAGGGAGGGGGCATAACATATATAATAAAATATTTCATTCTAACTTGTATATTATGTTGTTTTAAAATTATCAAGATAGAAGCGTTACTGCAAACTCAGACTACCCTGGGGCTATGTACATAATGGAAAAGATACAGTGAATTTTTTTTCAACTGAGAAAAAAAGATTTCTCGGATATGAGTAAATCCTCAAGTCTTGGTTTACAATTAAAAATTGTCTATTCTTCGGCTACATGGCCAATTCCAGCTCCCACAGAAACCCAGATATTAACCCAGGGACCTGCTTTAAACAAACTTGAATGTGACCCCACTAGATATGTTGTATACCAAACATAAAAGCATTCTAACTGTTGGATCTGAAGAAGATTTTTAAAGAAATTTCCTCATACTGCACCAAATTAAAAGTCAGGCTTCCATAGGATGCCCAAAAATTAACCCAGCGACTTGATTTGAAGAAACTTGAATCTGATCCCCACCTCCAAGATGTTGTGTGGCTGCCATAAGGACCCCAAGTATTCACCCAGGAACTTGGTTTGAATAGACTTGAATCTGACGCCCTTAGAAAGGTATACCAAATATAAGACCATTCATTCTAGCTGTTGGATCTGAATAATAACATTTTAAAAGAAATGTTCTCACCAAACTAAGTTGAACAAGAGCACCACTGGGCATTGCATCATACGCCCGTGAACTGTTCAAATTGTACCATTTTAACACATTTGCAATTTTTTTAGAGTGCGAGAAATTTATACTGGCATATATATATATGTTACGGTCAGACTTTGAAATCAGTGATTTTGTGAAATGACTAAATTTTTCAGTCATTTGAGAAAAAGACTAAAAATATTTGATGAATTCTAAGTCCAACAGGGGCCATAATTCAGGCAAAAATTGTTCAGACCGACCCTATATTCGAACTTGACCTGTATTTTGTTGTGATTAAACCAAATACCAAATTTGGAGCCAATCGGAAAACAAATACTAAAGTTATCATCCGGAAACCAAATATTTGACGAATTCTAAGTCCAACAGAGGCCATAATTCAGGTGAAAAATGTTCAGACCGACCCCATATTCGAACTTGACCTGTATTTTGTTGTGATTAAACCACATACCAAATCTGGAGCCGATCGGAAAACAAATACTAAAGTTATTGTTCGGAAACCAAATGGACGGACGGACGGACGGACGGACGGACGGACGGACGGACGGACGGACGGACGGACAGACGGACTGACAACGCCATACTATAATACGTCCCATTTTTCAAACGGGCGTATCAAAATTTGGGGTAACGTAGGGAGCACAAATATTTTTTTACAGAATTTTGCATATTGCACTAAGTTGAAATTTGGGTTACCATCATGACTGCATTTACATAGCAGTTTTCGGAACAATTTTCAACTTATAGCTAATCAATTTCAAATTTATCCAAGTTAAATGACTGCTATTAAATTTTTTAAAATTAATTCGACCCCTGGGTACCATAGGGAGCCCACATATTAACCTAGGAACTTGAACAAACTTCATTCTGCCCCACGAGATCTTATATACCAAATATTAAAGAATTTGTACTGGTAAATATGAAGATGATTTTTAAAGAAATTCCCTCATAATTCATTTAGTTAAAATCTGTGCTCCCATAGGGGACCCAAATATTAAACCGATTACTCAATCTGAACAAAATTGAATCTGACCCTCTTAGAGATGATGTATATCAAATATGAAAGTATTCTGACTGGTGTATCTGCTGAAGAAGATCTTTAAAGATTATCCCCCATATTGCACCAAGTTAAAATTTGGGCTTCCAATGGGAAGACCAAATATTAACAGAAGGACTTGATTTGAACAATCTTGAATCAGACTCTCGTAACAATGATGTATCTCAAACATGAAAAGAGTCTGACTGGTGGAACTGAAGAAGGTTTTTAAATATGATTCTCCATACAGAGAAACCTGTCTGAAGAGACCACTGTTGTGTGAGACCACCGGTCTTGAGAGATCGTTGTGACCTTGTACAATTTAGGTTGTTTTACTCTATAAAGGACTTGTCATGCAAAATCACTTGTCTTGGGAGACCACTCTTTCATGGAGAAAAGGGTGTATTACCTAAGTTAAAAATTTGGGTCCCTATATTCAGCCAAAATATAAACCACGCGGCTTCATTTCAACAAACTTGTATCTAACTCCCTATGGAAGCTGTGTACCAAATATCAAAAGTTTCTGAGCATTAGTTCTGGAGTCAAATTTGAAAAAAAAATTTGCAAATAAGCTGACTCAGCATTTTTTTGCTATTTCCTAGGACAATAACCATGTAAAATTTAGCGCATCACAAATTCTGGACCACATGCACATCTACACTAATTGATACCGATACTTCAGACCAAGTTTCGTAAAAATCCAATAACAAATGTAGGAGTTAAGCAGGGAAGCCTTTTGTGATGGAAATTTTGCTATTTCCAGGGGCCATAACTATGCAAAAATTATCGCTTCAAAAATTCTTTATCACATGCACATCTACACTTTATACTGATACTTTAGACCAAGTTTCGTAAAAATCCAATGAACATTGTAGGAGGGAAACAGGAAATTTTGTTTTGCAGGAGTCGACTCAAGTACTTATGACCCAATAATACCACATACCATAACTATCAGTTCAGAAAATAGAAATTATGGGCATGCAAACAACAAACTTGATTCTGCACCTCAAAAGGAAACTCCATCTGAATTATCAAGTCATTGTACCCACTGGTTCATGAGAAAAAGATTTTTAAACAAGAGATTGTCATTCGGAAGTGACTATGCCCCTGACTTGGCAATGACCTTGACCTCCATCGAGCAAAAATAGATTTGTTTGCGGCACATCATCACAACAAAATCTTAGAGACAGACGGACGGATGAAAATGACAAACACTATATGCCCACCAAAAATTGGGGGGGGACATTAAAATTTTGGAGCACTTTCCACCACTCCCTCCCTATGGGCTGGACATGTTCATTTGAACAAAAATGCAATGCCTCTTTGGAACCATTACTAACACAAACTACATGTAACACTTGAATCGGTTGGCCCTCTAATTTGGAGTGTAGGTGGATGATGGACGGAGACTGATTAGATGAGCTCAACTTGATTGGGTGAGCAAAAAAGAAAGGAGCTTAGAAAATTAAATCCCACTTGATCCCACCATCTATCTCAGGTATATTAAGTAATCTGACTCTGTGTGTACAAGTAGACTCTTTCTCGGGTGTCATTGGCAGTGAGGGAAGAGGCGAGATTGCTGCATGGTGGGTGCGGGTGTCAACAGTTTATGCAGTTCCCTTTTATTAGGAGCTTGTAATTTCACCAATCACCTTACATGTGATACATAAGGGAGAATACTGTAAATGCAATTTTAAGTTTTGCATTTAAAGGTACTGCATTTTAATTCACCATTTCTTTGAATTAGTCATATGTATAACTTATGGGAACTTGATGGTCCATCGATCAGCGTGCCTCACTTCTGATAGAGAAGTTGGGAGTTTCAACCTGATTTACATCACTAGTGCTGTGTCAATAATGAGCAAGGCACTTATTCTCCACCGCTTATGTGGGAATATGGTAGCAAAGTGTGCTACGATATATATGGCATGCCAATGATACGTATGCCATGACATATCAGTGGCCAGCCAAAATGTTATGCCTCCATTCACTTTTTGACACTACTGGTTAATTTTTCAACATTACGGATTTTTACATTACTGGTCGATTTGTTCGACATTACTTGTTGATTTCGACATTACTGGTTAATCTTTTCGACATTACTGGTCGATTTCGACATTACTGGTAAATTTATACACTACTGGTTGTAACAAGCCCCCATACCAGCTAGTGTTAATTTTTTTCATATAAGTCGAATACCTGTTGCCCACTTATGCTGAATATAAAAACATTTTCAAATCAGATTAAGGGTTCTGAATGGTGAAAGTATGAGAGGTACCAAAAATCCTGCATCTTCCAGGCTAACTCCAGATATTGACCCACAAATTTCACTTGAACAAATTTTATTTGTGACCCGAGAATGAAGCAGAATACCAATCATCAAAGCATTGCATCCACTGGTTTGAGAGATCTTTTAAATGTTTGAGGTAAATTTCCCCCACATACATCCCATTGGTACTGAGGCACTTCAAATGAACAAATTGAAAGGCTATCACCACACAAATATAGTGTATACAATTTGTCTGAATTTAAACAAAGTAGTGTTTGAATAAAAAGATTTCAATTTTCCAATTTACAGCTGCATTAACTGATAGAATGCTAGATTATTTTTCCTGGTCTGAAATTGTCATTCAAAAGTTGTTTTGTTACAAATTATATGACTGAGCGTACTGGCTGAAGGCATTCTCCAATAATTTGTAATAAAACAGATTTATAAGAACAAAATATTTTTTGCATTTGACCAAATATGAAACATGAGCAAGGAAAATATCGGCTTTTGCTTTGGTATCCTATATTTTTTTAAAGCCCTGATAGTGGATTCTAGCACTCAACCAGTTAGGATGCTGTATAAGTAAGAAAAATTTGTTTACTTTGAAATTCTCACCTCTGATATCAATATTCCACAAATTCAAATGAAATATGCACAAATTATACATCAAAATGAAGGCTCAACTCACAGAATTGACAGCAGGCACCAATGGTTTCCTGTAAGTCTGTTACCATATTTGTACCAGAACTGATAATAAAATAATATTTCCTGAGAACAACTTGTGGCCAAATGATGCAGCGATAGGACTGCATTATGGAAAAGGACAATGCTGTCTGCATTCTTTAATGAAGATGGATTCTATGTTCAATGGACATGTGCAAATCATTCGATGAAAGAGTTATAAACTGAGTTAAGGGATCTTCATTCTGGAGAAAAAAAAATGAGTAAAAATTAAAGTTTTTCCAACACACCGACCCTATTTTTTTTATCCTGTCAGCAGAAACAGAACACAAATATTTTTTAGGCCTTACCATCGAAAAACAAAATCATAATTCTAGGAAATTTCACCAGGTGTCATGATACCTTTCACAGAATATGTTGAACTTTGTTGTCTCCATATAATAACTGTATGCTGTATTAAACCGATCTTTCTCATTTTTTTTATTTTAGAGGGCACTGTATACCGCTTTCTCTGTACGATGACCATGACATGAAATCTAGACTGAACCATCAATGTAAATAAAGCAGACAGTTTTTTTAATTTACCCCCCACAAAGCGCAGTCACTGTGTTTTGAAGAATTTTAATGTCCTAGCTTTGTTCATGGATATCTGAAGCTCATTTGGACACAAGTTGTTTGCCTGAAATATTATTTTGTTATCAGTTCTGGTACGAATACGGTAGTGAACTGCAAGGAACATTGGTGTTACCACAGGTGTCTGCTGCCAACTCTGAGTTATTCATTTATTGTTGTTTAAGGTCACATACTTCTGCACAATGGCTAATCATGACCACAACATGGAGATAAAGTCAAGGTCAGTCAATCGTTTATACCCCATGTTGCCTATTTTAGAGGACTCGCACCCCAAGCATTAGTGACTGGGTCCTATTTTACCAGTGAAATAGAGCTTGTTTACCACAGTAAACAAGCACTGCTTCACTTCCCGGGGTTCCCACGGGGGCAACTCCTGAGTTCATTTCATATATTTTTATTAGCTGCGACTAGCAGCTCTATAAGTGGCAATGTCGGTCTGTTGGTCGGTCGGCCGGTCGGTCTGTCGGTCGGTCTGTCTGTGACCAACGAGTTTCAAAACTCAATAACTTTTGAAATACTTGATGGAATGACTTTATATTTGGCATGTAAGTGTATCTTATTGATGTCTAGCCACTGTTCAATGCATGTGTTGTTCCAAATATTTTTCTTGGAGTTATGGCCCTTGATGAACTTAGAATTTTGTGAGATTGCACCACCCGTCGCAGCTACGGCATCGATGTCGCAATTTTTTTCAAGTTCTATACGTTGCAACATTCATTTTGGTGTATAATTTGGTTATATTTAATTCCAATTTATGGAATATCACAGGTGGGAATTGCAAAGTAAACAAATTTCACTTACTTATATAGCACCTCAATGTCATTATGATGGCATTATATTTTTTTTTATATTAACCCCTTACAGAACACCCACAGGGTCATAGGCAAAACTTTTTCACATTAATCAAATACATGTTAACTAATCAAGCTATAAACCAAATTCA
Organism: Pictodentalium vernedei; assembly: GCA_031216915.1. Classification (NCBI taxonomy): domain Eukaryota; kingdom Metazoa; phylum Mollusca; class Scaphopoda; order Dentaliida; family Dentaliidae; genus Pictodentalium; species Pictodentalium vernedei. The sequence continues at coordinate 376,701,163 of CM062295.1, forward strand.
GTTCAAATTGGCCCAGGGAGTTTAAATTTTCAAAATCTGAGTGGGGCTTCGAAACTTGCCCCTCCCAGGGTGATGACAAATATTGCCCCAGAAACTTCCTTGAACAAACTTATAGCTAGACCGTAAGGGAAGCTGAAAATTAAACAAACCCTAAAAGCATGCACATTAAAATGGTGGCAAAATTTGCATGTATTTTCATTGTTCATATATGTACTTCAAATGCATTTACATGTACTACAGTGAGGGTGTGGTGGCTCAGTAGGAAAAAGTGCAGGCTGTAAGGCAAGAGGTCCTTGGTTCGAATCCACTTGCAGTAACCCTATTGTGTCCTTGGGCAACAAACTTCACCACCGTTGCCCATGTGGGGGCATGGTGCCATTATGTACTAAGGCATACTGCACGTTGAGGGTGCACTTGTCTTCAACCTATGCTAACCCTGCTTGTGTGGAGTTAGTATGTTAGGAAGCTGGACAGTTGCCTGCCATTGCTTGGTGGTTCTCTCCAGATACTCCACCTTCCTCTGCCCCATAAACTGTCCTACACAAGGCGACCATGGCTGTCGAAAGGATCATTAACCCCAAATAAATAAATAAATTGTAAAATAAATTAATACATGTACTACAGTTGATCCTGAGCAGAGCTTCAGAACAATGAAATTGCTGACCCACGATACTAACAGACCAGACAAATTCATTATACTGATTTCTTTTCATTACTCAAACAAAAACTTCAAAATTCAGAAAAAGATACAATGGGAACTCATTAAAAAGTACTGACCAATGCCGATACCAACTGTAGAAAAAGTGTAGACAGAAAATTAGAAATCAGGAAACGGAATAACGTATGAATGTGTTAATAATTTATACCCATGGTTGGTGATATAAATGCTTACTAGTAGTATTATGTATTATACATATCATGCAAATCAAAAAATTGATTAAGAAAAATTTTGTCTTCATTTTCTATCCAACAAAATGTTCATAAAACTCCCCAAAATGTGTAGACAGGTTGCTGATTCGTCACTCAGTAAAGCATGACTACTTTAAAAAAAAACTTCATAATAAATGAATCAGTCACCAACATCGTTTGAGGTCACAGCAATGCTACAGACACTGGGGCATTATTAACAAGGAGTTTATAGCACATGAGGGAGGAAAGGGCGAACCATCTACATGTAGACAGCTTGGTAACTCAGGGAAGCTTATGGTATCTGTGAGTGTATTTCAAGTATGTCAAAGAGCTCTGCAGAAACTGACGTTTTAGCCAACTTTGTTTTAAAACAAGAGTTTTAAGCTATAAGATATATCGATAAAACCAGTATTCAGACCAGTATAAACTGAATACCGGTGCAATTTCAAAAATATTGGTTTATCTTCATTATTTATTTACTCACAATAAAATTTTCTAGACTAGATGTCTTCAGTTTTAACTGTAGTCCTGAATAATATTATCCTTTTACCCAACAAATCAGCCACATCGACCAGCATAATACCTGTACACATATTCAGCAGTTGAACAAATATTTAAAAAAAAAATTCAACAAAACCATATGATGTGATCCCTCACTGGAATGAGCTTGTTCCAATGAGGGTTCACATGATATTATTTTGTTGACATTTTTGAAAAATTTGATAAAATACTATTTAAAATAATAAATTTTTGTATCGTGTGTGTTGGGTAAAGGGTTATTTGAACTGCATCATCAAGGCTTGCTAATTTATTCCACTGTGATGGCTCAAGTCTCTATTCAGATATCTGAACATTCTTTTGATATCCCGGTGTACTGCAACATTTTTTTAATACCGATACCAGTATTCAGTTTAGAATATCATGCAGCCCTATCAGGAGCTCCTAAAATAGTCCAAGCATCATGCCTATTTTCCAGTTAATTATAGGGTATAGGGATCCTTGATACACTCATCAGGATTCAGTTCATTTTCACACCTCAAGAGGATATCTAAGAACAATATTGAATTCCTCAAGCTCATAGTTGCTTACAGAATGATTTTGAAATTATGTTTATATTTTTAGTACATGCTAAGCCCCCCCCCCCCCCCCCCCCCCCCCCATCTCCCTCATGAGAGCGAGTGTTAACTTTTTTTCATATAGCTCAAATACCTGTTGTCCAGTTATGCAGTACATCAGGTTTTATTCAAAGCAGACAAAGGAATACAGCAACAACCAAAGTTGATTGGGGGTGCTTCATGTCCTGTTTTGGAAACTCTGTGGATGGAGTCACAGCACTCTTGCTTTTTCACGGGTGATTATTTTCAAACTATCTAAATGTTTTTCATGGGTGGCTATTTTCAAGCCATCTAAATGATGGTAATGACAACATTTTGGGGGCTAAGATTAGCCGAGGTTGATTCTCACTGAATTGAATTATATGACAAAAGATTTGCAGCAACTATAGAATAAATCTCTTCTAAAACCATTTCAAAAAGAAAATTCAATGCTCTACACCAGATTTTATACAAAATTCTGTATTAAATTTATTAATGGGGAGGTTAACACTAACCATTCTGGGTCCTGATGCTGTGAAAATTCAAAGCTGGCAGACAATTGTTCGAGCATATGAAATGTAGAAAACTGAGTGAAATGGTGAAAATAATATTAGTCTTCACCCTCTTAATGGACTTCACAATATTTTCAAATGATTTTCAACAGAATTACATCATTGTTTTGAATATTTGAAAAATCATACTCTCTTTATTTTTCTTGAAATAACTTTTTTCAAATTGTAAACAAATGATTTTTTGCCAATCCAGTTCAAAGTTAATCAAACACTCAAGTTTTAAGAGGACAAATTCTTCAATTTTGTTCATAAGAATTAAAAGCATTGATGATTTTCAGACACTCCTCCAGTCCATTTCTATATGTACTCATACCATGTATGGTGGGCAGAAAAATTGCTTGTACACAGGCCATATGTACAGAATTTGATAGCTTTACTTGGGTCATATCGCGTACATTAACGTGCATATCAATGTGCTATTTGTGCGCATTTCATGACAGGACTTCTAGTTTTAACTGTAGCTAGACTACCTCAGCCGGTCAGTAATACAACCTTATTGAATTTTTCAATTCAATTAATGTATCACTGTGTGTAACTGGTGCTTTTTAAAAATTTTGTTGACATTATGTATGATGTAGGAAGAAGTGCCAACGTTATTAAAACTAAATATTGCCCATGTGGAGGGTGGTAGCTCTGTGGTTACGAGTTTGAACTTTAAACTGTTCATAGTTCGATTCCCGCCAAGGTTAACTGCATTGTGTACTTGGGCAAAGCACTCAAGTTAATCTTGACGGTTCACTTGTGGGCACTGCTATTCTGAGTACTAAGGCATACTGCACATCAATGATGCACTTGTCTTCAACCTATGCTAACCATGCTTGTGTGGAGTTAGTACATTGTGGAGACTGGGAGTTGCTTGCCATTTCTCAGTGGTTCTGACGTGGTATCTTGACATCCTCCATCCATAATGCTGTCTGACACATAGTGACCTGGGGTGTCATAAGAGTCATTAAATCCCATTACATAAATAAATAAATTACATATTGTAAACCTAATCCCAGCTTTTCTTAAAAATCTGATAATTAGGCATTTCTTATATGAAGATTCTCCTTGATTTGAGGACAAACCATGGCTCAAATAGTGCTGAAATAGTTTGTAACTGGCTATCAGCATAATTGGTTGGAAAATCTGTCAACCGGATAATCATTATATCTTTAGTTCATGGAGTAGCATCTGGAGAATAAATAGTATGGTATTTGTCTGCGAGACATTAAGAATTCTTTCGCTGATGTGAACGTTGTCAAAGCTACCAAACATTTGCCAATTTTAGTGATGAACCGACAATCGGAATCTGCAATCAGAACCGGCCGGTTGTGGGGCATCGGAAAATTATGATAATTGGCAGTTGCCAGTTATTCTATATTTAACACTGACTATTAAAAATCCCTTTGATATCTGGCCATTTCAATAAAGATTTCCCATTAAAAATGTGTGTAGTACATAGCAGAAAAGTAATGGATTTGCAGAGCAGAGATAATACGGAATTTACCCACTGTAATCGGTACGAAATTGCTACCATTTCCTGAAGACTGTAGAGTTTACGTCAACATTAGAGGGAGGTAACACGTTGAAAAAATAACATTGAATAATATCTCCTGACAAACATGTAAACCATGCATCATACGACTTCACAGCCCACATTAACATCAAAGTTTTTGTATTCATTTAAAACACAAAGTATGTGTGCTCAGTAATCAGTATATTCCTTGTTAATACAGCCAAGTGTATTGCATCCTCACACAAAACCGTATTAACACTGTTTTACTGGAATAAAACCCAATCTTCACGAGAACGATACCGTGTGATTGTATCGTTAAAAACAATTTTTCACCACACCCAAACCAAAATGCTAATATTATTTTGGCTAATATTGCCCAGCACTAAATATGCATACTCTGAGAAGTTATGTGGTATTAAGCTTTCGTAATTGATGATTCATCAACGAAATTCTGTACATGTAGTAAAACAGGCACCAACAGATTTTCTTCAGTGTCCCACTTCAACCATCAGAATCGGCATCATCGGCAAAGAAATAACAGGTAATCCATTGCAAGTTTTGATAATCGGTTCATCACTAGTCAATTTACAATGATCAAATCACCCAATCAATTCCATGCTGTGACAGACAGATGATCCAACCTGTGCTGTTGTGTTTGGGCACTGGACATGCAAACTGACATATTTATCAGCAAAAAAGCTCTCTGATTATTTTAAAAACATGTAAAAAGGTATTAAGCAGAATTATTATAACTATCAGTTAGACTGACCAATATTAATCAGACCCACATTATTTAATTCCAAGATGCAGATAAAGTGTATATCCAAAAAATAAGGTGCACAAAATGTCTGGGTACAACTTTTGCCTTCCTCATCTGAAGGTATGCTTAGTTTTAAGCCATCCTTGAGCACAAATATGTCCTGAATACACCAATAAAGCTTCATTTTGATAGAGTAATAATACAGTACAGTTGCCATGGATTGGTCGCTTTCCATGGGTGAGCAATAATTTTACGGACGCAATAATATTGGATTTCAAACACCAATTATAGGATTTATCATCAACAATTTAATTACATGTAATGAAGCACCGGGTACAATCACTAATTAAAATTTTACTGCTGTTGATTTTTATTACCTGACAAATGTGTGCGTGGGCATTACAGCCCACATGTGCATTACGACCTGTCCACGGCGACTGTACTGTTTGTATAGAACATAACAAACCAAACACGGGCTGTACCTGTTCATTTTTTTTCAAATACAAGGGTGGTGACAGAATTTTTTATTTTTGTCTGAAAAGCTCCTTTTCCGAGCATCCCACCACCATTCATTTTTTTAGCAAAAATGTATTTTTAAATATTTTGGGGGGTTTACATGTTTTATTTCCTCAGTTCTTATGCCAAGATGAATACAGAAATGCATTTATGTTCCTGGAAATTCTTCCCCCCAAAAAATGGTTAGCTATGGTTTCTGAACAGAAAAAAATGTGGGTGGTGCCAAAAATCTTGGCCTCAACCAGGGTGACTATACAGATCTTGACCCATAAACTTCATTTGAAAGAATTTTATTCAATATCAATCATCAAAGTATTACACCCACTGGTTTAACCCTTTACCCAACGCAGACGATTTCAAAATTTATTATTTTAAATATCATTTTTTAAATTTTTTCAAACAAATTCAACGAAACCATATCATGCGACCTCTCTTTGGAATGAGCTCAACGATATTTTTTTCAGCTGCTGAATTTGCATATTACGCAGGCAGATGTGGGCGATTCGTTAGGTAAAGGGTTAAGAGAATAAGACTTTTTTAAATATTTGGGGGAAGTTGTGTACGGTGTTTAGTAGCAAATGCATCTGAGCAATGTGAGCTGTATAGATAATGCCAAAGATTTTTCAGTACTTCCATCAGAAATTCCTATAGGCAATGAAATAAAAAAAGAGTGATTAACAAATTTTGGGCTGCCAAAAGTTATTTTACTATAATTTTATGAAATGAACTACAGTATGGCCGCCGTGGAAATTCACTTTCCACGCTGTGACCTGTGGGAAGTATTTTCATGGATGCAACAATATTGAATTAAAAGCATACGTGGACATCATCGTCCATGCATGGATTACGACCAATCCACAGTGACTGTACTGTACATGTTCTGCCCCACTTGCATTTGAATAGGTTGAATGACAGTACATGTACTTTTTCATCGTTAAGATATCTAAAAAAAAAAAGCCAGGATCCAAACACAGTCCACATATTTTGCCTCATTTCTTCTTATTATTATTTAGACATTACGTTCAAATTCATTTCCGCATTCACCCATCATAGTACACTGCCAACCTCCACAATTGGCACAAAAACAAAAAATAAGAATTATTTCAATATTAAATATATTTTCCGGCCCCTATAGATTAACTCTTTTAACAGACACAATTTTATTAAATCTGGGGAGTGGGGTGGGAGTTCTGAATTTCTAGGACTAATGTTTTCATCTCAAAACTGCGTTCCCTTAAGTTAAGTACATGTAGGTTACACCTATTTTCATATTAATATTAATACTTCACTGATGCAGTACTGGCACAAGTCATTTGTTCTTCATATGGCCTCACTGTTGAAACCGAGCTTTTCATGAAAAATTACAAAAAAGTTTCCATTTTTCTCACAACTGTACGTTTCACTGATAGATTACAGTGAAAATAGGAAACACGGAAAATTGCAATTAATATCGAAGAGTCTAACAGGGTAAGGGGGATCTAATTTTTCAGTGAACATTGCCATTCTGACACGGTTCAACCACCACAACACAGGCAACGTTGACAGTCCTCAAGCTAATGTCAACATTCTTAATACTGACATAAAACTTCGATGGGACTCTCAGTATCTCTGCAGCCGAAAGTGTCTGTTCTAACAAATTTAACGCAGTCTCAGAACAGAAACCTGAAACAAATGTCGCGGTGTTCGAAAAATCAACACTGGCAACTCGTCCTATTTCAAAGTTTCTGAACCGGCAGTTCTAAACACAAATTTAATAAATTAATAATTAGACTAACGCTCTCATTATTTTGATAACAAATACGCAGTCATATACTTTGGAAAAATCCGCAATTATAACTGAAGGGAATGAATGCGTTTTATTCATAACCTTCGAAGTTCGAGACACAAGCGCAAGGTCGCCTGTCGAATCATTTCAAAGAGTTCTCCGTAAATTATTCTCGAATGTAGATTAAAACCATTTTTGAGTAATTTTCAACGAGACTTTGACCATAACATCTTTCCCAGTAAACAACGATCTGTAATGCGACATAAATACGATTAAATACGCATGTTTTGTATACTAGTCTGTTTTTCATACCACAGAGCCGCCATTTTGAATGAAGGGATAAAATTGAAAAACTGCAACGCTGACGGCAGCGAAAAAATATGTTTTTAAAATAATAACTTCGCATGTCAAAATATAAACGCAAAAGATAGAAGAATACTTAATTTAAAAATCGCGATGTAGCACCTGAAGATATACACTCATTTATTACAGCGGTGGTCCCTTTATTCAGGTCTACTTAAAACTGTTTTTTAAGGAATGAATAATATACAAGGTCATTTAATTATGGTCACCGCACGGAACAAGAAAATTAAAGATGTGTCATAAATTGTTCCGAAATGATCATTAACATCTACTTTTCCATCTCCAATGTCTGTTGTGCCTTCAAAATTAGATTTATTATCCTTTTGAATCACCCAAAGTTTTAAGTAGACCGACAGTGGTCGCCTTAATATGGCGGTCTCCTTAAGACTGTATTCTAAGCATAAACGGTCTCCCTTAAATTGGTTTACGGGTTCTATATATATATATATATATATATATATATATATATATACAAAACAAAAATACAATGTGTAAAGAATACTTCCAATCGAAATTCAACATGGGCTTATGTGGTTATAGAAGACACTTAAATTTAGCTAAATATTTTAGATATTGTCTCTCATCTCAGTTTGATTTTGTTTGCCTTGCCGAACGAGTATAAATAGAGTGAGTATATATCGATAGTTCTGTAATTCTTTAAAACTTCTGTATACGCGGTGTAGTTGGGTAGCCGGTTTTCAAGACTACATGAAAATATATATTTTTTAAAAATTTGTAAACATGTACACAGTATGTCGGATAACTGAGCTTCTGTTTGCATTCCTAATATTACTTCCTTAGGGCTAAACTGAACATTTGAATTACAAACAGTATTAATCTTTTCTATGAGTTGAAGTAAAATTGTTTTTGAATGTGAACAATCGTAAAAGAGATGTGTTATTGATTCTTTTGAATTAAAACAAAAGCGGCAGAGCCGAGTTTCTGAAAGACCACTACGAAATAGTTTAGAATTGGTGTATAATATACGGTGATTTATTTTGAACTGTAGTGTCTGTAAATATGTGTCGCTGGTAGAAGTAAATGTTGTCTTGTATACATATTGCCATTCGTCTGTGCTTATATCATATCTAAGCTCGTCGCACCATTTTGCTTCGGATTTTCTTGCAGGTACAGCTATCCTGTTCAGGAAAAGGCCGTAAAAATCTTTATTAACTTTGGCAGTTGACTTTAAGCGGGATACTAATGCATTCTCTACAACATCAATTTTTTGTGTACATTCTTGGATTATTTTTTTCCAGTTTTGGGGTATTGCATTTATCAATCCCAAATATGTAGTGAATGGGATATCTAAGTTGTATTTCGTTTTAAATGCTCCATGTGTTAAGAAATTTCTGTTAGAATCTACAATATCGTTTATAAAAAACACACCAGCTGCAAACCATTTTTCTAAATGATAGCATGCATTATTTAATTTGATACTTTTATTATAAAATATTGGTTGTGATAAAATATCCTTATATGTTGATATAGAATAGTCAAATAAGCTCAAAAATTCCGGGACAAAAAGCCGCAAAACTATCATGGCGAATTTCACAGTCTACTGTACAATACAATTACACGCAAAGTTCAAATTGGAATCAGTTTACCAGTAAATAATTTGGGCAGCCACGGATATATGATTTCAAAGAAAGCTCATCACCACGGATGTGCAAACAATCTCTATATATAATAAAAGGTGTACACAACTCTATCAAACGCAATCACCAGGAAGAGTTTTCATGTACACGAACCACCCTTTCGACACAAGAATACCCAATATCCGCGAGGGCTAGAATGTTTCTCTGATTGAAAAGGTAGAATTGACAGTCTATCAAAACTTTTTGTCGTATTTTGAAAGCAAAATTTTGTTTCATTTCGCTCCCGATAGCTGCAAAAACTAGCTTCTCGGATCCGTTATCTGACCCGTTCTTGCTGTTTTGACACAACAATACCCCATGTCATTGACAAGTTAAAAGCCTCTATGATTGAAAAGGTGGAATTCAAAGTCCATTTGAACTTTTTATCATCTTTTGGAAGTAAAGTTTTGCTTCATTTGCCTTCTAAAATGCCATAAGTAGCCTCTTGAATTCCTTATGTGACCAGAAATAACGTATCTGTTGTCTTATTTTTCTTTGTCATCGCTGTTGGAGAACCCAGACCACCTATTGGTGGCGATGAACTCTTATAAGCTATGGTATCGTGATATTCAAAAGGCATTAACCCCAGGAAGCCAACCCCCTCCCCCCCCCCCCCCCCCCCACTATCACCACCACCAAAAAAAGAGCAAGCGAAGATTTGTGATAAGTCCATTTTCCCATAGCCGCCGTCAAGATTTTCGTGCTGGACAATCGCTTAAAAGTGAAGCGTGGCTGGGTGAGACACCCTACAAAACGTTGCACAGAGACGGCTTATTTCCCAAACAGGTCTGGTTTGGCTATTACAGACTGTTGTGTGACCTTGACCTCCAACTAAATTTTACATGACTGTTCGCGGTCCGAATCAAGACATCAGCAGTTTATTTTCGTTATATCACCAGTAATAGCCATTATTTACTAAATGCACACCATCACAAAATAAACTTATGGTTCGATATAGTCATTTGGCCGCCGATGGTGTACCATCACCCCGGATGTGACCCTTTACTGGCAAACGAGAACTCAGTAGGGAACAATTACCAGACACAACAATTGTCACATGCGCGGCGAGAAGTCGCTGATCAAATAGATGGCTCTCTCTCTCTCTCTCTCTCTCTCTCACACAGTAGCTGTAAACACAGCCCATTCCTTCGTTTCGTTTATTTATGTACCCAGAACAGGATCAAGCCACTCCATTTGATAATTCCATCGCCAAAGTGAATTCCCGACGAGAAAGTAACCCATCTGTCTGCTCGTGGCCATTTATTCTAATAAAAAACATTTACAGTATTTCTCCGTGCTAACTTCGGGAAGTAAAGCAATGCCTGTTTGCTTTGTGAAGAAGTTCTGCTTTACTGGCTAAATTGGACACAGTCACCAATGCCAGAGGTGGAAGTCTACTAAACTGGGCAACATGGGTGTAAACGATTGATGAAACTTGATTTTATCGCCATGTTTTTGTCACAATTAGCTATAATTTGGATTTTCCTTTGAAAAAGGAAAATACATTTGTTTTTCTTCGGATTCTTATTTTTATTTTTATTTGGATTTTCCTTTGAAAAAGGTAAATACATTTGTTTTTCTTCGGATTCTTATTTTTATTTTTTGGATTTTCCTTTGAAAAAGGAAAATACATTTGTTATTCTTCGGAATTTTTATTTTTATTTTTATTTTGGATTTTCCTTTGAAAACATTTTTGTAAGTAGTAAGGGTATTCAAAAATCGAGGTCTGAACCCATTGTCTACTGGTTAAGGAGATATACCCCTCAAAAGCTTAAAATTCCCGTTTTCTGTGGTATTCTCCAAAAAATGTAGCAAGTTTTCAAGAAAAATTGACCATTTGCAGGTCTTTGAGTGAAACTGCAAGTTGCATGGACAAAATATTCCGGCAAGCATTTATTAACCCTCCAGAGCATGCAAAGTATAGACATTTTGAGAAAATGGCTGTTTTTGGGCTCCCATTACACCCAATGTGTACCTGCGTGATAAACATAACCTCCCTCATTGGAAGTGAAATTCACTGAGGATCATTTTTGTAAGTAAGAAGGTATTCACAAAACCAAGCTTTAACCCGTTTAGGGCTGGTTACAGAGCGATACCCTTCAAAAGGTTAAAAATTCATATTTTCCGAGGATTTCTCTAAAAGCCTCTCGTAGTTTTTCAAGACAAATATTGGCCATTCTCAGATTTTAGTGTGACATTACAAGCTGCATGAACAAGATATTCCAATAATCATTTGTTAACCCTATGCAGGTTCTCAAACATCACAATTTTGATAAAATGGTCTGTGTTTGCATGCCCAAAGCGCATAAAGTTAAGAGAAAAGAAAAGAAAAGAGGTAAAAGAAAAGAAACAATAGATATACCGCTTTGCAACTGGAGCGGACAGATATGATCTACTCTCTCTGATGGGTCACAAGAAAATATAACCCCCAGCTGCCGCCCCAAATCACGCTTAAATTAACATTCGTAAGTTCGAGGCGAAACAGAAGATAGCGTTCTCCACTTCGCTATGCTGTTCAACTAGCAAGTTTGTAAAATTCGGCGGTCAAATTATGTTTCACTGCAGACTGCATTACCTATCGCATGTGAGCGCGGTGGCTCAGTGGTTACGGCATTGAACTTCAAACCGAGAGGTCCACAGTTCAATCCCAGTCAGGGGCAACTGCGCTTATGTCCTTGGGCAAGGTACTTAGGCACGATGCGCTGTGTACTAAGGCGTAAGTTGCTCGCCGTTCCTCGGTGGTTCTCTCCGGGTACTCCGGCTTCCTCCACCAGTAAAACTGTCCGATACTAAGTGACCAGGCTGTCGAAAGTGTCGTTAAACTCCAATAAATAAATAACTATCGCATGTGCATCGGCAGTGAATATAAATTCCCACGGAAACCTGAATCGGAATATCTTGCTCATTGCCACATTAAACAAAGTTTAAAAAAGTTTCAATAGTATGTCTCGTATGTTTTACCTCTCATTTGGATGATCTCATGTGACGTCATAGTCACGTGGCCCAGTGGTGCCAGATTGTGTTGTCATGGTAACCCGCGTGAGCGGCCATCTTGACGTCATCCCCATAGTGATACGTGGTGTGAGTGTGCATGCGCAGCGCGTGTTGTTAGGGTGATACGTGTTTCCGTCGTCCATTTTCTATACTAGAGGCCGCCATCTTGGTTTCTATGGTAGCACGTGGTTCCTATGTTACCCAAAGGCCTACAACAAGACGGGGGTATGTTCGGAGGGTGTGTTCGATTGAATCGCTGTAAATCTAATTACCACAAACAACCCTACAATCCCTCCAAATCACCAAAATCCACCCCAAATCACCGAAATTGACTTTATTTGATACGGATTTTCCCATTTTATCGGCTTAACACGTAGTGCTATAGTACCGAGGGGGTACCGGGGTGTGTTCGATTGAAGTGGAGTAATGTTCTGGTTCGTATTTTTCCAGAATCCCTTTTTGGATCCCATGACGTGTTTTCCCCAATAAATTGTATAAGATGTATCTGTTCAGGGTCTTGTAGTAGTTGCTGAATTGGGTATTATCAATCCCTTTCCATACCCTCGAGTGTTGATGTCAAATCACGAAATCCAAATTTTACGGACTCGGCTAGGAATCTCAATTACGGAATGCCTTATATGTATATAGGGGAAATCTGATTGAACATTTTGAAGGCTTGAGCGAAGGTATAGCTAGGAAGTAATGGATGAGACATGGGGCAGAATAACAGAAGCCAATAGTACTAATACGAGGCCACAGTGGAACAAGACTGTTGTAGAAGCTAATGATAGGACAGATAGACCATAGACCAGTAGTGGCCTTGAAGCTTTGGCGACAAGATGGAAGTGGTTGGTAAAACTACATTAGACCTCATTGAGGGATTTCTCATGGCCTAAAACGACAAAAAAGGATTCTCCAAAAGGTATCCTCGATAGGTATCCTCGAATAATACAATACCAGGCCACAGGTATCCTCAAATATTGAAATGAGGCTAAGAGTCGTAGTAAATTATACCTCATTGAGGGATTGTTCATGGTCCTCATAACCTCAAAATTCAATGAGAGTATGAGGGATAATAAATTAGGCCTCATTGAGGGCTTTTACATAGCCCTCATGGCTTCATACGACAAAAGGGGTGCTGAAGGCCATTGTTTTTCAAAAAGGGGTGCCGGAATTGGGGTGCCTGGGGATATGGCTGTTAATTACTGAAATGAGGCTAAGAGTCGTAGTAAATTGTACCTCACTGAGGGATTTTCATGGCCCTCATGACCTCAAAATTCAATCAGGCTATGAGAGATAGTAAATTAGGCCTCATTGAGGGCTTTTACATAGCCCTCATGGCCCCATATGACAAAAAAGGGTGCCGAAGGCCATATGTCTTTTAAAAAGGGGTGCCAAAATTGGGGTGCCTGGGATATGGCTGTTAATTACTGAAATGAGTCGGAATAGAGTCAGAACTAACAAGAATGGGCCAGAAAAGCTAAATATAGTAATAATAAGCAAAGCTATTCCAGCTGATAGGCTCTTCTATGCTATTGGAGTATACTCCAGGACAAAGGAACATGGTCAGATAGACGAAAACTATTGCATATATAGATAGAAGCAGAGAATTCTGAAAGAATTCGAAATAATACAACTTGTCTGTGTTTGTTTCCTATAGGATTATAGGTTAAAGTTGAAAAATTTAGAAAATTAGTATAGAAGTCAATGGAAAAGAAACGCAATGAGAATACAGAAATTTGATTGGTTGATTAACTTCGCTCTGATTGGTTAGTGTAGAAACATCTTGATCCTCATTAATTTTATTATTTAAAATCATACAGTAAGAGGTGTCATTTAAAAGAAATTGCTAAATATAGACCCTAACAATTAGTTAGGGTGTCAGTTAAGGATGTTACTAAAAATAGAGCGTAGGAATTTATAAAAATATACTTCCAGAGTAGAAGCAGAGGATTCTGGGTAAATTTATCCTATAGCACTACGTGCTACTCTTATACAATTTATTGGGAAAAAAACGTCATGGGATCCAAAAAGGGATTCTGGAAAAATCCGAACGAGAAAATTACTTCACTTCAATCGAACACACCCGGTACCCCCTCGGTACTATAGCGCTACGTGCTAAACCGATAAAATGGGGAATCCGTAGTAAATACAGTCGTTTTTGGTGATTTGGAGGGATTGTCGGGTTGTTTGTGGTAATTCTACGAATCGGGAAATTACTCTTCTACAAAGGAACATGTCTTGTTGAAGGCCTTTGGGTAACATAACAATCACGTGCTACCATAGAAACCAAGATGGCGGTTTCCAGTATACAAAATGGACGACGGAAACACGTATCGCCCTAACAACACGCGCTGCGCATGCGCACTCACACCACGTATTACTATGGCGATGACGTCACAGGATAGCCGCTCACGCGGGTTACCACGACAACCAAACATGGCGCCACCAGGTCACATGACTATGACGTCACATGAGATCATCCATGAGATCATCCAAATGAGAGGTGAAACATACCAGACATACTACTAGTTTCATTCGCTCTTTCAAGTTTTCGTGACACTAAATTCAGATCCATCTCCAACCATGGTTGAAAGACACGGGGCTGGAGGAAAGTTTCAAAACATATATTACGAGTATCCTAATAACAAGCATCACATTCATAAACTTTTCCTTTTACATACACGATTTTATGGGGCTTTCTCTGTTATGTTTTGTTTCAAACATGACAAACCCCAATCCTCTCCGAACTTGCATACTTGTTAAGGTGCGTTGTTAAAACCTAAAATGTAATACGACGCAAAATATAATAAACTTATTGCAAAGTCGGTTGTGTTCGCCGATCTACAAATTTTGCAACCTAAAACTGAACCTAAAATGAAATACGACGCAAAATGTAATAAACTTATTGCAAAGTCGGTTGTGTTCGCCGATCTACAAATTTTGCAACCTAAAACTGAAATACGACGCAAACTGTAATAAACTTATTGCAGAGTCAGTTGTGTTCGCCGATCAACAAAGTTTGCAACCGAAAATGCAATACGACGCAAAATGTAATAAATTTATTGAAAATTTATTGAAAAGTCGGTTGTGTTCACCGACCATCAAATTTTGCAATCTAAAATGAAACACGGAGCAACATATAATAAACTTATTGCAAAGTCGCTTGTGTTCACCAGCCATTGTAACCTGAAAGGTAATAAAGTTATTGCAAAGCCGGTTATGTCCGCCAGTTATTGCAACCTGAAATGCAATAAATTTATAAATCAGTCATTTCAACGTGAATTATTATATTTGTTCATGTGGTTTCCACATCACTTTCTGCATCTAGTGCTATATTGTGAATGTAATTTGTGTACACAGTTTCAGGGAACAAGTTTATCTTGTGAAAACAGCCTGAATGAATATAAATTGAGAAGGAAAGGATGGAATGGAGTGGGGTCAGTTGAATGGAGTAAGACAAGAAATTCAAAAGTGTAGAAGAGGAGACCCTGGAACAGATATCTTTCATGAGCTGAGAAACAAATCAATTGTTTTATGTCTCTCTCTCTCTCTCTCTCTCTCTCTCTCTCTCTCTCTCTCTCTCTCTCTTATAACTTAGAACTTGTCTACCATGGTACAAATGTCCAACCTCCCGGGTGTTTCCACGAAGTCATTACATGTAGTAAACATACCGCAAAGATTGTGGGTGGCCACAATGTCAGCTGTTATCAAAAGAACATACACAACTTAAATTTGTGAAATTGTATTTGTGTGTTGATGGGTGGTGTATATGGCTACCGGCGGGCGTCGGATGGATGGGCTGAGAATGAGAAAGTGATCATTTTGTGAGATTTGTTTTTCACACCCAGAGAATACACGGACCGATATTCACTCCCATCAACTAAGTATTCAGCATTCAGGGCTGTCGGACAGACCCCTAGATGCTCTCGTCTGATTGGGGTGTAAGGGAAAGAAATATCTTGCACGATGGGACCAAACTTGGCAGTGAAGAGTCGGTGTGCTGTTGTAAGTGTGTATCGGTATAATAGTGTATGTGTGATTAAGGTATATGGTATGGAAACGATCACAAAGACCCCCCCCCCCCCCCAAAGGTTCCATGATGAGATTAGAGCTTCTGGGGTCCTCCAAACCGTGGTCCTGTTGGTAGGGCTTCTTTTAACGTGCAGCTCTACACAATCTATGTAGTTTCAAAAGGGAGTGCAGTTCTAATAGAGACAGTGTGAAATTCCAAACTAAGAGTGGGACATTTATGAAGGTCATGACCAGCAACAACTAGTGAGTTGAGCTTCCGGTGAGGTTGTCAACTTGATTGTAGTGGTGGTTGGCGCTACTTAGTAAGGCTACGAATCGAATTAGATCAGTCCCTGCGAGGAAAAGTATCGTTTAGAGTCTACATAGCGTAATGGGTGTGGGATACTCCGATGTGCTACTTGCATATATGTGTGTGGTTCTATAGTACATTTAAGTTTGATCCCAACGGAAGAAAAGGCATTGTTATCCGAGAAGAAATCATGACAGACAGTGATATGGGGCAGTGCCCTTGAATGACGTAATGTTCACCTTGTTCATGTTGATAGGGGTATCATGTGTGTGGTGGTAATCTGATGTTGAGGAGTAAATGTCTCTCTCCTGAGGGAAGAGGGGTTCTGATGATTGGTGTTCCTTTCTTTGGGTTTGGAGTTGGGAGACCCAGTGTGAAAACAAGATGTGGGTATTAGGTCAGATATAAAATGTATAAATTGGTAAGGCTCTACGTATGTGGCTTTTGTATGGCGAGATGTCTGGTAACCCGGTTGGGTTGCCACGGCCGCTGGTTCAAGTTGTTACGGAGACACCTATCCACTACAACCAACTAATAACAACCTCACCCGAAGCTCAACTCGCTAGTCGTGGTTGGCCATGATCGCCCTTGATGTTATACACTACAGACACGTCCACCTCCAGCTCCACTAGCTTCTTGAGGAGTTCTAATTGTCCTCGACGTTTCAACGTTCATGGGACTTAGAAATGTGCGTGTGTGCGTGCGTGCGTGCGTGCGTGCGTGCGTGCGTGCGTGCGTGCGTGCGTGCGTGCGTGCGTGCGTGCGTGCGTGCGTGCGTGCGTGCGTGCGTGCGTGCGTGCGTGCGTGCGTGCGTGCGTGCGTGCGTGCGCGCGGGCGGGCCGGCGGGCGGCCGGTTTGCGGGCAGGCGGGCGGGCGGGCGGGCGGGCGGGCGGGCAGGCGGGCGGGTTCTTAATTGAAACTTTGGAGAATTGGTACTGACATGTTGAAGATTTGCAACATCAAAATAGAATGTGGAGAATCCATTTTGGTTGTAGGTATGCTTCTTTTTTTACTTTAAGCAGTAGGAGTTAGATACGTATATTGGGGGTGAGGGGTACTGGTAAACGACAAGCTACAATGATCTCATCCTACGGTATGTGTTGGAGAGAATGAAACGTGTGGCCTTCTTGCAGACATATCCTTGATTTTCACCATATATATATAGATGACGTGGAAATTTATTTTGGACCGAGTTATACCTCTTTTCGACTTTGAAAGTTTTCAGTACACATGGATTTGGGGTAACGAAATTGCATAATCAAGTACTCCTACAGTATGTATGTATTGGAGACATTTTAAACTAAATTGTAATAAACTTTGGAATAAGTTTATTACATTTTAGGTTTCAGTGACTGTCGAATACCCCATCCCCACCACCACACGCATACACTATCCATATCAAAAACTCAAGTTCTGTACTGACCTGTTCTCACCATAAAAGCTCAGTGTCATCACCCATTAACTTTGCAGTACATTTACTGCACGTCATGACCTAGTGGAGACCCTCTGGAAGTGAGGCCTTTTATATCACGACAGACAAGTTCTGACCTGATGCACTGGTATAATATAACCAAGTAATGAGCGCTTGGATTGCGTGAAAAGTCAATATAATTATGAGAGAGAGGGGGTGGGGGAGAGAGTGAGTCAGATTGCTATTGCGATGTTCGGGTTGCATTACGATGAACTGGACGATGCTGGTTATAATAAAACAATTGATATGTTTCTCAGCTAATGAAAGATATCTGTTCCAGTGTTCCTTCTTCTGCACTTTTGAATTTCTTGGCCTACTCCATTTAACTGAACCCATTCTATTCCACCCTTTCCTTCTAAATTTATCTGCATTCCGACTGTTTTCACAAGATAAACTTGTTCCCAGAAACTGTCTACAAATATTATCATCACAATATAGCACTAGATGCTGAAAGTTATGTGAAACCCACATGAACAAATATAATAATTCACGTTGAAATGTCTGGTTTACACTGATCAACTTAACCTACTTAATAATAAGTTTATTACATTTTAGGTTGCAGTGACTGGCCAACACAGCCGACTTTCTAATAAATTTATTGCATTTCAAATTTCAATAACTGGCGAACATAACCGGCTTTGGAATAACTTTATTACCTTTCAGGTTACAATGACTGGTGAACACAACCGAGTTTGCAATCAGTTTATTACATTTTGCGCCGTATTTAATTTTAGGTTGAAAAATTTGTTGATTGTTGAACACAAACGACTTTGTAACAAGTTTATTACATTTTGCGTCGTATTTCTTTTTTGGTTCAGTTTTAGGTTGCAAAATTTGTAGATCAGCGAACACAACCGACTTTGCAATAAATTTATTGTATTTTGCGTCGTATTGCATTTTATTTTTTTTTTTTTTTTAATTTTTTTATTCAGATAAAAAGTGATAAACATTTATACATATAGTCTGAGTGTACATTGAATTCCATTTTATACAAAGTATAATATATAACTTTTTCTACTCCAGGTTTAATTGATGCACAGAAATAAGATTGTTCTTATTTTATCCGACTTGTGTTGCATGTAGCCTTCTCACGAGAATGGAGAGGGAAAAAAAAGCAAAACAAAAACGTCGAGGGCTATTGTCCAGGAGATCAAGGGCTATTGTCCAGGCGATGTGTGGTGTTAAGTCGGAGGATAAAATAGGGCTTTTAGAGATTCCCACCTGGTATTTATTAGGTCGTTTTTTGTTAGAGTACAGGTGGCGGGAGTATAGCTCGAGGTCACGGTACTGACGGAGCATTTCGACGAATCCGTGGAAGCTAGGTTGACATTTTCTCACTTTGCAAGAATAAATGAACTTTTTAAATATAAGAATTACTAAGGTGAGGGTATATTCATGTATATTATTATTATTATTATTATTATTATTATTATTATTATTATTATTATTATTATTATTATTATAGCCAATGAGGGTAAAGTGCGGTGTCAGTGGTAATAGAATACCACATTTCTCCTGCAATCTATCTGCAAGTTGTAACAGGATTGTCTTTGACACTGAACATTCGAAGAAAAAATGTTGCACTGTCTCTTTAGTGTTGGAACAAAACGTACACAGCTCAGTCTCAGATAATTTGCATTTAAAAAGACGAGCATTCGTAAATAAAGCTCCGTGTATGATTTTATATTGCAAAGCTTGGAGATAGGTGTCATCGGTAATTAAAAACAGACTCTTGTATATCAGTCTCCAAGCATCGCAATCGAGACTGAGATGCAAACGCTCGTTCCATTTCTTCTGAGACTGAGCTGGGTACGAGGCCGCATGCTGCAGGAATAATGGGTAAAAAGTTTTGTTTACGGTTTTTTTGTTACTTTTAATTTTTCTATCAACGGACTTACGATAAAGTCGGATTTGTTTACTGTTTATTTCATTTTGCCATCGTTTTGAAATCGCCTTTCGTAACCCCTGGAAGACAGTGAAGGGAGTTTTGATATCAAATTTTGCAGAGAAGGCTTCAAAAGTCAGAAAGCCCTCGCTCTCACTCAAGAGGTCGTTAAGAAAAAATATACCCCTATCGCACCATCTTTGATTAAAAAATAGTTTGTTGTTAATTTTTATATTTTTGTTGTAGAAAATAGGTTGAGAAAATATTTCTTCAGGTTCAGTTGGAGATTTGTTGTCTAAAAGTCTAAAAGAGACCAGGCCTTAAGGACATTTTTCCAAAAAACTATTTGAGTGCTCCCCAACCTTTGTTAATCCCTCTTTGTGTAAAAAACAAGTTTTGTAACCTCCATATTTTTCGAAGTTGTCCAAAATAAGAGTTTTCCAGGATGCTATTATGCCGTGATCCATTAATTTCTTAATCCAAACCATTTTTAAAGAATAACTGTATGACCGAATGTTTGGAAATTTAAGACCCCCGCCGCCCGTTTCGTTAATAAGAACATCACGTTTGATCTTTTCACGCTTCCCGGCCCACAGGTATTGGAATAAACGCGATTGTATAGAATCCAACATACTGTCAGGTGGATTTGGGAGAACCGATAGACAGTGTATCAGTATTGGAAGGGCCAGTGTTTTTACAACAGTAGTTTTTCCAGTTAGGCTAAGGTTTCTAAACGACTTGTCATTCAGAAGTTTTTCCATTTTTTTCATTTTTTCGACGTAATTATTCATTATGTAGTTCTCACTGAACAGATCATACGTGATACCTAGGATAGTAAATTTACCATTATTGTTCCATTGCACATTACGATTTGTAGCTGCTTTTCACTCGACCCTTGTTTCGACCCAATCCATATAACCTGTGTTTTCTCAAAATTTACTTTTAGGCCTGACTGTTCAGCGAAAGAATCCACAGTTTCCAAGGCTGTGTTCAACGCAGGGCTTAAAATTCGTCTAGCATCGCGAGAATCTAATTTGATTCTCGCGAAATATATTTGTATATATGAAATGCTGCAAACACTGTTGATGGGGAAATCATGAAACAATTTGTTCACATGTTCAACCGCAATTTACTTTGACATTTTCTTGAGTTTGGTATCAAATGAAGTCATGGCTGCTACAGCAGCCATGATTTGATTTGATACCAAACTCAAGAAAATGTTAATAGAGAGTTTGTCCCGAGTATGCTTATATTATGATACACCTCAATCAGAACACCGTTATGAATCGGACATCTTGCATAAAATGAATTCAACCTGGAAACTAACGCGAATCCTTATAGATTCGCGCAAGTGTAGTTAGCCAGAATCTTTACGAGAATCGAATCGTGGATTCGCGTGTAATTTTAAGCCCTGCAACGAATGCCCATCATCACTCAAAAATAACGTTGAATCATCTGCACACTGACTTACGAGATATTCCGAGTTGTTTATTTTAATACCATCAATATCGGGGTTGTACTTAAGTGCGGCACTTAATATTTCTATACTTAAAATAAAAAGATAGGGCACTCCTCTCTGTAGGTTAAATTTTTCGGAACAGTGCCCATTATTTAAGATGTAACTGAAAATATTGCAATAAAAAGTATTAAACCAGTTTATAATAGAATGTCCGAAATTAAGGAACTTCAATGTTTTTTCTATGAAGGACCATTCAAGAGAGTCAAAGGCTTTTTCGAAATCTAACAAAACAAGAGCTGCAGCAATGTTTTCTTTCTCACATTTTTCTATCAGGTCAAATGTAAGTCTAGTGGACTCTCCGATGTGTCTTCCTTTCATGAACCCAAGCTGAGTTTCTGAAATTAGTTTTGGAAAGACCGTTTTAATTCGATTTGCGACAGCCGTTGAAGCAATTGTTGTGTCGACATTGGTAAGTGAGATAGGTCGCCAATTTTTTATAAATTCCTTGGGTTTATTTTGCTTTGGAATGCAGGTAATAATACCCGTTCTTTGTGGATTAGACAGCTGTTTAACGGTATATCCGTAATTCAGAGAATTGATCAGCAATGTACCAATATCTTTCCAAAAGAATTTATAAAACTCTACAGTAAAACCGTCAGACCCAGGCGTTTTATTATTTTCCATTGGTTTCAAGGCTCTTAAACATTCGGAGCTTGTTAGAAGACCCTCCAATGAATTACTTTCCTCTTGATCTAAAAACTGTACAAATGGATCAGTATCATCAAAAAATGGATTATTGTCGATTGAAACATTTACTGGGTTTAATTTGGTGGAGTACAGGCTTTCAAAGAACAACTTTTGTTCGTTTAATATTTCAGATAAATTTTCCGTCGTATTACCGTTAGAAGTCACCAGTTTTGGTATTATTTTTTCTTTGTAATGTCTTTTCTCTAGGTTACAAAAAAATTTAGTTGGTTTTTCTCCTTCGACTTTCCATTTTGCTCTTAGAATTATACCATTAATTTTTTTATTTTTGATAGTTTGGAATTCAGTTTCGAGAGACTCAATTTCGGGACTTACTGACAAATCGCCATTGCCCAGTCGGGAATTTAATACCTCTAGTTCCTCCTCAATTTTCGCCAAACGTTTGTCAGTTCTGCGTTTTACCTGGGCCGAGTATTCAATGGTTTTTCCTCTAATCAGTAATTTTAATTGCATTTTAGGTTCAGTTTTAGGTTGCAACATTTGTAGATCGGCGAACACAACAGACTTTGCAATTAGTTTATTATAGTTTGCGTCGTATTGCAGTTAGGTTGTAACAGGCGCATTTATTTTTTATTTCTAAGAAGCATATTTACATTTCATTTTATTCCTACAAACAATTGGGTATATAACTCCTATCCTTTCATGCACACCCGAGGTCAAATGACAAGAATCGGAGTGGATCGAGGGGAACCGAATGCCAGTAAGGCAGGGCAGAAACTACCAAACTCTGTACCATGTTTCTTCATCGACACAAGCCCTCCCGAGTGCCAAACTGGGGCGCAATGCATTGATAATTGTCGGAACAACTTGGGTATGAACCCGGTGCTTCTGGTGTAATTCGTAAGTTGGGGAGGGGAAAGGGGTGCACAGATGTCTATTAAATTCCTCCACATAAGACTGATCAAGGTCAATGACGCAACAAAGACCAAAAACTTCGCAACATGACAAAGATCACTATTTTAGGGTAGGGGAAACTCAAATAGCCATATCTCATCTACAGCATATCACGGATCAACAAATTACTACTCAAGATGTTTGAATGGAATATATAGAGAGTAATCGTTTGACTGGACTGGCTACGTGAAATAATTCGAGAGAGGTGAGGGTCGTTGTAGAAACACGAGTGCGCGAATGCGCACGAGTGGTTTACAATATAGTCCCTCGCCTCGAATGAATTATTTCACGTAATCAGTCCAGTCAAGCGGTTATTCTGTTTATTACTTTTCATTATTAACGATAATTATATTATTTAACCCTTTACCTAACGTAACAGCCAAAACCAGTCAGCGCTATTCTCAAAAAATCGCCAATTAATTTTCACTATTTTTTCATTTTTTGTCTCTAAAACATAGGTTATGATCCCTCATTGGATCGAGCTCTTCGAGCTCGTTCCAATGAGGGGTCATAACTTATATTTTTTAGACAAAAAATGAAAATAATAGTTATTCAAGAATATTTTTTGCAGGTGTCGTCTGCTTTTCATGTTAGGTAAAGGGTTTAAAAAAACAAAAGACAATGAAGTCTCCATTACACCCACGGCAAAGCGTCTTCCTTTGCGCGCACGGATTCATGACACAATTGTTGATTGCATAATTCACTTGTGAAGTTATCGTTTATAATCAAACACGGAAATCACAGTAAATCACACTTTGGAAAGTAATAAATTATTTGGACGAATCGTATTTTTTTAACTTAACAAGTGGTTGGACAAGCACTTGGGGCTCCACTCCTGATAAAGAGAAGCGTGGGAATAACAGATCGGCTCTTTCAAAAAACCTTTTGTAGCCAAGGAGTCAATACGAAACAAGTAATTCAGATAAAAATGAATTTTCCAAGATAAATGGATTTCAAGAGGATTCGTGCATATGAATAGAAAATATTTATATAAACTGAGTACGTGTGGAAATCAATACGCAAAAACACTATTGTTGTTCAAACGCCATTTGTGTTGAAGGAAAAGAAATCTATCATCTCAAGGTAACGCATGGATTTAGGAAGTGCTATCAACACACTTGAGACACTGTTGGTGCTCAACTTTTCATGTACTGTTGTCGGCAGAATGTGTTATTTTGTGCATACATGGCCTGATTTTAAGAATCAGATCTCTAGACCAGAGATAAAAAAGCACTCTTTAAATATGTTCAAACTAAATACTGCACAGGACAAACATCAAGTGAACTTATGTGATTTTAGACTTTAACAAAAACCAGACGATATGAGCGATAAACAGTTGTCAGTAACTAAAGAAATTAATTTTTCCAATGAGGGGTGATAACCTATGTTTTTGTGACAAACATTTAAAAAAATCAAATTCAAATGGCTTTTTTGTAAAAAGCGCTAGCTGAATAATACCTTTACTGTTAGGTAACGGGTAAAAATTCGAACGATGTACTAGATCAGATATGAATGTTGAATGAATGAAAGGTTTTAGCGCGCCGAAGGCACGCAGGGACGATGTGGGATTTACAAATCCCTTGCGACCCGGTTAACCTTATTTTATTTCACTTGGATCATACAGGCCTAGCTTTGTGAATGTTCATCAGTGGGATGTTGTGGTTCGTGCCGTAGATATAGGCGGGATCGAATGTGTGATCAGTAACACACCCTGTATTTTGTCGTAAGTTTACGGGTTTTCTCAGCAATGTTTTACTTACACGTTGGCCTGTTCAAACTGGTTGTAACTGTCAATAGTCTCCTTGAGTAAAATGTATATACTACTCAAAGTTTGCTAAGCACCACATACTTGACACATCGTAGTGAAATTTTCTTGTGACACATTTGGTGGATATGATTGAGGAATGTATTGAGATGGTTCCCAGTGTTTACATTAGCTCTCTTGACAGGCAGACCTTTCGTGACAGTCTTGGAAAGCATGTACCTCTTGATTTCCATGATGTTTTCGTGTACTGTCTACATGTACATGGGATGTGTAGGGTATTCGGTCTTCATTTCAACACAAACCCTTGTGATTTAATGACTGAATATGGCGAATGCAAATGTAAGAAGACATTTGTCTGAAGCAGAAATGTGGTGGGCTGTAGGGATGGTGGAACAAGGGGCCACCCTCGTCAGGTTGGTGAAACCCTTAGTGTGCGCCATACGGTGAACACCAGCGCCTGAGCAAGATTTCAGCAGTATGGCACACCAGTCAGACGACATGGTGGTGGCAGAGACATGGCAACATCTGCAGCTGAGGACCGGTTTTTGATCATTCAGGCCCGTAGGTACCGCTTTGACACAGCAACCCAGCTTCGCAGTGACCTTCAGAATGCATCCGGGGGAAATGTTTCGACGCAGACTACTATCCGGGCAAGGTTGCACGGAGGTGGTCTCCGATCGAGAAGACCATGCATTCGCATTCAGCTGTCCCAGAACCACCACCAGGCACGATATGAATGGGCCATGGATCACGTTGGATGGACCAGAGAAGATTGACGACCTGTCCTTTTTACAGATGAGTCAAGTTCTGCCTAGACAACACAGATAGGCGTTCTAGGGTATGGAGAAGACCAGGAGAGCGATTCCATGCAGCCAACATTGCTGAGCATGACCGCTATGGCGTTGAGGGAGGGGGGGGGGGGCGGTCAATAATGGTCTGTGGCGACATCAGCTGGGATGGACCTACATAGCTCTGCGTCCTTGACCGTGGTACATTGACTGCACAGCGGTATTTTGATGAGATCCTGGATGCCCACGTCAGATTGTATGCAGGTGCAGTGGGTGAGAGATTCATTCTGATGGACGATAATGCCCATCCTCGTGTTGCCCATGCTGTCTGGGAGTACCGACAGAGGGAGGGGATTGAGCGTATGGACTGGCCAACAAGATTCCCTGACTTCAGTCCAATCGAACATGTCTGGAATGAGTTGCAGCTTGCAATTTCAGTCCGTCCAGTCCAACCAAGAAGTGTCCAGGAGCTTGTTGCCATGCTGGTCCAAGAATTGAACAACATCCCACAAAAGACCATCTGGCACCTGATTGGGACCTTGAGAAGGCGTTGTCAAGCTGTAATTAACAACAATGGGTCTCATACTCGATATTGAACCCATATCAGTTCGCTCCGTCAACTTTTTGGCAAATTTGAAAAAATCCTCTTTTACCAATAATATCCATTTTCCATGGTTATCGTATTCAAAAGCTAAAAAATAATGTCAAACACAAACAAAATCTTAATTTCTGTGCTTAAATCATTAAAGATGTAATTAAATATAAAATATATACACTTTTCATAACAATATTTCAACTAAAACGTAAAATAGGTAGTTGGATAGATTTGGTGCTTAGCAAACTTTGAGTAGTATATTACGCAAGTTAAAAGTATAGTTTTAAGAAAAATTCTTTTTTCAGAGATTCGACCTTCTTTCTCAATATGACGCCTCATATAGTACTTTTTATGTGTACCCATTCTATGTAATAATAATAACTCTTTGGCCAGCCGCTGATTTGTCGCGGTCCTCATAAGAGAAGGCCATCATTCCCCCTGCACCCCACCCCCTCTTCCCCTCCTCTCCTCCCAGCATTCAGATATAAACTGCTTAATAGTGTCCCTCACTTCCTCTTTTTCAATTTCATCAATAAGCATTCCTACCCTCTCCCTCGTGTCCCCCTTCAGCCATCTATCCTTTGTTTCTTCAGCCCACTTCTGCATTATTCTTCCAGTAAATTTTATTCTATGAGGTATATACTGTGGGCATTCCAAGAGAAAATGTTCCAGGGTCTCCACTACTCCAGAGTGGCACATTTGGCATCCCTTTTCCCCATCTCTCCCAATTTTTCCCCGAAGCTCCAGTGATCTTGATCTCAGTTTGAACAGCAGTGACCCTCCAAAGGTGCCATCTAGGTACTTCTCAAAAGCTGGCTTTTCTTTATATTGTAACCCCTGCAGTGATCTTTTCACGCTAACCCCTGCTCGCCAGTTTCGATTGCAATCTTCCATGACTCTCTCTTTGACAAACCTTTTGCCTTCTTTCATTCCTACTTCTATGTTTGTGACCTCTATAGAGTAATTGTCCATTAGTTCCCTCACATGTTTTGACCACCCCGTTTCTATATTAGAATTCCAAATGGCATCGAGCATCAATTTGCACCACCGGTTGTCAGGCAGGTTTCTCAAGTAGTTAAAGTAACACAGTTTTCCCAAATCTACCCTGTCCTTGATTTTCATCCACCCAAGCTCCCCCCTTACTGCTTCCAAAGCTGCAGCATTACTCGACCCTGTTATCCATCTGCCGGCATCATTTTGAGTATTTTCCAACTTCTTAGTAACGGTTTGGTTTAATGGAATCACGTCCGTGCCATACGTTATACTTGGTAAACCCACCCTCTCCCACAGTGTTTTCCCCACAAACACCTTGTTGAAACTATTTTTCCCTAAAAGTTTTATTTGGTTCAGAATTCTTTTCCCCTTCAGAATCAGTTTGGCTGAGTAATTTCTGTACACCCCTCTTCCCGTTATATTTATGCTTACCCCTAGAGACTCATACTCTCCCGTTTCTCCTACAGTGATTTGTTTGCTTTCCCCTTCGGGGATTGAGAACTCCCCCACTCTCCATCTCTTCGTCATATCTACCTTGCGTCCAACGGGTATTACCTTGCTTTTATTTTCATTTAGTTCGAGCCGCCAAGTGTTCCCATATCTGCCAACAATTTCCAGCAGTTTCTCTAGCCCCTGTTCAGTTCTAGACATTAACACCATGTCGTCCGCAAAGAATAAGCCTGGTATCTTTATGTCTCCAACATTTACCCCCTCCGCACTCTGAATTAGTTCGTCCCCTAAATCTTTAACATACAATGCAAACAAAATCGGTGAAAAGATACACCCCTGCTTGAGGCCTATATCCATAGGGACTCGTTTTGTAGTGATACTCCCTAGACTGAGTTGGCTTTGCACATCTGTATACAGTGCTTTCATGATTCCCACAAAGTCACCCCCCCAGTCCGATGCCCTCGAGCTTTCGCCACATACCTTCCCTCCACACTCGGTCGTACGCTTTTTTCACATCTAGAAATGCCAGAAACATCTTTTTCTTTTCAGCCTTTGTTGATTCTATCAGTTGGGTGAGTGTAAATAGGTGATCAGTGACTCTTCGTCCTTTCCTGAAACCATTTTGAATTTCTCCTAAAAAACCTTTCTCTTCTATAACTTCCTCTAGTCTACCGTATATGACCTTACAGAATACTTTTCCGATGTTACTACTAACTGAATGAATGAATGAATGAATGAATCTTTATTTAGCAGTATACAACAAAAATATACATAAGTAATATATATATAACAAACATTATCAAATATACCTGTACACCGCAGGGAGACGGCATAGCCAGATTGGCTGTCTACCTGTCGTCTCCGGCAAATTTCATCATGCAGCATTGGAATCGGACTGTCTAACACCGTTTATCTATTCTTGGTCTAGGACGATGGGGGCTGGTGTACCCAACACGAGTGAGGTAAGAGACGAGAATTTGTCCAGACATATACATAACCTACAAAGATGGGTCTATAAGCACTACTACGCCCTCGCTGGTAAGTCCAAAACCACGCGCCGCTCCAACACTTTACAGCTCAACGCAAAATGTGGAGTCCTCAATAAGGGTAGCACAATATTCTACCTAGTGTTAAATGTTAAATGGCACAGACAGTATGGTATGGATTATTACAGTCAATGTTATCAATAAGGGTAGGACAATATTCTACCTAATATTAAATGGCACAGTCAGTACAGTATGGATTATTACAGTCAATGTTATCGGCGTATTGGGACAACAATTTTGTAGTTAGTTGTTTTTTAAAACTGTTTCTGTTGTTTATGTTACGTAGCTCAGAGTCTAAATCGTTCCAGAGTCTGGGGTACATGTGTGTTGGGAAGTATTCAAGAGACTTTGTCCTTGTTCTATCAATTTGGAGGCCATCTCTCCTTCTGCTAGCTCTACCCGTAGTGTTGACTACAGGGTGGAAATAATATCTGAAGGATATTGGCAAGTTTTCATGATACCAGTCAAACACAAACAGGCAAGCGTGGAGTTTAAAGAGGTCGTTTACTTTAAGAATCTTATTCTCCCGAAAAAGAGGATCAGTGTGTGCATTATATTTCTTATTGTTTATTATGCGGATGGAGCGTTTCTGGAGCAGCAGTATCTTTTTAATCGTTCTAGCATTTCCCCATACATTTATCCCATACACTAAATGTGTGTGTATCAGAGCATAATAAAGTGTTTTCAGAGCTTCACGGGGAAGCGTGGTCTTCACTCTATTCAGTGCGAAATTTGCCCGTGCAATCTTCGAAGAGAGTTGAGATATATGATGTTTGTAAGACAAACTATCATCAATATGTATTCCTAAGAATTTAAGAGATTTTTCTGTATTATTTGAACCTACTCTACTTATGATTTGGCCATTTATTAAAATATTATCCCGAATTGTTGTTGTTTTTTTGGCGGAGGGGTTGATTAAAATGTATTTGGTTTTTGTCGCATTTAATACAAGTCGATTCGCGCAGCACCATTCAAATATTTTTTCGAGCTCTTTGTTTATGAGTTGAACTAATTGATTTGGGTCTGGACCCGACGAATGCCCCGTGGTGTCGTCAGCAAAAGATAAGAGGTTTAAACATGAAGCTTGATAGATGTCATTGACATATATTAGGAACAGTGTCGGGCCGAGTATCGAGCCTTGTGGAACTCCATGTGATATTTTTGTGCTGTCAGATGTATAGTCGCCAAATGCGACATACTGTAGTCTATCTGATAAATAGCTTTTAAACCAGTCGTTACCCAAACCTCTAATACCGTATCTATATAGTTTATTTATTAAAATGTCATGGTCTATTGTATCGAACGCTTTTGAAAGGTCCAAAAATAGCGCGAGTGTGCTGTTTTTACTTATTTTGTTATTTTCTTCAGATATAGTTTTCAACAACTGCAAGACAGGATGCACCGTACTATGATTTTTCCTGAAACCGTACTGATTTGGATGTAGGATACTAAAACGATTTAAGTATTTTAAGAGTCTTACTGACATAAGTTTTTCTAACACTTTTGAGAATGTAGGAAGTATGCTAATGGGTCTGTAATTTCTAAAGTTATGTTGGTCGCCTGCTTTAAATATAGGAATAACTTTTGCAATTTTCATTTTGTCTGGAACAGTACCACATGCAAACGAGCAATTGAGGATGTGCGTTAATGGATTAACTATAGGATCAATAGTTTGTTTTAGTAGATTTGAACTAATATCATCACAATCTTTACTTCCTTTTGACTTTAGGGATTTTACAATATTCATAACTTCAAAGTCACATGTTGGACTTATGTAAAAATTATTAGTAGAATTCGTCTCCATGAAGTCGTGAAACGACTTATTGGTGCCCGGTATTTTATCACTCGTTTGTTTACCTATATTTGCAAAGTAAACATTGAGTTCTCTAGCTATCTCTGTTGGGTCATTAATTTCTTTATCATTGTGAATAAAAAACTGAGGTAAGTTGGTTGTTCCGTCGGACTTTTTGATGGCTCTATTTAGTATTTGCCATGTTTTACGCATGTTATATTTATGTTCGTTTAGAATACTTTTAAAATAAGTTGCTTTGCATTGCTTTTTTACTTTATTAAATATTTTACAGTAGTTTTTGTAGTTTTTTATATTGAGTTCAGTTGGGCTTTTTAACTTTTTATTATAGAATTTGCTTTTGTTATTAGATGAGACTACCAAGCCTCTTGTCATCCAGGGTTGCCTCTTTATAGATTTTTGATGAATAGAGACGCGTATTCGGGGGAAAGCCGCATCAAATAATCCTAGATATATATGTAAAAAATTGTTATAAGCCGTGTTTGGGTTATCTGAGCCCATAACTAATGAAAAATCACATTGTGATAGAAGTAATTTGAAGTTTGCCATAGTTTCAGCATTTACCTTACGAACCCATGAATATGACTCTTTCTTTGTTTTTGGGGGCACGGTTTCAACATGAAAAGTACCAAAGTGATCAGAGACATCCGTTATTATTATACCAGATATTGAGGTAGATAGAAGATTGTTGGAAAATATGTGGTCAATGAGTGTGGCTGAATGTGTGGTTAAGCGGGTGGGTTTAGTAATGACAGGTAAGAATCCTTGGCTGAACATTAGGTTGATATAACTATCTGTTTTGGCGTGGGAATCATATTTAAGGAGGTCAATATTAATGTCACCCATTATGTAGGAAGATACAGTTTCTTGATTTAATTTGTCAGTTATTTCGTTTAGTTTGTTTAGAAAGATATCAATATCCGCTTTTGGTGGTGTGTTTGGTCTGTAAATTACCCCAATGACTCTCCGCGATTTATTGACATTGACTTCGATAAATAGAGATTCTATGATATGAGGGATGAAAGTCGACAGGTCATGACGAATTTTAATATCAATGTTATCTTTGATAAAAAACCCAACTCCTCCTCTACCGTCATCACCGTCGGGGCGGTTGTTTTTTATAAGATTATGGTAGCCATCGAGGCAGTATGATATATTTGAAGGGACATTAAAGATTTCTGTAAGGCCAATAATGTCAAACTTATTTTCGGTTCCTTGTAAGTTGAATAGAAGATCATGTAAAGATTCCCAGTGGGCGTTAATACTTTGGCAGTTAATATGAAAAAGCGAGAAAGATTGGGTTATATCATTGGTAGTCGATCGAAAATTTTCAGGCTGATAATACTTACATTCGACTTTATGACTATGGAACGGAGAATCGTCACCCTCGTCGATAGAGGGGGATGCATTGTTATATTTGGTTATGAAGTCGTATTCCAAGTCAGTCTGGACCTCGTCTAAAGTTATGTTACCCGCCATATCGATTGACCGCACAACTGACACCAGCTTCAGTATGTATGTTAAGTTGTAGTGTTAAGCTATTAGATATCTGTTCGACAGCCCGATTCCATTTGCTGATATGAAGTCGAATAGAAGAAAAAAGGATTATGAACAAGAAAGAAGTGGTTGAAATTTTTGTGAGATACACAAATAGTTTCATTTGTGTATGTATTGAAGAATGAGGATGGGCTCACGAATTGTGCTTCATCAAATGATTGAATGAATCGAAAGTAAATGAATTGATGAAAATATGAACAGAGTGAGTCATCTGTATGAATACATAAAAGAATGAATGAAAGAATGCACGGATGACTCAGCGAATGACCCGGCTCATATCCGTTTTGGTAAGAGAAATTGTCTTAGATCACTAAAGATTATCATTTTTCGCCACAACAACACGGCCCATGAACACTCACTGGAACGACCTCAGCAAGCTCATTCCAGTGAGGGGTCATAGGCCATGAATCCAATAGAAGACTGGGCCAACAAGATTTGAATGGCAACTTTGTCATGTTGTGAAAAACACGGCCTGTTTTGGCAAAGTAACAATTTCTAAGATGAAGTCTTAAAATTTTTCCTCTATCGATCAGATTGAACACAGTTCGACTTCTAGGGACATAAGCGATGTCATGTTGTGAAAAACACGGCCTGTTTTGGCAAAGTAACAATTTCTAAGATGAAGTCTTAGAATTTTTCCTCTATCGATCAGATTGAACACAGTTCGACTTCTAGAAACATAAGCGAACTTACATGAATAAACGAGAATGAATTTTATGAATAACCTAGCAGCTTTTGGCTGGCGAACGTTTGTTTAGGTAAAGGAGATAATCGCATTTCATCTCCCTCAGATGGGATTCTACACCGATAAACAGCCAGAAAGGCTTACATGAGACAGTTTCTTGATGTATTGAAAGATATAACTTCTTGCCACCGAGACCGCTCACTGGAACGACCTCGATGAGCTCATTCGGTGAAGGGACTTAGGCCGTGTCTTCGAGACAAGGTTCAATACGACAGAATTTCTAATGAAGGGTCACAGGCTACATTTCTGAGACGAAAAATGAAAAACGGTAAAATCTGAATGGTGATTTTGTAAATAACGCTGGCTGGTTTAAGCTTAAGATCAAATTATATAGAATGAGATATTCTGAACTTGCCGACAACAGGCTATGCGTACAAAGGGAAGTTACTAAGTGACTAATCATTTTTATTCCATTGAGAGGTCACAAGACATGCCCGCGGGGCTGAAGACTTAAAACGACTATACTATGAGAGGTAATTATGTGAAAGACGCTGCCCTGTTTGGGATGAGGAACATTTTTTAAAATGAACTACTAAGATTTTATTCCCGGCCGATGATATTCTACACCAGTAGACAGCTGCACACATTTTAGAAAGAAAATTTCTTGACTAACTAAAAATATAAATCCCTTGTCCCCAAAACACTACTCATGACCACTCACCCGAACGAGCTCAACGGGTTCACTCCAGTGAGGGGTCATGAGCTATGATTCAGAGGAGAGGAAAAAAAGATGAATAAATACTTAAATTATAAAAAGTTAAAGTAATATATGTTAACCACAATTCAGTACTGAAAATATCTTCAATTGTGTGTAAAAAGGAGGGGGTGAGGGTGCGCCTTAGCCACACGGATAGCTGGAAATATTTAAAAGGGACATTTGGTAGCTGAACATTTTCATCATGGCTTCAAAAGAACCACCTCATGGCCGCTTATTGGTGAGAGCAAGACAGGCAAATAAGTGAGTGAATAAACGAATGAATAGATGGTTGATTATAAAAATTAATGGATAATGCCGAGCAATGAGAGAATGAATAAACAAACGAATGGCAGAATGTAGAATGTATCGTAGTCTACACCATTAGACAGCTGGAGGCATTTAAGGAAATTTCTTGGATTACTAAAAAATTAATGGATAATGCCGAGCAATGAGAGAATGAATAAACAAACGAATGGCAGAATGTAGAATGTATCGTAGTCTACACCATTAGACAGCTGGAGGCATTTTAGGAAATTTCTTGGATTACTAAAAAAATGTCAATCCCTTGTCCCAGAAACACAACTCACCACCACTCACCGGAACGAGATCGCTGAGCTCACTCCAGTGAGGGGTCATAAGCTATGATTCCGAGGATGTTCGAGAAAGATATTGATTGTATTTGAGCAAAGACCTTACCCAAACCCAATTGGGCTGAGGAACATTTTTAAAATGAAATATTAGAATATTTTACCTGTCGATATTCTATACCAGTAGACAGCTGGAGACCCTTACGAACGAGGGTTTCTTGAATAGCTAAAAAATGTGGGTCCCTTGCCCCAGAAGCACAGCTCATGTCCATTCACCGGAACGGGCTCAACGAGCTCACTCCGGTGAAGGGGCATAGGCTGTTTCCGAGGAGACGAAGAGGATACTTAAATTATAAAAAGTTAAAGTAATATATGTTAACCACAATTCATTACTGAGAATGGCTTCAGTTGTGTGGAAAAAGGAGAGGGTGATGGTGCGCCTTACCAACAGGGATAGCAGGAAATATTTTTTAAAAAGGACATTTGATAACTGAACATTTTCGTCTTGGCTTCAAAAGAGCCACCTCATGGCCGCATATTAGTGCGAGCAAGAAAGGTAAATAAGTGAAAGAATAAACAAATGAATAGATGGTAGATTATAAACATTATTGAATAATGCCGAGCAATGAGAGAATGAATAAACCAACGAATGGCTAAATGTAAAATGTATGGTAGTCTACACCAGTATACAGCTGGACACATGTAAGGAAATTTCTTGGATTACTAAAAAATGTGAATCCCTTGTCCCAGAAACATAGGTCACCACCACTCACCGCAACGATCTCGCTGAGCTCAATCCAGTGATGGGTCAAAAACTATGATTCCGGGGATGTCCAAGAGAAATACTGATTGTATTTCAGCGAAGACCATGCAATGAGAGAATGAATAAACCAACGAATGGCTAAATGTAAAATGTATGGTAGTCTATACCAGTATACAGCTGGACACATTTAAGGAAATTTCTTGGATTACTAAAAAATGTGAATCCCTTGTCCCAGAAAGACAGCTCACCACCACTCACCGCAACGAGCTCGCTGAGCTCACTCCAGTGAGGGGTCATAAGCTATGATTCCGGGGATGTCCAAGAGAGATATTGATTGTATTTCAGCGAAGACCCTGCCCAAATCCATTTGGGCTGAGGAACATTTTTAAAATGAAATATTAGGATTTTTTACCTGTCGATGATATTCTATACCAGTAGACAGCTGGAGGCCCTTAGGAACGAAGGTTTTTCGAATAACTAAAAAATGTGATGATATTCTATGCCAGTAGACAGCTGGAGGCCCTTAGGAACGAAGGTTTCTTGAATAACTAAAAAAGTGGGTCCCTTGCCCCAGAAACCCACCTCATGTCCATTCACCGGAACGAGCTCAACGATCTCACTCCGGTGAAGGGGCATAGGCTGTTTCCGAGGAGAAGAAGGATATTTAAATTATAAAAAGTTAAAGTAATATATGTTAACCACAAATTCATTACTGAAAATATCTTCAGTTGTGTGTAAAAAGGAGAGGGTGAGGGTGCGCCTTACCAACAGGGATAGCAGGAAATATTGTTTAAAAAGGACATTTGATAACTGAACATTTTCATCATTGCTCTAAAAGAATGATACTTAAATTATAAAAAGTTAAAGTAATATATGTTAACCACAATTCATTACTGAAAATATCTTCAGGTGTGTGTAAAAGGAGAGGGTGAGGGTGCGCCTTACCAACAGGGATAGCAGGAAATATTTTAAAAAGCACATTTGATAACTGAACATTTTCATTATGGCTCTAAAAGAGCCACCTCATGGCCGCGTATTGGTGCGAGCAAGACAGGCAAATAAGTGAAAGAATAAACGAATGAATAGATGGTTGATTATAAAAATTAATGAATAATGCGGAGTAATGAGAGAATGAATAAACCAACGAATGGCAAAATGTATAATGTATGGTAGTCTACACCCAAGTAGACAGCTGGAGACATTTAATGAAATTTCTTGGGTTACTAAATAATGTGAATCCCTTGTCCCAGAAACACAGCTCACCACCACTCACCGCAACGAGCTCGCTGAGCTCACTCCAGTGAGGGGTCATAAGCTATGATTCAGAGGATGTCCAAGAGAGATATTGATTGTATTTGAGCAAAGACCCTGCCCAAATCCACTTGGGCTGAGGAACATTTTTAAAATGAAATATTAGGATTTTTTACCTGTCGATGATATTCTATACCAGTAGACAGCTGAAGGCCCTTAGGGACGAAGATTTTTGGAATAACTAAAAAATGTGATAATATTCTATGCCAGTAGACAGCTGGGGGCCCTTAGGAACGAAGGTTTCTTGAATAACTAAAAAATGTGGGTCCCTTGCCCAGAAACCCACCTTATGTACATTCACCGGTTTGAGCTCAATGATCTCACTCCGGTGAAGGGGCATAAGCTGTTTCCGAGGAGAAGAAGAAGAACAAAATTGATAAATACATAAATGATAAGTGAGGGGCC
Organism: Pictodentalium vernedei; assembly: GCA_031216915.1. Classification (NCBI taxonomy): domain Eukaryota; kingdom Metazoa; phylum Mollusca; class Scaphopoda; order Dentaliida; family Dentaliidae; genus Pictodentalium; species Pictodentalium vernedei. The sequence goes on from CM062295.1 coordinate 376,737,581, forward strand.
CTTTTCCCAGAAACACAGCTCATGTCCATTCACCAGAACGAGCTCAACGAGCTCACTCCGGTGAAGGGGCATAAGCTGTTTCCGAGGAGAAGAAGAAGGAAAGGGTTTATAAATACTTAGATGGTAAAAAGTGAAAATAATAAATGTTAACCATCGTTCCTCATTAGAGGTTACTTCAACTAAGTATTGGGGATGGGGGGGGGGGGGGGGGTGAGGGTGAGCTTTACCCACAAAGTTAGCAGGAGATGTTTAGGAAGAAAATTGGACAACTAAACATTTTTATTTTGTTTCAAAAGCACCACCTCACGGTCATTCATTGGTGCAAGCTCGACAAGCAATGAGTGAGTGAATAAAACCAGAGAATGGATGGATGAATGTAAAGATGGATGAATAGTAATCGAGCAATGAGTGAATGAAAGAACCAATAAGTGGATGAATGCAATATGTATGTATATGTATGAATGAATAAAACAAGTGCACGAATGAATGTATGGATAGAAAATGTATACGAACGGGCATGTAATGAATGAATGATTGATTGAAAAAGTGAATGAAAAAGTAAATGTAAAGGGGAGGATCAATAGATTGATTGCATAAATGTGGATAAAAATAAACTCTTTTTGCAGGTTATTTACATCATGGCCTATTTAAGGAGATTTTGATAGTATTTGATCAAAGTCCGTATCCAAATCTATTGGCATCACATCATTATTCTCCAATTTGACAAAAATTTTACCATTTGAGGACCAGGAGTCTTTTACACATTTATGTTTTTTTGCCATAGCCATTAATTCAAAGTTTTTGCGGGTCAAATCCTCACGAATAACAATTTTGGTACCTTTCAATAATTTTCTATTTTTAATAACCTCCAGTTTGTCCTTCCGTTTGAATAAACGTACTATTATAGGCCTCACCCTTTCCGATGGATTATTGAAATTTAACTTTCCAATTCTGTGGGCCATATCGATATCTTCGGTCGATAATTTCAGTTTTAAGTGACTATTAAGCGTTTCACATACTTTCTTAGCACAGTCTTCCCATGATTCGTTTTTGTTATCCCCACTAATCCCCCATATACGGAATGAAGATTTTCTTGAGTACTGTTCGTTGCGATTTGCATGCACTAGTGCTTGAAAAATTTCTCTATCATAGCATTGATTTTCGGATTTTAACCTATTTTCAACACATTGTAACGCAGTGTTATTCTTTTCGTTGTTTTTTTTTAATAATTCCACTTCTTCTCTAAGTTGTTTGTTTTCGTTTGCTAAAGTTGAAATGTGAGATTCTAAACTTTCGCATTTCTTGATAAACTTTTCGTGTAATTGCTCCAAGTTCGATTTTATCTCATCTTTGGTCACCAGATTATTTTATCTCATCTTTGATATCCCCCTATAGTTATCTAGAACTTCCTTATCCCCCTTTTTGTGTATGAACGACACCTTACTTTCCCTCCACTCTCTGGGGACCTCTTGCTTTCGCAGAGCCAGGTTGAAAAGGTTTGTCAGGACTTCAATAAGTGCCTCCCCTCCATTTTTGAGGAATTCGTTCGGAATTTCATCAGTCCCTCCCGCTTTACCATTTTTTAATTTCGAGACCACGTTCCGCACTTCTTCTGCCGTTATTTCGCTGCATACACGATTGGATAGGTTCTCCTCCACCAGTGTATTTCTTTTTGGTGGGGACCCACTGCCCCATCGCCTATCGTTTATCTTTTCCCAGTGCTTGACTAACTCTGAAGCGATACGGCCTTTATCTTCTGTACTTTCCCCATCCACTTTGATACTCTGCACACTACTTTTCCCCCGTTTATTTACCCAGTTCCAAAATACGTTTGAGCTCGAACCCCCCGTTTTCTTTATTGTTCTGGCAAGACTGCAATTGCGCTCCTTCCTATTATTATCCTTTATCTCATTCACCTTTTTCCGTGCCAGTTCATATTCTCCTTTCATTAGTCTCGTGTCATTGTTATCCACCCCTTTAAGCTTCCTACTTCTTCTGTAAGCAGCGCATTTTACCTTCCTTTCTTTTATAGCCTTTTTCAGCCCCTCGTTAACCCTGTATCCAAGCTCTCTCGTTGGGACCCTCACCCTTCCTATACACTCCTTCCCTGCCTCTGTTAGGCTATTTACTATGCCATCTGAAATACTCTGGACATTTGCATCCCTAGGTATACATTCAAGATTTGGTTTTAGTTTTTCCCGAAACTGCTTCCAGTCGGCTCCTTGTTTTAGTCCCCAAACTTCCTTGAAGGTATTTCTGTCTCTATTCGTCTTTTTGCCCATAATCTTAACTGTTATCAGGTTGTGATCACTACCCAAGTCATTTTTTCCCTCGTCATCTATTTCTACATCTATAACCTCCCTCCATACGCTAATGTCAGTGAGTATATAATCAATTATTGTTTTCTTATCGTTCCTCTCCCAGGTCCATTTACCCTTACATTTCGCATCCCTGTTCAGGATCTTTAAACCAAGCTCTTTTGATAGGTCCAACATCTTCCTCCCATTCGTGTTAATTTTCCTATCACCTCCTTGTATGCCCTCCTCCTTTTCCCCGATGTGCCCATTGAAGTCCCCCATTAGGACAATACTGAACCCTCTGCTCCCAAGCTCTGTGATATTCGATCTAAGAGTTGTATATATTGAATCATTCCACTCGGGCTTACTTCCCTCCACTGCTAAGTATACAACACCAACGGCAACACTCCTGCTTCCTAACTTGATTTTTGCCCAGACTATTTCGTTGGATACTGGAATCTGAGTCCTTGCTTCTGTGAGATCTGTAATCAATGAGGGCTGTAATTCCTCTTTAGCGTAGATGCCAACACCCCCACCCCGTTTCTGACCCTCAGTTCGCCCAGCTCCTATCCACACGCAACCCTTCATCTGATCAACCCGCTCATCCCGTCGTATCCACGTCTCACTTAAACCCATTATATCGAAGTCTCCTTCGTCCATCATTGTTGATATTTCGCTTACTTTCTTGTGCAGACCCTGGATGTTGCAGTACCCAAACTTAATGAATCTTTGTTTTTTTGTCATCGCTGGCACATTATTATAACCCTGGTATGTCCCTGTATTGTGCATGTTTGTTGTTCTTCCTATGTTCCCAGCATTTGTGCCACTCTGGGTTACCGGCTGTGGTCCCCTACCCCCCTTTTCTCCAAAAAAGGCCCAGACACCTGTAAGATTTTTTGGCCCAACAGGTCTGTACCCATCCTACTTAAATGCAATCCGTCTCGCCCATACAACTCTCCTTGTCCCCAGAATGAATCCCAGTGGTCAATGAAATGTACTCCCAAGTCTTTGCAGTGCTCTCCCAGCTCCTCGTTTAGTGCCATAATCCGCGAGTTCCTCTCATTCCCACCACCCATAACGGGGAGCACCCCTGAAACGATGATCCGAGCATTCCTGCTAAGTAGCTTACTAATTAGGTCCTTGTATGTGTCCACCAAACGAACTGATTTCCTCTCCCTGATGTTATTGGACCCCACATGTAATACCACTACCGGATCAGGCCCCGACCCAGCTACAATACCGTCCACTCTATCCCTCAGGTCCTCCACTTTAGCCCCCGGAAAGCACAGAACTGTTCTATTTTTACTGTCCGGACCACAGACAACCTTGTCGATCCCCCGAACTATGCTACTTCCCGCAACCACCAACTTACTTTTGGACCTCGCCCTATTTATCTCCTCTAGTCTCCTATTGTTTACAGCGTCCTCTTCCTCTCCAACAGCCCCACTCGGAATCAATATCGGTATCGGTATCTTTGACCTAGGATTACTCCTATCCTTGTCCCTCCGTCTCTTTCCAGGCCCTGAGCTACCTGGACTACTCCCCTGGTTTTCCCCCGGATCCCTCCTCCTTTTTCCTGGCCTAGACCCCAAGCTACTATCTGTTGCAACTACCTCCATCTCCTCCTCTGTCTCTTCCGAATCGAGCACATCAAATCTGTTTCTAGTGCTGCACTCCCCACTGCCTTTGGACTTTACACCCCTATCTACCTGCTTCTCTGGCCCCCCTTTCCTACCACTTTTGGTAGTCCACGCCAAACGCTTTACAGCATTGCTCCGGCCTGGGCCCCCCTCATCTGTCCTACGTACTTTTCTAGCAGCCCCCACCTCATCACCTACCTCATTCACATCAAAGGTTCTACCCCCATGTTTCCTCTTGGAACCACCGACAACCTTCCATCCTTCTCGGAAAGCCACTTTCACAGGCGTAACTCCAGACAGCCCCGCCCTACCAAGTTTTCCCTTCAGCTCAGCAATCTCCCCCTCAAACTTAACAATTGTCTCAAGTAGGCGGAGGATTTCCTGACAGTTTGCACATACCTCTCCATATCCCATCGAGCGACAGTCCCCATACATCATAGAACACTGTTTACAAACTTCAAGCCCAATATCGCCATTGGTGGCCCCACCAACCCGGCTCTGACCGACACCCCCAGTGACCTCTGTCTGCACACCAATACTTACTCCGTTGGCACCGTTGACCTGGACCGCGATATTACACGTATTTACCTCCATACTTACCTCCGTCTGAACAGACTTGCTCGCCATCATCAAGACAAAATTACGCGATCGGACAGGGAAAATTGTAAACACGCGACAAAAGGCAACACGACGAACCGTTCGACAACTTAGCGCTCACAGTTTTATTTAAGGCCTCCTAACTTTGTCCCAGTTACTATACTAAACTAACTCCCCACAAAGTTGAATAAAATAACCTGAAAATGAAATATATATGATTAGTAAACAATAAAAATACTTAATTTCGATTCGTAACCAAGGAGACTTCTTCTGTATACTTGCGGATCGAGACAGAAAACCAATGGTACACATAATGCCGTCATCCGGGGTGGCCATCCGTCGTTCGTCCATCCTTTGTTCGTCCGTCTGTCCGTCTGTCCGTCTGTCCGTCCGGCGTCCGTATCCATTTCTTTGTCATTCGATAACATGAAAAATATTGCTTGGATTGTCAAGTTACTTTATATTTGTGTTCAGGTTACTGATATGCTGAGCTGTATAGTTTTTGGTGTAAATCTGATGATTTGATCCCGAGATATTAACCCTTTATTCTTCAAATTGAAAATTCCTCCAATCCCTTTGGCATTCGATAACTTGAAAAATATTGCTTGGATTGTCTAGTTACTTTATAATTGTGTTCAGGTTACTGATTTGCCGAGCTGTATAGTTTTTGGTGTAAATCTGATGATTTGATCCCGAGATATTAACCCTTTATCCTTCAAACAGAAAATTCCTCCAATCCCATTGGCATTCGATAACATGAAAAATTTTGCTTGGATTGTCAAGTTACTTAATATTTGTGTTCAGGTTACTGATGTGCCGAGCTGTATGGTTTTTGGTGTAAATCTGTTATTTTGATCCTGAGATATTAACCCTTTATCCTTCAAATTGAAAATTCCTCCAATCCCTTTGGCATTCGATAACTTGAAAAATATTGCTTGGATTGTCAAGTTATTTTATATTTATGTTCAGGTTACTGATGTGCCGAGCTATATAGTTTTTGGTGTAAATCTGATAATTTGATCCTGTGATATTAACCCTTTATCCTTCAAATTGAAAATTCCTCCAATCCCTTTGGCATGAGATAACTCAAAAAATATCAATCCGATTGTCATGTCACTTTATATATTTATTCAGGTTACTGATGTGCTGTGCTGTATAGTTTTTTGATGTAAATCTGGTAATTTGATCCGGAGATATTAACCCTTTATCCATCAAATTAGACACTCCTCCAATCCATTTCTATATGTACCCATACCATGTATGGTGTATATAATGTCGGCATCAGTTGCGCGTATGGGTACACATCTGACGATTTCATCGGCCTATTTTTTGACAAAAGCTAATGTTGCAAAGTTTTGCCGCGTGTTCGGTGACTGGCACACAACGACGCTTTCTATTGTCAATTTTCTGTAGGAAACTCAATATATTCATTCTCACCCCAACCACCATACACGTCTCACCAAAATCTGTCAGCACAACAGATTGGATTTTCGTTTCTTCTTTGTGGATCAATGACAATTTCTAGATAGGACAATCGTCCTATTGCGTTATAAAAATGACTATAGTGGAAACCGGATTACCTTTTGTGTCTTTTGAAAAACTGCACTCGATAGTACGATTAAAAATGTTGCTAAGTTAGTTTTTATGGACAATTGCGGAAGAACAATTCAAGTGCAGTGATGGGAGCAATTGGTCGTAAACATAGAACGGATATTAGTTTCATTTCTCGAGAACGTAAGGAGGCATCATAACATATTGATTCTGGTTAATATTCAAAACAAATTATACTCCAGCATCGTGACGGTATAATTTGAGAGAACAGTGTTACTCATTATAAAACTTACAATAAACATAGATAATGACTACAGTAGTTTGGGAAACTGATTATCAGAACGTACGTGTTATAGCAAATAACAAGATCCTTCCCGTAGACAACATACTGAAAACGCCTCGGTTACAGTACACTCAACATAAGTGGAATGGTACTCGACATGAGGATAAGGAGAAGGTCCGGAGACACTGCACATTCTTCTGGTCTTATCTTTATGATACCCTGACAATGAATTATAGAGTCCGCTCCTGGCAACGACTATTCATTTTCACCAACGTTTAAACATAATTACACCACGATTGGGATAAACTTAGAATATAATTTGGATTCAATGCGCCTCCAGCGTAACTAAATGCCGTAGCAAGCTGGCGAATATTAACCCCATATGTACCTCCGGCAAGCAATATATAAATAAAAAACGACATTCAAGTTTAAATTTTTAATTTGTTTCCTCTTTCAATACTTTTCTCATAGCCTCTTTTTGAAACGAGGTTACACTCTAAAATCGGTTGGTTAAAAATTAAACCATATCAGGTGGGATGAATGAATATGAACGCAATTGCTTATCGAGTTCGTTCTAATGAGATATGATAGACTATGGTTTAGATGGCAGAACATGAAATACTTGTGCTAGTTTATGAAGAGATGTTGGTAGGTTATCATATAGGAGGTCAATTTCGGATGGTATATCGAAATATTTAGGAGTCGATTAGTGTATTCCTGGGTGCCATGTGCCGTGGACAAATAAAGAAGTAGTGCAGAGTCTTTTTACAAGGATTACCAAACAAAAGCAAACTCACTGGATATTCTGAGTATTGATAACCTGGCTACCCGTTCCAACAATATGTATAGATTATTATCACCAAGAGAAAACGAAAGTCTGCTTTTTCTACCGAGGATTGTTATCCAACCTGTAGTCATAAAGTGGGCGTCTGCTTCGTGAATGTGTATGGTAGACCAATCTGTATTTTCAACGAGCAGTCCTAAGGCTGCACGTTGAAAATATGAATTAGTCTACCCCAAATAGCCAATGTGGACTCTACCAATTGAAGTCACTGAACTGACATGGAAGGCCCGTCGGGGTTTAAAGGGTTAAAAAAGGTACTGAAGAATGGATAATTTTGTAATGTGAGAACGAAAAGGTAGAAACCAAAAACTTCTGGCACGAGATGAAAGCGCGCGTTCCAAAATGTGCCAGGAAGACCAAAGCCTCGCCCAGGAAATAAATGCGATCAAAATAATTATTCAAGTGGTGGCGTTTAAAAAATGTTTTAATCATCTACTATGAAAACAAAATGTGGAACTAAAATATTTCCATACATTCGTTTTTCATCAAATTTTGAAAAAAGAAATGTGCTTTTAATTTTGTCATAGGGCTATGGTGTAAAGATTGTCAATCTCTTTAATTTTGTGAACTCACTTTTAACCCTTTGAAACCGAATGGCCTCTTTTTCGGCCCAGAAGCATGAAATGAAATGAAATGAAATTTATTTTGCAGTATACGTTTACATGAAGTATTATAAACAACTTGTAGATATGTGCAGAAATAAATGTAAAACTGCATGGAAACAGCATAGCCCTGGGGGGCTGTCTTCCTGCCATTCCCATGTTAAAAGATAATTAGTCCTGACATCAAAATTGTAAACAATTTGCATCCTTACGGGATTCATGAGGGGAACTTGTAATAATACATAATTATTTAACCCCTAGCCCAGCGCAAACAGAACACTGTTTTCACAAGAAACACTCTTAAATAGGATTTCCATTTATTTTCTTATCAGTCCTTTGACTTTCAATTCTAGCCCCAGGGACAATGACATGGCACTCAGTGGAATGACTAAATGAGTTTACTCCAGTGATAAACGTGGGCCCTGTTCCGGAGGCAAGAACAGAAACGAATAATACCCACACAGTGCGATCTTTGCGAACAGTGCAGGCTAGACACGACTATTGCTCTAGGCAAGGGGCCAAAGTATAGCAGAAATTGCATTACAGAAATTGCTCAAAAATTTAATGGTCTAATCAGCAAAGCCTAGATTCTGGAGTGTTGAAATCTGAATGTGGAGATCCAGGCGAAATGGAAGTACAATCGGGGCAGGAAGGGTTATTACAAGAGACATCTGAATGGTATGAATTTAGAGCCTTGTCTATTATCGCCTTCTTAAGTTGTGATCTATTGAGACGCCGGACTGATGGTTCAGTGTCATTCCAAATCCACGGGAAAGAATGGAACGGGAGTTCGGCCGAGAAGCAAGTTCTGGGTTTTCGTGTGCGTATATTGCCAGACTGTCTAGCATTCATGCCAGATGGGTTTGTATAAATTTCAAATGTGTTATCGAAGGACACGGGTAGTTTATTATTAAAGCAATCATGCATGAACAGGAGACTGTGTAGTGTATAAAGGTCTCTGAATTTTAGTATACCACAGCTTTTAAAAAGGGGGTCAGTGTGTGAAGTATAGGGTCGTTTCGTTATCGCTCGAATAGCTTTTTTTGCAGACCAAGGATCCTATTTGTGGCTGCAGCGTGTCCCCACACTTGTATCCCATAAATTAAATGACTTTGGATCAGAGAGAAGAATAATCGTAGAGCTACTCGGGGAAGGAATTTTTAGCCCGATTTATGGCAAAAGTAGCCCTGGCTATTTTCAAGCATTCGGTGGAGATGTGTTGCTTGAATTTGAGATTTTCATCCATATGAATACCGAGAAACTTAAATGTCGATTCCTCTTGATGGTTACCCACTAGTGTAATATTCGTATCATTCAATGATATGCTCTTGCCTACCGCACTATACGGATCATTTTTGGGGTGGAATAACATGCATTTGGTTTTAGAAGCGCTTAAAGCCAATTTATTCGCAGAGCACCACTCACTTATTCTATATAACTCTGAGTTTGTATTTTCTATAACAGTATCGACGCTATTGCTAGCTTCATGCCTGTTGTGTCACCTGCGAACGACAAGACTTTTAACAAAGTCGATTTGCTGATGTCGTTGATATATAGTACAAATAAAATGGGCCCGAGGATAGAACCCTGAGGTGATCTCTCTACTGTCAGATTCCTCATTATGGAAAGAAACAGAGTGGCTTCTTTCTGTTAGATAATCCTTAAACCAGGAATTAGCTAACCCTCGAATGCCATAATATTCCAGTTTCTTTAGCAGAATGTTAGGGTCAATGCTATCGAAAGCTTTCGCAAAATCTAGGAAAATCGAAAAAGAGTGCAATTTTTCGTTGTTTTATCGTTTGCTTCGGCAACATTATTTATTAGGTGAAGTATAGGATGTATGGTTGAATGATGCTTTCTAAACCCAAATTGATACTGGTATACAGTCTTTTGGTCATCTAAGAAACTGGATACGCGAGAATACATACATTTTTCAAGTTCTTTTGAGAATGCCGGAAGAATACTAATGGGTCTGTAGTTATTGAATACATGGGGGTCGCCGGATTTGAAAATAGGTATAATTTTGGCTATCTTCATTTTACTTGGCACTATACCAGTGGAGAACGAGAGGTTAATTATGTGAGTTAGCGGATTAGCCACCTCGAGGATGATTTCTTTTAAATGCTTAGTCGTCAAGTTATCACCATCTTTAGTTGCCTTTCCGCGAATGCTATTAACACAGGGAATTACTTCCTGCACGTTTGTGGGCGATATGCAGAAAGTTTGATGAAGGTATTTCGTCACTGATTGATTTACCTATTCCTGCAAAAAAGGTATTAAATCTATCGGCAATCAATCTAGGGTCGGTTAGTTCGTCGTTGTCAGCACGAAAGGAAGACGACAGTGTGGCTGTTTGTTCAGTTTTGCTGATTGCTTTACGCAAAATTTCCCAGTTTTTTTTAATGTTATTTTTATTTGACAGTAGGGTATCGGTGTAATAATCAGATTTACTTGTTCTTTCAAGACGGTTGAAAATCCGGCAATAGTCTTTGTATTCAGTGACGTTTTGGGGGTTGGGGATTTTATCTTTCCAGCATACAGTTTATTTTTGTTCAAAGAGGATTGTAAGAGGCCATGTGTCATCCATGGTTCAAGTTTTATGTACTTCTGTGGCGTTGATATCACAGAGGCAATATCAAAGAGACAATAGAATTTGTCAAGGAAAATATCATACGCTCTATTCGGACATTCTATACTAAGAACGTGCGAAAAGTCGCATTCCGATAACAGCTGCTTAAATTGATTAATATTTGTCCTTTTGAACATGCGTTTCATGGTTTGAGTTGAGTGAACCGGGCAGTTGCTTTTGTTCTCGTAATAAAATGTTGCGAAGTGGTCGCTAACATCAGTAATTACAATTCCTGATTCGTATGGGTTAGGATTGTTGCTGAATATATGATCGATTAGTGTTGCGGAAGTGTCCGTTATTCTCGTTGGCCTTGTGATAGCTGGCATGAATCCTGCACTGAACAGAGAATCTATATAAGAGTTGGTCTTTGTGTGAGTGTTGAAAATTAGGAGATCAATATTAAAGTCGCCCATGAGATAAGCCCTTTTATTTTCGGCGTTTGTTACATCCAATAGTCGAGATAATTCGGTTAGAAAAAGATTGAAACACAACAGACCGTTGCAAAATAGTAGTGGCGCGGTATTTAATTGCAAAAAGCCTCGTTGTAGACTGCATACTTTTATGCCTGATCAGAAAGAGGAATTTTCCTCCGAACAAACGAAAAATCATTATCAGATCCGTAACCCCCTCCATTGTGATTCACCAAACATTATTTACCTTATCACTTGTAAGCGATGTCGGAAACAGTATGTTGGTCAAAGTCAAAATCCTTTCCTAGAACGTGCTACTAGACACAAACAGGATATAAAACATAATGCTGATGCCCCAGTAGCACAACATTTTAACCTTCCTGGCCATTCTTTGGACGATTTCGAAATCCACCCAATTGAACAACCCCCAATTAAAGACACATTAGAAGAAACGGATGAATTTAGAAAAAAACGTGAAGCTTTTTGGATCAATACGCTTCAAACCCTCTGGCCATTTGGTATGAACATATCAGAGGGCGAATACGAAAGGAGGTCCATCATTCCTTTCACTTTAACATACAACAGAATGAATATCAAAATAGCAAAAATGTTAAAAGATGAATTCAATTTTACCAATGCTAAATTAAATGAACCTTTGAATCTTCGACCTGTCATCGCCTATAAGAAAAACAAAAGCTTGCGTAACATCCTTGTAAGGACTAAATTAGAGCCCATCAATGAATAACATCAATTTTTGCCAGTCAGTTTAACCAGTTCCTAAGCTCATCACTTAGTTTAAATCAATTTTATGTAATTTTTTGTCATGTTTGAAACCCATCAGGGTTCAGTAAATGAAAACAATTTTTCGGCGGCATATTAAAAGAAAAAAACGTTTCAGTAGGAAATGTCTGTGCCAGTGCGATTTTTTAACCTCAAACACACAAAGGCGAGTGCCAGAGTTCATATATGCCCCCCCCCCCAAAAAAAAATAGGTTCTAATTTCAATCATGTGTATGTATTTCCTAAATAAAATTATTATTTATTTATTTATTTATTTATTTATTTATTTATTTATTATTTATTTATTTATTTATTTATTTATTTATTTATTTATTTATTTATTTATTTATTTATTTATTCATTTATTTATTTATTTGGTTGATTCATTTATTTAAATTATTATTTTTATTTTTATTTTTAATTTTTCATACCTTTCACACGATGTAGAGGTTCAGAAGGTAAAACACACAATTTCTACGTGGTGTAAAATATTTTCCGTCATAAACCTCCGTCGGGGGATATTCGTTCCTACTGATAACATTCGTGAGGCATCATGATCTTTGGCGTTATTTTTTCATTTATTTCTTTTGTCTCAATATATTTATCAAACCATTTTTTCATATTATATTCACATACTTCTGAAGCCAGTAAAGCAAACCGCTCCCGATTGGTTTTACTTAAATCAAAGCCAACCAATGGGGCTTCATGGGGTCAGTAAAGCGAACCACTCACTGACTGATTAAAATTCAATGGAAGCCAATCAATAGGGCTTCATCTAATTTGTTTGGACGACACAAACTGAGTTGTGAAAAACAAACTTGGGACATCTCAGATTGAAAAGAATTAATTAGATGAGTGACATTTGTCAGCTTGTTACCGAGTTTAATTATGTACTGAGCTGTGAAAAACACCCCCAGCCCACATATGGATATATACCATGCATGCCCTCCCAAAGTTGGAATCATTTTCCTCAAAGTCTCTTTGAAAAAGCCAAACCAAGCGAAACGCGTCGAGACAGACGGATTATTTTCTACCTTTGCTGAAGACTGCAACCAATCCAGGTATCTTCTTTAATAGGTAATATCTAATTTTCCAATTTTATTTATTTCATCACTTTCATATTTTATTTATACTTAATTCAACTACTTTCTTTAACAATGGCAAGAAAAGGGCAGAGGCATCAGAGGCAGAGAGTTGCCCAGTCCGGAACTGGCCAGAAACAATCGTTCCAGGCTTATTCTAGGCTGGTTAAGGCTTTGTTTCAGGTGCACCACATTGGGCTATTAGAGCACCATTTGGCAAATCGGGATTTCCCGAAACAGCTGGAGAAGAAAGTGGATGAGTTAGGTGGCTTTCTAAAGCCAGCTCTTCCCACCCCACACATTTTTTCTGTTTTTCGACAGATTAGTGTGGGATGGGCCAATCAAACGTTAAATGTTTTTAGTTGAGCATTATAAGGTAAATTTAAACCAGTTGAAGTGTAAGATAACTTTGGCTATGCGACCACCTCCTGGACTTGAGAAATAGACTTCAACAGCGCTTCGGCGCGTGCCTTGATCTGGGCTAAAAAGAACTTTAAAAATAAGTTGACAGATAAGACGATTTCGGCCTATGAGTCTTACATTTCGGAACTTCGCCCAGCGTCTGGAGTAAGGAACAATACGGGAGGGAGCAAGCAAACTCCGGCCCGTGTTGTCCCTCTACCCCAACGCGAAAAGCAAAATAAGAAAAGATCAAGGCAAAGCACTTCTCCCTCTTCTTTTCCTTCTACTTCTTCTTTCTCTCAGAGTAAGCGGCTGAATTTGCAAACATCTCCGGTCCATATTGTGACTGAAGATGCTCGCAAATTGAGTAACGCTGTCTCGCCTCGTCTTGCTCCTCTACCTCCTACTCCTCCTCAGCCTTTCTTCTCTGGTTCTCCTAGTGCTCTCACTAGAACTCCTCCTCCTCCTTCTGTTTCTTCTCCTGCTTCTGTTTCCTCTCCTGCTTCTGTTTCTTCTCCCCCTTCTCCTGCCTCTAGTGTGGTTCAACCAGGTATATCGTACTCAGAGAAAGTCAAATCACGGAGCCGCAACTCGGGCCGCTCATTTGATTCTAAATTCTCCCAGTTTCGGCATAAAAGCGGAGTTAATTTTGACAAAAGGAATTGGCGCCTCCCCGATGTTTGTAAAAACATCCTTATGATTGGAAGTTCAAATTTAGGACGCATTGATCGAAATCCCCATCCGGACATCCAGGTGGAGTGTTACCCCGGCGCCAAATTCAATCATCTGCGCTCTATGTTTAAAGGGCACAGGGGCCAGTCCAGTCCCCCAAAAATATTATTAAATATTGGCGTGAATTCTCGAAACGATAATTCTGATCTCGTAGTTAATCAGTTGCGGAATATGCTTAGCGATATCAGGGTCAAGTTTAGATCAGCAAAAATTTATTTCGCTGAACTAAACTTTTCGCAAAAACTCCCTCAGGCTGAGAGGAGAACCCTGAACATCATCAACGAAACCATTCGGAAAGTGAAGGACGTTAACGTGATACCAAAAATTGATGACGCGAAGTTTGATGTTGCTCAGGATTTAATCCATTGGACCACGAGAACCGCCAATATTATGTACGATCACTGGTTGAACCACCTAAATTTAAACTAAGTAAAGGCAAAGGTAACAGCCGCCTAGCAGATGTGGGATTAGGAACTAATGTGGTTAACCTGTCTGGCACCAATGACCTAACAACCCAAGAGAAATCTCTTTTAGATCGCGGTTTAACTTTTGTACCAGCACCAAAGCCTAAAACTGATAACCAAACAAATTTACCATCATACAACTGTAATTTTCTTAGGCAAATCAAATTAGCCGACCGCTTTAGAAACTCCAGCGGTCGGAAACTTCCTTTTACAGAATCATCTGGTTGGTCACCTCCAGATAGTGAAGTAGATCCCGAAATTATTGAGGCTAGCAAACGAATCATCAAAAAGGTGTTCAGCATGAACATACTCTCCGATAAAGACAATTTAACAGCTGGTGAACGGAGAGCCCTCACGAAACTTCGAAAAAATAAGAAATTAGTAATTAAACCAGCCGACAAAGGTGGGTCGGTAGTTGTTCTATCTCGGGATAATTATATAAAGGAAGCCATGAGACAACTCAGCAATACTAAACATTATAAGAAAATAGATTCACTTATTTGGCCTAGTAATATCGAAAAATTCAATAAGATCTTAAAATTTCTCCTCGACGAAGGTCACATTACCAAAAAACAAATGAAATATTTAACAGCTAAGCTCAGTGCTCAAACAAGACAATTTTATATCCTACCAAAGATCCACAAGGACCGTTCTTCATGGACGGATGACTTAACTCCACCCGGGAGGCCAATTGTATCAGATTGTAATTCGGAATCTTATGCGATCTCGGAATTAATTGATTATCATCTGAAACCTATAGCAAATAGACATCCGAGCTATCTAAAAAATACACAGGATTTCCTGTCAAAAATTTCGAAATTGAAAATATCAAAAAAATGCAATTCTGGCTACTTTGGATATCGACAGTATGTATACGAACATTGATATTGATAAAGGTGTTAAATCAGTTAAAAATGCATTTGAAAAATATCCGGATGCGAAACGCCCGGATGAACAAATTTTGGATCTTTTAGAGCTGAGCTTAAAAGGTAATGACTTTCAATTCAATGGAGAATATATTCTACAAATAATGGGTTGCCCTATGGGTAAAAGATTCAGTCCTAATTTTGCAAGCATTTATGTAGCGGAATGGGAGGAAAATGCCTTAAGCAAATGTGCAAAGAATCCTCTCCTATATCTCAGATATTTAGATGACATTTTTATTATTTGGGAACATTCAAAAGAAGATTTTGATGAATTTTTAGAAATTTTGAACAATTACGATCCAAATATTAAATTGAAAGCTACTATCAGTAAAAATTCTGTTGATTTTCTCGATGTGACCGTGTATAAAGGCAACCAATTTCAGGCGTCCGGTCATTTAGATTATAAAGTATATTTTAAACCAACTGATTCACATCAATTGTTGCACACAAAATCATTTCATCCTCAACATACATTTAAAGGTATCATCAAATCACAGCTCATTCGTTTCCACCGCAATTCAAGTGATAAGGTAAATTTCAATGAGGCTTGTTCTACTCTATTTGGCGCCCTCAGATCGAGAGGGTACTCGCTGCGCCTTTTGCGTAGCCTGAAATCCCAAACCCTGAAAAAGCTCGAAAGTCCAGCTGAAACTACCGATTTTGAACCACTGAAGATTGAACACAACAGACCGTTGCAAAATAGTAGTGGCGCGGTATTTAATTGCAAAAAGCCTCGTTGTAGACTGCATACTTTTATGTCTGATCAGAAAGAGGAATTTTCCTCCGAACAAACGAAAAATCATTATCAGATCCGTAACCCCCTCCATTGTGATTCACCAAGCATTATTTACCTTATCACTTGTAAGCGATGTCGGAAACAGTATGTTGGTCAAAGTCAAAATCCTTTCCGAGAACGTGCTACTAGACACAAACAGGATATAAAACATAATGCTGATGCCCCAGTAACACAACATTTTAACCTTCCTGGTCATTCTTTGGACGATTTCGAAATCCACCCAATTGAACAACCCCCAATTAAAGACACATTAGAAGAAACGGATGAATTTAGAAAAAAACGAAGCTTTTTGGATCAATATGCTTCAAACCCTCTGGGCATTTGGTATGAACATATCAGAGGGCGAATGCGAAAGGAGGTCCATCATTCCTTCCACTTTAACGTAGAACAGAATGAATATCAAAATAGCAAAAATGTTAAAAGATGAATTCAATTTTACCAATGCTAAATTAAATGAACCTTTGAATCTTCGACCTGTCATCGCCTATAAGAAAAACAAAAGCTTGCGTAACATCCTTGTAAGGACTAAATTAGAGCCCATCAATGAATAACATCAATTTTTGCCAGTCAGTTTAACCAGTTCCTAAGCTCATCACTTAGTTTAAATCAATTTTATGTAATTTTTTGTCATGTTTGAAACCCATCAGGGTTCAGTAAATGAAAACAATTTTTCGGTGGCATATTAAAAGAAAAAAACGTTTCAGTAGGAAATGTCTGTGCCAGTGCGATTTTTTAACCTCAAACACACACAGGCGAGTGCCAGAGTTCATATATGCCCAAAAACAAAATAGGTTCTAATTTCAATCATGTGTATGTATTTCCTAAATAAAATAATTATTTATTTATTTATATATTTATTTATTGATTATTTTTAATTTTTTATTAATTTTCATTTATTTATTTATTTATTTATTTATTTATTTATTTATTTATTTATTTGGTTGATTCATTTATTTAAATTATTATTTTTATTTTTATTTTTAATTTTTCATACCTTTCACACAATGTAGAGGTTCAGAAGGTAAAACACACAATTTCTACGTGGTGTAAATATTTTCCGTCATATTTATTATTTATTGGTGTTTAAGGTCACATACTTATGCACAATGGCTAATCGTGACCGTGACAGTTTTACGGGTGGAGGAAGCCGGAGTACCCGGAAAGAACCACCGAGCAACGACGAGCAGCTGTCAGCTCTCAAACATCGTAACTCTGAACTCTGCACCGCTGCACAGGCAGGTTTAGATTGGTTGAAGACATGCGCACCATCGACGTGCAGTACGCCTCAGTACACAGCGTCATCGTGCCCCCATGTAGGCAATCGGGGTGAAGTGTCTTGCCCAAGGACACAACGCGGTTGCCGCAGGTGGGATTCGAACCGAGGACCCCTCGGCTTGCAGCCTGCACCTCTACCAACTGAGCCACCGCGCCCCCATTTTCCGTCATAAACCTCCGTCGGGGGATATTCGTTCCAACTGATAACATTCGTGAGGCATCATGATCTTTGGCGTTATTTTTTCATTTATTTCTTTAGTCTCAATATATTTATCAAACCATTTTTTCATATTATTTTCACATATTTCTGAAGCCAGTAAAGCAAACCGCTCCCGATTGGTTTTACATAAATCAAAGCCAACCAATGGGGCTTCATGGGGTCAGTAAAGCGAACCACTCACTGACTGATTAAAATTCAATGGAAGCCAATCAATAGGGCTTCATCTAATTTGTTTGGACGACACAAACTGAGTTGTGAAAAACAAACTTGGGACATCTCAGACTGAAAAGAATTAATTAGATGAGTGACATTTGTCAGCTTGTTACCGAGTTTAATTATGTACTGAGCTGTGAAAAACACCCCCAGCCCACATATGGATATATACCATGCATGCCCTCCCAAAGTTGGAATGGGCATGCATGGTATATATCCATATGTGGGCTGGGGGTGTTTTACCATGCATGCCCTCCCAAAGTTGGAAGAAAAAAAAATAAGGTTAACCGGGTCGCAAGGGATTTGTAAATCCCACATCGTCCCTGCGCGCCTTCGGCGCGCTAAAACCTTTCATTCATCAAGTTGGAATCATTTTCCTCAAAGTCTCTTTGAAAAAGCCAAACCAAGCGAAACGCGTCGAGACAGACGGATTATTTTCTACCTTTGCTGAAGACTGCAACCAATCCAGGTATCTTCTTTAATAGGTAATATCTAATTTTCCAATTTTATTTATTTCATCACTTTCATATTTTATTTATACTTAATTCAACTACTTTCTTTAACAATGGCAAGAAAAGGGCAGAGGCATCAGAGGCAGAGAGTTGCCCAGTCCGGAACTGGCCAGGAACAATCGTTCCAGGCTTATTCTAGGCTGGTTATGGCTTTGTTTCAGGTGCACCACATTGGGCTATTAGAGCACCATTTGGCAAATCGGGATTTCCCGAAACAGCTGGAGAAGAAAGTGGATGAGTTAGGTGGCTTTCTAAAGCCAGCTCTTCCCACCCCACACATTTTTTCTGTTTTTCGACAGATTAGTGTGGGATGGGCCAATCAAACGTTAAATGTTTTTAGTTGAGCATTATAAGGTAAATTTAAACCAGTTGAAGTGTAAGATAACTTTGGCTATGCGACCACCTCCTGGACTTGAGAAATAGACTTCAACAGCGCTTCGGCGCGTGCCTTGATCTGGGCTAAAAAGAACTTTAAAAATAAGTTGACAGATAAGACGATTTCGGCCTATGAGTCTTACATTTCGGAACTTCGCCCAGCGTCTGGAGTAAGGAACAATACGGGAGGGAGCAAGCAAACTCCGGCCCGTGTTGTCCCTCTACCCCAACGCGAAAAGCAAAATAAGAAAAGATCAAGGCAAAGCACTTCTCCCTCTTCTTTTCCTTCTACTTCTTCTTTCTCTCAGAGTAAGCGGCTGAATTTGCAAACATCTCCGGTCCATATTGTGACTGAAGATGCTCGCAAATTGAGTAACGCTGTCTCGCCTCGTCTTGCTCCTCTACCTCCTACTCCTCCTCAGCCTTTCTTCTCTGGTTCTCCTAGTGCTCTCACTAGAACTCCTCCTCCTCCTTCTGTTTCTTCTCCTGCTTCTGTTTCCTCTCCTGCTTCTGTTTCTTCTCCCCCTTCTCCTGCCTCTAGTGTGGTTCAACCAGGTATATCGTACTCAGAGAAAGTCAAATCACCGAGCCGCAACTCGGGCCGCTCATTTGATTCTAAATTCTCCCAGTTTCGGCATAAAAGCGGAGTTAATTTTGACAAAAGGAATTGGCGCCTCCCCGATGTTTGTAAAAACATCCTTATGATTGGAAGTTCAAATTTAGGACGCATTGATCGAAATCCCCATCCGGACATCCAGGTGGAGTGTTACCCCGGCGCCAAATTCAATCATCTGCGCTCTATGTTTAAAGGGCACAGGGGCCAGTCCAGTCCCCCAAAAATATTATTAAATATTGGCGTGAATTCTCGAAACGATAATTCTGATCTCGTAGTTAAGCAGTTGCGGAATATGCTTAGCGATATCAGGGTCAAGTTTAGATCAGCAAAAATTTATTTCGCTGAACTAAACTTTTCGCAAAAACTCCCTCAGGCTGAGAGGAGAACCCTGAACATCATCAACGAAACCATTCGGAAAGTGAAGGACGTTAACGTGATACCAAAAATTGATGACGCGAAGTTTGATGTTGCTCAGGATTTAATCCATTGGACCACGAGAACCGCCAATATTATGTACGATCACTGGTTGAACCACCTAAATTTAAACTAAGTAAAGGCAAAGGTAACAGCCGCCTAGCAGATGTGGGATTAGGAACTAATGTGGTTAACCTGTCTGGCACCAATGACCTAACAACCCAAGAGAAATCTCTTTTAGATCGCGGTTTAACTTTTGTACCAGCACCAAAGCCTAAAACTGATAACCAAACAAATTTACCATCATACAACTGTAATTTTCTTAGGCAAATCAAATTAGCCGACCGCTTTAGAAACTCCAGCGGTCGGAAACTTCCTTTTACAGAATCATCTGGTTGGTCACCTCCAGATAGTGAAGTAGATCCCGAAATTATTGAGGCTAGCAAACGAATCATCAAAAAGGTGTTCAGCATGAACATACTCTCCGATAAAGACAATTTAACAGCTGGTGAACGGAGAGCCCTCACGAAACTTCGAAAAAATAAGAAATTAGTAATTAAACCAGCCGACAAAGGTGGGTCGGTAGTTGTTCTATCTCGGGATAATTATATAAAGGAAGCCATGAGACAACTCAGCAATACTAAACATTATAAGAAAATAGATTCACTTATTTGGCCTAGTAATATCGAAAAATTCAATAAGATCTTAAAATTTCTCCTCGACGAAGGTCACATTACCAAAAAACAAATGAAATATTTAACAGCTAAGCTCAGTGCTCAAACAAGACAATTTTATATCCTACCAAAGATCCACAAGGACCGTTCTTCATGGACGGATGACTTAACTCCACCCGGGAGGCCAATTGTATCAGATTGTAATTCGGAATCTTATGCGATCTCGGAATTAATTGATTATCATCTGAAACCTATAGCAAATAGACATCCGAGCTATCTAAAAAATACACAGGATTTCCTGTCAAAAATTTCGAAATTGAAAATATCAAAAAAATGCAATTCTGGCTACTTTGGATATCGACAGTATGTATACGAACATTGATATTGATAAAGGTGTTAAATCAGTTAAAAATGCATTTGAAAAATATCCGGATGCGAAACGCCCGGATGAACAAATTTTGGATCTTTTAGAGCTGAGCTTAAAAGGTAATGACTTTCAATTCAATGGAGAATATATTCTACAAATAATGGGTTGCCCTATGGGTAAAAGATTCAGTCCTAATTTTGCAAGCATTTATGTAGCGGAATGGGAGGAAAATGCCTTAAGCAAATGTGCAAAGAATCCTCTCCTATATCTCAGATATTTAGATGACATTTTTATTATTTGGGAACATTCAAAAGAAGATTTTGATGAATTTTTAGAAATTTTGAACAATTACGATCCAAATATTAAATTGAAAGCTACTATCAGTAAAAATTCTGTTGATTTTCTCGATGTGACCGTGTATAAAGGCAACCAATTTCAGGCGTCCGGTCATTTAGATTATAAAGTATATTTTAAACCAACTGATTCACATCAATTGTTGCACACAAAATCATTTCATCCTCAACATACATTTAAAGGTATCATCAAATCACAGCTCATTCGTTTCCACCGCAATTCAAGTGATAAGGTAAATTTCAATGAGGCTTGTTCTACTCTATTTGGCGCCCTCAGATCGAGAGGGTACTCGCTGCGCCTTTTGCGTAGCCTGAAATCCCAAACCCTGAAAAAGCTCGAAAGTCCAGCTGAAACTACCGATTTTGAACCACTGAAGATTGAACACAACAGACCGTTGCAAAATAGTAGTGGCGCGGTATTTAATTGCAAAAAGCCTCGTTGTAGACTGCATACTTTTATGTCTGATCAGAAAGAGGAATTTTCCTCCGAACAAACGAAAAATCATTATCAGATCCGTAACCCCCTCCATTGTGATTCACCAAACATTATTTACCTTATCACTTGTAAGCGATGTCGGAAACAGTATGTTGGTCAAAGTCAAAATCCTTTCCGAGAACGTGCTACTAGACACAAACAGGATATAAAACATAATGCTGATGCCCCAGTAACACAACATTTTAACCTTCCTGGTCATTCTTTGGACGATTTCGAAATCCACCCAATTGAACAACCCCCAATTAAAGACACATTAGAAGAAACGGATGAATTTAGAAAAAAACGAAGCTTTTTGGATCAATATGCTTCAAACCCTCTGGGCATTTGGTATGAACATATCAGAGGGCGAATGCGAAAGGAGGTCCATCATTCCTTTCACTTTAACGTAGAACAGAATGAATATCAAAATAGCAAAAATGTTAAAAGATGAATTCAATTTTACCAATGCTAAATTAAATGAACCTTTGAATCTTCGACCTGTCATCGCCTATAAGAAAAACAAAAGCTTGCGTAACATCCTTGTAAGGACTAAATTAGAGCCCATCAATGAATAACATCAATTTTTGCCAGTCAGTTTAACCAGTTCCTAAGCTCATCACTTAGTTTAAATCAATTTTATGTAATTTTTTGTCATGTTTGAAACCCATCAGGGTTCAGTAAATGAAAACAATTTTTCGGTGGCATATTAAAAGAAAAAAACGTTTCAGTAGGAAATGTCTGTGCCAGTGCGATTTTTTAACCTCAAACACACACAGGCGAGTGCCAGAGTTCATATATGCCCAAAAACAAAATAGGTTCTAATTTCAATCATGTGTATGTATTTCCTAAATAAAATAATTATTTATTTATTTATATATTTATTTATTGATTATTTTTAATTTTTTATTAATTTTCATTTATTTATTTAATTATTTATTTATTTATTTATTTATTTATTTATTTGGTTGATTCATTTATTTAAATTATTATTTTTATTTTTATTTTTAATTTTTCATACCTTTCACACAATGTAGAGGTTCAGAAGGTAAAACACACAATTTCTACGTGGTGTAAATATTTTCCGTCATATTTATTATTTATTGGTGTTTAAGGTCACATACTTATGCACAATGGCTAATCGTGACCGTGACAGTTTTACGGGTGGAGGAAGCCGGAGTACCCGGAAAGAACCACCGAGCAACGACGAGCAGCTGTCAGCTCTCAAACATCGTAACTCTGAACTCTGCACCGCTGCACAGGCAGGTTTAGATTGGTTGAAGACATGCGCACCATCGACGTGCAGTACGCCTCAGTACACAGCGTCATCGTGCCCCCATGTAGGCAATCGGGGTGAAGTGTCTTGCCCAAGGACACAACGCGGTTGCCGCAGGTGGGATTCGAACCGAGGACCCCTCGGCTTGCAGCCTGCACCTCTACCAACTGAGCCACCGCGCCCCCATTTTCCGTCATAAACCTCCGTCGGGGGATATTCGTTCCAACTGATAACATTCGTGAGGCATCATGATCTTTGGCGTTATTTTTTCATTTATTTCTTTAGTCTCAATATATTTATCAAACCATTTTTTCATATTATTTTCACATATTTCTGAAGCCAGTAAAGCAAACCGCTCCCGATTGGTTTTACATAAATCAAAGCCAACCAATGGGGCTTCATGGGGTCAGTAAAGCGAACCGAATGATGAATGAAAGGTTTTAGCGCGCCGAAGGCGCGCAGGGACGATGTGGGATTTACAAATCCCTTGCGACCCGGTTAACCTTATTTTTTTTTCCTTGGATTACACAGGCCTAGCTTTCCTATTGCCCAAAATGGAGTCTGAGGGGGTTATGCACGCGGTTAGAATACCGGGCAGTTTAAGCTGGAGTGTTAGATGGTCAATACTCAATCCCCCAACGCCTTTAAAACTATTAGAGAGCGAGCTCTGTTCGGTTCCAGTTCGACGATGGTAGAGGTTTGAGTCCCACCATGGTGGCGAGCCAGAATGTAATGTTGTGCGATGGCAAGTTTAAGGGAAGAAGAGAAAAGAAAACCAAACAGCAACGCCGGTTTGGTAGCGGCCCCGGTATATGACCATAGCGGTTACAAAAAAGAAGTGGAGAAAGCTCCAACAGTTTAGTTTTAAGAAACCGGGAGTCATCCATCAAGCCTTCTGGGAGATAGGATGCCGTATGTGATTTTGAGGTATCTGGTTATCCTTCGGGAATCCCAAATGACCTCCTCCACCCCACCCCAATCCCCCCCCCCCAAAAAAAAAAAAAAAAAAAAAAAAATCACTGACACACACCCTCAAGCCCTTAAAAGGGCTGTTAAATCTTTATTCAAATGTTTATTTATATCAAATGTACACTCGTTCCCAGCCAGACAAGCTTGTTTCAATCCTTGCCTAGCGTTTGGTGATTTCTTGTATATGTTACAGAAAGGTAGGTTGCACCAATTCCTCCTACGCTTTGTCTACCATTTCCATGCGTCTTCTTGATAGGAGTGTTGCAAGAAAATTTGAGAATGTTCAGTTAGAAAAGTAAAAGGTAGAGAGAAAGATAGGTATCCGCTATTGTATATTGTGCCTGCTGTGTGATTGTTGCTCTGGATGGGGTAAGGGGTGTGTTTCTTCGGAGTCCACCCCCAACACGCAGAGTTGCGAGGCAATCCTCACAGACTCAATCCTAAAGACCTCAATGAGTAGCGAGGCAATCCTCACTGACTCCACGCAGTTTAATTCTATTGAGTAATTTTAATTTATTGTGGATTATTTTGTTTTTCTGTTTAGGGTTCGGTGTTCGTTCAGCTTCACCATTGATTCACTATCCTGGAGTATGTGGAGGGTTTTGTTATATAGATCTTATTAAACGCGTTTCAATCGCGCTTCAGCAGAGTTGCGAGGCAGTCCTCACAGACTCTATCCTAAAGTTCCCAATGAGTAGCGAGGCAATCCTCACTGACTTCACGCGATTTAGTTATATTGTATAATTTTTTTTTTTTTTTTTTTTTTATTTTTTTTTTTTATTTTCTGGAAACTTATTTTGTTTTTCTGTTAAGGGATCGGTGTTCGTTCAACTCAACCATTAATTCACTATCTTGTAGTCTGTTGAGGGTTTTGGTTTGTAGGTCTTTTAATCGCGTATCAATAGTTTCTATTTTTGCTAGCTCGTGAAGTTCCTTTATCGGTGTCCATTTCGGTTTGCATAGTGCCACTCGCAGGGCATAATTTTGAACCCTCTGTAGCTTCTGAATGTTGGTTTTGCTTAGGTCGCTTGTTATTATGGCACCGTATTCTAGTACCGGACGTATAAATGTTTTGTAGAGCTTGAGAAGCACATCTTTGTTTGCTCCCCAATTTCTACCTCTGATCATCTTCAGAAAATTGATACGTTTAGTAGCTCTAACCGTAATGGAGTTTACGTGACTGTTTAGACTGAGATTGCTATCTAGGATAAATCCCAAAAATTTGGCCTCTTTGTTTGCTTCTAGTTTGTGATCGTATAACTGGAGATCGATACTCGGGACTGGTTTTTTCCTTTGCTTTTTGAAGAACGTAACTTTTTGAGTTTTGGCGGCATTGAGTTTGATGCGCCACAGGGCACACCAGCTTTCAAGATCGCGAATGGTATCCTGCAGACGATTTTTAATTATGTTTCTGGACTTGCTGGCTGTCCAAATGCCTTTGTCATCTGAGAACTGCGATAGTTCAACAAAGTTTTTCCCTACTTTTTCTATATCATTCATATATATTATGAAAAGAAGCGGACTTAGAACCGACCCTTGTGGTGTTCCCGCTTCGAGTATTACTTCCTCTGACACCTCGCGATTAACCCTCACCTTGATTTTTCGGTCAGTTAGAAATGATGATATGATCCTTAGAATTTTAGTGGGTAATCCCATTTTCGCTAGTTTATATCTCACGCCGTTGTGCCATACCGAGTCGAACGCTTTTTCTACATCCAAGAAAAGCGCGGTTCCGATTTCGTTTTGACTAAATGCTGTTTTCATATAATCGACCAGTCTATATACGTGTTCGATTCCCTCTTTCTGACTCCTATACGCTCTTTGCCATTTGTTGAAAAAGTTGATTGATTCGAGATAGCTGCGAAGTCTCGTAGTGAGAATCCGCTCAAATATTTTCCCAACACAGCTAAGCAAGCTGATTGGGCGGTAGTTAGAAGGGTTTGTAAGGTCTTTGTCGGGTTTAGGTATCATGACTCCCGTGGCCACTTTCCAGCATTTTGGGAAGTACCCACAGGAGAGACAGCAGTTTAAGAGTTTGGTAAGTCTGCAGTAGAAGATGTTGGGGCACTGTTTCATTATTTTGTAAGAGACTTCGTCTTCTCCTGGGGACGAAGATGACCTGCATTTTCTGATTATACCCATGACCTCTTCTACGCTTATTGGTTCGGTTAATTCATGGTCGTCCCCGTCTTCATGCCTTTTGTCGAAGTTCGGTTCATTGAAGATTGAGTTGTTATCTTGGACAAATTTATTTACTCGTACCTTAAAATCGTTGTCATATCTGTTCCCTTCTTGTGGACGATGTGCCTTCTTTAGAAGTTCGGCAAAAGCACTGGCCTTTGCCTTGTCGTCTATGGCCATAGATCCGTCGCTAGTCTTTAGCGCATTATTATTGGCAATTTTGCTCTTTTGGCCAGTAAGAGTTTTAAATGTATCCCAGAACCTCTTAGGTTCTCTCAGCCCATTTAGGTTTTCGGTTGCTTTTTCCCATCTCACGCGATTGTCGTTAGCTATGGCCTTTTTTACTTCCCCATGAAGGCGATTATACGCGGTTTTAAGTTCTGCTCTTTTCATTTGATCATTCTCTGATTGGTAAGCCCGGAAGGCTTTTCTTTTTTGTTTGATTATTTGAAGAGTTGTTTGGGTTATTCTGTTTATCCGCGTCTTTACTGTTTGCTTGGGACAGATTTCATCTAGCGTACTGTTGATAACGTCGTTAAGGTGGGTGCAGGCTTTTTCTAGTTCATGAACATTTGAGGGGTCATTTGCCTTTATTTTTACTTCGATAATGTTTCTGAAGAGGTTCCAGTCAATTTTTGATAGGTTCCTCCTATTCACGGGAGGATACCTTGCGGGACCAGTATTACATTTCAGAGTGGCGTGAACCGGCAGGTGATCACTGCCTAGATCATCATCTCCTACAAATATGTCTTGCATTTGGCTGGTTAGTGATTTGCTGGTGATAATCAAGTCTAGGATATCTGATTGATGGAGTGGGTTGTTGCTTATGTATGTTACGTCTTGATCGTTATTTACCACGAATAGATCGAGTTCTTCAATGATATGGAAAAGGGCGTCACCATTAGGCTCAGTCTTATGACAACCGAATACCTGGTGTTTGGAATTGAAATCACCCAAGAATATGCAGTGCTTGTACTTGTTGGTAAAAAATTCAAATACTTTACTGTCTACTGTTGCTTGCGGCTTGTTATAATATGATATGATGGCCACGTGTTTGTGGTCAAGTTCAATTTCAGCTGCAATCACTTCAGCATTGAGGTGGTCGCATGGTATTGATTTGTATTTAATCTCCTGCCTTATTAACAGAGCGACACCGCCGCCTTTTTGGGCGGGGCGATCTCTTCTAATAATATCAAAACCACATAACGAGAATTGTTTGTTTGGTTTAAGCCAGGTTTCGCTAATTCCAATTACGTCCGTATTTTTTAAATAATGTGACATTTGCAAATTTTTCTGATTAACGCTTCGAGCGTTCCACTGGACTATTTTTAGTGTATCCATGAATGGTTTAGGAATAACTGTACTAAGTTTATTTAAGTTTAATTACTATTTGTAATATTGTTACATAATTATATTCTGTTGACGGCCGCTTCTAATAGCGTGTGAGATATTTGAGTATTATATAACTTGGAGGCTGTTTTACTAATCTCTTTGCAAACGTCCGAAAGACTGGTGTCCAAGTGTTTCTTCATTATGCTGAAAATAGAGCCAGCCATTAGAGTACACGTGGAATAAGGGGAAGATGAGTTCTCGACATTACTTACATTTAGAGCTTTAAGCTGGATGTTTGTTTTAACTTTTTTGAAGTGGCTACAACCCCGGTAGTTGCTGGGGTGTTGACCACCGCAATTCGGGCATTTCAGAGCTTTAGCACTACATGCCTTCGCGATGTGTTTGTCACCGCATTTCATACATCGTTGCTCCCCGTTGCATTTGTGTGACAAGTGCCCAAATTTCTGACACTTGTGACACTGAACGGGTTGCGGAAGAACACGATATTCCTCGGTTTCGTATTTTTTGCCATTAATAATTACCCCTTTGCTTATCAGATTTAATTTCGTTGCTCTATTAGGGCATTTTACTTTTATTTTCCAAGTATGGTTACCCGTGGCTTTGGAGATTAGTCTCTCCCACGAGCATCCTGGAAGGGCTTTATCAATCGAGTATTTTTCCGTTTTGGGGTGGACGCGTGTGATTACGACACAGGGGTTTGGTTGCGGGTGGCCCTGTGTCTTGTTGGTTTTATTGATCACCTTAGGGGGCGTTTTGGCTTTTACTTTATCGGCGTACGTCGCTCTATCGGTTGGGCTAGCTGTCGCATTCACTATTTCCGGTGATGTAGACTCTGTTGCGTTAACAGAGTCCCCATTTCTTGGTGTGACCACCGAGTCCTTTCCAGTAGCGGTGCTCTGTGAATTTTTCTTGATGATTTTTGTCTTCTTGACATGCCGATCAATAGTCATACAGAAACCATTTTCGTCTTCGACGTCCACGGTTTCATCATTTTCACGGAACTCATTGGAGAGTTTCCTTTTCGATCGATTTTGGTTTGGTGATTTTTTCTGACGCTGCGATTTGGGGACTTTAGCTGAATTTTTATCCAATTGAATTTCAACCGCCACGGCCGGGGAAACTGCGACCGTGTTGGTAGCTTCTTCTACTATGGAACGCAGCCAGTTATCCTGGCTGGGGGTAATTAGATCTGAATCTATTTCAGATATCCCCGGCAGTGAGCCGGCGGACGCAGGTCTTCTCATTTCTGTAGCAGCGTCAATACATGGTAACTCGGGAACAGGAGGAGCATGGTCCTCCTTACCTGGTTTGGCTTTCAGAATTGCCTTTTCCAATTCCCTTCTCAATTCAGCCTTTTCTTTATCTGCCTGTCGCTTCTGGGCTTGAAGCTCTGACCGCAAACCCTCTATGGTGTCATTTAATCTGGCTATTTCTTTCTGGAAGCCAGACATCATCGACATTATCGATGTCATATCAGTATTAGTGGAAAGCGAACCACTCACTGACTGATTAAAATTCAATGGAAGCCAATCAATAGGGCTTCATCTAATTTGTTTGGACGACACAAACTGAGTTGTGAAAAACAAACTTGGGACATCTCAGACTGAAAAGAATTAATTAGATGAGTGACATTTGTCAGCTTGTTACCGAGTTTAATTATGTACTGAGCTGTGAAAAACACCCCCAGCCCACATATGGATATATACCATGCATGCCCTCCCAAAGTTGGAATGGGCATGCATGGTATATATCCATATGTGGGCTGGGGGTGTTTTACCATGCATGCCCTCCCAAAGTTGGAAGAAAAAAAAATAAGGTTAACCGGGTCGCAAGGGATTTGTAAATCCCACATCGTCCCTGCGCGCCTTCGGCGCGCTAAAACCTTTCATTCATCAAGTTGGAATCATTTTCCTCAAAGTCTCTTTGAAAAAGCCAAACCAAGCGAAACGCGTCGAGACAGACGGATTATTTTCTACCTTTGCTGAAGACTGCAACCAATCCAGGTATCTTCTTTAATAGGTAATATCTAATTTTCCAATTTTATTTATTTCATCACTTTCATATTTTATTTATACTTAATTCAACTACTTTCTTTAACAATGGCAAGAAAAGGGCAGAGGCATCAGAGGCAGAGAGTTGCCCAGTCCGGAACTGGCCAGGAACAATCGTTCCAGGCTTATTCTAGGCTGGTTATGGCTGGTGGAGTGTTACCCCGATATGAGCGATAAACAATTGTCAGTAACTAAAGAAATTAATTTTTCCAATGAGGGGTAATAACCTATGTTTTTGTGACAAACATTTAAAAAAATCAAATTCAAATGGCTTTTTTGTAAAAAGCGCTAGCTGAATAATACCTTTACTGTTAGGTAACGGGTAAAAATTCGAACGATGTACTAGATCAGATATGAATGTTGAATGAATGAAAGGTTTTAGCGCGCCGAAGGCACGCAGGGACGATGTGGGATTTACAAATCCCTTGCGACCCGGTTAACCTTATTTTATTTCACTTGGATCATACAGGCCTAGCTTTGTGAATGTTCATCAGTGGGATGTTGTGGTTCGTGCCGTAGATATAGACGGGATCGAATGTGTGATCAGTAACACACCCTGTATTTTGTCGTAAGTTTACGGGTTTTCTCAGCAATGTTTTACTTACACGTTGGCCTGTTCAAACTGGTTGTAACTGTCAATAGTCTCCTTGAGTAAAATGTATATACTACTCAAAGTTTGCTAAGCACCACATACTTGACACATCGTAGTGAAATTTTCTTGTGACACATTTGCGATATTTTTGGTGGATATGATTGAGGAATGTATTGAGATGGTTCCCAGTGTTTACATTAGCTCTCTTGACAGGCAGACCTTTCGTGACAGTCTTGGAAAGCATGTACCTCTTGATTTCCATGATGTTTTCGTGTACTGTCTACATGTACATGGGATGTGTAGGGTATTCGGTCTTCATTTCAACACAAACCCTTGTGATTTAATGACTGAATATGGCGAATGCAAATGTAAGAAGACATTTGTCTGAAGCAGAAATGTGGTGGGCTGTAGGGATGGTGGAACAAGGGGCTACCCTCGTCAGGTTGGTGAAACCCTTGGTGTGCGCCATACGGTGAACACCAGCGCCTGAGCAAGATTTCAGCAGTATGGCACACCAGTCAGACGACATGGTGGTGGCAGAGACATGGCAACATCTGCAGCTGAGGACCGGTTTTTGATCATTCAGGCCCGTAGGTACCGCTTTGACACAGCAACCCAGCTTCGCAGTGACCTTCAGAATGCATCCGGGGTAAATGTTTCGACGCAGACTACTATCCGGGCAAGGTTGCACGGAGGTGGTCTCCGATCGAGAAGACCATGCATTCGCATTCAGCTGTCCCAGAACCACCACCAGGCACGATATGAATGGGCCATGGATCACGTTGGATGGACCAGAGAAGATTGACGACCTGTCCTTTTTACAGATGAGTCAAGTTCTGCCTAGACAACACAGATAGGCGTTCTAGGGTATGGAGAAGACCAGGAGAGCGATTCCATGCAGCCAACATTGCTGAGCATGACCGCTATGGCGTTGAGGGAGGGGGGGGGGGGGCGGTCAATAATGGTCTGTGGCGACATCAGCCTGGATGGACCTACATAGCTCTGCGTCCTTGACCGTGGTACATTGACTGCACAGCGGTATTTTGATGAGATCCTGGATGCCCACGTCAGATTGTATGCAGGTGCAGTGGGTGAGAGATTCATTCTGATGGACGATAATGCCCATCCTCGTGTTGCCCATGCTGTCTGGGAGTACCGACAGAGGGAGGGGATTGAGCGTATGGACTGGCCAACAAGATTCCCTGACTTCAGTCCAATCGAACATGTCTGGAATGAGTTGCAGCTTGCAATTTCAGTCCGTCCAGTCCAACCAAGAAGTGTCCAGGAGCTTGTTGCCATGCTGGTCCAAGAATTGAACAACATCCCACAAAAGACCATCTGGCACCTGATTGGGACCTTGAGAAGGCGTTGTCAAGCTGTAATTAACAACAATGGGTCTCATACTCGATATTGAACCCATATCAGTTCGCTCCGTCAACTTTTTGGCAAATTTGAAAAAATCCTCTTTTACCAATAATATCCATTTTCCATGGTTATCGTATTCAAAAGCTAAAAAATAATGTCAAACACAAACAAAATCTTAATTTCTGTGCTTAAATCATTAAAGATGTAATTAAATATAAAATATATACACTTTTCATAACAATATTTCAACTAAAACGTAAAATAGGTAGTTGGATAGATTTGGTGCTTAGCAAACTTTGAGTAGTATATTACGCAAGTTAAAAGTATAGTTTTAAGAAAAATTCTTTTTTCAGAGATTCGACCTTCTTTCTCAATATGACGCCTCATATAGTACTTTTTATGTGTACCCATTCTATGTATGGTACACATAATGCCGTCATCCGGGGTGGCCATCCGTCGTTCGTCCATCCTTTGTTCGTCCGTCTGTCCGTCTGTCCGTCTGTCCGTCCGGCGTCCGTATCCATTTCTTTGTCATTCGATAACATGAAAAATATTGCTTGGATTGTCAAGTTACTTTATATTTGTGTTCAGGTTACTGATATGCTGAGCTGTATAGTTTTTGGTGTAAATCTGATGATTTGATCCCGAGATATTAACCCTTTATTCTTCAAATTGAAAATTCCTCCAATCCCTTTGGCATTCGATATCTTGAAAAATATTGCTTGGATTGTCTAGTTACTTTATAATTGTGTTCAGGTTACTGATTTGCCGAGCTGTATAGTTTTTGGTGTAAATCTGATGATTTGATCCCGAGATATTAACCCTTTATCCTTCAAACTGAAAATTCCACCAATCCCTTTGGCATTCGATAACATGAAAAATTTTGCTTGGATTGTCAAGTTACTTAATATTTGTGTTCAGGTTACTGATGTGCCGAGCTGTATGGTTTTTGGTGTAAATCTGTTATTTAGATCCTGAGATATTAACCCTTTATCCTTCAAATTGAAAATTCCTCCAATCCCTTTGGCATGAGATAACTTGAAAAATATTGCTTGGATTGTCAAGTTATTTTATATTTATGTTCAGGTTACTGATGTGCCGAGCTATATAGTTTTTGGTGTAAATCTGATAATTCGATCCTGTGATATTAACCCTTTATCCTTCAAATTGAAAATTCCTCCAATCCCTTTGGCATGAGATAACTCAAAAAATATCAATCCGATTGTCATGTCACTTTATATATTTATTCAGGTTACTGATGTGCTGTGCTGTATAGTTTTTTGATGTAAATCTGGTAATTTGATCCGGAGATATTAACCCTTTATCCATCAAATTAGACACTCCTCCAATCCATTTCTATATGTACCCATACCATGTATGGTGTATATAATGTCGGCATCAGTTGCGCGTATGGGTACACATCTGACGATTTCATCGGCCTATTTTTTGACAAAAGCTAATGTTGCAAAGTTTTGCCGCGTGTTCGGTGACTGGCACACAACGACGCTTTCTATTGTCAATTTTCTGTAGGAAACTCAATATATTCATTCTCACCCCAACCACCATACACGTCTCACCAAAATCTGTCAGCACAACAGATTGGATTTTCGTTTCTTCTTTGTGGATCAATGACAATTTCTAGATAGGACAATCGTCCTGTTGCGTTATAAAAATGACTATAGTGGAAACCGGATTACCTTTTGTGTCTTTTGAAAAACTGCACTCGATAGTACGATTAAAAATGTTGCTAAGTTAGTTTTTATGGACAATTGCGGAAGAACAATTCAAGTGCAGTGATGGGAGCAATTGGTCGTAAACATAGAACGGATATTAGTTTCATTTCTCGAGAACGTAAGGAGGCATCATAACATATTGATTCTGGTTAATATTCAAAACAAATTATACTCCAGCATCGTGACGGTATAATTTGAGAGAACAGTGTTACTCATTATAAAACTTACAATAAACATAGATAATGACTACAGTAGTTTGGGAAACTGATTATCAGAACGTACGTGTTATAGCAAATAACAAGATCCTTCCCGTAGACAACATACTGAAAATGCCTCGGTTACAGTACACTCAACATAAGTGGAATGGTACTCGACATGAGGATAAGGAGAAGGTCCGGAGACACTGCACATTCTTCTGGTCTTATCTTTATGATACCCTGACAATGAATTATAGAGTCCGCTCCTGGCAACGACTATTCATTTTCACCAACGTTTAAACATAATTACACCACGATTGGGATAAACTTAGAATATAATTTGGATTCAATGCGCCTCCAGCGTAACTAAATGCCGTAGCAAGCTGGCGAATATTAACCCCATATGTACCTCCGGCAAGCAATATATAAATAAAAAACGACATTCAAGTTTAAATTTTTAATTTGTTTCCTCTTTCAATACTTTTCTCATAGCCTCTTTTTGAAACGAGGTTACACTCTAAAATCGGTTGGTTAAAAATTAAACCATATCAGGTGGGATGAATGAATATGAACGCAATTGCTTATCGAGTTCGTTCTAATGAGATATGATAGACTATGGTTTAGATGGCAGAACATGAAATACTTGTGCTAGTTTATGAAGAGATGTTGGTAGGTTATCATATAGGAGGTCAATTTCGGATGGTATATCGAAATATTTAGGAGTCGATTAGTGTATTCCTGGGTGCCATGTGCCGTGGACAAATAAAGAAGTAGTGCAGAGTCTTTTTACAAGGATTACCAAACAAAAGCAAACTCACTGGATATTCTGAGTATTGATAACCTGGCTACCCGTTCCAACAATATGTATAGATTATTATCACCAAGAGAAAACGAAAGTCTGCTTTTCCTACCGAGGATTGTTATCCAACCTGTAGTCATAAAGTGGGCGTCTGCTTCGTGAATGTGTATGGTAGACCAATCTGTATTTTCAACGAGCAGTCCTAAAGCTGCACGTTGAAAATATGAATTGGTCTACCCCAAATAGCCAATGTGGACTCTACCAATTGAAGTCACTGAACTGACATGGAAGGCCCGTCGGGGTTTAAAGGGTTAAAAAAGGTACTGAAGAATGGATAATTTTGTAATGTGAGAACGAAAAGGTAGAAACCAAAAACTTCTGGCACGAGATGAAAGCGCGCGTTCCAAAATGTGCCAGGAAGACCAAAGCCTCGCCCAGGAAATAAATGCGATCAAAATAATTATTCAAGTGGTGGCGTTTAAAAAATGTTTTAATCATCTACTATGAAAACAAAATGTGGAACTAAAATATTTCCATACATTCGTTTTTCATCAAATTTTGAAAAAAGAAATGTGCTTTTAATTTTATCATAGGGCTATGGTGTAAAGATTGTCAATCTCTTTAATTTTGTGAACTCACTTTTAACCCTTTGAAACCGAATGGCCTCTTTTTCGGCCCAGAAGCATGAAATGAAATGAAATGAAATTTATTTTGCAGTATACGTTTACATGAAGTATTATAAACAACTTGTAGATATGTGCAGAAATAAATGTAAAACTGCATGGAAACAGCATAGCCCTGGGGGGCTGTCTTCTTGCCATTCCCATGTTAAAAGATAATTAGTCCTGACATCAAAATTGTAAACAATTTGCATCCTTACGGGATTCATGAGGGGAACTTGTAATAATACATAATTATTTAACCCCTAGCCCAGCGCAAACAGAACACTGTTTTCACAAGAAACACTCTTAAATAGGATTTCCATTTATTTTCTTATCAGTCCTTTGACTTTCAATTCTAGCCCCAGGGACAATGACATGGCACTCAGTGGAATGACTAAATGAGTTTACTCCAGTGATAAACGTGGGCCCTGTTCCGGAGGCAAGAACAGAAACGAATAATACCCACACAGTGCGATCTTTGCGAACAGTGCAGGCTAGACACGACTATTGCTCTAGGCAAGGGGCCAAAGTATAGCAGAAATTGCATTACAGAAATTGCTCAAAAATTTAATGGTCTAATCAGCAAAGCCTAGATTCTGGAGTGTTGAAATCTGAATGTGGAGATCCAGGCGAAATGGAAGTACAATCGGGGCAGGAAGGGTTATTACAAGAGACATCTGAATGGTATGAATTTAGAGCCTTGTCTATGATCGCCTTCTTAAGTTGTGATCTATTGAGACGCCGGACTGATGGTTCAGTGTCATTCCAAATCCGCGGGAAAGAATGGAACGGGAGTTCGGCCGAGAAGCAAGTTCTGGGTTTTCGTGTGCGTATATTGCCAGACTGTCTAGCATTCATGCCAGATGGGTTTGTATAAATTTCAAATGTGTTATCGAAGGACACGGGTAGTTTATTATTAAAGCAATCATGCATGAACAGGAGACTGTGTAGTGTATAAAGGTCTCTGAATTTTAGTATACCACAGCTTTTAAAAAGGGGGTCAGTGTGTGAAGTATAGGGTCGTTTCGTTATCGCTCGAATAGCTTTTTTTGCAGACCAAGGATCCTATTTGTGGCTGCAGCGTGTCCCCACACTTGTATCCCATAAATTAAATGACTTTGGATCAGAGAGAAGAATAATCGTAGAGCTACTCGGGGAAGGAATTTTTAGCCCGATTTATGGCAAAAGTAGCCCTGGCTATTTTCAAGCATTCGGTGGAGATGTGTTGCTTGAATTTGAGATTTTCATCCATATGAATACCGAGAAACTTAAATGTCGATTCCTCTTGATGGTTACCCACTAGTGTAATATTCGTATCATTCAATGATATGCTCTTGCCTACCGCACTATACGGATCATTTTGGGGGTGGAATAACATGCATTTGGTTTTAGAAGCGCTTAAAGCCAATTTATTAGCAGAGCACCACTCACTTATTCTATATAACTCTGAGTTTGTATTTTCTATAACAGTATCGACGCTATTGCTAGCTGCATGCCTGTTGTGTCACCTGCGAACGACAAGACTTTTAACAAAGTCGATTTGCTGATGTCGTTGATATATAGTACAAATAAAATGGGCCCGAGGATAGAACCCTGAGGTGATCTCTCTACTGTCAGATTCCTCATTATGGAAAGAAACAGACTGGCTTCTTTCTGTTAGATAATCCTTAAACCAGGAATTAGCTAACCCTCGAATGCCATAATATTCCAGTTTCTTTAGCAGAATGTTAGGGTCAATGCTATCGAAAGCTTTCGCAAAATCTAGGAAAATCGAAAAAGAGTGCAATTTTTCGTTGTTTTATCGTTTGCTTCGGCAACATTATTTATTAGGTGAAGTATAGGATGTATGGTTGAATGATGCTTTCTAAACCCAAATTGATACTGGTATACAGTCTTTTGGTCATCTAAGAAACTGGATACGCGAGAATACATACATTTTTCAAGTTCTTTTGAGAATGCCGGAAGAATACTAATGGGTCTGTAGTTATTGAATACATGGGGGTCGCCGGATTTGAAAATAGGTATAATTTTGGCTATCTTCATTTTACTTGGCACTATACCAGTGGAGAACGAGAGGTTAATTATGTGAGTTAGCGGATTAGCCACCTCGAGGATGATTTCTTTTAAATGCTTAGTCGTCAAGTTATCACCATCTTTAGTTGCCTTTCCGCGAATGCTATTAACACAGGGAATTACTTCCTGCACGTTTGTGGGCGATATGCAGAAAGTTTGATGAAGGTATTTCGTCACTGATTGATTTACCTATTCCTGCAAAAAAGGTATTAAATCTATCGGCAATCAATCTAGGGTCGGTTAGTTCGTCGTTGTCAGCACGAAAGGAAGACGACAGTGTGGCTGTTTGTTCAGTTTTGCTGATTGCTTTACTCAAAATTTCCCAGTTTTTTTTAATGTTATTTTTATTTGACAGTAGGGTATCGGTGTAATAATCAGATTTACTTGTTCTTTCAAGACGGTTGAAAATCCGGCAATAGTCTTTGTATTCAGTGACGTTTTGGGGGTTGGGGATTTTATCTTTCCAGCATACAGTTTATTTTTGTTCAAAGAGGATTGTAAGAGGCCATGTGTCATCCATGGTTCAAGTTTTATGTACTTCTGTGGCGTTGATATCACAGAGGCAATATCAAAGAGACAATAGAATTTGTCAAGGAAAATATCATACGCTCTATTCGGACATTCTATACTAAGAACGTGCGAAAAGTCGCATTCCGATAACAGCTGCTTAAATTGATTAATATTTGTCCTTTTGAACATGCGTTTCATGGTTTGAGTTGAGTGAACCGGGCAGTTGTTTTTGTTCTCGTAATACAATGTTGCGAAGTGGTCGCTAACATCAGTAATTACAATTCCTGATTCGTATGGGTTAGGATTGTTGCTGAATATATGATCGATTAGTGTTGCGGAAGTGTCCGTTATTCTCGTTGGCCTTGTGATAGCTGGCATGAATCCTGCACTGAACAGAGAATCTATATAAGAGTTGGTCTTGGTGTGAGTGTTGAAAATTAGGAGATCAATATTAAAGTCGCCCATGAGATAAGCCCTTTTATTTTCGGCGTTTCTTACATCCAATAGTCGAGATAATTCGGTTAGAAAAAGATTGAAACACAACAGACCGTTGCAAAATAGTAGTGGCGCGGTATTTAATTGCAAAAAGCCTCGTTGTAGACTGCATACTTTTATGCCTGATCAGAAAGAGGAATTTTCCTCCGAACAAACGAAAAATCATTATCAGATCCGTAACCCCCTCCATTGTGATTCACCAAACATTATTTACCTTATCACTTGTAAGCGATGTCGGAAACAGTATGTTGGTCAAAGTCAAAATCCTTTCCTAGAACGTGCTACTAGACACAAACAGGATATAAAACATAATGCTGATGCCCCAGTAGCACAACATTTTAACCTTCCTGGCCATTCTTTGGACGATTTCGAAATCCACCCAATTGAACAACCCCCAATTAAAGACACATTAGAAGAAACGGATGAATTTAGAAAAAAAACGTGAAGCTTTTTGGATCAATACGCTTCAAACCCTCTGGCCATTTGGTATGAACATATCAGAGGGCGAATGCGAAAGGAGGTCCATCATTCCTTTCACTTTAACGTACAACAGAATGAATATCAAAATAGCAAAAATGTTAAAAGATGAATTCAATTTTACCAATGCTAAATTAAATGAACCTTTGAATCTTCGACCTGCCATCGCCTATAAGAAAAACAAAAGCTTGCGTAACATCCTTGTAAGGACTAAATTAGAGCCCATCAATGAATAACATCAATTTTTGCCAGTCAGTTTAACCAGTTCCTAAGCTCGTCACTTAGTTTAAATCAATTTTATGTAATTTTTTGTCATGTTTGAAACCCATCAGGGTTCAGTAAATGAAAACAATTTTTCGGCGGCATATTAAAAGAAAAAAACGTTTCAGTAGGAAATGTCTGTGCCAGTGCGATTTTTTAACCTCAAACACACAAAGGCGAGTGCCAAAGTTCATATATGCCCCCCCCCCCAAAAAAAATAGGTTCTAATTTCAATCATGTGTATGTATTTCCTAAATAAAATTATTATTTATTTATTTATTTATTTATTTATTTATTTATTTATTTATTTATTTATTTATTTATTTATTTATTTATTTATTTATTTGGTTGATTCATTTATTTAAATTATTATTTTTATTTTTATTTTTAATTTTTCATACCTTTCACACGATGTAGAGGTTCAGAAGGTAAAACACACAATTTCTACGTGGTGTAAAATATTTTCCGTCATAAACCTCCGTCGGGGGATATTCGTTCCTACTGATAACATCCGTGAGGCATCATGATCTTTGGCGTTATTTTTTCATTTATTTCTTTTGTCTCAATATATTTATCAAACCATTTTTTCATATTATATTCACATACTTCTGAAGCCAGTAAAGCAAACCGCTCCCGATTGGTTTTACTTAAATCAAAGCCAACCAATGGGGCTTCATGGGGTCAGTAAAGCGAACCACTCACTGACTGATTAAAATTCAATGGAAGCCAATCAATAGGGCTTCATCTAATTTGTTTGGACGACACAAACTGAGTTGTGAAAAACAAACTTGGGACATCTCAGATTGAAAAGAATTAATTAGATGAGTGACATTTGTCAGCTTGTTACCGAGTTTAATTATGTACTGAGCTGTGAAAAACACCCCCAGCCCACATATGGATATATACCATGCATGTCCTCCCAAAGTTGGAATCATTTTCCTCAAAGTCTCTTTGAAAAAGCCAAACCAAGCGAAACGCGTCGAGACAGACGGATTATTTTCTACCTTTGCTGAAGACTGCAACCAATCCAGGTATCTTCTTTAATAGGTAATATCTAATTTTCCAATTTTATTTATTTCATCACTTTCATATTTTATTTATACTTAATTCAACTACTTTCTTTAACAATGGCAAGGAAAGGGCAGAGGCATCAGAGGCAGAGAGTTGCCCAGTCCGGAACTGGCCAGGAACAATCGTTCCAGGCTTATTCTAGGCTGGTTAAGGCTTTGTTTCAGGTGCACCACATTGGGCTATTAGAGCACCATTTGGCAAATCGGGATTTCCCGAAACAGCTGGAGAAGAAAGTGGATGAGTTAGGTGGCTTTCTAAAGCCAGCTCTTCCCACCCCACACATTTTTTCTGTTTTTCGACAAATTAGTGTGGGATGGGCCAATCAAACGTTAAATGTTTTTAGTTGAGCATTATAAGGTAAATTTAAACCAGTTGAAGTGTAAGATAACTTTGGCTATGCGACCACCTCCTGGACTTGAGAAATAGACTTCAACAGCGCTTCGGCGCGTGCCTTGATCTGGGCTAAAAAGAACTTTAAAAATAAGTTGACAGATAAGACGATTTCGGCCTATGAGTCTTACATTTCGGAACTTCGCCCAGCGTCTGGAGTAAGGAACAATACGGGAGGGAGCAAGCAAACTCCGGCCCGTGTTGTCCCTCTACCCCAACGCGAAAAGCAAAATAAGAAAAGATCAAGGCAAAGCACTTCTCCCTCTTCTTTTCCTTCTACTTCTTCTTTCTCTCAGAGTAAGCGGCTGAATTTGCAAACATCTCCGGTCCATATTGTGACTGAAGATGCTCGCAAATTGAGTAACGCTGTCTCGCCTCGTCTTGCTCCTCTACCTCCTACTCCTCCTCAGCCTTTCTTCTCTGGTTCTCCTAGTGCTCTCACTAGAACTCCTCCTCCTCCTTCTGTTTCTTCTCCTGCTTCTGTTTCCTCTCCTGCTTCTGTTTCTTCTCCCCCTTCTCCTGCCTCTAGTGTGGTTCAACCAGGTATATCGTACTCAGAGAAAGTCAAATCACCGAGCCGCAACTCGGGCCGCTCATTTGATTCTAAATTCTCCCAGTTTCGGCATAAAAGCGGAGTTAATTTTGACAAAAGGAATTGGCGCCTCCCCGATGTTTGTAAAAACATCCTTATGATTGGAAGTTCAAATTTAGGACGCATTGATCGAAATCCCCATCCGGACATCCAGGTGGAGTGTTACCCCGGCGCCAAATTCAATCATCTGCGCTCTATGTTTAAAGGGCACAGGGGCCAGTCCAGTCCCCCAAAAATATTATTAAATATTGGCGTGAATTCTCGAAACGATAATTCTGATCTCGTAGTTAAGCAGTTGCGGAATATGCTTAGCGATATCAGGGTCAAGTTTAGATCAGCAAAAATTTATTTCGCTGAACTAAACTTTTCGCAAAAACTCCCTCAGGCTGAGAGGAGAACCCTGAACATCATCAACGAAACCATTCGGAAAGTGAAGGACGTTAACGTGATACCAAAAATTGATGACGCGAAGTTTGATGTTGCTCAGGATTTAATCCATTGGACCACGAGAACCGCCAATATTATGTACGATCACTGGTTGAACCACCTAAATTTAAACTAAGTAAAGGCAAAGGTAACAGCCGCCTAACAGATGTGGGATTAGGAACTAATGTGGTTAACCTGTCTGGCACCAATGACCTAACAACCCAAGAGAAATCTCTTTTAGATCGCGGTTTAACTTTTGTACCAGCATCAAAGCCTAAAACTGATAACCAAACAAATTTACCATCATACAACTGTAATTTTCTTAGGCAAATGAAATTAGCCGACCGCTTTAGAAACTCCAGCGGTCGGAAACTTCCTTTTACAGAATCATCTGGTTGGTCACCTCCAGATAGTGAAGTAGATCCCGAAATTATTGAGGCTAGCAAACGAATCATCA
The DNA here is from genome assembly GCA_031216915.1 of Pictodentalium vernedei. Taxonomy (NCBI): domain Eukaryota; kingdom Metazoa; phylum Mollusca; class Scaphopoda; order Dentaliida; family Dentaliidae; genus Pictodentalium; species Pictodentalium vernedei. The sequence goes on from CM062295.1 coordinate 376,779,037, forward strand.
AAAAGGTGTTCAGCATGAACATACTCTCCGATAAAGACAATTTAACAGCTGGTGAACGGAGAGCCCTCACGAAACTTCGAAAAAATAAGAAATTAGTAATTAAACCAGCCGACAAAGGTGGGTCGGTAGTTGTTCTATCTCGGGATAATTATATAAAGGAAGCCATGAGACAACTCAGCAATACTAAACATTATAAGAAAATAGATTCACTTATTTGGCCTAGTAATATCGAAAAATTCAATAAGATCTTAAAATTTCTCCTCGACGAAGGTCACATTACCAAAAAACAAATGAAATATTTAACAGCTAAGCTCAGTGCTCAAACAAGACAATTTTATATCCTACCAAAGATCCACAAGGACCGTTCTTCATGGACGGATGACTTAACTCCACCCGGGAGGCCAATTGTATCAGATTGTAATTCGGAATCTTATGCGATCTCGGAATTAATTGATTATCATCTGAAACCTATAGCAAATAGACATCCGAGCTATCTAAAAAATACACAGGATTTCCTGTCAAAAATTTCGAAATTGAAAATATCAAAAAAATGCAATTCTGGCTACTTTGGATATCGACAGTATGTATACGAACATTGATATTGATAAAGGTGTTAAATCAGTTAAAAATGCATTTGAAAAATATCCGGATGCGAAACGCCCGGATGAACAAATTTTGGATCTTTTAGAGCTGAGCTTAAAAGGTAATGACTTTCAATTCAATGGAGAATATATTCTACAAATAATGGGTTGTCCTATGGGTAAAAGATTCAGTCCTAATTTTGCAAGCATTTATGTAGCGGAATGGGAGGAAAATGCCTTAAGCAAATGTGCAAAGAATCCTCTCCTATATCTCAGATATTTAGATGACATTTTTATTATTTGGGAACATTCAAAAGAAGATTTTGATGAATTTTTAGAAATTTTGAACAATTACGATCCAAATATTAAATTGAAAGCTACTATCAGTAAAAATTCTGTTGATTTTCTCGATGTGACCGTGTATAAAGGCAACCAATTTCAGGCGTCCGGTCATTTAGATTATAAAGTATATTTTAAACCAACTGATTCACATCAATTGTTGCACACAAAATCATTTCATCCTCAACATACATTTAAAGGTATCATCAAATCACAGCTCATTCGTTTCCACCGCAATTCAAGTGATAAGGTAAATTTCAATGAGGCTTGTTCTACTCTATTTGGCGCCCTCAGATCGAGAGGGTACTCGCTGCGCCTTTTGCGTAGCCTGAAATCCCAAACCCTGAAAAAGCTCGAAAGTCCAGCTGAAACTACCGATTTTGAACCACTGAAGATTGAACACAACAGACCGTTGCAAAATAGTAGTGGCGCGGTATTTAATTGCAAAAAGCCTCGTTGTAGACTGCATACTTTTATGCCTGATCAGAAAGAGGAATTTTCCTCCGAACAAACGAAAAATCATTATCAGATCCGTAACCCCCTCCATTGTGATTCACCAAACATTATTTACCTTATCACTTGTAAGCGATGTCGGAAACAGTATGTTGGTCAAAGTCAAAATCCTTTCCGAGAACGTGCTACTAGACACAAACAGGATATAAAACATAATGCTGATGCCCCAGTAACACAACATTTTAACCTTCCTGGTCATTCTTTGGACGATTTCGAAATCCACCCAATTGAACAACCCCCAATTAAAGACACATTAGAAGAAACGGATGAATTTAGAAAAAAACGAAGCTTTTTGGATCAATATGCTTCAAACCCTCTGGGCATTTGGTATGAACATATCAGAGGGCGAATGCGAAAGGAGGTCCATCATTCCTTTCACTTTAACGTACAACAGAATGAATATCAAAATAGCAAAAATGTTAAAAGATGAATTCAATTTTACCAATGCTAAATTAAATGAACCTTTGAATCTTCGACCTGTCATCGCCTATAAGAAAAACAAAAGCTTGCGTAACATCCTTGTAAGGACTAAATTAGAGCCCATCAATGAATAACATCAATTTTTGCCAGTCAGTTTAACCAGTTCCTAAGCTCATCACTTAGTTTAAATCAATTTTATGTAATTTTTTGTCATGTTTGAAACCCATCAGGGTTCAGTAAATGAAAACAATTTTTCGGTGGCATATTAAAAGAAAAAAACGTTTCAGTAGGAAATGTCTGTGCCAGTGCGATTTTTTAACCTCAAACACACAGAGGCGAGTGCCAGAGTTCATATATGCCCAAAAACAAAATAGGTTCTAATTTCAATCATGTGTTTGTATTTCCTAAATAAAATAATTATTTATTTATTTATATATTTATTTATTGATTATTTTTAATTTTTTATTAATTTTCATTTATTTATTTATTTATTTATTTATTTATTTATTTATTTATTTATTTATTTATTTGGTTGATTCATTTATTTAAATTATTATTTTTATTTTTATTTTTAATTTTTCATACCTTTCACACAATGTAGAGGTTCAGAAGGTAAAACACACAATTTCTACGTGGTGTAAATATTTTCCGTCATATTTATTATTTATTGGTGTTTAAGGTCACATACTTATGCACAATGGCTAATCGTGACCGTGACAGTTTTACGGGTGGAGGATGCCGGAGTACCCGGAAAGAACCACCGAGCAACGACGAGCAGCTGTCAGCTCTCAAACATCGTAACTCTGAACTCTGCACCGCTGCACAGGCAGGTTTAGATTGGTTGAAGACATGCGCACCATCGACGTGCAGTACGCCTCAGTACACAGCGTCATCGTGCCCCCATGTAGGCAATCGGGGTGAAGTGTCTTGCCCAAGGACACAACGCGGTTGCCGCAGGTGGGATTCGAACCGAGGACCCCTCGGCTTGCAGCCTGCACCTCTACCAACTGAGCCACCGCGCCCCCATTTTCCGTCATAAACCTCCGTCGGGGGATATTCGTTCCAACTGATAACATTCGTGAGGCATCATGATCTTTGGCGTTATTTTTTCATTTATTTCTTTAGTCTCAATATATTTATCAAACCATTTTTTCTTATTATTTTCACATATTTCTGAAGCCAGTAAAGCAAACCGCTCCCGATTGGTTTTACTTAAATCAAAGCCAACCAATGGGGCTTCATGGGGTCAGTAAAGCGAACCACTCACTGACTGATTAAAATTCAATGGAAGCCAATCAATAGGGCTTCATCTAATTTGTTTGGACGACACAAACTGAGTTGTGAAAAACAAACTTGGGACATCTCAGACTGAAAAGAATTAATTAGATGAGTGACATTTGTCAGCTTGTTACCGAGTTTAATTATGTACTGAGCTGTGAAAAACACCCCCAGCCCACATATGGATATATACCATGCATGCCCTCCCAAAGTTGGAATGGGCATGCATGGTATATATCCATATGTGGGCTGGGGGTGTTTTACCATGCATGCCCTCCCAAAGTTGGAAGAAAAAAAAATAAGGTTAACCGGGTCGCAAGGGATTTGTAAATCCCACATCGTCCCTGCGCGCCTTCGGCGCGCTAAAACCTTTCATTCATCAAGTTGGAATCATTTTCCTCAAAGTCTCTTTGAAAAAGCCAAACCAAGCGAAACGCGTCGAGACAGACGGATTATTTTCTACCTTTGCTGAAGACTGCAACCAATCCAGGTATCTTCTTTAATAGGTAATATCTAATTTTCCAATTTTATTTATTTCATCACTTTCATATTTTATTTATACTTAATTCAACTACTTTCTTTAACAATGGCAAGAAAAGGGCAGAGGCATCAGAGGCAGAGAGTTGCCCAGTCCGGAACTGGCCAGGAACAATCGTTCCAGGCTTATTCTAGGCTGGTTATGGCTTTGTTTCAGGTGCACCACATTGGGCTATTAGAGCACCATTTGGCAAATCGGGATTTCCCGAAACAGCTGGAGAAGAAAGTGGATGAGTTAGGTGGCTTTCTAAAGCCAGCTCTTCCCACCCCACACATTTTTTCTGTTTTTCGACAGATTAGTGTGGGATGGGCCAATCAAACGTTAAATGCTTTAGTTGAGCATTATAAGGTAAATTTAAACCAGTTGAAGTGTAAGATAACTTTGGCTATGCGACCACCTCCTGGACTTGAGAAATAGACTTCAACAGCGCTTCGGCGCGTGCCTTGATCTGGGCTAAAAAGAACTTTAAAAATAAGTTGACAGATAAGACGATTTCGGCCTATGAGTCGTACATTTCGGAACTTCGCCCAGCGTCTGGAGTAAGGAACAATACGGGAGGGAGCAAGCAAACTCCGGCCCGTGTTGTCCCTCTACCCCAACGCGAAAAGCAAAATAAGAAAAGATCAAGGCAAAGCACTTCTCCCTCTTCTTTTCCTTCTACTTCTTCTTTCTCTCAGAGTAAGCGGCTGAATTTGCAAACATCTCCTGTGCATATTGTGACTGAAGATGCTCGCAAATTGAGTAACGCTGTCTCGCCTCGTCTTGCTCCTCTACCTCCTACTCCTCCTCAGCCTTTCTTCTCCGGTTCTCCTAGTGCTCTCACTAGAACTCCTCCTCCTCCTTCTGTTTCTTCTCCTGCTTCTGTTTCCTCTCCTGCTTCTGTTTCTTCTCCCCCTTCTCCTGCCTCTAGTGTGGTTCAACCAGGTATATCGTACTCAGAGAAAGTCAAATCACCGAGCCGCAACTCGGGCCGCTCATTTGATTCTAAATTCTCCCAGTTTCGGCATAAAAGCGGAGTTAATTTTGACAAAAGGAATTGGCGCCTCCCCGATGTTTGTAAAAACATCCTCATGATTGGAAGTTCAAATTTAGGACGCATTGATCGAAATCCCCATCCGGACATCCAGGTGGAGTGTTACCCCGATATGAGCGATAAACAATTGTCAGTAACTAAAGAAATTAATTTTTCCAATGAGGGGTAATAACCTATGTTTTTGTGACAAACATTTAAAAAAATCAAATTCAAATGGCTTTTTTGTAAAAAGCGCTAGCTGAATAATACCTTTACTGTTAGGTAACGGGTAAAAATTCGAACGATGTACTAGATCAGATATGAATGTTGAATGAATGAAAGGTTTTAGCGCGCCGAATGCACGCAGGGACGATGTGGGATTTACAAATCCCTTTGCGACCCGGTTAACCTTATTTTATTTCACTTGGATCATACAGGCCTAGCTTTGTGAATGTTCATCAGTGGGATGTTGTGGTTCGTGCCGTAGATATAGACGGGATCGAATGTGTGATCAGTAACACACCCTGTATTTTGTCGTAAGTTTACGGGTTTTCTCAGCAATATTTTACTTACACGTTGGCCTGTTCAAACTGGTTGTAACTGTCAATAGTCTCCTTGAGTAAAATGTATATACTACTCAAAGTTTGCTAAGCACCACATACTTGACACATCGTAGTGAAATTTTCTTGTGACACATTTGCGATATTTTTGGTGGATATGATTGAGGAATGTATTGAGATGGTTCCCAGTGTTTACATTAGCTCTCTTGACAGGCAGACCTTTCGTGACAGTCTTGGAAAGCATGTACCTCTTGATTTCCATGATGTTTTCGTGTACTGTCTACATGTACATGGGATGTGTAGGGTATTCGGTCTTCATTTCAACACAAACCCTTGTGATTTAATGACTGAATATGGCGAATGCAAATGTAAGAAGACATTTGTCTGAAGCAGAAATGTGGTGGGCTGTAGGGATGGTGGAACAAGGGGCTACCCTCGTCAGGTTGGTGAAACCCTTGGTGTGCGCCATACGGTGAACACCAGCGCCTGAGCAAGATTTCAGCAGTATGGCACACCAGTCAGACGACATGGTGGTGGCAGAGACATGGCAACATCTGCAGCTGAGGACCGGTTTTTGATCATTCAGGCCCGTAGGTACCGCTTTGACACAGCAACCCAGCTTCGCAGTGACCTTCAGAATGCATCCGGGGTAAATGTTTCGACGCAGACTACTATCCGGGCAAGGTTGCACGGAGGTGGTCTCCGATCGAGAAGACCATGCATTCGCATTCAGCTGTCCCAGAACCACCACCAGGCACGATATGAATGGGCCATGGATCACGTTGGATGGACCAGAGAAGATTGACGACCTGTCCTTTTTACAGATGAGTCAAGTTCTGCCTAGACAACACAGATAGGCGTTCTAGGGTATGGAGAAGACCAGGAGAGCGATTCCATGCAGCCAACATTGCTGAGCATGACCGCTATGGCGTTGAGGGAGGGGGGGGGGGCGATCAATAATGGTCTGTGGCGACATCAGCCTGGATGGACCTACATAGCTCTGCGTCCTTGACCGTGGTACATTGACTGCACAGCGGTATTTTGATGAGATCCTGGATGCCCACGTCAGATTGTATGCAGGTGCAGTGGGTGAGAGATTCATTCTGATGGACGATAATGCCCATCCTCGTGTTGCCCATGCTGTCTGGGAGTACCGACAGAGGGAGGGGATTGAGCGTATGGACTGGCCAACAAGATTCCCTGACTTCAGTCCAATCGAACATGTCTGGAATGAGTTGCAGCTTGCAATTTCAGTCCGTCCAGTCCAACCAAGAAGTGTCCAGGAGCTTGTTGCCATGCTGGTCCAAGAATTGAACAACATCCCACAAAAGACCATCTGGCACCTGATTGGGACCTTGAGAAGGCGTTGTCAAGCTGTAATTAACAACAATGGGTCTCATACTCGATATTGAACCCATATCAGTTCGCTCCGTCAACTTTTTGGCAAATTTGAAAAAATCCTCTTTTACCAATAATATCCATTTTCCATGGTTATCGTATTCAAAAGCTAAAAAATAATGTCAAACACAAACAAAATCTTAATTTCTGTGCTTAAATCATTAAAGATGTAATTAAATATAAAATATATACACTTTTCATAACAATATTTCAACTAAAACGTAAAATAGGTAGTTGGATAGATTTGGTGCTTAGAAAACTTTGAGTAGTATATTACGCAAGTTGAAAGTATAGTTTTAAGAAAAATTCTTTTTTCAGAGATTCGACCTTCTTTCTCAATATGACGCCTCATATAGTACTTTTTATGTGTACCCATTCTATGTATGGTACACATAATGCCGTCATCCGGGGTGGCCATCCGTCGTTCGTCCATCCTTTGTTCGTCCGTCTGTCCGTCTGTCCGTCTGTCCGTCTGTCCGTCTGTCCGTCCGGCGTCCGTATCCATTTCTTTGTCATTCGATAACATGAAAAATATTGCTTGGATTGTCAAGTTACTTTATATTTGTGTTCAGGTTACTGATATGCTGAGCTGTATAGTTTTTGGTGTAAATCTGATGATTTGATCCCCAGATATTAACCCTTTATTCTTCAAATTGAAAATTCCTCCAATCCCTTTGGCATTCGATATCTTGAAAAATATTGCTTGGATTGTCTAGTTACTTTATAATTGTGTTCAGGTTACTGATTTGCCGAGCTGTATAGTTTTTGGTGTAAATCTGATGATTTGATCCCGAGATATTAACCCTTTATCCTTCAAACTGAAAATTCCACCAATCCCTTTGGCATTCGATAACATGAAAAATTTTGCTTGGATTGTCAAGTTACTTAATATTTGTGTTCAGGTTACTGATGTTCCGAGCTGTATGGTTTTTGGTGTAAATCTGTTATTTTGATCCTGAGATATTAACCCTTTATCCTTCAAATTGAAAATTCCTCCAATCCCTTTGGCATTCGATAACTTGAAAAATATTGCTTGGATTGTCAAGTTATTTTATATTTATGTTCAGGTTACTGATGTGCCGAGCTATATAGTTTTTGGTGTAAATCTGATAATTCGATCCTGTGATATTAACCCTTTATCCTTCAAATTGAAAATTCCTCCAACCCCTTTGGCATGAGATAACTCAAAAAATATCAATCCGATTGTCATGTCACTTTATATATTTATTCAGGTTACTGATGTGCTGTGCTGTATAGTTTTTTGATGTAAATCTGGTAATTTGATCCAGAGATATTAACCCTTTATCCATCAAATTAGACACTCCTCCAATCCATTTCTATATGTACCCATACCATGTATGGTGTATATAATGTCGGCATCAGTTGCGCGTATGGGTACACATCTGACGATTTCATCGGCCTATTTTTTGACAAAAGCTAATGTTGCAAAGTTTTGCCGCGTGTTCGGTGACTGGCACACAACGACGCTTTCTATTGTCAATTTTCTGTAGGAAACTCAATATATTCATTCTCACCCCAACCACCATACACGTCTCACCAAAATCTGTCAGCACAACAGATTGGATTTTCGTTTCTTCTTTGTGGATCAATGACAATTTCTAGATAGGACAATCGTCCTATTGCGTTATAAAAATGACTATAGTGGAAACCGGATTACCTTTTGTGTCTTTTGAAAAACTGCACTCGATAGTACGATTAAAAATGTTGCTAAGTTAGGTTTTATGGACAATTGCGGAAGAACAATTCAAGTGCAGTGATGGGAGCAATTGGTCGTAAACATAGAACGGATATTAGTTTCATTTCTCGAGAACGTAAGGAGGCATCATAACATATTGATTCTGGTTAATATTCAAAACAAATTATACTCCAGCATCGTGACGGTATAATTTGAGAGAACAGTGTTACTCATTATAAAACTTACAATAAACATAGATAATGACTACAGTAGTTTGGGAAACTGATTATCAGAACGTACGTGTTATAGCAAATAACAAGATCCTTCCCGTAGACAACATACTGAAAACGCCTCGGTTACAGTACACTCAACATAAGTGGAATGGTACTCGACATGAGGATAAGGAGAAGGTCCGGAGACACTGCACATTCTTCTGGTCTTATCTTTATGATACCCTGACAATGAATTATAGAGTCCGCTCCTGGCAACGACTATTCATTTTCACCAACGTTTAAACATAATTACACCACGATTGGGGTAAACTTAGAATATAATTTGGATTCAATGCGCCTCCAGCGTAACTAAATGCCGTAGCAAGCTGGCGAATATTAACCCCATATGTACCTCCGGCAAGCAATATATAAATAAAAAACGACATTCAAGTTTAAATTTTTAATTTGTTTCCTCTTTCAATACTTTTCTCATAGCCTCTTTTTGAAACGAGGTTACACTCTAAAATCGGTTGGTTAAAAATTAAACCATATCAGGTGGGATGAATGAATATGAACGCAATTGCTTATCGAGTTCGTTCTAATGAGATATGATAGACTATGGTTTAGATGGCAGAACATGAAATACTTGTGCTAGTTTATGAAGAGATGTTGGTAGGTTATCATATAGGAGGTCAATTTCGGATGGTATATCGAAATATTTAGGAGTCGATTAGTGTATTCCTGGGTGCCATGTGCCGTGGACAAATAAAGAAGTAGTGCAGAGTCTTTTTACAAGGATTACCAAACAAAAGCAAACTCACTGGATATTCTGAGTATTGATAACCTGGCTACCCGTTCCAACAATATGTATAGATTATTATCACCAAGAGAAAACGAAAGTCTGCTTTTCCTACCGAGGATTGTTATCCAACCTGTAGTCATAAAGTGGGCGTCTGCTTCGTGAATGTGTATGGTAGACCAATCTGTATTTTCAACGAGCAGTCCTAAAGCTGCACGTTGAAAATATGAATTGGTCTACCCCAAATAGCCAATGTGGACTCTACCAATTGAAGTCACTGAACTGACATGGAAGGCCCGTCGGGGTTTAAAGGGTTAAAAAGGGTACTGAAGAATGGATAATTTTGTAATGTGAGAACGAAAAGGTAGAAACCAAAAACTTCTGGCACGAGATGAAAGCGCGCGTTCCAAAATGTGCCAGGAAGACCAAAGCCTCGCCCAGGAAATAAATGCGATCAAAATAATTATTGAAGTGGTGGCGTTTAAAAAATGTTTTAATCATCTACTATGAAAACAAAATGTGGAACTAAAATATTTCCATACATTCGTTTTTCATCAAATTTTGAAAAAAGAAATGTGCTTTTAATTTTGTCATAGGGCTATGGTGTAAAGATTGTCAATCTCTTTAATTTTGTGAACTCACTTTTAACCCTTTGAAACCGAATGGCCTCTTTTTCGGCCCAGAAGCATGAAATGAAATGAAATGAAATTTATTTTGCAGTATACGTTTACATGAAGTATTATAAACAACTTGTAGATATGTGCAGAAATAAATGTAAAACTGCATGGAAACAGCATAGCCCTGGGGGGCTGTCTTCTTGCCATTCCCATGTTAAAAGATAATTAGTCCTGACATCAAAATTGTAAACAATTTGCATCCTTACGGGATTCATGAGGGGAACTTGTAATAATACATAATTATTTAACCCCTAGCCCAGGGCAAACAGAACACTGTTTTCACAAGAAACACTCTTAAATAGGATTTCCATTTATTTTCTTATCAGTCCTTTGACTTTCAATTCTAGCCCCAGGGACAATGACATGGCACTCAGTGGAATGACTAAATGAGTTTACTCCAGTGATAAACGTGGGCCCTGTTCCGGAGGCAAGAACAGAAACGAATAATACCCACACAGTGCGATCTTTGCGAACAGTGCAGGCTAGACACGACTATTGCTCTAGGCAAGGGGCCAAAGTATAGCAGAAATTGCATTACAGAAATTGCTCAAAAATTTAATGGTCTAATCAGCAAAGCCTAGATTCTGGAGTGTTGAAATCTGAATGTGGAGATCCAGGCGAAATGGAAGTACAATCGGGGCAGGAAGGGTTATTACAAGAGACATCTGAATGGTATGAATTTAGAGCCTTGTCTATTATCGCCTTCTTAAGTTGTGATCTATTGAGACGCCGGACTGATGGTTCAGTGTCATTCCAAATCCGCGGGAAAGAATGGAACGGGAGTTCGGCCGAGAAGCAAGTTCTGGGTTTTCGTGTGCGTATATTGCCAGACTGTCTAGCATTCATGCCAGATGGGTTTGTATAAATTTCAAATGTGTTATCGAAGGACACGGGTAGTTTATTATTAAAGCAATCATGCATGAACAGGAGACTGTGTAGTGTATAAAGGTCTCTGAATTTTAGTATACCACAGCTTTTAAAAAGGGGGTCAGTGTGTGAAGTATAGGGTCGTTTCGTTATCGCTCGAATAGCTTTTTTTGCAGACCAAGGATCCTATTTGTGGCTGCAGCGTGTCCCCACACTTGTATCCCATAAATTAAATGACTTTGGATCAGAGAGAAGAATAATCGTAGAGCTACTCGGGGAAGGAATTTTTAGCCCGATTTATGGCAAAAGTAGCCCTGGCTATTTTCAAGCATTCGGTGGAGATGTGTTGCTTGAATTTGAGATTTTCATCCATATGAATACCGAGAAACTTAAATGTCGATTCCTCTTGATGGTTACCCACTAGTGTAATATTCGTATCATTCAATGATATGCTCTTGCCTACCGCACTATACGGATCATTTTGGGGGTGGAATAACATGCATTTGGTTTTAGAAGCGCTTAAAGCCAATTTATTCGCAGAGCACCACTCACTTATTCTATATAACTCTGAGTTTGTATTTTCTATAACAGTATCGACGCTATTGCTAGCTGCATGCCTGTTGTGTCACCTGCGAACGACAAGACTTTTAACAAAGTCGATTTGCTGATGTCGTTGATATATAGTACAAATAAAATGGGCCCGAGGATAGAACCCTGAGGTGATCTCTCTACTGTCAGATTCCTCATTATGGAAAGAAACAGACTGGCTTCTTTCTGTTAGATAATCCTTAAACCAGGAATTAGCTAACCCTCGAATGCCATAATATTCCAGTTTCTTTAGCAGAATGTTAGGGTCAATGCTATCGAAAGCTTTCGCAAAATCTAGGAAAATCGAAAAAGAGTGCAATTTTTCGTTGTTTTATCGTTTGCTTCGGCAACATTATTTATTAGGTGAAGTATAGGATGTATGGTTGAATGATGCTTTCTAAACCCAAATTGATACTGGTATACAGTCTTTTGGTCATCTAAGAAACTGGATACGCGAGAATACATACATTTTTCAAGTTCTTTTGAGAATGCCGGAAGAATACTAATGGGTCTGTAGTTATTGAATACATGGGGGTCGCCGGATTTGAAAATAGGTATAATTTTGGCTATCTTCATTTTACTTGGCACTATACCGGTGGAGAACGAGAGGTTAATTATGTGAGTTAGCGGATTAGCCACCTCGAGGATGATTTCTTTTAAATGCTTAGTCGTCAAGTTATCACCATCTTTAGTTGCCTTTCCGCGAATGCTATTAACACAGGGAATTACTTCCTGCACGTTTGTGGGCGATATGCAGAAAGTTTGATGAAGGTATTTCGTCACTGATTGATTTACCTATTCCTGCAAAAAAGGTATTAAATCTATCGGCAATCAATCTAGGGTCGGTTAGTTCGTCGTTGTCAGCACGAAAGGAAGACGACAGTGTGGCTGTTTGTTCAGTTTTGCTGATTGCTTTACGCAAAATTTCCCAGTTTTTTTTTAATGTTATTTTTATTTGACAGTAGGGTATCGGTGTAATAATCAGATTTACTTGTTCTTTCAAGACGGTTGAAAATCCGGCAATAGTCTTTGTATTCAGTGACGTTTTGGGGGTTGGGGATTTTATCTTTCCAGCATACAGTTTATTTTTGTTCAAAGAGGATTGTAAGAGGCCATGTGTCATCCATGGTTCAAGTTTTATGTACTTCTGTGGCGTTGATATCACAGAGGCAATATCAAAGAGACAATAGAATTTGTCAAGGAAAATATCATACGCTCTATTCGGACATTCTATACTAAGAACGTGCGAAAAGTCGCATTCCGATAACAGCTGCTTAAATTGATTAATATTTGTCCTTTTGAACATGCGTTTCATGGTTTGAGTTGAGTGAACCGGGCAGTTGTTTTTGTTCTCGTAATACAATGTTGCGAAGTGGTCGCTAACATCAGTAATTACAATTCCTGATTCGTATGGGTTAGGATTGTTGCTGAATATATGATCGATTAGTGTTGCGGAAGTGTCCGTTATTCTCGTTGGCCTTGTGATAGCTGGCATGAATCCTGCACTGAACAGAGAATCTATATAAGAGTTGGTCTTGGTGTGAGTGTTGAAAATTAGGAGATCAATATTAAAGTCGCCCATGAGATAAGCCCTTTTATTTTCGGCGTTTCTTACATCCAATAGTCGAGATAATTCGGTTAGAAAAAGATTGAAACACAACAGACCGTTGCAAAATAGTAGTGGCGCGGTATTTAATTGCAAAAAGCCTCGTTGTAGACTGCATACTTTTATGCCTGATCAGAAAGAGGAATTTTCCTCCGAACAAACGAAAAATCATTATCAGATCCGTAACCCCCTCCATTGTGATTCACCAAACATTATTTACCTTATCACTTGTAAGCGATGTCGGAAACAGTATGTTGGTCAAAGTCAAAATCCTTTCCTAGAACGTGCTACTAGACACAAACAGGATATAAAACATAATGCTGATGCCCCAGTAGCACAACATTTTAACCTTCCTGGCCATTCTTTGGACGATTTCGAAATCCACCCAATTGAACAACCCCCAATTAAAGACACATTGGAAGAAACGGATGAATTTAGAAAAAAAACGTGAAGCTTTTTGGATCAATACGCTTCAAACCCTCTGGCCATTTGGTATGAACATATAATAATAATAACTCTTTGGCCAGCCGCTGATTTGTCGCGGTCCTCATAAGAGAAGGCCATCATTCCCCCTGCACCCCACCCCCTCTTCCCCTCCTCTCCTCCCAGCATTCAGATACAAACTGCTTAATAGTGTCCCTCACTTCCTCTTTTTCAATTTCTTCAATAAGCATTCCTACCCTCTCCCTCGTGTCCCCCTTCAGCCATCTATCCTTTGTTTCTTCACCCCACTTCTGCATTATTCTTCCAGTAAATTTTATTCTATGAGGTATATACTGTGGGCATTCCAAGAGAAAATGTTCCAGGGTCTCCACTACTCCAGAGTGGCACATTTGGAATCCCTTTTCCCCATCTCTCCCAATTTTTCCCCGAAGCTCCAGTGATCTTGATCTCAGTTTGAACAGCAGTGACCCTCCAAAGGTGCCATCTAGGTACTTCTCAAAAGCTGGCTTTTCTTTATATTGTAACCCCTGCAGTGATCTTTTCACGCTAACCCCTGCTCGCCAGTTTCGATTGCAATCTTCCATGACTCTCTCTTTGACAAACCTTTTGCCTTCTTTCATTCCTACTTCTATGTTTGTGACCTCTATAGAGTAATTGTCCATTAGTTCCCTCACATGTTTTGACCACCCCGTTTCTATATTAGAATTCCAAATGGTATCGAGCATCAATTTGCACCACCGGTTGTCAGGCAGGTTTCTCAAGTAGTTAAAGTAACACAGTTTTCCCAAATCTACCCTGTCCTTGATTTTCATCCACCCAAGCTCCCCCCTTACTGCTTCCAAAGCTGCAGCATTACTCGACCCTGTTATCCATCTGCCGGCATCATTTTGAGTATTTTCCAACTTCTTAATAACGGTTTGGTTTAATGGAATCACGTCCGTGCCATACGTTATACTTGGTAAACCCACCCTCTCCCACAGTGTTTTCCCCACAAAGACCTTGTTGAAACTATTTTTCCCTAAAAGTTTTAGTTGGTTCAGAATTCTTTTCCCCTTCAGAATCAGTTTGGCTGAGTAATTTCTGTACACCCCTCTTCCCGTTATATTTATGCTTACCCCTAGATACTCATACTCTCCCGTTTCTCCTACAGTGATTTGTTTGCTTTCCCCTTCGGGGATTGAGAACTCCCCCACTCTCCATCTCTTCGTCATATCTACCTTGCGTCCAACGGGTATTACCTTGCTTTTATTTTCATTTAGTTCGAGCCGCCAAGTGTTTCCATATCTACCAACAATTTCCAGCAGTTTCTCTAGCCCCTGTTCAGTTCTAGACATTAAAAAAAAAAAAAACATGGCGGACGATTGGAGAAGCGTCTCGGAAAGAAGGAGTTAATTATTCTTCATTTGTGGAGTGTTTTTAAATTTTTGTTAAAAAATGCTTGTCTAGAATTTTGAGGTTTGTTTCGCGAAGTGGTGCTGTGCAAATTTTGAGTGCTTACGGCTTTTAACTACATTGCCGGAGGGATTTTCAAGCTTTCTCAATTCTCAATCTTCCAATTATGAGTTCGTTAATCTTTTGTTGACTCCTAAGTCTATGGATATAAATAAAATATTTCCAACAGTTGTGTATGGAGCTCCAACAAAAAGCAAGTGAAATGCAACCTATATAGAAACTTTTTTCAGTTTATTCTCTGTTTATTCTCTGTTTATTGTGGATTTAAGGAAAATTGGTGGGCCAATAAAGGTAAAATGAAAAAAAAATAAGATTGACCTATGCTAGTCAGAATACTTTCTTTGACACGTACTGTATTGTTATTTATTCTCTGTGTACCTGCCCGGATGATGTATACTTATGAAGCATGTCACACTTCACGGTCCAGTGGCAGTTTTTGTATTGTATTGCAGTGAACACTTTTAACTTTACTATCCAGCCTACATATTAGTTATTTGTCACAAAGATCTTTGATAATCAAATGCATGCCTTCAAAAAACACAAATAAAAAGAAGAGAACTCGACCGTCGGGTTCCTCATTGAGTGATCTTGACCATAGCAGAGAGGAAGACATTCGGGCGAATTCTAAGGAGAAACCGAAAAAAAAGCCGAACATTTTACAAACTGATACGGACATTGGAAATAACTCAGATATGGCACATACCATTGAAATAACAATGTTTTCTCGCCTGGAGGCTCTTGAAAAAAAAATTGAGAAGCTGCCGACATCAGACATGATAGACATATTAGGCCATAAAATCGATAATCTGGTGACCAAAGATGAGATAAAATCGAACTTGGAGCAATTACACGAAAAGCTTATCAAGAAATGCGAAAGTTTAGAATCTCACATTTCAACTTTAGCAAACGAAAACAAACAACTTAGAGAAGAAGTGGAATTATTAAAAAAAAACAACGAAAAGAATAACACTGCGTTACAATGTGTTGAAAATAGGTTAAAATCCGAAAATCAATGCTATGATAGAGAAATTTTTCAAGCACTAGTGCATGCAAATCGCAACGAACAGTACTCAAGAAAATCTTCATTCCGTATATGGGGGATTAGTGGGGATAACAAAAACGAATCATGGGAAGACTGTGCTAAGAAAGTATGTGAAACGCTGAATAGTCACTTAAAACTGAAATTATCGACCGAAGATATCGATATGGCCCACAGAATTGGAAAGTTAAATTTCAATAATCCATCGGAAAGGGTGAGGCCTATAATAGTACGTTTATTCAAACGAAAGGACAAACTGGAGGTTATTAAAAATAGAAAATTATTGAAAGGTACCAAAATTGTTATTCGTGATGATTTGACCCGCAAAAACTTTGAATTAATGGTTATGGCAAAAAAACATAAATGTGTAAAAGACTCCTGGTCCTCAAATGGAAAAATTTTTGTCAAATTGGAGAATAATGATGTGATGCCAATAGATTTGGATACAGACTTTGATCAAATACTATCAAAATCTCCTTAAATAGGCCATGATGGTAAAGTAAATAACCTGCAAAAATAGTTTATTTTTATCCACATTTATGCAATCAATTTATTGATCCTCACCTTTACATTTACTTTTTCATTCACTTTTTCAATCACTCATTCATTCATTACATGCCCGTTCGTATACATTTTCTATCCATACATTCATTCGTGCACTTGTTTTATTCATTCATACATATACATACATATTGCATTCATAGGCCATGATGGTAAAGTAAATAACTTGCAAAAAGAGTTTATTTTTATCCACATTTATGCAATCAATTTATTGATCCTCCCCTTTACATTTACTTTTTCATTCACTTTTTCAATCACTCATTCATTCATTACATGCCCGTTCGTATACATTTTCTATCCATACATTCATTCGTGCACTTGTTTTATTCATTCATACATATACATACATATTGCATACATCCACTTATTGGTTTTTTCATTCACTCATTGCTCGTTTACTATTCATCCATCTTCACATTCATCCATCCATTCTTTCGTTTTATTCACTCACTCATTGCCTGTCGAGCTTGCACCAATGAATGACCGTGAGGTGGTGCTTTTGAAACAAAATAAAAATGTTTAGTTGTCCATTTTCTTCCTAAACATCTCCTGCTAACCTTGTGGGTAAAGCTCACCCTCACCCCCCCCCCCCCCCCCCCAATACTTAGTTGAAGTAACCTCAAATGAGGAACGATGGTTAACATTTATTATTTTCACTTTTTATCATCTAAGTATTTATAAATCCTTTCCTTCTTCTTCTCCTCGGAAACAGCTTATGCCCCTTCACCGGAGTGAGCTCGTTGAGCTCGTTCTGGTGAATGGACATGAGCTGTGTTTCTGGGAAAAGGGCCCCTCACTTATCATTTATGTATTTATCAATTTTGTCCTTCTTCTTCTCCTCGGAAACAGCTTATGCCCCTTCACCGGAGTGAGATCATTGAGCTCAATCCGGTGAATGGACATAAGGTGGGTTTCTGGGGCAAGGGACCCACATTTTTTAGTTATTCAAGAAACCTTCGTTCCTAAAGGCCCCCCAGCTGTCTACTGGCATAGAATATCATCACGTGTTTTAGTTATTCCAAAAATCTTCGTCCCTAAGGGCCTTCAGCTGTCTACTGGTATAGAATATCATCGACAGGTAAAAAATCCTAATATTTCATTTTAAAAATGTTCCTCAGCCCAAGTGGATTTGGGCAGGGTCTTTGCTCAAATACAATCAATATCTCTCTTGGACATCCTCTGAATCATAGCTTATGACCCCTCACTGGAGTGAGCTCAGCGAGCTCGTTGCGGTGAGTGGTGGTGAGCTGTGTTTCTGGGACAAGGGAGTCACATTTTTTAGCAATCCAAGAAATATCCTTAAATGTGTCCAGCTGCATACTGGTGTAGACTACCATACATTTTACATTCAGCTATTCGTTGGTTTATTCATTCTCTCATTGCTCGGCATTATTCATTAATGTTTATAATCAACCATCTATTCATTCGTTTATTCTTCCATTTATTTGCCTGTCTTGCTCGCACCAATAAGCGGCCATGAGGCGGTTCTTTTGGAGCCAAAACGAAAATGTTCAGTTATCAAATGTCCTTTTTAAAAAAAATATTTCCTGCTATCCCTGTTGGTAAGGCGCACCCTCACCCTCTCCTTTTTATACACAACTGAAGATATTTTCAGTAATGAATTGTGGTTAACATATATTACTTTAACTTTCTATAATTTAAGTATCATTCTTCTTCTCCTCGGAAACAGCTTATGCCCCTCCACCGGAGTGAGTTCGTTGAGCTCGTTCCGATGAATGGACATGAGGTGGGTTTCTGGGGTAAGGGACCCACATTTTTTAGTTATTCACGAAACTTTCGTTCCTAAGGGTCTCCAGCTGTCTACTGGCATAGAATATCATCACATTTTTTAGTTATTCAAGAAACCTTCGTTCCTAAGGGCCTCCAGCTGTCTACTGGTATAGTATATCATCGACAGGTAAAAAATCTTAATATCTCATTTTAAAAATGTTTTTCAGCCCAAATGGATTTGGGGAAGGTCTTTGCTCAAATACAATCAATATCTCTCTTGGACATCCTCGGAATCATAGCTTATGACCCCCCACTGGAGTGAGCTCAGCGAGCTCGTTCCAGTGAGTGGTGGTGAGCTGTGTTTCTGGGACAAGGGATTCACATTATTTAGTAACCCAAGAAATTTCATTAAATGTCTCCAGCTGTCTACTTGGGTGTAGACTACCATACATTACACATTTTGCCATTCGTTGGTTTATTCATTCTCTCATTACTCCGCATTATTCATTAATTTTTATAATCAACCATCTATTCATTCGTTTATTCTTTCACTTATTTGCCTGTCTTGCTCGCACCAATACGCGGCCATGAGGTGGCTCTTTTAGAGCCATAATAAAAATGTTTAGTTATCAAATGTCCTTTTTAAAAATATTTTCTGCTATCCCTGTTGGTAAGGCGCATCCTCACCCTCTCCTTTTTACACACAACTGAAGATATTTTCAGTAATGAATTGTGGTTAGCATATATTACTTTAACTTTTTATAATTTAAGTATCCTTCTTTTAGAGCCATAATGAAAATGTTCAGTTATCAAATGTCCTTTTTAAAAAATATTTCCTGCTATCCCTGTTGGTAAGGCGCACCCTCACCCTCTCCTTTTTACACACAACTGAAGATATTTTCAGTAATGAATTTGTGGTTAACATATATTACTTTAACTTTTTATAATTTAAATATCCTTCTTCTTCTCCTCGGAAACAGCCTATGCCCCTTCACCGGAGTGAGCTCGTTGAGCTCGTTCCGGTGAATGGACATGAGGTGGGTTTCTGGGGCAAGGGACCCACTTTTTTAGTTATTCAAGAAACCTTCGTTCCTAAGGGCCTCCAGCTGTCTACTGGCATAGAATATCATCACATTTTTTAGTTATTCGAAAAACCTTCGTTCCTAAGGGCCTCCAGCTGTCTACTGGTATAGAATATCATCGACAGGTAAAAAATCCTAATATTTCATTTTAAAAATGTTTCTCAGCCCAAATGGATTTGGGCAGGGTCTTCGCTGAAATACAATCAATATCTCTCTTGGACATCCCCGCGGAATCATAGCTTATGACCCCTCACTGGAGTGAGCTCAGCGAGCTCGTTGCGGTGAGTGGTGATGAGCTGTGTTTCTGGGACAAGGGATTCACATTTTTTAGTAATCCAAGAAATTTCCTTAAATGTGTCCAGCTGCATACTGGTATAGACTTCTCTCATTGCTGGGCATTATTCAATAATGTTTATAATCAACCATCTATTCATTTGTTTATTCTTTCACTTATTTACCTTTCTTGCTCGCACTAATATGCGGCCATGAGGTAGTTCTTTTGAAGCCAAAACGAAAATGTTCGGTTATCAAATGTCCTTTTTAAAAAATATTTCCTGCTATCCCTGTTGGTAAGGCGCACCCTCACCCTCTCCTTTTTACACACAACTGAAGCTATTCTCAGTAATGAATTGTGGTTAACATATATTACTTTTTATAATTTAAGTATCCTTCTTCGTCTCCTCGGAAACAGCCTATGCCCCTTCACCGGAGTGAGCTCGTTGAGCCCGTTCCGGTGAATGGACATGAGCTGTGCTTCTGGGGCAAGGGACCCACATTTTTTAGCTATTCAAGAAACCCTCGTTCGTAAGGGTCTTCAGCTGTCTACTGGTATAGAATATCATCGACAGGTAAAATATCCTAATATTTCATTTTAAAAATGTTCTTCAGCCCAATTGGGTTTGGGCAAGGTCTTTGCTCAAATACAATCAATATCTTTCTCGAACATCCTCGGAATCATAGCTTATGACCCCTCACTGGAGTGAGCTCAGCGATCTCGTTGCGGTGAGTGGTGGTGAGCTGTGTTTCTGGGACAAGGGATTGACATTTTTTAGTAATCCAAGAAATGTCCTTAAATGCCTCCAGCTGTCTAATGGTGTAGACTACGATACATTCTACATTCTGCCATTCGTTTGTTTATTCATTCTCTCATTGCTCGGCATTATCCATTAATTTTTATAATCAACCATCTATTCATTCGTTTATTCATTCACCTATTTGCCTGTCTTGCTCTCACCAATAAGCGGCCATGAGGTGGTTCTTTTGAAGCCATGATGAAAATGTTCAGCTATCAAATGTCCCTTTTAAATATTGCCAGCTATTCGTGTGGCTAAGGCGCACCCTCACCCCCTCCTTTTTACACACAATTGAAGATATTTTCAGTAATGAATTGTGGTTAACATATATTAGTTTTAACTTTTTATAATTTAAGTATTTATTCATCTTTTTTTTTTGCTCTCCTCTGAATCATAGCTCATGACCCCTCACGTTCAGCTCGTTCGGGTGAGTGGTCATGAGTCGTGTTTTGGGGATAAGGGATTTATATTTCTAGTTAGTCAAGAAATTTTCTTTCTAAAATGTGTGCAGCTGTCTACTGGTGTAGAATATCATCGGCCGGGAATAAAATCTTAGTAGTTCATTTTAAAAAATGTTCCTCAGCCCAAACAGGGCAGCGTCTTTCACATAATTACCTCTCACAGTATAGTCGTTTTTAGTCTTCAGCCCCGCTGGCATGTCTTGTGACCTCTGAATGGAATAAAAATGTTTAGTCACTTAGTAACTTCCCTTTGTAAGCATAGCCTGTTGTCGGCAAGTTTAGAATATCTCATTCTATATAATTTGATCTTAAGCTTAAACCAGCCAGCGTTATTTACAAAATCACCATTCAGATTTTACCGTTTTTCATTTTTCGTCTCAGAAATGTAGCCTGTGACCCTTCATTAGAAATTCTGTCGTATTGAACCTTGTCTCGAAGACACGGCCTATGTCCCTTCACCGAATGAGCTCATCGAGGTCGTTCCAGTGAGCGGTCTCGGTGGCAAGAAGTTATATCTTTCAATACATCAAGAAACTGTCTCCTGTAAGCCTTTCTGGCTGTTTATCGGTGTAGAATCCCATCTGAGGGAGATGAAATGCGATTATCTCCTTTATCTAAACAAACGTTCGCCAGCCAAAAGCTGCTAGGTTATTCATAAAATTCATTCTCGTTTATTCATGTAAGTTCGCTTATGTTTCTAGAAGTTGAACTGTGTTCAATCTGGTCGATAGAGGAAAAATTCTAAGACTTCATCTTAGAAATTGTTACTTTGCCAAAACAGGCCGTGTTTTTCACAACATGACATCGCTTATGTCCCTAGAAGTCGAACTGTGTTCAATCTGATCGATAGAGGAAACATTTTAAGACTTCATCTTAGCAATTGTTACTTTGCCAAAACAGGCCGTGTCTTTCACAACGTGACAAAGTTGCCATTCAAATCTTGTTGGCCCAGTCTTCTATTGGATTCATGGCCTATGACCCCTCACTGGAATGAGCTTGCTGAGGTCGTTCCAGTGAGTGGTCATGGGCCGTGTTGTTGTGGCGAAAAATGATAATCTTTAGTGATCCAAGACAATTTCTCTTACCAAAACGGATATGAGCCGGGTCATTCGCTGAGTCATCTGTGCATTCTCTCATTCATTCTTTTATGAATTCATACAAATGACTCACTCTGTTCATATTTTCATCAATTCATTTACTTTCGATTCATTCAATCATTTGATGAAGCACAATTCGTGAGCCCAACCTCATTCGTCAATACATACACAAATGAAACTATTTGTGTATCTCACAAAAATTTCAACCACTTCTTTCTTGTTCATAATCCTTTTTTCTTCTATTCGACTTCATATCAGCAAATGGAATCGGGCTGTCGAACAGATATCTAATAGCATAACACTACAACTTAACATACATACTGAAGCTGGTGTCAGCTGTGCGGTCAATCGATATGGCGGGTAACATAACTTTAGACGAGGTCCAGACTGACTTGGAATACGACTTCATAACCAAATATAACAATGCATCCCCCTCTATCGACGAGGGTGACGATTCTCCGTTCCATAATCATAAAGTCGAATGTAAGTATTATCAGCCTGAAAATTTTCGATCGACTACCAATGATATAACCCAATCTTTCTCGCTTTTTCATATAAACTGCCAAAGTATTAACGCCCACTGGGAATCTTTACATGATCTTCTATTCAACTTACAAGGAACCGAAAATAAGTTTGACATTATTGGCCTAACAGAAATCTTTAATGTCCCTTCAAATATATCATACTGCCTCGATGGCTACCATAATCTCATAAAAAACAACCGCCCCGACGGTGATGACGGTAGAGGAGGAGTTGGGTTTTTTATCAAAGATAACATTGATATTAAAATTCGTCATGACCTGTCGACTTTCATCCCTCATATCATAGAATCTCTATTTATCGAAGTCATTGTCAATAAATCGCGGAGAGTCATTGGGGTAATATACAGACCAAACACACCACCAAAAGCGGATATTGATATCTTCCTAAACAAACTAAACGAAATAACTGACAAATTAAATCAAGAAACTGTATCTTCCTACATAATGGGTGACATTAATATTGACCTCCTTAAATATGATTCCCACGCCAAAACAGATAGTTATATCAACCTAATGTTCAGCCAAGGATTCTTACCTGTCATTACTAAACCCACCCGCTTAACCACACATTCAGCCACACTCATTGACCACATATTTTCCAACAATATTCTATCTACCTCAATATCTGGTATAATAATAACGGATGTCTCTGATCACTTTGGTACTTTTCATGTTGAAACCGTGCCCCCCAAAACAAAGAAAGAGTCATATTCATGGGTTCGTAAGGTAAATGCTGAAACTATGGCAAACTTCAAATTACTTCTATCACAATGTGATTTTTCATCAGTTATGGGCTCAGATAACCCAAACACGGCTTATAACAATTTTTTACATATATATCTAGGATTATTTGATGCGGCTTTTCCCCGAATACGCGTCTCTATTCATCAAAAATCTATAAAGAGGCAACCCTGGATGACAAGAGGCTTGGTAGTCTCATCTAATAACAAAAGCAAATTCTATAATAAAAAATTAAAAAGCCCAACTGAACTCAATATAAAAAACTACAAAAACTACTGTAAAATATTTAATAAAGTAAAAAAGCAATGCAAAGCAACTTATTTTAAAAGTATTCTAAACGAACATAAATATAACATGCGTAAAACATGGCAAATACTAAATAGAGCCATCAAAAAGTCCGACGGAACAACCAACTTACCTCAGTTTTTTATTAACAATGATAAAGAAATTAATGACCCAACAGAGATAGCTAGAGAACTCAATGTTTACTTTGCAAATATAGGTAAACAAACGAGTGATAAAATACCGGGCACCAATAAGTCGTTTCACGACTTCATGGAGACGAATTCTCCTAATAATTTTTACATAAGTCCAACATGTGACTTTGAAGTTATGAATATTGTAAAATCCCTAAAGTCAAAAGGAAGTAAAGATTGTGATGATATTAGTTCAAATCTACTAAAACAAACTATTGATCCTATAGTTAATCCATTAACGCACATCCTCAATTGCTCGTTTGCATGTGGTACTGTTCCAGACAAAATGAAAATTGCAAAAGTTATTCCTATATTTAAAGCAGGCGACCAACATAACTTTACAAATTACAGACCCATTAGCATACTTCCTACATTCTCAAAAGTGTTAGAAAAACTTATGTCTGTAAGACTCTTAAAATACTTAAATCGTTTTAGTATCCTACATCCAAATCAGTACGGTTTCAGGAAAAATCATAGTACGGTGCATCCTGTCTTGCAGTTGTTGAAAACTATATCTGAAGAAAATAACAAAATAAGTAAAAACAGCACACTCGCGCTATTTTTGGACCTTTCAAAAGCGTTCGATACAATAGACCATGACATTTTAATAAATAAACTATACAGATACGGTATTAGAGGTTTGGGTAACGACTGGTTTAAAAGCTATTTATCAGATAGACTACAGTATGTCGCATTTGGCGACTATACATCTGACAGCACAAAAATATCACATGGAGTTCCACAAGGCTCGATACTCGGCCCAACACTGTTCCTAATATATGTCAATGACATCTATCAAGCTTCAAGTTTAAACCTCTTATCTTTTGCTGACGACACCACGGGGCATTCGTCGGGTCCAGACCCAAATCAATTAGTTCAACTCATAAACAAAGAGCTTGAAAAAATATTTGAATGGTGCTGCGCGAATCGACTTGTATTAAATGCAACAAAAACCAAATACATTTTAATCAACCCCTCCGTCAAAAAAACAACAACAATTCGGGATAATATTTTAATAAATGGCCAAATCATAAGTAGAGTAGGTTCAAATAATACAGAAAAATCTCTTAAATTCTTAGGAATACATATTGATGATAGTTTGTCTTACAAACACCATATATCTCAACTCTCTTCGAAGATTGCACGGGCAAATTTCGCACTGAATAGAGTGAAGACCACGCTTCCCCGTGAAGCTCTGAAAACACTTTATTATGCTCTGATACACACACATTTAGTGTATGGGATAAATGTATGGGGAAATGCTAGAACGATTAAAAAGATACTGCTCCTCCAGAAACGCTCCATCCGCATAATAAACAATAAGAAATATAATGCACACACTGATCCTCTTTTTCGGGAGAATAAGATTCTTAAAGTAAACGACCTCTTTAAACTCCACGCTTGCCTGTTTGTGTTTGACTGGTATCATGAAAACTTGCCAATATCCTTCAGATATTATTTCCACCCTGTAGTCAACACTACGGGTAGAGCTAGCAGAAGGAGAGATGGCCTCCAAATTGATAGAACAAGGACAAAGTCTCTTGAATACTTCCCAACACACATTTACCCCAGACTCTGGAACGATTTAGACTCTGAGCTACGTAACATAAACAACAGAAACAGTTTTAAAAAACAACTAACTACAAAATTGTTGTCCCAATACGCCGATAACATTGACTGTAATAATCCATACTGTACTGACTGTGCCATTTAATATTAGGTAGAATATTGTCCTACCCTTATTGATAACATTGACTGTAATAATCCATACCATACTGTCTGTGCCATTTAACATTTAACATTAGGTAGAATATTGTCCTACCCTTATTGAGGACTCCACATTTTGCGTTGAGCTGTAAAGTGCTGGAGCGGCGCGTGGTTTTGGACTTACCAGCGAGGGCGTAGTAGTGCTTATAGACCCATCTTTGTAGGTTATGTATATGTCTGGACAAATTCTCGTCTCTTAACTCACTCGTGTTGGGTACACCAGCCCCCATCGTCCTAGACCAAGAATAGATAAATGGTGTTAGACAGTCCGATTCCAATGCTGCATGATGAAATTTGCCGGAGACGACAGGTAGACAGCCAATCTGGCTATGCCGTCTCCCTGCGGTGTACAGGTATATTTGATAATGTTTGTTATATATATATTACTTATGTATATTTTTGTTGTATACTGCTAAATAAAGATTCATTCATTCATTCATTCATTAACACCATGTCGTCCGCAAAGAATAAGCCTGGTATCTTTATGTCTCCAACATTTACCCCCTCCGCACTCTGAATTAGTTCGTCCCCTAAATCTTTAACATACAATGCAAACAAAATCGGTGAAAAGATACACCCCTGCTTGAGGCCTATATCCATAGGGACTCGTTTTGTAGTGATACTCCCTAGACTGAGTTGGCTTTGCACATCTGTATACAGTGCTTTCATGATTCCCACAAAGTCACCCCCCAGTCCGATGCCTTCGAGCTTTCGCCACATACCTTCCCTCCACACTCGGTCGTACGCTTTTTTCACATCTAGAAATGCCAGAAACATCTTTTTCTTTTCAGCCTTTGTTGATTCTATCAGTTGGGTGAGTGTAAATAGGTGATCAGTGACTCTTCGTCCTTTCCTGAAACCATTTTGAATTTCTCCTAAAAAACCTTTCTCTTCAATAACTTCCTCTAGTCTACCGTATATGACCTTACAGAATACTTTTCCGATGTTACTACTAACTGATATCCCCCTATAGTTATCTAGAACTTCCTTATCCCCCTTTTTGTGTATGAACGACACCTTACTTTCCCTCCACTCTCTGGGGACCTCTTGCTTTCGCAGAGCCAGGTTGAAAAGGTTTGTCAGGACTTCAATAAGTGCCTCCCCTCCATTTTTGAGGAATTCGTTCGGAATTTCATCAGTCCCTCCCGCTTTACCATTTTTTAATTTCGAGACCACGTTCCGCACTTCTTCTCCCGTTATTTCGCTACATACACGATTGGATAGGTTCTCCTCCACCAGTGTATTTCTTTTTGGTGGGGACCCACTGCCCCATCGCCTATCGTTTATCTTTTCCCAGTGCTTGACTAACTCTGACGCGATACGGCCTTTATCTTCTGTACTTTCCCCATCCACTTTGATACTCTGCACACTACTTTTCCCCCGTTTATTTACCCAGTTCCAAAATACGTTTGAGCTCGAACCCCCCGTTTTCTTTATTGTTCTGGAAAGACTGCAATTGCGCTCCTTCCTATTATTATTCTTTATCTCATTCACCTTTTTCCGTGCCAGTTCATATTCTCCTTTCATTAGTCTCGTGTCATTGTTATCCACCCCTTTAAGCTTCCTACTTCTTCTGTAAGCAGCGCATTTTACCTTCCTTTCTTTTATAGCCTTTTTCAGTCCCTCGTTAACCCTGTATCCAAGCTCTCTCGTTGGGACCCTCACCCTTCCTATACACTCCTTCCCTGCCTCTGTTAGGCTATTTACTATGCCATCTGAAATACTCTGGACATTTGCATCCCTAGGTATACATTCAAGATTTGGTTTTAGTTTTTCCCGAAACTGCTTCCAGTCGGCTCCTTGTTTTAGTCCCCAAACTTCCTTGAAGGTATTTCTGTCTCTATTCGTCTTTTTGCCCATAATCTTAACTGTTATCAGGTTGTGATCACTACCCAAGTCATTTTTTCCCTCGTCATCTATTTCTACATCTATAACCTCCCTCCATACGCTAATGTCAGTGAGTATATAATCAATTATTGTTTTCTTATCGTTCCTCTCCCAGGTCCATTTACCCTTACATTTCGCATCCCTGTTCAGGATCTTTAAACCAAGCTCTTTTGATAGGTCCAACATCTTCCTCCCATTCGTGTTAATTTTCCTATCACCTCCCTGTATGCCCTCCTCCTTATCCCCGATGTGCCCATTGAAGTCCCCCATTAGGACAATACTGAACCCTCTGCTCCCAAGCTCTGTGATATTCGATCTAAGAGTTGTATATATTGAATCATTCCACTCGGGCTTACTTCCCTCCACTGCTAAGTATACAACACCAACGGCAACACTCCTGCTTCCTAACTTGATTTTTGCCCAGACTATTTCGTTGGATACTGGAAACTGGGTCCTTGCTTCTGTGAGATCTGTAATCAACGAGGGCTGTAATTCCTCTTTAGCGTAGATGCCAACACCCCCACCCCGTTTCTGACCCTCAGTTCGCCCAGCTCCTATCCACACGCAACCCTTCATCTGATCAACCCGCTCATCCCGTCGTATCCACGTCTCACTTAGACCCATTATATCGAAGTCTCCTTCGTCCATCATTGTTGATATTTCGCTTACTTTCTTGTGCAGGCCCTGGACGTTGCAGTACCCAAACTTAATGAATCTTTGTTTTTTTGTCATCACTGGCACATTATTATAACCCTGGTGTGTCCCTGTATTGTGCATGTTTGTTGTTCTTCCTATGTTCCCAGCATTTGTGCCACTCTGGGTTACCGGCTGTGGTCCCCTACCCCCCTTTTCTCCAAAAAAGGCCCAGCCACCTGTAAGATTTTTTGGCCCAACAGGTCTGTACCCATCCTACTTAAATGCAATCCGTCTCGCCCATACAACTCTCCTTGTCCCCAGAATGAATCCCAGTGGTCAATGAAATGTACTCCCAAGTCTTTGCAGTGCTCTTCCAGCTCCTCGTTTAGTGCCATAATCCGCGAGTTCCTCTCATTCCCACCACCCATAACGGGGAGCACCCCTGAAACGATGATCCGAGCATTCCTGCTAAGTAGCTTACTAATTAGGTCCTTGTATGTGTCCACCAAACGAACTGATTTCCTCTCCCTGATGTTATTGGACCCCACATGTAATACCACTACCGGATCAGGCCCCGACCCAGCTACAATACCGTCCACTCTATCCCTCAGGTCCTCCACTTTAGCCCCCGGAAAGCACAGAACTGTTCTATTTTTACTGTCCGGACCACAGACAACCTTGTCGATCCCCCGAACTATGCTACTTCCCGCAACCACCAACTTACTTTTGGACCTCGCCCTATTTATCTCCTCTAGTCTCCTATTGTTTATAGCGTCCTCTTCCTCTCCAACAGCCCCACTCGGAATCAATATCGGTATCGGTATCTTTGACCTAGGATTACTCCTATCCTTGTCCCTCCGCCTCTTTCCAGGCCCTGAGCTACCTGGACTACTCCCCTGGTCTTCCCCCGGATCCCTCCTCCTTTTTCCTGGCCTAGACCCCAAGCTACTATCTGTTGCAACTACCTCCATCTCCTCCTCTGTCTCTTCCGAATCGAGCACATCAAATCTGTTTCTGGTGCTGCACTCCCCACTGCCTTTGGACTTTACACCCCTATCTACCTGCTTCTCTGGCCCCCCTTTCCTACCACTTTTGGTAGTCCACGCCAAACGCTTTACAGCATTGCTCCGGCCTGGGCCCCCCTCATCTGTCCTACGTACTTTTCTAGCAGCCCCCACCTCATCACCTACCTCATTCACATCAAAGGTTCTACCCCCATGTTTCCTCTTGGAACCACCGACAACCTTCCATCCTTCTCGGAAAGCCACTTTCACAGGCGTAACTCCAGACAGCCCCGCCCTACCAAGTTTTCCCTTCAGCTCAGCAATCTCCCCCTCAAACTTAACAATTGTCTCAAGTAGGCGGAGGATTTCCTGACAGTTTGCACATACCTCTCCATATCCCATCGAGCGACAGTCCCCATACATCATAGAACACTGTTTACAAACTTCAAGCCCAATATCGCCATCGGTGGCCCCACCAACCCGGCTCTGACCGACACCCCCAGTGACCTCTGTCTGCACACCAATACTTACTCCGTTGGCACCGTTGACCTGGACCGCGATATTACACGTATTTACCTCCATACTTACCTCCGTCTGAACAGACTTGCTCGCCATCATCAAGACAAAATTACGCGATCGGACAGGGAAAATTGTAAACACGCGACAAAAGGCAACACGACGAACCGTTCGACAACTTAGCGCTCACAGTTTTATTTAAGGCCTCCTAACTTTGTCCCAGTTACTATACTAAACTAACTCCCCACAAAGTTGAATAAAATAACCTGAAAATGAAA
Organism: Pictodentalium vernedei; assembly: GCA_031216915.1. NCBI lineage: Eukaryota > Metazoa > Mollusca > Scaphopoda > Dentaliida > Dentaliidae > Pictodentalium > Pictodentalium vernedei. Next base: position 376,808,908 of record CM062295.1, read on the forward strand.
TATAGATGATTAGTAAACAATAAAAATACTTAATTTTGATTCGTAACCAAGGAGACTTCTTCTGTATACTTGCGGATCGAGCATCCAACTCCGAACAAACGAAAAATCATTATCAGATCCGTAACCCCCTCCATTGTGATTCACCAAACATTATTTACCTTATCACTTGTAAGCGATGTCGGAAACAGTATGTTGGTCAAAGTCAAAATCCTTTCCGAGAACGTGCTACTAGACACAAACAGGATATAAAACATAATGCTGATGCCCCAGTAACACAACATTTTAACCTTCCTGGTCATTCTTTGGACGATTTCGAAATCCACCCAATTGAACAACCCCCAATTAAAGACACATTAGAAGAAACGGATGAATTTAGAAAAAAACGAAGCTTTTTGGATCAATATGCTTCAAACCCTCTGGCCATTTGGTATGAACATATCAGAGGGCGAATGCGAAAGGAGGTCCATCATTCCTTTCACTTTAACGTACAACAGAATGAATATCTAAATAGCAAAAATGTTAAAAGATGAATTCAATTTTACCAATGCTAAATTAAATGAACCTTTGAATCTTCGACCTGTCATCGCCTATAAGAAAAACAAAAGCTTGCGTAACATCCTTGTAAGGACTAAATTAGAGCCCATCAATGAATAACATCAATTTTTGCCAGTCAGTTCAACCAGTTCCTAAGCTCATCACTTAGTTTAAATCAATTTTATGTAATTTTTTGTCATGTTTGAAACCCATAAGGGTTCAGTAAATGAAAACAATTTTTCGGTGGCATATTAAAAGAAAAAAACGTTTCAGTAGGAAATGTCTGTGCCAGTGCGATTTTTTAACCTCAAACACACACAGGCGAGTGCCAGAGTTCATATATGCCCAAAAACAAAATAGGTTCTAATTTCAATCATGTGTATGTATTTCCTAAATAAAATAATTATTTATTTATTTATATATTTATTTATTGATTATTTTTAATTTTTTATTAATTTTCATTTATTTATTTATTTATTTATTTATTTATTTATTTATTTATTTATTTATTTGGTTGATTCATTTATTTAAATTATTATTTTTATTTTTATTTTTAATTTTTCATACCTTTCACACAATGTAGAGGTTCAGAAGGTAAAACACACAATTTCTACGTGGTGTAAATATTTTCCGTCATATTTATTATTTATTGGTGTTTAAGGTCACATACTTATGCACAATGGCTAATCGTGACCGTGACAGTTTTACGGGTGGAGGAAGCCGGAGTACCCGGAAAGAACCACCGAGCAACGACGAGCAGCTATCAGCTCTCAAACATCGTAACTCTGAACTCTGCACCGCTGCACAGGCAGGTTTAGATTGGTTGAAGACATGCGCACCATCGACGTGCAGTACGCCTCAGTACACAGCGTCATCGTGCCCCCATGTAGGCAATCGGGGTGAAGTGTCTTGCCCAAGGACACAACGCGGTTGCCGCAGGTGGGATTCGAACCGAGGACCCCTCGGCTTGCAGCCTGCACCTCTACCAACTGAGCCACCGCGCCCCCATTTTCCGTCATAAGCCTCCGTCGGGGGATATTCGTTCCAACTGATAACATTCGTGAGGCATCATGATCTTTGGCGTTATTTTTTCATTTATTTCTTTAGTCTCAATATATTTATCAAACCATTTTTTCATATTATTTTCACATATTTCTGAAGCCAGTAAAGCAAACCGCCCCCGATTGGTTTTACTTAAATCAAAGCCAACCAATGGGGCTGCATGGGGTCAGTAAAGCGAACCACTCACTGACTGATTAAAATTCAATGGAAGCCAATCAATAGGGCTTCATCTAATTTGTTTGGACGACACAAACTGAGTTGTGAAAAACAAACTTGGGACATCTCAGACTGAAAAGAATTAATTAGATGAGTGACATTTGTCAGCTTGTTACCGAGTTTAATTATGTACTGAGCTGTGAAAAACACCCCCAGCCCACATATGGATATATACCATGCATGCCCTCCCAAAGTTGGAATGGGCATGCATGGTATATATCCATATGTGGGCTGGGGGTGTTTTACCATGCATGCCCTCCCAAAGTTGGAAGAAAAAAAAATAAGGTTAACCGGGTCGCAAGGGATTTGTATATTCCACATCGTCCCTGCGCGCCTTCGGCGCGCTAAAACCTTTCATTCATCAAGTTGGAATCATTTTCCTCAAAGTCTCTTTGAAAAAGCCAAACCAAGCGAAACGCGTCGAGACAGACGGATTATTTTCTACCTTTGCTGAAGACTGCAACCAATCCAGGTATCTTCTTTAATAGGTAATATCTAATTTTCCAATTTTATTAATTTCATCACTTTCATATTTTATGTATACTTAATTCAACTACTTTCTTTAACAATGGCAAGAAAAGGGCAGAGGCATCAGAGGCAGAGAGTTGCCCAGTCCGGAACTGGCCAGGAACAATCGTTCCAGGCTTATTCTAGGCTGGTTAAGACTTTGTTTCAGGTGCACCACATTGGGCTATTAGAGCACCATTTGGCAAATCGGGATTTCCCGAAACAGCTGGAGAAGAAAGTGGATGAGTTAGGTGGCTTTCTAAAGCCAGCTCTTCCCACCCCACACATTTTTTCTGTTTTTCGACAGATTAGTGTGGGATGGGCCAATCAAACGTTAAATGCTTTAGTTGAGCATTATAAGGTAAATTTAAACCAGTTGAAGTGTAAGATAACTTTGGCTATGCAACCACCTCCTGGACTTGAGAAATAGACTTCAACAGCGCTTCGGCGCGTGCCTTGATCTGGGCTAAAAAGAACTTTAAAAATAAGTTGACAGATAAGACGATTTCGGCCTATGAGTCGTACATTTCGGAACTTCGCCCAGCGTCTGGAGTAAGGAACAATACGGGAGGGAGCAAGCAAACTCCGGCCCGTGTTGTCCCTCTACCCCAACGCGAAAAGCAAAATAAGAAAAGATCAAGGCAAAGCACTTCTCCCTCTTCTTTTCCTTCTACTTCTTCTTTCTCTCAGAGTAAGCGGCTGAATTTGCAAACATCTCCTGTGCATATTGTGACTGAAGATGCTCGCAAATTGAGTAACGCTGTCTCGCCTCGTCTTGCTCCTCTACCTCCTACTCCTCCTCAGCCTTTCTTCTCCGGTTCTCCTAGTGCTCTCACTAGAACTCCTCCTCCTCCTTCTGTTTCTTCTCCTGCTTCTGTTTCTTCTCCCCCTTCTCCTGCCTCTAGTGTGGTTCAACCAGGTATATCGTACTCAGAGAAAGTCAAATCACCGAGCCGCAACTCGGGCCGCTCATTTGATTCTAAATTCTCCCAGTTTCGGCATAAAAGCGGAGTTAATTTTGACAAAAGGAATTGGCGCCTCCCCGATGTTTGTAAAAACATCCTCATGATTGGAAGTTCAAATTTAGGACGCATTGATCGAAATCCCCATCCGGACATCCAGGTGGAGTGTTACCCCGGCGCCAAATTCAATCATCTGCGCTCTATGTTTAAAGGGCACAGGGGCCAGTCCAGTCCCCAAAAAATATTATTAAATATTGGCGTGAATTCTCGAAACGATAATTCTGATCTCGTAGTTAAGCAGTTGCGGAATATGCTTAGCGATATCAGGGTCAAGTTTAGATCAGCAAAAATTTATTTCGCTGAACTAAACTTTTCGCAAAAACTCCCTCAGGCTGAGAGGAGAACCCTGAGCATCATCAACGAAACCATTCGGAAAGTGAAGGACGTTAACGTGATACCAAAAATTGATGACGTGAAGTTTGATGTTGCTCAGGATTTAATCCATTGGACCACGAGAACCGCCAATATTATGTACGATCACTGGTTGAACCACCTAAATTTAAACTAAGTAAAGGCAAAGGTGACAGCCGCCTAACAAATGTGGGATTAGGAACTAATGTGGTTAACCTGTCTGGCACCAATGACCTAACAACCCAAGAGAAATCTCTTTTAGATCGCGGTTTAACTTTTGTACCAGCACCAAAGCCTAAAACTGATAACCAAACAAATTTACTATCATACAACTGTAATTTTCTTAGGCAAATGAAATTAGCCGACCGCTTTAGAAACTCCAGCGGTCGGAAACTTCCTTTTACAGAATCATCTGGTTGGTCACCTCCAGATAGTGAAGTAGATCCCGAAATTATTGAGGCTAGCAAACGAATCATCAAAAAGGTGTTCAGCATGAACATACTCTCCGATAAAGACAATTTAACAGCTGGTGAACGGAGAGCCCTCACGAAACTTCGAAAAAATAAGAAATTAGTAATTAAACCAGCCGACAAAGGTGGGTCGGTAGTTGTTCTATCTCGGGATAATTATATAAAGGAAGCCATGAGACAACTCAGCAATACTAAACATTATAAGAAAATAGATTCACTTATTTGGCCTAGTAATATCGAAAAATTCAATAAGATCTTAAAATTTCTCCTCGACGAAGGTCACATTACCAAAAAACAAATGAAATATTTAACAGCTAAGCTCAGTGCTCAAACAAGACAATTTTATATCCTACCAAAGATCCACAAGGACCGTTCTTCATGGACGGATGACTTAACTCCACCCGGGAGGCCAATTGTATCAGATTGTAATTCGGAATCTTATGCGTTCTCGGAATTAATTGATTATCATCTGAAACCTATAGCAAATAGACATCCGAGTTATCTAAAAAACACACAGGATTTCCTGTCACAAATTTCGAAATTGAAAATATCAAAAAATGCAATTCTGGCTACTTTGGATATCGACAGTATGTATACGAACATTGATATTGATAAAGGTGTTAAATCAGTTAAAAATGCATTTGAAAAATATCCGGATGCGAAACGCCCGGATGAACAAATTTTGGATATTTTAGAGCTGAGCTTAAAAGGTAATGACTTTCAATTCAATGGAGAATGGAGAATATTTTCTACACATAATGGGTTGTCCTATGGGTGAAAGATTCAGTCCTAATTTTGCAAGCATTTATGTAGCGGAATGGGAGGAAAATGCCTTAAGCAAATGTGCAAAGCATCCTCTCGTATATCTCAGATATTTAGACGACATTTTTATTATTTAGGAACATTCAAAAGAAGATTTTGATGAATTTTTAGAAATTTTGAACAATCACGATCCAAATATTAAATTGAAAGCTACTATCAGTGAAAATTCTGTTGATTTTCTCGATGTGACCGTGTTTAAAGGCAAGCAATTTCAGGCGTCCCGTCATTTAGATTATAAAGTATATTTTAAACCAACTGATTCACATCAATTGTTGCACACAAAATCATTTCATCCTCAACATACATTTAAAGGTATCATCAAATCACAGCTCGTTCGTTTCCACCGCAATTCAAGTGATAATGTAAATTTCAATGAGGCTTGTTCTACTCTATTTGGCGCCCTCAGATCGAGAGGGTACTCGCTGCGCCTTTTGCGTAGCCTGAAATCCCAAACCCTGAAAAAGCTCGAAAGTCCAGCTGAAACTACCGACTTCGAACCACTGAAGATTGAACACAACAGACCGTTGCAAAATAGTAGTGGCGCGGTATTTAATTGCAAAAAGCCTCGTTGTAGACTGCATACTTTTATGCCTGATCAGAAAGAGGAATTTTCCTCCGAACAAACGAAAAATCATTATCAGATCCGTAACCCCCTCCATGGTTATTCACCAAACATTATTTACCTTATCACTTGTAAGCGATGTCGGAAACAGTATGTTGGTCAAAGTCAAAATCCTTTCCGAGAACGTGCTACTAGACACAAACAGGATATAAAACATAATGCTGATGCCCCAGTAGCACAACATTTTAACCTTCCTGGCCATTCTTTGGACGATTTCGAAATCCACCCAATTGAACAACCACCAATTAAAGACACATTAGAAGAAACGGATGAATTTAGAAAAAACGTGAAGCTTTTTTGGATCAATACGCTTCAAACCCTCTGGCCATTTGGTATGAACATATCAGAGGGCGAATGCGAAAGGGGATCCATCATTCCTTTCACTTTAACGTACAACAGAATGAATATCGAAATAGCAAAAATGTTAAAAGATGAATTCAATTTTACCAATGCTAAATTAAATGAACCTTTGAATCTTCGACCTGTCATCGCCTATAAGAAAAACAAAAGCTTGCGTAACATCCTTGTAAGGACTAAATTAGAGCCCATCAATGAATAACATCAATTTTTGCCAGTCAGTTTAACCAGTTCCTAAGCTCATCACTTAGTTTAAATCAATTTTATGTAATTTTTTGTCATGTTTGAAACCCATCAGGGTTCAGTAAATGAAATACTGAATGTATATACCACAGTTCAAGAATTCATCACCAAAGACCTCCAAGTGGAAGGGAATACTGCAGCAAGTATCGTGGGAAGAATTGCCAATGCACATAGATTGCCATCCTTTAATTTCTTGAATAAGCAGCCTCCACCTCCTAAGCCTATCATAGTGAGACTAGGTAATGACAGAGGCAAACAGACCATACTTAATGCAACTGCATCAGGAAATCCGTACGGACTGATTTATCGCCTGTTCTGAAGAAGGAAAGAGGAAGGTTCTCAGGCATAGCCTACAAGTTGAGGACAGAGAAGGGCTCCAAAACCAGAATCCGTGTTGTTGGTGTTCGAGTAATCTTGGAAGTAATGGAAAGGGGAGGGAGACAATGGAAAGAATTCACAGAGTAGACACTTTGACCAATTTCTACTCACCAGTGACATATGTGATGAACATGTGCAAGTTTCTTGTATATTGAGTAAGTATGAAGTGTGAACCTCCATAAAAGGAAAGAAAATCAAAGAATTGGTATCATTGTTGCAATTTTAACAGCATTGACCCCCCCCCCCTCCCCACCACAACCCCATCAACAACCGTTAATTGCTTTGCATTGCTTTGCAGTAGTCCTGTGTTGTGCTATGTATGGATTCTCTTACTCATACAGCCGACCACTTACAGCCATAACTGTTATAGTCATGCAATTATGTTTTGAGTAGCTACATAGATTAAATTGGACCCTGATCAATGCAATAACAGATATAACAGATATAACTATGACTTAACAAAAAATATTTTGAATACAACTGTAAAAAGAGTATATTTATGCAAATTAATGGCACATTGCTGGTTTTTGATGTGGCTGTGGAGAGTGAGGTTGTGCTGGCCACAATTTCGACTTCCTCATCCCCATCAACAACTGATACTTGTCCTTCAGTAATCATGTACTGTTGCTATATGTGGATTCATTGGCTCCGACAAAACTTATTTGGATACAACTGTAATGAAAATATATTCCTCAGTCCCATCAACAACTGCTAGTTGTCCTTCGGGAGTCCTTCAGTAATCATGTACTGTTGATATGTGTTGATTCATTGGCTCCGACAAACTTATTTTGGGGACAACTGTAATGAACGTATATTCCTCAGCCCCATCAACAACTGCTAGTTGTCCCTCAGTATTCATGTAATGTTGTTATTTGTGGATTCATTGGCTCCGACAAAACTTATTTTGGGTCCAACTGTAATGAAAGTATATTTATACAAATTACTGGTTCCTGATGTGGCTGTGGAGGGTGAGGTTGTGTTGGCCACAACTTTGCCAACCGCAACCCCACCAGCAACCGGTGACTCCCGTGAAGTGGCCCCGCACTGTTGCTACATGTGGATTCACTGGCTTGCCACTTAACGTAATCGATTTGGGGTACAACTGTACTTAGAGTATGTTTATACAAATTACAGGTAAATTTTTGGTCTCTATATTTGTTTGTGGAGGGTGAGATTGTGTTGTCCGCAACTTTAACCCCCCCCCCCTCCACCCCAAAACAGCCTCATCAATGAAAGTATATTCCTCAGCCCCATCAACAACTGCTAGTTGTCCTTCAGTAGTCCTTCAGTAATCATGTACTGTTGCTATATGTTGATTCATTGCATTGGCAAATGAAAGTATAGTCTTCATCCCATCAACAACTGCTAGTTGTCCTTCAGTAGCCCTTCAGTAATAATGTACTGTTGCTATATGTTGATTCATTTGCCCCGACAAACTTATTTTGGGTACAACTGCAATGAACGTCCTCAGCCCATCAACAATTGCTAGTAGTCCTTCAGAATTCATGTACTGTTGTTATTTGTGGATTCATTGGCTTCGACAAAGCTTATTTTGGGTACAACTATAATGAAAGTATATTTATATAAATTACTGATTCCTGGTGTGGCTGTGGAGGGTGAGGTTGTGTTGGACACAACTTCGCCCTCCGCAGCCCCACCAGCAATTGGTGACTGCCTTGCGTGGTCCTGTACTGTTGCTATATGTGGATTCACTGGCTTACCGAAACCGATTTTGGGTACAACTGTACTGAGGGTATATTTATACAATTTACAGGTAAATGTTTGGTCTTTATATATTTGTCTGCGGGGGGTGAGGTTGTGTTGGCCACATGTTTACCCCCTCCCCTCTCCACTCTAGATAACACAGCCCCAACAATGAACGTATATTCCTCAGCCCCAACAACTGCTAGTGCTAGTTGTTCTTCAGCAATCAAGTACTGCTGCTATTTGTTGATTCATTTGCTCCCGCAAACTTATTTTTGGTACAGCTGTAATGAAAGTATATTCCTCAGACCCATCAACAACTGTTAGTTGTCCTTCAGTATTGTTGTTGTAATGTTGCTATATGTGGATTCACTGGCTTACCGAAACCGATTTTGGGTACAACTGTACTGAGGGTATATTTATATAATTTACCGGTAAATGTTTGGTCTTTATATTTGTCTGCGGGGGTGAGGTTGTGTTGGCCACAAGTTTACCCCCCCCCCCCCCTCCCCACTCTAACACAACCCCAACAATGAAAGTATATTCCTCAGCCCCAACAACTGCTAGTGCTAGTTGTTCTTCAGTAATCAGGTATGTAGATTCATTTGCTCCGGTAAACTTATTTTTGGTACAACTGTAATGAAAGTATATTCCTCAGACCCATCAACAACTGCTAGTTGTCCTTCAGTATTGTTGCTATATGCTGATTCATTGGCTCCGGAAAACTTATTTTTGGTACAACTGTAATAAAAGTATATTCCTCAGCCCCATCAACAACTGCTAGTTGTCCTTCAGTATTCATGAACTGTTGTTATTTGTGGATTCATTGGCTCCGGTGAAACTTATTTTGGGGACAACTATAATGAAAGTATATTTATACAAATTTCTAATTCCTGGTGTGGCTGTGGACGGTGAGGTTGTGTTTTCCACAACTTCGCCCTATGCAGCTCCACCAGCAACTAGTGACTGCCTCGATTCACTAGCTTACCACTTAATGAAACCTACTTTGGGTACAAATGTACTGCGAGTATATTTATATTTATATAAATTTCAGGTAAATATTTTGGTATTTATATTTGTCTGTGGAGGGTGAGGTTGTGTTGGCCACAACCTTACCCCCACCCCAACATTGAAAGTATATTCCTCAGCCCCATCAGCAACTTCTAGCTATATGTGGATTCCCTGGCTGACCACTTAACGAAACCTATTTTTTATACAAATGCACTGAGAGTATATTTATTTATACAAATTATAGGTAATTTTTTGGTCTTTATATTTGTCTGTGGAGGGTGAGGTTGTGTTGACCACAACTTTACCCCCACCCCCACCCTCAACAATGAAAGTATATTCCTCAGCCCCATCAACAACTGCTAGCTGTCCTTTAGTAGTACTTCAGTAATCATGTACTGTTGCTATAAATTGATTGATTGGCTCCGGTAAACTTATTTTGGGTACAACTGTAATGAAAGTATGTTCTTCAGCCCTATCAACAACTGCTAGTTGTCCTTCAGTATTCATGAACAGTCGTTATATGTGAATTTATTGGCTCCGACACAACCGTAATGAAAGTATATTTATACAAATTACTGATTCCTGGTGTGGCTGTGGAGGGTGAGGTTGTGTTGGCCACAACTTCGCCCCCTCAGCAACTGATGATTGCCTTGCAGTGGTTCTGCACTGTTGCTTTAGGTGGATTCCCTGGCATACCACTTAACGAAACCTATCAACAACTGCTAGTTGTCCTTCAGTATTCATGAACAGTCGTTATATGTGAATTTATTGGCTCCGACAAAACTTATTTTGGATACAACCGTAAAGAAAATATATTTATACAAATTACTGATTCCTGATGTGGTTGTGGAGGGTGAGGTTGTGTTGGCCACAACTTCGCCCTCCTCAGCCTCACCAGCAACTGGTGATTGCCTTGCAGTGGTTCTGCACTGTTGCTTTAAGTGGATTCCCTGGCATACCACTTAACGAAACCTATTTTGGGTACGACTGTACTGAGAGTATATTTATACAAATTACGGGTAAATTTTTGGTCCTTATATTTGTCTGTGGAGGGTGAGATTGTGTTGGCCACAACTTTACCCTCCCCCCACCCCTTCCCACAGACTCATTAACAACCGTTAATTGTCTTGCAGTAGTTCTGTGTTGTGCTGTGTATGGATTCTCCAGTTCATATGGCCGACCACTCACATCCGTGACTGTTATAGCCATGCAATTATGCTTTGAGTTGCTCTATAGATTAAATTGGTCCCTGATCAATGCAAGTGTCCTTATAACAGACATACAGATTGTGCTGGCCACATCGTTACCCCCCCCCCCCCCCCCCACCACCACCACCACAGACCCATCAACAACCGTTAATTGTCTTGCAGTAGTCGTGTGTTGTGCTATGTGTGCATTCTCTAGTTCATATATATAACCGACCACTCACAGCCATAACTGTAAAAGTCATGCAATTGTGATTTGAGTAGCTCTGCAGATTGAATTGGCCCCTGATCAATGCAAGTGTTCTTATAAGAGACATAACTATGACTTAACAAAACCAATTTGGAGTACAGCTGTCAAGAGATTATATTTATGCAAAATATTGGCACGTGGCTGGTTTTTGATGTGGCTGTTGTAGAGTGAGGTTGTGTTGTTCACAATTTCACCTTCCTCAGCTCCATCAACACTGCTGTTTGCCCTTCAGTAGTTTGTATTGTTGTTATATGTGGATTCATCGGCTCCCACAGCTAACTATTCACAGCCATATGTTGTGAAATTCAAGTTATAATTCTTGCTGAGGTTCTTATCGATCAGATTGGTTCCTGTATTTGGGTATAATGTAATATGAGAGTTTTTTTGTACAAATTGCTGGTACATAACTGGTTTTGATATGGCAGTGGACTGTAAGAGCTGATCAGTGCCAGTGGAAGTGCTCTTACTCAACAAAAATTACATTACCTATCTTGGGCACAAGTGTAATGACAGTATATTCATACTAACTGCTGGTTGCTGATATAGCCATATGTAGTCGCAACAGATGGGATTGCCATAGAGTCGATAGTTGGTGCATGTGTTCTTATCAAACATAACTTTGACTTAACTAAACCTAATTTGGGTACAACTGTAATGAAAGTATATTTATACAAATTACTGATTTCTGATGTGGCTGTGGAGGGTGAGGTTGTGTTGACCACAGCTTTAGCCTCCGCAGCCCCACCAGCAACTGGTGATTGCCTTGCGTGGTCCTCCATTGTTGGCCCATGATCAATGCAAGTGTTCCTATAACGGATATAACTGTGACTTAACAAAATATATTTTGAATACAACGGTAATGAGAGTATATTTATGCAAATTACTGGCTTTTGATATGGCTGTGGAGAGTGGGGTTGTGTCGGTCACAATTTCATCTTCCACAACCCCATCAACAACAGCTAGTTGTCTTTTCGTAGTCATGTATTGTTACTATATGTGGATTCATTGGCTCCGACAAAACTTATTTTGGGTACAACTCGCCTTTCCTTGTACAATCCCGTAACTTCTTGAACCATCATTAATATCATTAATATTGTCGGTCTCGGCACAGTCACTAACACATTAACACACTGAAGTTTTTTTGTTTCTCAGTGTTCATCTCATCCGACCTCAGTGATCGCAGCTCAGTCATCACTGTCGTTACAGCTTAGAAAAACAAAACCAAAAAATCCTCAACCCATTGATACTTTCTCCAGCATTTTATTGTTTCTGTACACATATTGCCTCACACTTTTCCACTTTTTATGTGAAGCTCACTGAACCAATAATAACAACCATGCGAATACAGTTAGTTTCGTCGTGAGCTCAACTGCCCAAAGCTAAGACACGCATTGTAATCTTCAGCAATTGAAAATGTGTGTCACCAGTTGACTGTCTTATCTTCGACACAGTCGTGTGTTTTCATTCGACAGTGAAGCCCGTGCAGCTCCTTCAGAATAAGAATGACAGTTGATGCTCGGATTGTCAAACATACAGCAAATTGACCCCTTCAAGTCCTTCGTGGCCTCTTGTTAATTTATGAGAGATAGATGTGCCTATATGTAACCTGTAGTCTGAACAATAGCCCCATCCAGACTGTACTTCACCACTGACACACAACTGAACATTGGCCTGAAAAATGTTGTAACGTTAGGACACTATTGCTTTGAGCACCCAACTTAGCTGGTTCATCTCAGATTATTTTGATTTTTATTCATATATCTTTTGTCTATAATAACCTTTAGATTTTTTCTTTTATATATGTTATTCATCGCTGAATGTGCCAGAAGAAGTCAAAATAGAAAACACACCTGTAATGTAAAGAGTATGCTTATCAACAACTTCCGAAGGCCGACCATTGCCAGCTTCATTATAACGGCTATAAACAATAAGATTAAAAATGGCGGGCCCAAATAGTGTAACCCTAGATGAGATACAAACTGATAGTCGGTACGATCTTTCAAAACTCTTCAGTCAAAACCAAAATAATGATGACGGTGATTTAGATAACCTTTTATCTTCAGTTGGTGACTGTACATATTATTCCCCGGAACAGTACAGAAACCTAGTGGCTGTCATACAAAATCCATTATCGCTTTTCCATATCAATTGTCAGGGTATAAATGCGCATTGGGACTCCCTAATCAGTCTTCTGGGGAACCTTCGAAATAATAATGAAAGCTTTCATATTATAGGACTTACGGAAATTTCTAAGGTACCAGACAACGTTGACTTCGAACTTAATGGTTACCACCCACTTCTGATCAAAACGCGTCCCGGCCATAATGATGGCAGAGGGGGTGTTGGCTTGTTCATAAAAAAACACTTTAAAGTACAAAATACGTAACGATCTCACTGTTTTTATACCTCATGTGTTTGAGTCTCTCTTTGTGGAGATATTAAATAATCATCGATCATTTGTGGTTGGTGTGATATATAGACCAAATACCCCTCCCAAAGCTGATCTCGATAGGTATACTTCTTCACTATTCCAGATTATTGAAAAAATAAACCAGGAACACAGAACGTCTTATATTATGGGAGACATGAACATTGATTTGTTAAAATTTCAAACCCATCCTAAAACAACTGAATATATAGACACCATAATCAGCCAAGGCTTTCTTCCGCTCATCACAAAACCAACTCGTGTAACAGAACACTCTGCTACCTTAATAGACCATATCCTATCCAACAGTCCATCAACTAATTACAGAACTGGAGTAGTTATTACAGATCTGGCCGACCATTTTGGTACATTTTATTGCCAATTAAATCCGACGAAGAAAGAAAGCAAAACACACAATATGAAACGTATTTTCAATAGCTGTAACTGGAGAACATTTAAACACTTACTGATCGAAACTGATTTCTCATCGGTACTGGACTCGACTTGTTTAAATGAAGCATACAATATTTTAATCGACTAAAACCTTGTTGCATTCAACACGGCATTTCCTCTAAAAAAAAAAGTAGCCCAAAACAATAAATATATAAAGCAGCAACCCTGGATGACAAAAGGTCTTTTACAATCTAGCCTAAATAAAGAAAAACTATTCCGAAAAAAGCTAAAAACCCCGACTGAACAAAATAAAAAGAAATACAAGATGTTTTGTGACATATTCAACAAAGTAAAGCGGAAGAGTAAAGCTATGTATTATGAAAACATCCCATTTATCAACAAGAATGACATGAAAAAAACCTGCGAAATTCTAAAGAGTGCAATTCATAAATCTCCCAATCAATTGCTAGCTCCCACGAACTTCCTGGTGAATAACGATGAGACCAGTGACCCTAACGACATCGCGAACCATTTCAATGATTATTTTTCAAAAATCGGCCAAAAAACTTCTGAGCAAATCCCCAATACCAAGTAGAGTACACAGATTACATGACGAGGCCAAATACAAGTAGTTTATTCATGGCTCCAACATCACTTGCTGAATTAATTTCAATAACGAATTTAATGAAACCCAAAACGAGTGCCGATTGTGATGGCTTATCTACCGAACTTTTAAAAAATTCGATTCATGAAATTGCAGGAGTTTTGGCCCATGTTATAAATCTATCGCTTTCCAGCGGAATTGTCCCCGAGAAAATGAAAATTGCCAAAATTGTGCCAATCTTTAAATCAGGAGACCCTCAGAACTTCAAGAATTACAGGCCTATTAGCATATTTCCCACATTCCCAAAACCGATCGAGAGAACTATTCTAGAAAGATTAACAAGCTTCCTAAGTACGATATCCTGTACGAGCCCCAGTATGGCTGTAGGAAAAACCATTCAACTATACACCCCGTACTACAACTTCTCCATAGTATTGCAAACAATAACGACAAGGCAACGAAAGATTGCACCCTATCGATATTCCTAGACTTATCAAAGGTATTTGATACTATTAGCCACACCATTTTATTGAAAAAACTAGAGTATTATGGTGTTAGGGACCTTTCCAACAACTGGTTTCAGAGTTATTTAGATCGACGAGTGCAATACGTCACTTATGACGGAAGCAGTTCTGGGTTCGCGAACACTGAGTGTGGTGTTCCGCAAGGATCAATCTTAGGCCCTTTTCTTTTTTTAATTTATGTAAACGATTTTAGTGCCGTCACACAGCTAGATCTCTTGTCCTTTGCTGATGACACTACAGTTCGTACTTCTCACTATTGTCTTGAATCGCTTTTCAATGTTGTGAACCGCGAGATTTCTAAGTTAACAGATTGGTGCGCTGCAAACCACCTTGTTTTGAATGCCCAAAAAACTAGGTATATGCTGTTCAGCCCACCAAATAAAATATACAATACAAATGATAGACGCTTGAGTGTCTACAGCCAGGAAATCGCGTTGGCGGACACAAATGGCGAGTCCGTGATAAAGTTTCTTGGCATATACCTGGACAAAAACCTTAAATATAGGTTTCACATCTCTAATATATGAACCAAAGTATCGAGAGCACTTTACGTAATGAACAAGGCAAAACATATCCTACCATACTCTGCCCTTAAAACTCTGTACTTTTCACTAACACACAGTCACCTGCAATACGGAATCGAAATATGGGGTCATAGTAATGCCGCTCCCAGATTATTCTCACTTCAAAAGCGAGCAATCCGCCTGATTAATAATAAAAAATATAATTGCTACAATGATCCGCTGTTTAAAAAGTGTAGAATATTAAAACTGAAAGACCTCTACAAGTTGAATTTATCCTTATTTATTTTTGACTGGCACCACTCTAATTTACCAAAAAAGTTTGAAAACCTCTTTAATATTAATATATATCCAACAGGCATGGAAACAAGGCAAAGAGGCCTGTTGCAGTGTGGTAAACCAAGGACCAATTTTTCGGCTCAGTTACCAAAGTACGCTTTTCTGAAAGTATGGAATGAGCTCGATAGAACTTTAAGAGAAACTCCCACTAGAGGATCATTCAAGAAGAAACTTTTCATGACAATTTTAAATTCATACTCTTCAAGCGTAACATGCAATAATCCCCACTGTAACGATTGTAGACGCCATTGAATGTTGGATCAATGATAAGGTCGGGTGTCTTCCATGACTTATTTATTGATCTATTTGTATCTCATCTACCCATTTATTCTTCTATCCCATTATCCCAATCCCATTATTCTTATCTCATCATCCCGTTGCATATAAGGAACTGTTTAGAGTTCAACATTGTTATTATAATTAATTTCTATAGAACCATAGAGCTTCTTCTGACACATCCTCAACACATTTATGTTTACGTTATTGGCGACAGCAGGTAGACGGCCAATCTGGCCATGCTTTCTCCTAACAGACTATTATTATAATTACTTACATTTACAGATTTTCACAATTATTGTACTATAATATTCTGTTGAATAAACTTTACTTACTTACTTACTTACTTTGACTCAGCTACGTACCCCATTAGTCTATTTCTGTAGATAAACGAGTTTCCAGGTTAAAAATGGTGGCTAAATGTGAATGTGATAGTGGGTATCCCTAACCCTATGTGCTAATATGATATTATTATGGTTATCAAGCTGGGTTGTGGTTAACTTTAGAAGACAAATATGGCACGGTGCAAGTATTGTTCATCAGTCAAGATAAACATAATTGACACACTATTATACGAAATAAGTCCTCGATGTGTCGACAGTTTGGGACTCTTAAGTTATTTAGGTTATCGGTGTGCCAACCCTTACTGTGGAGTGTAACAGTCAGGACAGTATGGGTTGTCACACTGATAGCTTTCTTGATATCAGGACAGAAGTTTTGTTTTTAACTTCTCTTTAAATTCTTTTCTATTTTCTATGTTTCACACTTCTGGGTCCAGGTCGTTCCAGATTTTCGGAAAGGCATATGAGGGCAGCCTATCTAAAGCCTTTGTTCGGGTTTTGTTGATACGTACCAGTCCTGATTACCTTGTACTCATGTGTGATTGAGGGATTGGGGAAGTAAAATAATGTTCGAAAGATTCAGGAAGTTTTCCATGTTTCCAATCAAACATAAATAAACAGGCATGTAGTTTGTACAAGTCGGTGACCTTCAATATTTTATCTTTTATGAACAATGGGTCTGCATGGGAATTATACTTTTTGTTGTTTAATATTCGAAGTGGGCGTTTCTGTATTCTTAGTAATTTATTGATTCCGCTTGAGTTTCCCCATATTTGAATCCCGTATACCAAGTGGCAGTGGACCAAAGAGTAATAGAGCATCTTCATGACATGTTGTGGTAGTAGTTTTTTTGCTCTGTTTAAAATATAATTTGCCCATCCAATCTTAGAACAAATGTTTGATATTTGAGTTTGATAAGACAAGTGTTGATCAATATGAATACCTAAACAATTTAGAGATTTATCTTCTTTATTTGAACCCACCTTTTTTAATTTTTGACCATTCATGAAAATATCAGGGTGATTGCAACTTTTAGTTTTATGGTTTGGATTAATGATAATGTATTTTGTTTTGTTGGCGTTCAGTGCGAGTTGATTTGCCGAACACCACTCATATAGATTATTGAGTTCATGGTTAAAATGGGTATCTATGGATTTGGTATAAGGGAATGAGTCATGGGCAGTTGTGTCATCCGCAAATGACAAAAGATCAAGAGTTGTAGAACGAGTGATGTCATTTATATATAATAGGAATAAGGCTGGACCAAGAACTGAACCCTGTGGGACCCCACATGCTAATTCGGTGAGTTCAGATTTTGATCGCCATATTGAACATATTGCGATCTATTCGAAAGATAGCTTTTAAACCACTTGTTACTGATGCCTCTGAATCCATACTTTTCCATTTTTGTTATCAATATGTTGTGGTTTATTGTGTCGAATGACTTGGAGACGTCCAGAAATGCTGCTAGTGTGTTGTTTTTACTGCCCTTGTTATTTTCAGAACCTATAATTTTCAGTAATTGCATTACTAAATGTATGGTAGAATGCTTTTTCCGAAATCCGTATTGATGGCGATATAAGATATGCGATGTTTCGAGGTATTTCATGATTCTGTTGCACATGAGCTTTTCTAATACTTTAGAAAAGCCTGGTAAAATACTTATCGGTCTATAATTATTAAATATGTGCTCGTCTCCACTTTTAAAAATCGGAATAACTCTTGCTATCTTCATCCTATCAGGGACAATACCGCGGATAAAGGACATATTAATGATGTGGGTCAGAGGAGGAGCTATTACATTAATCGAGCGTTTCAGGAGGTTAGTGGTGATGCCGCCACAATCCTCACTATTTTTAGGCTTAAGTGAATTAATAACAGAAAATACCCCGTATTCAGTTGTTGGCGTTATGAAAAAACTGTTTGGTTCTTTACTGTCCATGAAGTCCAGAAAATTTTTCTGGGATACATTTATTTGTTCGCTAGTACGTTTCCCTATGCTCTCGAAAAAGTCGTTGAATTCCTGTACTATTTCCGCTGGATCATCTATTTCTTTATTATTTTCAATTACGAAGGATTGCGGCAATGTGGCTGTGTGGTTTGTTCTAAGTAGGGCATCATTAATAATTTGCCACGTTCTGCGTAAATTACCTGTATTTTCTGATAGTGTGTTAGAGTAGTACATTGTTTTACTATATATAGTCATGTACAACTATTTCTATCCCCCTAGTTGCGCATGCGTGAAAAACAGAGCTATCTTCATTATCCAATTTACTATAGAGGTCAATGGGAGAAAGCAATAAAACTTCATTTTTCATCCATATTTGCTTTTCAATAAAATTCGCGTACATATGGTCAAATAGTTTAGGTCATCCTCTTTAAAGTGATGTTTAATACTCATTGCTAGACAAAATTCTTCATGTTTCTATTTTTGTTTTAAATATCTTATTTTATCTGTGTGCATTTCCTTATGAATTTATGAAAAAAGGCCGACTGGGGTAGCTTTAAAGTTAAAAATATATATTGACCATCAATAGCATGCATTCCGCGTACATCATTCGGAATAAAGTAAACTTTAAATTATTTGATTCTATAAAAATATTTCAATTATGGTTTTGTTTTAATGTTTCCATTTCACTTTGAAAATAGTGATTTTTATATTTATGCGATTTCAACAGACGATTCTCCACGGCTAATATTGTCTTCACTGACGTGAATGAAAGGACTTGAAAGCTCCATCATTTCTATTGACTCGTTGATATAAGTGTTTAATTTTGCATTGAACACAATGTATGTGATTTTAACAATTTAGAATTAATAACTTTGCTGACGGTGTACAGGTTTAGAACAATTAGGTTAACCTGAAGTTGACAGCTAATTGGAAAAACTTTGATGTGGGTATTTTTTTTTAACATCTACTCAATGTCAGGTTTCTAATTATTATAAAACCAGTACATCTTCAGAACCACTGCACTCCCGCCTCTGCCCCTTTTTGTAAGAGCATTGCGCATCTCTTATCCCAACCCGATAGGATTACAATGCAGGCCTGCCCACGAACCAGGGAAGTTCGGGTCTTCTTTCTGGTGGTCCCCAAAAGGGGTCGTTGTTGTTTCCTTCAAAGACGTCCTACCAAACAGACAGCCTGAGGCAGATTATACTTGCCAGTGATGGCCATCACTCAATATCATCTCCGAAGTGGCAAACTATACTTGCCTGAAAATTCAGATCGACTGCACCCTCGGGGAGAGGTAGTACCTTTGTGAGAGGACCCAACCTCTCACACTGGTCCTCACCCGAGGGTTCAACCGACATCAGTCAAAGAGACCATCACGCCACAACCGGTGACAGCTGCCGAGTACCTGAACCTGTCCCTCCCTCAACACGAGTAGACATGTGGAAATTAGTCATTTACAGTCACTGAGGGTCGAAAGGGGCTTGTTCCCCATACCGCCCCTGCGCGCCTTCGCCGCGTTAAACCATTCCATTCCAACCACTGCACCCTAGGGGAGAGGTAGTACCTTTGTGAGAGGACCCAGCCTCTCACACTGGTCCTCACCCGAGGGTTCGACCGGCATCAGCCAAAGAGACCATCATGCCGCAACCGGTGACACCTGCCGAGTACCTGAGCCCGTTCCTCCTCCAACGCGCCTAGACATGTGAGAATTGATCATCTACAGTCATTTGGGGTCGAAAGGGGTTTGTTCCCCATACCGTCCCTGCGCGCCTTCGGCGCGCGAAACCATTCCTTTCCAGGTGATAGTTGAATGAATTCAGTTCTTTCATAACTGAATATATAAAACCTGAGCCATGGCAGAGCCATGGCAGAGCCATGGCAGTTACAATGCAGGCCTGTCCCCGAACCAGGGTAGTTCGGATCTTCTTTCTGGCGGTCCCCGAAAGGGGTCGTTGTTGTTGTCAAAGAGTCCAACAAAGCAGAGACAGACTGAGGCAGATTATACTTGCCAGTGATGGCCATCATTCAAAATCATCCTCGAAGTGGCAGACTTTACTTGCCTGAAATCCTATCTACTCGCCTGAAAACCTAGAACCACTGCACCCTCGGGGAGAGGTAGTACCTTTGTGAGAGGACCCAACCTCTCACACTGGTCCTCACCCGAGGGTTCAACCGACATCAGCCAAAGAGACCATCACGCCGCAACCGGTGACACCTGCCGAGTACCTGAGCCCTTTCCTCCTCCAACACGCCTAGACATGTGAGAATTGATCATCTACAGTCATTTGGGGTCGAAAGGGGCTTGTTTTCCATACCGTCCCCGCGCGCCTTCGGCGCGCGAAACCATTCCTTTCCAGGTGATAGTTGAATGAATTCAGTTCTTTCATAACTGAATATATAAACCCTGAGCCATGGCAGTTACAATGCAGGCCTGCCCCCGAACCAGGGTAGTTCGGGTCTTCTTTCTGGCGGTCCCCGAAAGGGGTCGTTGTTGTTGTCAAAGAGTCCAACAAAGCAGAGACAGACTGAGGCAGATTATACTTGCCAGTGATGGCCATCACTCAAAATCATCCTCGAAGTGGCAGACTTTACTTGCCTGAAATCCTATCTACTCGCCTGAAAACCTAGAACCACTGCACCCTCGGGGAGAGGTAGTACCTTTGTGAGAGGACCCAACCTCTCACACTGGTCCTCACCCGAGGCTTCAACCGACATCAGCCAAAGAGACCATCACGCCGCAACCGGTCACACCTGTCGAGTACCTGAGCCCGTTCCTCCTTCAACACGCCTAGACATGTGAGAATTGATCATCTACAGTCATTTAGGGTCGAAAGGGGCTTGTTTCTCATACCGTCCCTGCGCGCCTTCGGCGCGCGAAACCATTCCTTTCGAGAAGAGCGGTCACTCCGTCTTCATAAAAAGACTGACTGGAAAAAAATTATCAGAAGGAGAAAAACTTCCTCGAACTGAACGCGTTATATCTACAAGAAGAAATGTTTTACCTTCAACGTAAAAAGTTGAAAGATTCATAACATACAAGAAAAACAAAACGGTGAGTTCATTATTACTTATCTTCTCTAAGGATGTCGAAGTGAGTGGAGCCCAGGCCCGAAACCAGACTTTACCTTGGTGGGGAAGGGGGAGAGTGGTTTTGTAGGAATCCACGCCAATTAACCGACTGTAAAATAGCATTTAGCGCTACTCCATTTTGGGGGAATATTCTCAACCCATGCATAAATAGTTTGTTTATTTTATTTTGGTCTTAAGTTTGCTACAGTTTCTACGAAGATTCCATTATGGCAAATATATGCCCCCCACCATCGCCCCTCCCCCGCGTATTCCTATATAATTCGATATAATGTGCAGCAATTCACGAAAACATTTTTCTATTTTATTTTATTACTATGTGTATGGCAGATCTGACTGTAACATATATACTTTTTGGGGAAATATTTGGTGGATAAAAGTTTATTTCCATTGTAACATACGTTGTAACATACGCCAATTTTTTGTTAATGGAAACCCGTTTGCCTGACGATAAGTTGACGTGTTGGCAGTTTATGGTGTGATAAACCCTTATAACATAAAGTACTATAAATTGTTTTTTTCTTCTCTTGTCTCGGCAACAATAACTGTAGTACAAATAATATGTCGGCTATCCTGCCATTGATGAACTGAAAATATGCTTCTCAATTTTAAAAAGAATAAGTAAAAAGCACATGGAAATACTAGCATTTAAAATTTTCATTTCCATTTTACTTGAACGCTTTTTAAAATTTCGAAGCAAATTCTCAGTTTAATGATAAGTCTTCTCCACCATCATGCCGTCCCATTACGTGCACATTGCATACAAAACCGCACTTGTTAATACCCCATCGTTTGTGCAGAAACGACCGGGTATGAAAAGCTGTTTTAGTGCGGTCACCTGAGAAGGATTACATAACCAATTAATGTTTCGCGAGAAAAATCTTTCAGAGACTGTCCTTGGTTAGCAATTATATTGTTCAGTCAGAAAATTTCTAAAACCTACATTTAATAAAATATTCAGATACAAATGCCATATCTTTCATTTCCAGAACTCTGTACTGCGGTTTTATATAGGAATTGAAAAAATCCGTTCGTTAATTCGTGAGATTTTCGATTTATTTTCATATTAAAATAAAAGTTTCGCTGATATATTCATATTCATATTCATAATTTTATTCATTGATTGAATATATACACCGTGGGCAGTATGCCCATTGGTGGGAACAAAACATTGACATGATATAAATTGTGTTGCACATGTCGCCATATACTACAGCAGGACATAATAGTTTAAACCAATAAATGAACAACCTCGCCATCCGAATACAGATTCTAAACACCAATCATTTTACCATATCTCAAGTACTAGTTTGGGCCACTAATTTCATATAGGCTATAGAATATACTCCTGTGAATTAAATGAAAAATATTTCGGGCCATCAAATTATTACTCTGGCGAACAGCAAACTCCCACATTGGCATTGAATAAGACATTTTTGACACCCTTACTCATTACTGGCACTTAATCTGTCATATCTTGTCCGATAGAGCTCAATGAGCTATGTCAAACAATATATAGCAGGATAAATGCTCAGTTTATCATCAGAAGACGACAAATGACCCCACTCCCATCAACAACACACTCCAGTTAATTGAACACCCCGTTCTGACGAAGTGGCCATTCAAGTAAGAGGGCTCTTCTATATCTCTGGAACGAATGATAAACCTCATTCCCAGTGTATTCATTCCATTGACGGTTACAGGTATAATTCTCACATACAGATTTGTCCTACCGCTGTCGATTGGACAGTGGCCGTAGGCACCCTCCCCCCGACAGCAGCAGAACAAACCCATATAGTTTTGATTGCCATACACATATATTTTAAATTTCCGTTTACCCATCGTCTAATTTGGTAAATCTGGGTGTATTTTTCGAACTATAGACATACAAGTTGCACAAGGACCCATTTGCAGTGTACTGTTGATATCACATAGCCAGCCACTTTAGATTTCAGAAAGATCTCCAAGAGGAGGCGGTACAATGCACGCATGAACCTGCACACATATACATACGTATATATATATGTATGCACATACATGCATACACATTTTCTTTTAATACTTATGGTACACGCACTGACACACACACACACATCGGTTTGTGCTTGTCCCGCGGCTTACTTTCACCTTACCTCGAAAATCGCTTTTGGTCGAAAGGATACATAGTCCTTTCTGCGAAAAAAAAAAAAAAAAAAAAAAAAAATGACACGTGATCTGCGAAATTCTCATTTTTTTGGCCAAATTTATCACACAAAATAACGTGATTTACTGAACCGATTTTCACCTTTAAAGATTTTATTTGATATACAAAATACCCAAACAAAATGTATCAGGTACAAAAAAAGATCCAATCAACACTGATTGGTGAGTCGACGTCTTACATTATGTAATTACACATAACACACTCAGTCGATTTTTGGATAATTTTTTCGTATGGAGTGTACACGTAATGCATAAACTGAAAATGGTCATTTGAATAGAATTCGTCTTGTTGGGGTGACTATTTTCGGTATTCGTCTTCTTGGGATTCGGCTTGTTGAGAATAAACCCACCTGGATGATACGCATCAAATGCTATGACAATGCATAAGGACAAGCGACGTTTTAGCCAACACACATCATGGTTAAACCTGGAGGTTTGTTGGCTGAAAGTTTGCTTGTTCACAAATTGTTTATTACTATTTTGGGGGGTGGTTGAGGGTGGGCGGGGGGTATTGGGGCGGTGGAAAACTCAATTCTGTTTTAATAACGGTGATCCACTCTCCACTTACTGTAACTTTCAGAGCTTAATTAGGACATTTTTTAATAGTCACTGGTTAAAAATTCCAGACATGTGCACCATCGACGTGCAATAACAGAAGAAGAAACAATTTTCTTATCGGTCAGGCCTAGTTTTCTGTGGTCAATCAATTTCCATTATAATTTTTTAATGGGCGGAACAGTTTTAAAAAAGAAAAAAATTAATTTGCGGATACATCTTTTTACATTATTATATTTCTGGTATTTTCATATAAAGCGCACGACTCAAATATCCCGATTAAATTATATTCTCCTCAATTCCTTTATTTATGATTTTTTTCAGGAAGATTTTTACTTGGTGAAATGGAAAGACTACCCTCTGTATCAGTGTACTTGAGAACCTATTTGTCATTTTTCTGCCGAACTTTTAGCAACTTTCATGCAGCCAATATTAATGATGACAGGAAATTCATTGCAGCACATAATTTTGGGGTCATTATACTAGCCTTCCACTTTCCGGGAGAAAACTGGAAGGATGGGTAACGACAAGAGAGAGTCCCCCCCCCCCCCCCCCCCAACAAAAAATGATTTGGCAACGAATTATAGAATCCTGGCTACGCCACTGGTCTATTAGCCTCATAGGGGCTACACAATTCCCCCAACCAACTCCCACATCAATTCAATATAGTTCAGTATTATTAGCTACAAACACTTGACTTGTGACTTTTTTTGATTTCCGAGCAAGTTCAGCACCCCCACACACTCACATGATTCTAGGGAGACAGTTTTTAGGGCAAAGAAAGTTGTAAAGTTACACTGTGAAAATCGATTTTTTTCGGGCGATGTTCATATTTTTGGGGGGCAACACAAACTTGCCCGAAAAAAAATGAAACTGCCCTAAAAAATCCTTTTTTCGGGCTATAAAATTGTTCTCAAATGCATTTTACTCTACTCTTGCAAACCAAGAATTCAAAAATTCAAATATGAAGAACGCCACCCTACCCCTCCCTCTCCCCGTCCTTATTTAAGATTTGCGTGTGCTTTTGGAAGATAGTTGTTTGTAAATATTTACTTATTTGTTGTGTTTAAGTTTTTTAATTTTAATAATAAAAACATTTCACATCAAATTTTAGTCTTTGCTTTTCATTTTGTACATTTACAGTTCTGCAGGTGACGCGACCGACAGCCAACTGTAAAGTTGTGAATTGCATTCAATTCCAAACATACAAGTATACCGAGATATGAATATGATGTGCAGGTAACGAATGGTCGCCGACTATTGTTAATCACATTTCGTTTTCATATTCCAATGTGCTTGTGCGTTCGAGACGACTGTAAATTAATTACTTCATCGATGGTACACATGGAGGCGCGAAGCTTTTTAATTATTACACGTGCAGTCAAGTGTGAAAAAATAGGGACGACAACTCGAAATTTAATGTCTGACTCAGGCAATAGAAATAGTTCAGTATGGTATACATATATTGCCTTAGGTTAAACCACGCTCACTGTACCCAATAACACACGCATACATAAATACATACACATACATATCCTACTGAGAACAGCGAGCCCAATAGAACATGTATAATGCCCCAGGTCAATCATATTCTACATGTCAGCATATGATACTCCGGTAGAGTTCTGTCATTGGTAAGTGCTAGATATAAACCAACACACACATATATATTTAACCCGATGCCATTTATAAACTGCATTGAGGTAACTATACACACATGTCGATTGTTAAAGTGTGATTCTTTGGTAGAGTACGGCCATTGGCAAGTACTAAAGTCATACGATTTCACTGTGAGGGTCACTGCTCTCAGTAACCACACACATATATAGCACTAGGTTAATTTTTTTGCATGTTACACATATTGAGGAGTTATACTCTGATATACTTCTGTAACTGCCAAGTACCAGGTATCAGACAACACACATACAAAGTCAACCAGATGCAATCTACATATTACAGCAAATTAACCATATATTTGTGTTGCCCGGTCATGTATGATACTATGGTAGAATACTGGCATTGGTAAGTAATGTGTATCAAAGGAGGATCATTGGACTCGTTGTATTTTACTCTTTACTCTCTGTATTCCTTCCAAGCAGCTGACATCGATTCGCGAAATTCCAAAAATACCCTTACACCTATGACCCTGATTCTAGTCTTGAAGCCCTTGTCAACTTGCGGCCGACAAGCAATACTAGATAGTTTGCCTCTTTCTCTCTTCAGTGATGGGGGAGGTAGGTCCTTACACTCATTTTGGTCCCTCTCAAGCTGGAAGAAGCCTTCAACACACGTTGATTGTCTCTGTCGTTAGCTAGTCTTATGATGAGTGGTTTAGGAGGTGGAGGTGACTGAGGTCCGCCATATTTGGAAGCAGGGAGCCTGTGGGCATTGACAGCACGATTTACCACACCAGATGAGACTCACTTCTCGAGTTTGAGATTCTCTTGGAGGAAGTGTTCAATAGTTTCATACGGATCCTCGCTAGGCTCTTCACGAATTCCATACAAAAGAAGGTTATACTTTCTAGCGTGAATTTCCCCAAGGAGACGTTTCTCTTCAAGCTCACATCACTTTGCATTTAACTTTACCTCAAGGTCGGGTATAAAGTTATTTTCTACGACGTCAATCCTTTTGGCAATGTACTCAGTATCTCTAGAGAGCTGTTGATAGTCTGCCTTCATATCACTGATCGTTTTGTTGACGAATACCAGCTCACTTTTCACGGATGTCATTTCGGATTTTAGACCGCTTATCTCCTTTTTTAAACTCTCAAAACCTGTAGTAATTTTTTTATCAAGGTCCGTAATTAACTTTTTAATCTCGGCATTTGAAACTGCATCAGACCCGGTTTTAGTTTTGGTGCTCAATCTTCAGAGTGTTTCAAGTTCAAGATCGATTTCAAGGAATACGCAACTCAGGCTCCGAGCAAAATAAGTCGAACATAGGATTCACGACGAAAGGCATGTAGTCATAAAGGCTAAATTAGGCTGCACTATCCATCAGGATACACACAAAAACACTAGCAAGTCATAACATATGTTAACAGCCTCCGTCACGACACAGCAATTGTTCTCTCATGAAAGAATTTAGTACGGAAGGAGCTTTTTCCACAACAAAATCTCAATCTGACCCTCGTTTCACCATCTTCAGTTTCTGTGTTTGCATGTTACGTTATAATTTCCCTAAGTAGGATGGCTGCTGAGTGAATGTGTGGGGTAGACCAATTAATATTTTCAACGTGCTGCCCCATGGCTGCACGTTGAAAATATTAATTGGTCTATCCCAAATAATGAATGTTGACTCTTCTAATTGCTGCCATTGAACTTACATGGAAGATACTACCAGTGTTCAAAGGGTTAAATACGTTTTAGCCGCATTTCTGAATAAAACCACTTACACAATTATATAAAGAGGAGTCAACATAAGCTGTATGATTTTTACTCCGATCCGTTTTGAAAATCTTTGGCAAATAAAAAATGTTCAAACCAACTACCTAAGTGATGTTAGTCGTGTCGTCTGCGATTTGAGTTGAGTAAAGGATTAACTAAATATGTAAAAGCTAGCGTCAAATGTGAAGAAACGTCGGAGGAGATGTCCCCCCCCCCCCCCCCCCCTCCTTGTCCGAGGCCGACCAGCTCCATCTCACTCAATTCATAAGAGTTAATGTTGAACATGTTCCCAGCGATATGGTGAGCAGATAGAAATCAAAATGAAATCAATTAATGAAATAGAAATTAAGCTAGGTAATGTCACAGACGTTTCCAAGGATGGGCATACCTTTTGAGAGAATAGCATAATCTGTGCAAGACTTCAATAATGCCATGTCTACCTGGGCTCTTCATAATAATAATTATGGGTTGTTTTGAAGGTTGTGCATTTAACTTTTAATGGTTATGCGATCAAAGTCCTCTATCGTTTTTATTCCAAATTTTGATCCAAATCACACTCCACGAATGAAAACACTGTCAAACCCGTTCCAGATATAAAATACCTCCGACATGCGCATACGATCTCCTGACACTCAACATGATATAATGCGCAACTGATGTCTCTCTCTCTCTGTGTAAGGCGATTCGATAACTATTTGTGAAGAATGGGTGAAAAGTTCACGGAAATCGGCCAATAATTGGCTGAGATATAGCGTTTTGATGAGTGGGGGTAATTGTTGTAATTTGGTCCTTTTCTAGCCGGGGCGAGCGGGCTCTGGGTGGTTGTCTGAGGTTGTGGTTGTACTTCCTCTGTGATAGTTCCATTTGAAATTTATAATTTTCAGTTACTGGTGGAGAGATGCTGGTGAATGAAAGATGCATTTCGTACACTGGCACCAAATGGGCCCCGACAAGCCGGTAACAGTTAGATAATTGCCAGAAATGTAAAGTTGACAGAAATCGTGCACGAGTTAATGGCGAAAATCGGTAATTTGGCTAATTTGACATTAAAATTGAAGAGACACCACCACTGACGATCATACGCCCGTTGTGTCCAGACCGCTGAAGGCAGCTACATGAAATCTTCCGAATTTGTTCTATTATCCATGCTCAACACTTTAGTATCTTTGACGAGTGTCGAAGCCCGGAGGGAACATCGTGGATCGCATGGAAACCGAGGGGGTCGATTCGTCTTTTCTCTATTCTCAATGCAATGACGTTTCCATTCATTATTTACCTTTCACCGGTCGACTTTGGCATTATTTCTATCTATTTGTTGAACTGTTCAACTTTAACTATTCGCACCTTTATATAGGACCGAAAGTTTGGAGTTAAACTTTTTATTTTAGACCGTCCCGACCGAAACTGACAACTGGACCCGGTAGCGAAAAGTCGTCTGGCTAAATTGAATAGACACCAGTGTCGGATATACGTCAATCATATTCAGATCACCCAAGGTAGCTACTTGAAATTTTCAGAATGTGTTCTACAATCCCTGCTCGACAGTTTAGTATCTTTTACGAGTGCTGCGATTGGGTGGAAAGACCTTGGATCGCGTGGAAACCGAGGGGACAATTCGTCCCCACTTTATTCTCAATGCAATGACTTTTCCATTCAGTATTTACCTGTTAACGGCCGAGTTTGGCACTATTTCTGTCTATTTGATGAACTGTTCAGCTTTAACTATTTGCACCTTTATGTAGGACTGACAGATCACTGCATGCTTACCAATATTTAGTCTGTGTGAAACACACAGACTATTGTTTTTGTACGGTTTCTTTTTCTTTTTTTCTTTTTTTTATTCTTCTTCTTCTTATTCTACTGTCTTCTGTCTTCTAAGCAATTTTTTGTCCGCAAGATAACTCGAAAAACGAATTGTCCTATCACCCTATGTTTTTCAGGTTCCGGGGGCATTAGGGGTATCCGCATGGGTGCTTTGAAAGTGGGTCACGCCCATCAGGCGTGGTATGACCTATGGACCTAGGACCAACACCAAAGGAGTCAACACCCGGTGTAGGTTCCAAATGTGGGTCAAGGTCACTGAGGTCACTTTGGAGTCATTGAGTGCATTTTTCATAATTGCTGGAAATCACATTTTTGGACCCCTTAATGCATTCCCGAATTTCGTACATGCCTTCTTACACTCAAAAGAGTGGACGTGGACAAAAATTTTAAAAGTGGATATTTCAAGCATGGTATGGCGTATGGACCTCGAACCAAAACCAAACTAGCCAAAACTCGATGGATGTTTAAAATCTGAGTCAAGATCACCCAGGGGTCGCTGGGTGCATTTTTCAGAATTGTTGGAATTCACATTTTTGGACCCCCTAGTGCATTCCCTCTATCGGAACCTTTGAATGCTGTACACATATATGCCTTTTGTGGTTTCTTGGAAAAAAATATCTGATTCCTGAAGGAATATCTTTAAATACTGTTAACGACAACCTATTTCTGATTTCTTTAAAACTATTTTATCCTCGAAAATAAGCCTCCAAAGTATTCCCATTACATTCATAGAGGGGCGCGGTGGCTCAGTAGTCAGTGGTGCAGACTGCAAGCCGAGAGGTCCTCAGTTCGAATCCTACCTGTGGCAACCGCCTTGTGCTTTTGGGCAAAACACTTCACCCCCACTGCCCACGTGAGGGCCTGGTGACGTTGTGTACTAAGGCATACTGCACGTTGATGATGCACTTGCACTAACCCTGCCTGTGTGGATTTAGTATGTTGGGGAGCCTGACGGTGGTTCTCTCCAGGTTCTCAGGCTTCTTCCATCCGTAAAACTGTCTAACACGAGGTGAACCGGGCTGTCAAAAGTGCCATTAAACCCCAATAAATAAATAAATAAAATTCATAGAAGACATGGCTTGATGGTGTAGTTGGAATATTTCTGTCTTCTATGCACTGTTTGTCAACACGATAACCCGAATACAATCAATCCTATCTCAATGTTTTTGGTAAACTGATACACTGCCTGTCATTAGTACTCGGTCATCTATGATTTGGAGGCATGTGGGACCTTGGGGGCTCTAGAGGTTAATATATGTTTATAACATATACTGGCAAATGAGTTCGCAGAAACAATAGCCATTATCTAAAACAAAAGAAAATCGCTCATATATAAAGGGTCAGAGTGACACCTGTAACTGTTGCATGGAATAGCATTGTGTAATTATTTAGTATCATGTTACAAACTCCACTCTCATATCAATTTGAACAAAAAAGAACCCTTCACTTTTCAAAGCATTTTTAAAATTTATTTATTCTCAATTATAACTCAGGATTGACAGGTTTTGGGATGGAGTGGTGTGTGGCTTTCTCGAAATGGTCTATTTTTAACCCTCTTAATACTTTATTGTGAGTACAAACACCATTAATATAACTCATGGTTACAGAATGTTTCTTTTCTGTAAAATTTAATTCTATGTGGAATGGGACACCTTTTCAGTGTGCTTTCAAAAGTAAGGCATTCTTAACCCTTTAACCATTATAACTGCAAAATTCGGTTAGTGTTATTCACAGAAATGTCTATTCAGTTTTAATTACTTTTTCATTTTTTGCTTGAAAAACATAGCTTATGACCCCTCGTTGGAATGAGCTCATTTTTTAAAGGATTATTTGTTTACTGGTGTTTAAGGTCACATATTTCTGCACAATGGCTAATCATGATCACGACAGTTTTACGGGTGGAGGAAGCTGGAGTACCTGGAAAGAACCACAGGGCAGCTTCGCGGAACTGTCAGCTCCCCTACATACTAACTCCACACAATCAGGGTTAGCACTGATTGAAGACAGGTGCACTATTGATGTGCCGTACGCCTTAGTATACAGCGCCACCGTGCCCCCACGTAGGCAATGGGGTGAAGTGTCTTGCCCAAAGACACTGCGCGGATGCCACAGGTGGGATTCGAACTGAGGACCTCTCGGCTTGCAGCCTGCACCTCTCCCAACTGAGCCACTACGCCCCCTTTTAAAGAAATAAATGGAGTATTTAAAGGGAGTATTTTAACCCTCTCAAGATCTTAATATGGGTCCCAAAAATTTGATTTTATGCAAAATCGAGAATAATGAAAAGCCTTTCCATTCTCAGAATATTTTTCTGAACACACATAGGCATAGATGGGACCTCGGTGTTTTGCCAATGCCAATAAGTCTTGAGATAGGCTCCTATGGGCCGTTGTGGCCTTTTTACGTCGATATTCCAACATTACTGAAGTCTTTTACTCGCAATATATTTTCCAGAGGTACCATGCACCTTAACATTTTCTAGCTAATATGAATATTTGCTATCATCTACAAATATGGAAGATCCGGAGTTGGCGGAGACCATATTTGTAAAGTAGTTTATGCTCATACTTCAGTCTTGGTATGACCTATGGACATGGAACCTACCCTGAATGAGTTGAAACTTGCTGGAGGCTCAAAATGTGGTCCACCTCAATGCGGTCAACTGAGGTCATTAAGAGCATATTTTTCCGACCTATTAGGAACTGCATTTTATACCAACGAATGCAGTTCTGACGATTATACATGTCTCTCATCATTCAAATAAATAGCAGAGCCAGCAATGTCATTTTCTGATTCCTTGATCGAAACCTTTGAATGGTGTGTACATATATGCTTTTTCTGGTTTCTTAGAAAAATTGTTTTGATTCCTGTATGAATATCTGTAAATACTGTTAACGAAAATCCATTTCTGATTTGTTAAAAACTATTTTACTCCCGAAAATAAGCCTCCATAAATTCTTTTTCAATATAGTTTTTTCCTGATACTTTAACCCTTTTCAGACAGACATGAATTTACTGGATGCAATAAATTCTGTTTCTATAGTCAGGGACTGATTTTACAAAAAAAACCCAATTATTCCGACAGTACCCACATGGGACTCTCAAATCTGCCAAGGGTTAAACTTTTAATAATAACATATAAAACAAAGGTTGTCATACTTTGCCTTCTGCATGCATCCATAGACAACATTCAGCGCTCAATCAATTAGGAATGGAGTAAATTGTCACTCAAACCTACGAAATTCTGAAAAAATTAAAAGTTTTTTTTCGGCGGCACCTATTTTTATTCAACCGAAACAGGGATTGGGTTAAACGTTACTGCAACCTTATAACAGAAAATATTCTTGGAATTGAACTGTGAACCAGAATGTCAAAAGACTTTTCAGATATTCTATTTCAAACTACCACTACACGCTTACCACTATTCAGTGATTTTAGGAAAATAACAATTATTCCGACAGTATGGGAAGTCTCAATTCTGCCAAGTGTAAAACGTTCAATACTATCATATAAACAAAAGTTGTCATACTATGACTGCTAGAAAACATTCAGCGCTCAATCAAGTAGGATGGAGTAAATTGTCACTTAATCATACCAAACTTGATAAAACGATAGTTTTTTTTAGAATGTCCCTATCTTTATGAAAACAGAATAGGCATAGGGTTAAACTTGACTACCAAACGTACAGCAGCAAAAATGCTCGGTAGGTAATTGTGAATACGAACATGTGAATCATTTTTCGATATTCCATTCAGAAATGGAAGAAAAATTAACTCAAAATGAGCCATTTTTATGAAGAATTTTAGGGTACTCCAAATCAAAGCCCGAAAACTGTGTGAAGGTTAAAACTTCGAATAAAACATATAACAGCAAATTTATTCTTGAATGGATGCCCAACATTCTCATGGGAAACGTTTTGAGAATGTGTGGCTGTAGTGCTGAGAAACCGCATGTAAAATTGGTCGTTTTGCCAAAAATGCACTTTGTTCGGAATTTTGTGGCACAAAGGAGTGAACGTGGGTAATACCACTTATGTAGTCAAATGTAATAAGTCATGCTACAAATATCACGAAAGCTTCAGCGAAATCATTCAGGGTTTTTTTTAGAATTGTGGCAAAACGTAACATTGTGACAACATTTGGCCATGACCCAGGTGAGAAACTAGAGTACATTCAAGTCTGTAAGAAAAGGGTTAAAGTATCTATTCGGAAAACCTATATACAAAGATAATTCATTGAGGCTTATTTTCGGGAGTAAAATATTTTTAAACAAATCAGAAATGGATTTTCGTTAACAGTATTTACAGATATTCATACAGGAATCAGAACAATTTTTCTAAGAAACCAGAAAAGGCATATATGTGCATATATGTGCACAGCATTCAAAAGGTACGATCAAGGGAATGCGTTAGGGGTCCAAAAATGTGATTTCCCGCAATACTGAAAAATGCACCCAATGATCCCTGGGTGACCACAGTGACCTCTACCCATATTGTGAACCTCTATCGAGTGTCGACTCATTTGGTGTTGGTCCCAGGTCTATGGATCATAGCATGCTTAAGATATGAGTGTGACCCACTCTCAAAACTTTTACCCATGCCCACTTCTTTCGTGTAAAAATGCATGTATGAACTTCGGGAATGCATTAGGGGGTCAGAAAATGTGATTTACAGCAATTCTGAAAAATGCACTCAATGACCCCTTGGTGAACTCCGTGGCCATGACCCATATTTTGAACCTCCATCGAGTGTAGACTTATTTGGTGTTAGTCCCAGGTCCATTCGTCATACCATGCATGTAAAATGCATGTATGGACTTCAGGAATGCTTTAGGGGGTCAAAAATGTGATTTCCAGCAATTCTGAAAAATGCATTCAATGACCCCTAAGTGACCTTCGCGACCTTAACCCATATTTTGAACCTCCATCTAGTGTCGACTCATTTGGTGTTAGTCCCAGGTCCATAGGTCATACCATGCCTGAGATATGGGCGTTATCCACTTTAAAACACGCCCTACAGACACCCCTAATGCCCCACGAATCTGAAAATCGATTACGTCCCGAGAACTTGTGACTCTCTGTCAGTATGCCAAAAATCAACGAGATAGGACCATTCATTTTTGAGTTATCTTGTGGACAAAATGTGCTTAGAAGACAGAAGACAGGAGAAGAAGAAGAAGAAGAAGAAGAAGAAGAAGAAGAAGAAGAAGAAGAAGAAGAAGAAGAAGAAGAAGAAGAAGAAGATTAATAAAAAGAAAAAAGAAAAAGAAACCATACAAAAACAATAGTCTGTGTGTTTCACGCAGATTAAATATACCACCACTGTCGGCCATACGCCCATTGTGTCCAGACCACAGAAGGCAGCTAGATGAAATCTTCAGAATTTGTTCTATTATCCCTGCTCAACACCATAGTATCTTAGTCGAGTGCCGAGGCCCGGAGGGAACATCGTGGATCGCGTGGAAACCGAGGGGACGATTCGTCCCGAAAGTTTCTATTTGCCACCCGGGTGGCAAATAGCTATTCCTCTTTATTTTAGCTATTTGCCACCGGGGTGGCAAATAGCGATTTCAGTAACGGGCAAGATTTAGTTTCAGGTTGCGTTAAGACAACATTACGGGACACATTCACCTAGTTTGGACTCTAAAAAAATTGAAAAGGTGAGATGGATCAATAGGGTGGTAAATAGCGATTTTAAAAAATATTGTATAATTTGTCAAAGTGCGGAGAACTGAAGGTATGTGCTTGGGCTACCACGTATGTGAAAAAGGGATGGGAAATAATGATCAAAATAAAAAGGGGGCGGCAAATATATATAATAGGTGGAAAATAATGATAACAATGAAAAGGGGATGGCAAATAAAGATAATACTGTAAAGGGGGTGGCAAATAACAGTACTAAACAAAAGTGGAGCCAAATAATGGTAATAATCAAAAGAAGATGATGAACAGAGATGATAGTCAAACGGGATGGCAAATAATGATAGCAATGAAAAGGGGATGGCAAATAAACATAATACTGAAAAAGGGATGACAAATAACAATAATGGACAAAAGTGGTGCCAAATAATGATAATAATCAAAAGGAGATGACAAATAAATATTATAGTCAGAGGGGGATGGCAAATAATAATAATAGTTAAAAGGGGCGCCAAATAAGATAATGCAGAAAAGGGGGTGACAAATAAGACAGTACTGAAAAATGGGTGGCAAATAAGTATAATCATCAATAGTAGTGCCAAATAATGGTAATAATCAAAAGGAGATCACAAATAAAGATTATAGACAAGGAGGTGGCAAATAATGATACCAATGAGAAGGGGGTGGTAAATAAAGATAATACTGAAAAGGGGGTGGCCCATTATTATAATAATCAAAAGTGGTGCCAAATACGTATTTGCCACCCCCTTTTCAGTATTGTTTTATTTGTCCCCCTCCTTTTCTGCATTATCTTATTTGCAACCCCCTTTTAACTGTTATTATTATTTGCCACCCTCTTTGACTGTAATGGCTCCCCTTTTGATTATTTTAGCTATTTGCCAACCCCCTTTCAGTATTACCTTATCTTGCAAGCCCTTTTCATTGTTTTCATTATTTGCCACCCCCCTTTGACTACAATCTTCATTTGTCATCTCCTTTTGATTCTTACCATTATTTGGCACAACTTTTGTTTTTTATTGTTATTTGTCACCCCCTTTTCAGTATTATGTTTATTTGCCACCCTCTTTTCATTGCTATCATTATTTGCCATCCCCCATTGAATACAACCTTTATTTTTCATCGCCTTTTGATTATTATCATTATTTTGCACCACTTTTGATTATTATAGTAATGTGTCGCCCCCTTTTCAGTATTATCTTTGGTATCATTAAGTGGCTAATAATAATAACAGCCAAAAGGGGTGGCAAATAAGATAATGCAAAAAAGGGGATGGCAAATAAGATAATACAGAAAAGAGGGTGGCAAATAACTATAATAATCAAAAGTGGTGCCAGATAATGGAAATAATCAAAAGGAGATGACAAATAAAGATTATAGTCAAAGGGGGTGGCAAATAATGATAACAATTAAAAGGGGTGGCATGTAAAGAGAATACTGAAAGGAGGTTGGGAAACAACTATAATAATCAAAATAGGAGCCAAATGATGGTAATAATCAAAAATGACAAATAAAGATTATAGTCAAAGGGGTTGGCAAATAATGATAACAATGAAAACAGGCTGGCAAGATAAGGTAATACTGAGAAGGGGTTGGCAAATAATGATAATGATCAAAACGGGAGACATTATAGTCGAAGGGGATGGAAAATGATAATAACAGTTAAAAGGGGATGGCAAATAAGATAATGCAGAAAAGGAGGTGGCAAATAAAATAATACTGAAAAGGGGGTGGCAAATAAGAATAATAATCAAAAGTGGTGCCAAATAATGGTAATAATCAAAACATGACAAATAAAGATTATAGTCAAAGGGGGGTGGCAAATAATGATAACAATTAAAAGGGGGTGGCAAGAAAGGGTAATACTGAAAAGGGATGGCAAATAAGTATAATAATCACAAGTGGTGCCAAATAATGGTAATAATCAAATGGAGATGACAAATAAAGGTTATAATCAAAGGGGGATGGCAAATAATGATAGCAATGAAAAGAGGGTGGCAAATAAACATAATACTGAAAAGGGGGTGACAAATAACAATAAAAAACAAAAGTTGTGCCAAATAATGGTAATAATCAAAAGGAGATGACAAATAAAGATTGTAGTCAAAAGGGGATGGCAAATAATGAAAACAATGAAAAGGGGTTGCAAGATAAGGTAATACTGAAAAGGGGTTGGCAAATAACTATAATAATCAAAACGGGAGCCATTATAGTCAAAAAGGGTGGCAAATAATAATAACAGTGAAAAGCAGGTTGCAAATAAGATAATGCAGAAAAGGGGGTGACAAATAAGACGATACTGAAAAGGGGGTGGCAAATAAGTATAATCATCAAAAGTGGTGCCACATAATGGTAATAATCAAAAGGAGATCACAAATAAAGATTATAGACAAGGGGATGGCAAATAATGATACCAAGGAGAAGGGGGTGGTAAATAAAGATAATACTGAAAAGAGGGTGGCCCATTACTATAATAATCAAAAGTGCTGCCAAATAATGGTAATAATCAAAAGGAGATGACAAATAAATGTTGTATTAAAGAGGGGATGGCAAATAATGATAGCAATGAAAAGGGGGTGGCAAATAAACATAATACTGAAAAGGGGGTGACAAATAACAATAACAAATGGAAATAATCAAAAGGAGATTATTTGACAAATAAAGATTATAGTAAAATAGGTGCCAAATGATGGTAATAATCAAAAAATGACAAATAAAGATTATAGTCAAAGGGGGTGGCAAATAATGAGAACAATTAAAAGAGGGTGGCAAGAAAAGTTAATACTGAAAGGGGATGGCAAATAAGTATAATAATGAGAATGGGTGCAAAATAACGGTATTAATCAAATGATGACAAATAAAGATTATATTCAAAGGGGGATGGCAAAGAATGATAACGATGAAAAGGAGATGGTTAATGAAGATTATACTAAAATAGGGGTGGCAAATAGCAATACTAACCAAACCTGGTGCCAAATAATGCTAATAAAGTAAAGGAGATGATGAAAGGAGATTTTTATCAAAGGGGGAT
Organism: Pictodentalium vernedei; assembly: GCA_031216915.1. Classification (NCBI taxonomy): domain Eukaryota; kingdom Metazoa; phylum Mollusca; class Scaphopoda; order Dentaliida; family Dentaliidae; genus Pictodentalium; species Pictodentalium vernedei. The sequence continues at coordinate 376,846,785 of CM062295.1, forward strand.
GACAAATAACAATAGCAATGAAAAGGGCGTGGCAAATAACAATAATAAACAAAAGTTGTGCCAAATAATGGTAATAATCTAAAGGACATTATGAAAAGAGATTTTTATCAAAGGGGGATGGCAAATAATGATAGCAATGAAAAGGGGGTGGCAAATAAACAAAATACTAAAAAGAGAGTGACAAATAACAATAATAAACAAAAGTTGTGCCAAATAATGGTAATAATCAAAAGGAGATGACAAATAAAGATTGTAGTCAACGGGGATGGCAAAAAATGATACCAATGAAAAGGGGGTAGCAAATAAAGATAATACTAAAAAGGGGGTGATCCATTACTATAATAATCAAAAGTGGTGCCAAATAATGGTAATAATCAAAAGGAGATGACAAATAAAGGTTATATTCAAAGGGGGGTGTCAAATAATGATAGCAATGAAAAGGGGGTGGCAAATAAACATGATACTGAAAAGGGGGTGACAAATAACAATAAAAAAACAAACGTTGTGCTAAATAATGGTAAGAATCAAAAGGAGATGACAAATAAAGATTGTAGTCAAAGGGGGATGGCAAATAATGAAAACAATGAAAAGGGGTTGCAAGATAAGGAAATGCTGAATGTGGGGTTGGCAAATAACCATAATAACCAAAAGAGGAGCCATTACAGTCAAAGAGGGTGGCAAATAATAATAACAGTTAAAAGGGGGTTGCAAACAAGATAATGCAGAAGGGGGGTGACAAATAAGACAATACTGAAAAGCGGGTGGCAAATAAGTATAATCATCAAAAGTGGTGCCAAATAAAGGTAATAATCAAAAGGAGATCACAAATAAAGATTATATGCAAGGGGGGTTGCAAATATTGATACCAAAGAAAAAGGGTTGGCAAATAAAGATAATACTGAAAAGGGGGTGGCCCATTACTATAATAATCAAAAGTGGTGCCAAATAATGGTAATAATCGATAGGAGATGACAAATAAAGGTTATATTCAAAGGGGGATGGCAAATAATGATAGCAATGAAACGGGGGTGGCAAATAAACATAATACTAAAAAGGGGGTGACAAATAACAATAAAAAACAAAAGTTGTGCCAAATAATGGGAAGAATCAAAAGGAGATGACAAATAAAGATTGTAGTCAAAGGGGGATGGCAAATAATGAAAACAATGAAAAGGGGTTGCAAGATAAGGTAATACTGAAAGGGGGGTTGGCAAATAACTTTAATAATCAAAAGGGGAGCAATTACAGTCAAAGAGGGTGGCAAATAATAACAACAGTTAAAAGGGGGGTGCAAATAAGATAATGCAGAAAAGGGGGTGACTAATAAGACAATACTGAAAAATGGGTGGAAAATAAGTATAATCATCAAAAGTGGTGCCAAATAATGGAAATAATCAAAAGGAGATCACAAATAAAGATTATAGACATGGGGGTGGCAAATAATGATACCAATGAGAAGGGGGTGGTAAATAAAGATAATACTGAAAAGGGGGTGGCCCATTACTATAATAATCAAAAGTGGTGCCAAATAATGGTAATCATTAAAAGGAGATGACAAATAAATGTTATATTCAAAAGGGGATGGCAAATAATGATAGCAATGAAAGGGGGTGGCAACTAAACATAATACTGAAAAGGGGGTGACAAATAACAATAGAAAATGGAAATAATCAAAAGGAGATTATTTGACAAATAAAGATTATAGTAAAATAGGTGCCAAATGATGGTAATAATCAAAAAAATGACAATTAAAGATTATAGAGAAAGGGGGCTGGCAAATAATGATAACAATTAAAAGAGGGTGGCAAGAAAAGTTAATACTGAAAGGGGATGGCAAATAAGTATAACAATCAGAATGGGTGCAAAATAACAGTATTAATCAAACGATGACAAATAAAGATTATATTCAAAGGGGGATGGCAAATAATGATAACGATGAAAAGGGAATGGTAAATAAAGATTACACTGAAATAGGGGTGTCAAATAGCAATACTAACCAAACGTGGTGCCAAATAATGCTAATAATGTAAAGGAGATGATGAAAGGAGAATTTTATCAAAGGGCAATAGCAATGAAAAGGGGGTGGCAAATAACAAAAATAAACAAAAGTTGTGCCAAATAATGGTAATAATCTAAAGAAGATTATGAAAAAAGATTTTTATCAAAGGGGGATGGCAAATAATGATAGCAATGAAAAGGGGGTGGCAAATAAACAAACTACTAAAAAGAGAGTGACAAATAACAAAAATAAACAAAATTTGTGCCAAATAATGGTAATAATCAAAAGGAGATGACAAATAAAGATTGTAGTCAACAGGGATAGCAAATAATGAAAACAATGAAAAGGGGTTGGAAGATAAGGTAATACTGAAAGGGGGGTAGGCAAATAACTATAATAATCAAAAGGGGGCCATTACAGTCAAAGAGGGTGGCAAATAATAATAACAGTTAAAGGGGGGAGGGCAAATAGAATAATGCTGAAAAGGGGGTGACTAATAAGACAATACTGAAAAGGGGGTGGCAAATAAGCATTATCATCAAAAGTGGTGCCAAATAATGGAAATAATCAAAAGGAGATCACAAATAAAGATTATAGACATGGGGGGGTGGGGGTGGGTGGCAAATAAGGATACCAATGAGAAGGGGGTGGCAAATAAAGATAATACTGAAAAGGGGGTGACCCATTATTATAATAATCAAAAGTGGTGCCAAATAATGGTAATAATCAAAAGGAGATGACAAATAAATGTTGTATTAAAAAGGGGATGGCAAATAATGATAGCAATGAAAAGGGGGTGGCAAATAACAATAAAAAAACAAACGTTGTGCCAAATAATGGTAAGAATCAAAAGGAGATGACAAATGAAGATTGTAGTCAAAGGGGGATGGCAAATAACGAAAACAATGAAAAGGGGTTGCAAGATAGGGAAATACTGAAAGTGGGGTTGGCAAATAACTATAATAATCAAAAGGGGAGCCATTACAGTCAAAGAGGGTGGCAAATAATAATAACAGTTAAAAGGGGGTTGCAAACAAGATAATGCAGAAAAGGGGGTGACAAATAAGACAATACTGAAAAGAAAGGGGGTGGCAAGTAAGTATAATCATCAAAATTGGGGCCAAATAATGGTAATAATCAAAAGGAGATCACAAATAAAGATTATAGACAAGGCGGGTGGCAAATAATGATACCAAAGAAAAGGGGGTGGCAAATAAAGATAATACCGAAAAGGGGGTGGCCCATTACTATAATAATCAAAAGTGGTGCCAAATAATGGTAATAATCAAAAAGAGATGACAAATAAAGGTTATATTCAAAGGGGGATGGCAAATAATGATAGCAATGAAAAACGGGTGGCAAATAAACATAATACTGAAAAGGGGGTGACAAATAACAATAAAAAACGAAAGTTGTGCCAAATAATGGTAAGAATCAAAAGGAGATGACAAATAAAGACTGTAGTCAAAGGGGGATGGCAAATAATGAAAACAATGAAAAGGGGTTGCAAGATAAGGAAATACTGAAAGTGGGGTTGGCAAATAACTATAATAATCAAAAGGGGAGCCATTACAGTCAAAGAGGGTGGCAAATAATGATAACAGTTAAAAGGGGGTTGCGAACAAGATAATGCAGAAAAGGGGGTGACAAATAAGACAATACTGAAAAGGGGGTGGCAAATAAGTATAATCATCAAAAGTGGTGCCAAATAATGGTAATAATCAAAAGGAGATCACAAATAAAGATTATAGACAATGGGGGGGGGGGGGGGGGGGGGGTAAATAATGATACCAAAGAAAAGAGGGTGGCAAATAAAGATAATACTGAAAAAGGGGGTGGCCCATTACTATAACAATCAAAAGTGGTGCAAAATAATGATAATAATCAAAAGGAGATGACAAATAAAGGTTGTATTCAATGGGGGATGGCAAATAATGATAGCAATGAAAAACGGGTGGCAAATAAACATAATACTGAAAAGGGGGTGACAAATAACAATAAAAAATGGAAATAATCAAAAGGAGATTATTTGACAAATAAAGATAATAGTAAAATAGGTGCCAAATGATGGTAATAATCAAAAAATGACAAATAAAGATTATATTGAAAGAGGGGTGGCAAATAATGATAACGATGAAAAGGGGATGGTAAATAAAAATAATACTGAAATAGGGGTGGCAAATAGCAATACTAAACAAACGTGGTGCCAAATAATGCTAATAATCTAAAGCAGATGATGAAAGAAGATTTTTCTCAAAGGGGGATGCCAAATAATGATAGCAATGAAAAGGGGGTGGCAAATAAACAAACTACTGAAAGGGGGTGACAAATAACAATAATAAACAAAAGTTGTGCCAAATAATGGTAATAATCTAAAGGAGATGATGAAAAGAGATTTTATCAAAGGGGGATTGCAAATAATGATAGCAATGAAAAGGGGGTGGAAAATAAACAAAATACTCAAAAGAGGTGACAAATAACAATAATAAACAAAAGTTGTGCCAAATAATGGTAATAATCAAAAGGAGATGACAAACAAAGACTGTAGTCAACGGGGATGCCAAATAATGATACCGTGGCAAATAAAGATAATACTGAAAAGGGGGTGGCCCGTTACTATAATAATCAAAAGTGGTGCCAAATAATGGTAATAATCAAAAGGAGATGACAAATAAAGGTTATATTCAAAGGGGGATGGCAAGTAAATAGCAATGAAAAGGGGGTGGCAAATAAACATTATACTGAAAAGGGGGGTGACAAATAACAATAAAAAATGGAAATAATCAAAAGGAGATTATTTGACAAATAAAAATTATAGTAAAATAGGTGCCAGATGATGTTAATAATCAAAAAATGACAAATAAAGATTATATTCAAAGAGGGTGGCAAATAATGATAACAATTAAAAGAGGGTGGCAAGAAAAGTTAATACTGAAAGGTGATGGCAAATAAGTATAATAATCAGAATGGGTGCCAAATAATGGTATTAGTCAAACGATGATAAATAAAGATTATATTCAAAGGGGGATGGCAAATTATGATAACGATGAAAAGGGGATGGTAAATAAAGATTATACTGAAATAGGGGTGGCAAATAGCAATTCTAAACAAACGTGGTGCCAAATAATGCTAATAATCTAAAGGAGATGATGAAAGGAGATTTTTATCAAAGGGGGATGGCAAATAATAATAGCAATGAAAAGGGGGTGGCAAATAAACAAAATACTGAAAAGGGGTGACAAACAACAATAAAAAACAAAAGTTGTGCCAAATAATGGTAATAATCTAAAGGAGATGATGAAAAGAGATTTTTATCAAGGGGGATGGCAAATAATGATAGCAATGAAAAGGGGGTGGCAAATAAACAAAATACTGAAAAGAGGGTGTCAAATAACAATAATAAACAAAAGTTGTGCCAAATAATGGTAATAATCAAAAGGAGATGACAAATAAAGATTGTAGTCAATGGGGATGGCAAATAATGATACCAATGAAAAGAGGGTGACAAATAAAGATAATACTGAAAAGGCGGTGGCCTGTTACTATAATAATCAAAAGTGGTGCCAAATAATGGAAATTATCAAAAAGAGATGACAAATAAAGTTTATATTCAAAGGGGGGTGGCAAATAATGGTAGCAATGGAAAGGGGGTGGCAAATAAACATAACACTGAAAAGGGGTTGACAAATAACAATAAAAAACAAAAGTTGTGCCAAATAATGATAATAATCAAAAAGGACATGACAAAAAAAGATTGTAGTCAAAGGGGCACGGCAAATAATGATAACAATGAAAAGGGGTGGCATGATAAGGTAGTACTGAAAAGGTGTTGGCAAATAACTAAAATAATCAAAACTGGAGCCATTATAGTCAAAGAGGGTGACAAATAAGATAATGGAGAAAAGAGGATGGCAAATAAGATAATACAGAAAAGAGGGTGGCAAATAACTTTGATAATCAAAAGTGGTGCCGGATAATGGAAATAATCAAAAGGAGATGACAAATAAAGATTATAGTCATGGGGATGGCAAATAATAACAATTAAAAGGGGTGGCAAGTAAAGAGAATACTGAAAGGGGATTGGGAAATAACTATAATAATCAAAATAGGTGCCAAATGATGGTAATAATCAAAAAATGACAAATAAAGATTATAGTCAAAGGGAGTGGCAAATAATGATAACAATGAAAATGGGCTGGCAAGATAAAGTAATACTGAGAAGGGGTTGGCAAATAACTGTAGTAATCAAAACGGGAGCCATTATAGTCATTTGGATGGCAAATAATAATAACAGTTAAAAGGGGTTGGCAAATAAGATAACACTGAAAAGCGGGTGGCAAATAAGTATTATAATCAAAAGTGGTGCCAAATAATGGTAAAAATCGAATGGAGATGACAAATAAAGATTATAGTCAAAGGGAATGGCAAATAATGAGAACATTTAAAAGGGGTGGCAAATAAAGACAATGCTGAAAAAGGGTTGGGAAATAACTATAATAATCAGAATGGGTGCCAAATAATTGTAGTAATCAAAAGATGACAAATAAAGATTATAATCTATGGGCGATGGCAAATAATGATAACAATTAAAAGAGGGTGGCAAGAAAAGATAATACTGAAAGGGGGTGGCAAATAACTTTAATAATCAGGATGGGTGCCAAATAATGATAACAATGGAAAGGGGATGGCAAATAAAGATTATACTGAAAAAGGTGTGGCGAATAACAATACTAAACAGAAGTGTTGCCAAACAATGGTAATAATCAAAAGGATATGTTGAAAAGAGATTTTTGTCAAAGGGGAAAGGCAAATAATGCTAGCAATGAAAAGAGGGTGGCAAATAACCATAATAGCTAAAAGGGGGTGACAAATAACAAAATAAACAAAAGTGGTGCCAAATAATGATAATAATCAAAATGAGATGACAAATAAAGATTATATTCAAAGGGGGATGGCAAATAATGTTAGCAATGAAAAGGGAGTGGCAAATAAACATAATACGGAGAAGGTGATGACAAATAACAATAATATACCAAAGTTGTGCCAAATAATGTTAATAATCAAAAGGAGAAGACAAATAAAGATTGTAGCCAATGGGGGATGGCAAATAATGATAACAATGAAAAGGGGGTGGCAAGATAAGGTAATACTGAAAAGGGGTTGGCAAATAACTATAATAATCAAAACAGGAGCCATTTTAGTCAAAGAGGATGGCAAATAATAATAATAGTTAAAATGGGGCGGCAAATAAGATAATGCAGAAAATGGGGTGGCAAATAAGATAATACTGAAAATGGTGTGGCAAATAACTATAATAATCAAAAGTGGTGCCAGATAATAGAAATATTCAAAAGGAGATGACAAATAAAGATTATAGTCAAAGGGGATGGCAAATAATGATAACAATTAAAAGGGGTGACAAGTAAAGGCAATACTGAAAAGAGGTTGGTAAATAACTATAATAATCAGAATTGGTGCCAAATAATGGTAATAATCAAAAGATGACAAATAAATATTAGAGTCAAAAGGGGTGGCAAATAATGATGACAATTAAAAGGGGGGTGGCAAGAATAGGTAATACTGAAAGGGGGTGGCAAATAATTATGATAATCAGAATAGGTGCCAAATAATGGTAATAATAAAATGATAACAAATAAAGATTATAGTCAAAGGGGGACGGCATTTAATGATAACAATGTAAAGTGGATGGCAAATAAACATTATGCTGAAAAGGGGGTGGAGAATAACAATACTAAACAAAAGTGGTGCCAAATAATGGTAATAATCAAAAGGAGATGACAAATAAAGATTATATTCAAAGGGGGATGGCAAATAATGATAGCAATCAAACGGGGTTGGCAAATAAACATAATAGTGAAAAGGGGGTGACAAATAACAATAATATACAAAAGTGGTGCTAAATAATGGTATTAGTCAAAAGGAGCTGACAAATAAAGATTATAGTCAAAGGGGGATGGCAAATAATGATAGCAATGAAAAAGGGGTGGCAAATAAACATAATTCTGAAAAGGGGGTGACAAATAACAATAATAAACAAAAGTGTGCCAAATAATAATAATCAGAAGGAGATGACAAATAAAGATTATAGTCAAAGGGGGATGGCAAATAATGATAGCAATTAAAAGGGGGTGGCAAATAACATAATACTGAAAAAGGGGTGACAAATAACAATAATAAACAAAAGTGGTGCGAAATAATAGTAATAAACAAAAGGAGGTGACAAATAAAGATTACAGATTGCAATGGAAAGGGGTGAAAAATAAGGATAATAATGAAAAGGGGTGGCAAATAAAGATAATATTGAAAAGGGGTGGCACATGACTGTAATAATCAAAATGAGTCCTAAATAATGGCAATAGTCAAAGGGAGGTGACAAATAAAGGTTATATTCAAAGGGTGATGGCAAATAATGATAACAATGAAATTGGAGTGGCAAACAAAGATAACACTAAAATGGATGGCAAATAACTAGTATAATCAAAATGGGTGCCAAATAATGGGTGGCTCTTGACTATAATAATCAAAAGGGGTGCCAAATAATGTAATAATCAAAAGGAGGTGACAAATAAAGATTATAGTTTCCATATCCCTGTGGGAACCCCAGGAACTTGAAATATCAACATTTTGAAATGCCAATATTTCCCAGATCAGAAATTTGTTATTTGAAGAACTTTATGAGCTGAGCGCCTCAGGCCCCATGGGGACTCTTGTTGGTTCACCTGACTTAAATTTAGTGGGAGCTAATGTCATCACTTGGCATCTGTCGTCCATCCATGGGTTGTGTGTCATCCTCTAACTTTTGAAATATATTTTTTTCAAAACCACTGGGCCAAATTCGAGCATATATGGCACCGACCATATACCTTTTATACCCTTTCTACTTGTTCAAATGAAGCTTCTGCCATGTTCGGGCTGTGGTTTAATGCCCAAAAGCCTAAAACACATTAAAAACCTAGTGCAAGCTCATTCCAAACAAATGCGAAGTGGGCAATTGTAATTATGGGCCTTTCCCAAGGACACAATGCAGATACCCCTGACGGGGATTGAACCATGCACCTCTCGGTTTGAAGTCCAATGCCGTAACCACTGAGCCACCGGGCTTCCAGCTCTTGTTAGCATGATCAACATATAAAAGGTTTACTAATTACCTGATTATATACAACAATAACAAGAGGAAAATGTTGAAAAACATGCAAACCTTATCTAACACACATGTATGATGCACCAGACAAATTTGAATTCTAACAGTTGTATCTGGAGCCTTGAGTTGAACGAAGTCACATGATGTGTTCTGCCCAATAGACATCCTGAATCCACCATAAGTAATTTGGCTTCTGTGATTTCTGCTGCGAGCTCGCACAAGCTTACACCATGGACTTGCCCGAAATTACAAGCTCACGCAAGCTTGCAACAAGCTCGCACAAGCTCACTGGTAGAAAATATTTTTATAAGGGTTCAAGGGAAGTCTGTAGGTCAATATTTTGGCTGTTTGTGGGGGTATGCCTATTTTGGGCTCCACCCAAACTTTTCATTTCAAGAACCGATGGGTTGGTTTGAACCAAATTCGTCATCTAATATAATTAGGTTATGAGTACTTGATTGATTTCCAAAGGTGCTAAAAATAGGAAAAAATCAAACGCCCACATTTCGGAAATGGCACAGACCAGAATATTGTTTTTAGATCACCTGATTTAGCCATCGGAGCTTAAGTGATCAGTTTTTGTCTGTTGTCCATCTGGCGTGAACTTTACATTATCGACTCCACTCATAAACCACTGGGCCGAATTGAACCAAATTTCACGTGCGTGTTCCCTATGATATGCCAATTAAAATGTGTTCAAATAACCTTGCCACGCCCATAGGGGACACCACAAGTGGCAATATCCTGATAGCACCCATAAGTTGTTTTTCAAAATTAAAAAAAGAACCATCAATTCGAATCTATTGATATTTGGCATATTACATCCCTGGATGGGGGGGGGGGAGTGGTGCAGATTCAAGTTTGTTCAAATTGAATCTTTGGGTAAATAATTGGGGTCCCTGTAGGAGCCCGAATTTTAACTTAGTGCAGTATGAAGGCATCTCTTTAAAAATCCTCTTCAGATTTACCAGTCAGAATCCTTTCATATTTAGTGTACAACATCCCTAGGTGGGCCAGACTCACATTTGCTTAAATCGAACATCATTGGCTTAATATTTGGGTTCCCTTTGGGATCCCATATTCAACTTGGTGCAATATGAGAAAATCTCTTTAAAAATCTTTTTGTTCAAATCCACCAGACAGCTTGCTTTCAGATTTGGTATAAATCACCTCTGGGGGAGTTAGATTAAATTGTGTTCGAGTCGGGTCCCTGGGTTAGTGTTTGGTCTCTCTATTGGAGCCTAAAGTTTAACGTAATGCAATATGAGGAAATTTCATTAAACATCTTCTTCAGATCCACCAGTCAGAATCCTTTCATATTTGATATACACCATCTCTAGGAGGGCCAGATTGCATGGGTTTTTTTCAAATCGAGTTCCTGGGTTAATGTTTGGGGTGCCTATTGGAGCCCGGATGTTAAGTTAGTAAGATATTTGGGAATTTCTTTAAAAATCTTCTTCTCCAGAACGATCTATCAGAATCTTTTGATATTGACTACTCAATAAATACCACAACACTTGGGTTACATGCAAAATGTCTTTTGCTGCTGACAGACCAGCAGTTTATTGAAGCAATCCAAAAACACAAATAAAAAACAATTATTTGCCACCCCCTTTGACTGTAATCTTTATTTGTCACCTCCTTTTGATTATTATCATTATTTTGCTCCCCTTTTGATTATTATAGTCATGTGCCACCCCTTTGAGTAGTGTATTCATTTGCCACCTCCTTTTCCTTGTTATCATTATTTGCCAGCCCCTTTGACTATAGTCTTTATTTGTCATCTCCTTTTTATTATTACCATTATTTGGCACCACTTTTGTTTTTTATTGTTATTTGCCACCCCCTTTTCAGTATTATGTTTATTAGCCACCCCCTTTTTATTGCTGTCATTATTTGTCACCACCTTTGACTATAATCTTTATTTGTCATCTCGTTGTGATTATTACCATTATTTGGCACCACTTTTGAGTATTATAGTTATTTGCCACCCCTTTTCATTATTATCTTTACTTGCTGCCCCCCTTTAATTGTTATCATTATTTGCAAACCCTTTTGACTAAAATCTGTACTCGTCATCTCCTTCTCATTATTACCATTATTTGACACCACTTTTGGTTATCATAGTTATTTGCCACCTCAGTTCATTATTATCTTATTTTCCACCTTTTTCCATTGCTATTATTATTTGTCATCCCCTTTGCCAAAAATCTCTTTTCCTCATCTCCTTTTGATTATTATCATTATTAGGCACCACTTTTGATTATTATACTTATTTGCCACCCCCTTTTCAGTATTATCTTATTTGACACCCCCCTTTTATTTCTTTTTCTTACTTGCCATCCCCTTTGACTCTAATGACTCCTGTTTTGATCATTATAGTTATTTGTCACCCCCCTTTCAGTATTACTCTATCTTGCCACACCCTTTTCATTCCTGTCTGTATTTGCCATTTCCCTTTGACTACAATCTCTGTTCAGAATCTCCTTTTGATTGTTACCATTATTTGCCACCACTTTTGTTTAGTATTGTCATTTGCCGCCCCCTTTTCAGTATTATGTTTATTTGCCATCCCCTTTTCAATGTGATCATTATTTGCCTTCCCACTTTGACTATAAACTTTATTTGTCTTCTTTTCATTATTACCATTATTTGGCACCCATTCTGATTATTACAGTTATTTTCCACCCCTTTTTCAGTATTGTCTTCACTTGCCACCCCTTTCAATTGTTACCATTATTTGCCCCCCCCCCACCCATCCCACACACACACACTTGACTATAATCGTTATTTGTCATCTCCTTTTGATTATTACCATTATTTGGCTCCAGGTTTGATTATTATATTTTTTTGCCACTCCTTTTTCAGTATTATCTTATTTTCCATCCCTTTTTGAGTATTATTTAATTTTTTAATCCCTATGAATTGATATTCTTATTTTCCATCCCCTTTGACTATTATGGCTCCCACTTTGATCATTATAGTTATTTGCCACCCCTTTTCAGTATTACCTTATCTTGCCAGCCCTTTTTCGTTGTTATCATTATTTTCCATCCCCTTTGACTCTAAAGTATATTTGTCATCTCCTTTTGATTATTACCATTATTTGGAACATGTTTGTTCATTATTGTTATTTGTCACCCCCTTTTCAGTATTATATTTATTTGCCACCCCCTTTTCATTGCTATCATTACTTGCCATCCCCCTTTCACAAAAATTTCTTTTCATCATCTCCTCTTGATTATTACCATTATTTTGCACCTCTTTTGATTATTATACTTATTCGCCACCCCCTTTTCAGTATTATCTTATTTGCCACCCTCTTTTAATTGTTATTCTCATTTGCCATCCCCTTTGACTATAATGGCTACCATTTTGATTATTGTACTTATTTGACACCCCTTTTTAGTATTACCTTATCTTGCAACCCCCTTTCCATTGTTATCATTATTTGCCACCCCCCTTTGACTATAATCTTTATTTGTCATCTCCTTGTGATTATTTCCATCATTTGGCACCACTTTTGTTTATTATTGTTATTTGTCACCCCCTTTTCCGTATTATATTTATTTGCCACCCCCGTTTCATGCTATCATTATTTGCCATCCCCCTTTGACAAAAATCTTTTTTTATCATTTCCTTTTGATTATTACCATTATTTGGCACCACTTTTGTTTAGTATTGTTATTTTCCACCCCCTTTTCAGAATTATCTTTATTTGCCATCCATCTTTAATTGTTATCATTATTTGACACCCCCTTTGACTATAATCTTTATTTGTCTTCTTTTGATTATTACCATTATTTGCCACCCTTTCTGATTATTATAGTTATTTCCCACCCGTTTTCAGTATTGTCTTCACTTGCCACTACTTATAATTGTTATCATTATTTGCCACCCCCTTGACTATAATCGTTATTTGTCATATCCTTTTGATTATTACCATTATTTGGCCCAACGTTTGATTATTATACTTATTTTCCACCCCCTTTTCAGTATTACCTTATTTTCCACACCCGTTTGAGTATTATCTTATTTTCCACCCCCTTTTAACTGATATTCTTATTTGCCATCTCCTTTGACTATAATGGCTCCCACTTTGATTATTATACTTATTTGCCCCACTTTTTTCAGTATTACCTTACTTTGCCAGCCCCTTTTCATTGTTATCATTATTTGCACCCCCCCCTTTGACAATAATCTTTATTTGTCATCTCCTTCTCATTATTACCATTATTTGGCAGCACTTTTGCTTATTATTGTTATTTGTCACCACCTTCTCAGTAATATGTTTACCTGCCACTCCCTTTTCATTGCTACCATCATTTGCCATCCCCTTTGACTATAATCTTTATTTGTCATCTCCTTTTGATTATTGCCATTATTTGGCATCATGTTTGTTCATTATTGTTATTTGTCACCCCCTTCTCAGTATTAAGTTTATTTGCCACCCCCTTTTCATTGCTATCATTATTTGCCATCCCCCTTTGACAAAAATCTTTTTTCATCATCTCCTTTTGATTATTACCATTATTTGGCACAACTTTTGATTATTATACTTATTTGCCACCCCCTTTTAGCATTATCTTATTTGCCACCCCCTTTTCAGTATTGCCTTATTTGCCACCCCCCTTTTAATTGTTATTCTTATTTGCCATCCCCTTTGAATAATGGTCCTCATTTTGATTATTAGAGTTATTTGCCACCCCCTTTTCAGTATTACCTTATCTTGCCACCCCCTTTTCATTGCTATCATTATTGTCATTCCTTCTTGACTATAATCTTTATTTGTCATCTCCTTTTGATTATTGCCATTATTTGGCACCACTTTTGTTTATGATTGTTATTTGTCGCCCCCGTTTTGGTGTTATGTTTATTTGCCACCCACTTTTCATTGCTATCATTATTTGCCATCCCCCTTTGACAAAAATCTCTTTTCATCATCTCCGTTTGATTAGTACCATTATTTGGCACCACTTTCGTTTAGTATTGTTATTTGCCACCCCTTTTCAGCATTATCTTTATTTGCCATCCCCTTTTCATTGTTTTCATTATTTGCCATCCTCCTTTGTTTGCCATCTTTATTTGTCATCTTTTGATTATTACATTTGTTTGGCACCCATTCTGATTAATAGAGTTATTTGCCACCCCTTTCAGTATTACCTTTTCTTGCCACCCGCTTTTAATTGTTTTCATTATTTGCCATCCCCCTTTGACTATAATCTTTATTTCTCATCTTTTGACTATTACCATCATTTGGCACCTATTTTACTATAATCTTTATTTGTCAAATAATCTCCTTTTGATTATTTCCATTTTTTATTGTTATTTGTCACCCCCTTTTCATTATTATGTTTATTTGCCACCCCCTTTTCATTGCTATCATTATTTGCCATCCCCCTTTGAATATAACCTTTATTTGTCATCTCCTTTTGATTATTATCATTATTTGGCACCACTTTTGATTATTATAGTAATGGGCCACCCCCTTTTCAGTATTATCTTTATTTGCCACCCCCTTCTCATTGGTATCATTATTTGCCACCCACCCCCATGTCTATAATCTTTATTTGTGATCTCCTTTTGATTATATCCATTATTTGGCACCACTTTTGATGATTATACTTATTTGCCACCCCCCTTTTCAGTATTGTCCTATTAGTCACCCCCTTTTTCTGCATTATCTTATTTGCAACCCCCTTTTAACTGTTATTATTATTTGCCACCCTCTTTGACTGTAATGGCTCCCCTTTTGATTATTATAGTTATTTTCCAACCCCCCTTTCAGTATTACCTTATCTTGCAACCCCTTTTCATTGTTTTCATTATTTGCCATCCCCCTTTGACTACAATCTTTATTTGTCATCTCCTTTTCCTTGTTATCATTATTTGCCACCCCCTTTGACTATAGTCTTTATTCGTCATCTCCTTTTTATTATTACCATTATTTGGCACCATTTTTGTTTAATATTGTTTTTGCTACCCCCTTTTCAGTATTATGTTTATTAGCCACCCCCTTTTTATTGCTATCATTATTTGTCACCACCTTTGACTATAATCTTTATTTGTCATCTCGTTTTGATTATTACCATTATTTGGCAACACTTTTGAGTATTATAGTTATTTGCCACCCCTTTTCATTATTATCTTTACTTGCCACCCCCCTTTAATTGTTATCATTATTTGCAAACCCTTTTGACTAAAATCTGTACTCGTCATCTCCTACTCATTATTACCATTATTTGAGACCACTTTTGGTTATCATAGTTATTTGCCACCTCAGTTCATTATTATCTTATTTTCCACCTTTTTTCATTGCTATTATTATTTGTCATCCCCTTTGACAAAAATCTCTTTTCCTCATCTCCGTTTGATTATTATCATTATTAGGCACCACTTTTGACTATTATACTTATTCGCCACCCCCTTTTCAGTATTATCTTATTTGCCGACCCCCTTTTAATTCTTTTTCTTACTTGCCATTCCCTTTGACTCTAATGGCTCCTGTTTTGATCATTATAATTATTTGTCACCCCCCGTTCAGTATTACTCTATCTTGCCACACCCTTTTCATTGCTATCTGTATTTGCCATCTCCATTTGACTACAATCTCTGTTCAGAATCTTCTTTTGATTGTTACCATTATTTGGCACCACTTTTGTTTAGTATTGTCATTTGCCACCCCCTTTTCAGTATTATGTTTATTTGCCATCCCCTTTTCAATGTGATCATTATTTGCCTTCCCCCTTTGACTATAATCTTTATTTGTCTTCTTTTCATTATTACCATTATTTGGCACCCATTCTGATTATTACAGTTATTTTCCACCCCTTTTTCAGTATTGTCTTCACTTGCCACCCCTTTCAATTGTTACCATTATTTGCCCCCCTCCCCCACCCCACACACACACACTTGACTATAATCGTTATTTGTCATCTCATTTTGATTACTACCATTATTGGGCTCCAGGTTTGATTATTATATTTTTTTGCCACCCCTTTTTTCAGTATTATCTTATTTTCCATCCCTTTTTGAGTATTATTTAATTTTTTAATCCCTATCAATTGATATTCTTATTTGCCATCCCCTTTGACTATTATGGCTCCCACTTTGATCATTATAGTTATTTGCCACCCCTTTTCAGTATTACCTTATCTTGCCAGCCCTTTTTCATTGTTATCATTATTTTCCATCCCCTTTGACTATAAAGTATATTTGTCATCTCCTTTTGATTATTACCATTATTTGGCACCATGTTTGTTCATTATTGTTATTTGTCACCCCCTTCTCAGTATTATATTTATTTGCCACCCCCTTTTCATTGCTATCATTACTTGCCATCCCCCTTTGACAAAAATTTCTTTTCATCATCTCCTCTTGATTATTACCATTATTTTGCACCTCTTTTGATTATTATACTTATTTGCCACCCCCTTTTCAGTATTATCTTATTTGCCACACCCTTTTCAGTATTATCTTATTTGCCACCCTCTTTTAGTTGTTATTCTCATTTGCCATCCCCTTTGACTATAATGGTTACCATTTTGATTATTGTTGTTATTTTGACACCCCTTTTTAGTATTACCTTATCTTGCAACCCCCTTTCCAATGTTATCATTATTTGCCATCCCCCTTTGACTATAATCTTTATTTGTCATCTCCTTGTGATTATTTCCATCATTTGGCACCACTTTTGTTTATTATTGTTATTTGTCACCCCCTTTTCCATATTATGTTTATTTGCCACCCCCCTTTTCATTGCTATCATTATTTGCCATCCCCCTTTGACAAAAATCTCTTTTCATCATTTCCTTTTGATTATTACCATTATTTGGCACCACTTTTGTTTAGTATTGTTATTTTCCACCCCCTTTTCAGAATTATCTTTATTTGCCATCCATCTTTAATTGTTATCATTATTTGCCTTCACCCTTTGACTATAATCTTTATTTGTCTTCTTTTCATTATTACCATTATTTGGCACCCATTCTGATTATTACAGTTATTTTCCACCCCTTTTTCAGTATTGTCTTCACTTGCCACCCCTTTCAATTGTTACCATTATTTGCCCCCCTCCCCCACCCCACACACACACACTTGACTATAATCGTTATTTGTCATCTCATTTTGATTACTACCATTATTGGGCTCCAGGTTTGATTATTATATTTTTTTGCCACCCCTTTTTTCAGTATTATCTTATTTTCCATCCCTTTTTGAGTATTATTTAATTTTTTAATCCCTATGAATTGATATTCTTATTTGCCATCCCCTTTGACTATTATGGCTCCCACTTTGATCATTATAGTTATTTGCCACCCCTTTTCAGTATTACCTTATCTTGCCAGCCCTTTTTCATTGTTATCATTATTTTCCATCCCCTTTGACTATAAAGTATATTTGTCATCTCCTTTTGATTATTACCATTATTTGGCACCATGTTTGTTCATTATTGTTATTTGTCACCCCCTTCTCAGTATTATATTTATTTGCCACCCCCTTTTCATTGCTATCATTACTTGCCATCCCCCTTTGACAAAAATTTCTTTTCATCATCTCCTCTTGATTATTACCATTATTTTGCACCTCTTTTGATTATTATACTTATTTGCCACCCCCTTTTCAGTATTATCTTATTTGCCACACCCTTTTCAGTATTATCTTATTTGCCACCCTCTTTTAGTTGTTATTCTCATTTGCCATCCCCTTTGACTATAATGGCTACCATTTTGATTATTGTTGTTATTTTGACACCCCTTTTTAGTATTACCTTATCTTGCAACCCCCTTTCCAATGTTATCATTATTTGCCATCCCCCTTTGACTATAATCTTTATTTGTCATCTCCTTGTGATTATTACCATTATTTGGCACCACTTTTGTTTAGTATTGTTATTTTCCACCCCCTTTTCAGAATTATCTTTATTTGCCATCCATCTTTAATTGTTATCATTATTTGACACCCCCTTTGACTATAATCTTTATTTGTCTTCTTTTGATTATTACCATTATTTGCCACCCCCTTTTCCATATTATGTTTATTTGCCACCCCCTTTTCATTGCTATCATTATTTGCCATCCCCCTTTGACAAAAATCTCTTTTCATCATTTCCTTTTGATTATTACCATTATTTGGCACCACTTTTGTTTAGTATTGTTATTTTCCACCCCCTTTTCAGAATTATCTTTATTTGCCATCCATCTTTAATTGTTATCATTATTTGACACCCCCTTTGACTATAATCTTTATTTGTCTTCTTTTGATTATTACCATTATTTGCCACCCTTTCTGATTATTATAGTTATTTCCCACCCGTTTTCAGTATTGTCTTCACTTGCCACTACTTATAATTGTTATCATTATTTGCCACCTCCTTGACTATAATCATTATTTGTCATATCCTTTTGATTATTACCATTATTTGGCCCCACTTTTGATTATTATACTTATTTTCCACCCCCCTTTTCAGTATTACCTTCTTTTCCACACCCTTTTGAGTATTATCTTATTTTACACCCCCTTTTAACTGATATTCTTATTTGCCATCCCCTTTGACTATAATGGCTCCCACTTTGATTATTATACTTATTTGCCACACTTTTTTCAGTATTACCTTACATTGCCAGCCCCTTTTCATTGTTATCATTATTTGCACCCCCCCCCCCCCCCCCCCCACTTTGACAATAATCTTTATTTGTCATCTCCTTTTCATTATTACCATTATTTGGCAGCACTTTTGCTTATTATTGTTATTTGTCACCACTTTCTCAGTAATATGTTTACCTGCCACTCCCTTTTCATTGCTACCATCATTTGCCATCCCCCTTTGACAAAAATCTTTTTTCATCATCTCCTTTTGATTATTACCATTATTTGGCACCGCTTTTGATTATTATACTTATTTGCCACCCCCTTTCAGTATTATCTTATTTGCCACTCCCTTTTCAGTATTGCCTTATTTGCCACCCCCTTTTAATTATTATTCTTATTTTCCATCCCCTTTGACTATAATGGTCCTCATTTTGATTATTAGAGTTATTTGCCACCCCCTTTTCAGTATTACCTTATCTTGCCACCCCCTTTTCATTGCTATCATTATTTTCATTCCCTCTTGACTATAATCTTTATTTGTCATCTCCTTTTGATTATTGCCATTATTTGGCACCACTTTTGTTTATGTTTGTTATTTGTCACCCCTGTTTTGGTGTTATGTTTATTTGCAACCCCATTTTCATTGCTATCATTATTTGCCATCCCCCTTTGACAAAAATCTCTTTTCATCACCTCCTTTTGATTAGTACCATTATTTGGCACCACTTTCGTTTAGTATTGTTATTTGCCACCCCTTTTCAGCATTATCTTTATTTGCCACCCCCTTTTCATTGTTTTCATTATTTGCCAACCTCCTTTGTTTGCCATCTTTATTTGTCATCTTTTGATTATTACATTTGTTTATTTGCCACCCCCCTTTTCATTGCTATCATTATTTGCCGTTCCCCTTTGACAAAAATCTCTTTTCATCATCTCCTTTTGATTAGTACCATTATTTGGCACCACTTTCATTTAGTATTGTTATTTGCCACCCCTTTTCAGCATTATCTTTATTTGCCATCCCCTTTTCATTGTTTTCATTATTTGCCATCCTCCTTTGTTTGCCATCTTATTTGTCATCTTTTGATTATTACTTTTGTTTGGCACCCATTCTGATTAATAGAGTTATTTGCCACCCCCTTTTCAGTATTACCTTTTCTTGCCACCCGCTTTTAATTGTTTTCATTATTTGCCATCCCCCTTTTACTATAATCTTTATTTCTCATTTTTTGATTATTACCATTATTTGGCACCCATTCTGATTATTATAGTTATTTCCCACCCCTTCTTCAGTATTGTGTTTACTTGCCACCCCATTTAATTGTTATCATTATTTGCCACCACCCTTTCACTATAATCATTATATGTCACCCCCCCCCCCCTCCCTTTGATTATTACCATTATTTGGCATCACTTTTGATTATTGTACTTATTTGCCACCCCTTTTGAGTACTATCTTATTTGCCAGCCCCTTTTTGAGTATTTTCTTATTTGCCACCCCCCTTTTAATTGTTATTTTTATTTGCCATCCCCTTTGACTATAATGGCTGCCGTTTTTATTCTTATAGTTATTTGCCACCCCCCTTTTCAGTATTACCTTATCTTGCCTGCCCTTTTCATTGTTATCATTAATTGCCATCCCCTTTGACTATAATCCTTATTTGTCATCTCATTTTGATTATTACCATTATTGGCACCACTTTTGTTTGTTATTCTTATTTGTCACCCCCTTTTCAGTAGTATGTTTATTTGTCACCCCCTTTTTATTGCTATAATTATTTGCCAACCCTCTTTGACTATAATCTTTATTTGTAATCTCCTTTTGATTTCTGCTATTATTTGGCACCACGTTTGTTTATTATTGTTATCTGTCACCCTCTTTTCAGTATTATGTTTATTTGCCACCCCCTTTTCATTGCTACCATTACTTGCCATCCCCCTTTGACAAAAATTTCTTTTCATCATCTCCTTTTTATTGTTACCATTATTTGGCATCACTTTTGATTATTATACTTCTTTGCCACCCCCTTTTCAGTATTATCTTATTTGCCACACCCTTTTCAATATTATCTTATTTGCCACCCTCTTTTAATTGTTATTCTTATTTGCCACCCCCTTTTCATTGCTATCAGTATTTGCCACCCCCCTTTGACAAAAATTTCGTTTCATCATCCCCTTTTGGTTATTACCATTATTTGGCACCACTTTTTTTTAGTATTCTTATATACCACCACTTTTCAGAATTATCTCTATTTGCCATCCCCTTTTCATTGTTATCGTCATCCCCCACCCCTATATGACGATAATTTTTATTTGTCTTCTTTTGATTATTTCCATTATTCGGCACCCATTCTGATTATTATAGTTATTTACCACCATTTTTTCTGAATTGTCTTTACTTGCCACCCTTATAATTGTTATCATTATTTGCCACACCCCTTGACTATAATCATATTTGTCATTTCATTTTGATTTTTACCATTATTTGGCTCCTCTTTTGATTATTTTACTTATTTGCCACTCTCTTTTTAGTATTATCTTATTTTCCACACCCTTTTGAGTATTATCTTATTTTCCATCCCTTTTAACTGATATTATTATTTCCATCCCCTTTGACTAGAATGGCTCCCACTTTGATTATTATAGTTATTTGCCACCTCTTTTTCAGTATTACCTTATCTTGCCAGCCCCTTTTTATTGTTATCATTATTTGCCACCCCCCTCGCCCCCCCCCCTCCCCCATTGACTATAATCTTTATTTGTCATCTCCTTTTCATTATTACCATTAATTGGCACCACTTTTGTACATTATTGTTATTTGTCATCCCCTTTTCAGTGATATGTTTACCTGCCACTCCCTTTTCATTGCTATCATCATTTGCCTCCCCCCCCCCCCCTCTTTGACTATAATCTTTATTTGTCATCTCCATTTGATTATTGTCATTATTTGGCACCATGTTTGTTCATTATTGTTATTTGTCACCCCCTTCTCAGTATTATGTTTATTTGCCACCCCCTTTCCATTGTTATCATCATTTGCCATCCCCCTTTGACAAAAATCTCTTTTCATCATCTCCTTTTGATTATTACCATTGTTTGGCACTGCTTTTGGTTATTATACTTATTTGCCAACCCCTTTTCACTATTATCTTATTTGCCACCCCCTTTTCAGTATTATCTTATTTGCCACCCCACTTTTAATTGTTATTCTTATTTGCCATCCCCTTTGACTATAATGGTTCCAATTTTGATTATTATAGTTATTTGCCACCCCCTTTTCAGTATTACCTGTCTTGCCACCCCTTTTTCATTGCTATCATTATTTGCCATCCCCCTTGACTATATTCTTTATGTGTCATCTCCTTTTGATTATTGCCATTATTTTGCACCCCTTTTGTTTATTATTGCTATTTGTCACCCCCTTTTCGGTGTTATGTTTATTTGCCATCCCCTTTTCATTGTTATCATTATTTGCCATCCCCCTTTGTTTGCCATCTTTATTTTGTCATCTTTTGATTATTACATTTGTTTGGTGCCCATTCTGATTAATAGAGTTATTTGCCATCCCCTTTCAGTATTACCTTTTCTTACCACCCACTTTTAATTGTTTTCATTATTTGCCATCCCCCTTTGACTATAATCGTTATTTCTCATCGTTTGATTATTGCCATCATTTGGCACCCATTCTGATTATTATAGTTATTTCCCACCCCTTTTTCAGAATTGTGTTTACTTGCCATCCCATTTAATTGTTATCATTATTTGCCCCCCCCCCCCCCCCCCCCCCCCCCCGTCCTTTAACAAAAGTCTCTTTTCATCATCTCCTTTTGATTAGTACCATTATTTGGCACCAACTTTGTTTAGTATTGTTTTTTGCCACCCCTTTTCAGAATTATATATTAATTTGTCATCCCCTTTTCATTGTTTTCATTATTTGCCATCCCCCTTTGTTTGCCATCTTTATTTGTCATCTTTTGATTATTACATTTGTTTGGCACCCATTCTGATTAATAGAGTTATTTGCCATCCCCTTTCAGTATCACCTTTTCTTACCACCCCCTTTTTATTGTCATCATTATTTGCCACCCCCTTTGACTATAATTGTTATTTCTCATCATTTGATTATTACCATTATTTGGCACCCATTCTGATTATTAAAGTTATTTCCCACCCCTTTTTCAGTATTGTGTTTACTTGCCACCCCATTTAATTGTTATCATTATTTGCCACCCCCCTTTTACTATAATCTTTATTTGTCATCTCCCTTTGATTATCACCATTATTTGGCATCACTTTTGATTATTGTACTTATTTGCCACCCGCTTTTGAGTATTATCTTATTTGCCAGCCCCTTGTTGAGTATTATCTTATTTGCCACCCCCTTTTAATTGTTATTCTTATTTGCCATCCCCTTTCATTATAATGACTCCCGTTTTGATTATTATAGTTATTTGCCACCCCCTTTTCAGTACTACCTTATCTTGCCTGCCCCTTTTCATTGTTATCATTATTTGCCATCCCCCTTTGACTATAATCCTTATTTGTCTTCTCATTTTGATTATTACCATTATTTGGCACCCCTTTTGTTTGTTATTGTTATTTGTCACCCCCCTTTTCAGT
The DNA here is from genome assembly GCA_031216915.1 of Pictodentalium vernedei. Classification (NCBI taxonomy): domain Eukaryota; kingdom Metazoa; phylum Mollusca; class Scaphopoda; order Dentaliida; family Dentaliidae; genus Pictodentalium; species Pictodentalium vernedei. The sequence continues at coordinate 376,870,157 of CM062295.1, forward strand.
ATTATGTTTATTTGTCACCCCCTTTTCATTGCTATAATTATTTTCCAACCCCCTTTGACTATAATCTTTATTTGTAATCTCCTTTTGGTTTCTGCTATTATTTGGCACCACGTTTGTCCATTATTGTTATTTGTTACCTCCTTTTCAGTATTATGTTTATTTGCCACCCCCTTTTCATTGCTTTCATTACTTGCCACCCCCCTTTGACAAAAATTTATTTTCATCATCTCCTTTTGATTAGTACCATTATTTTGCACCTCTTTCGATTATTATACTTTTTTGCCACCCCCTTTTCAGTATTATATTATTTGCCACACCCTTTTCAGTATTATCTTATTTGCCACCCTCTTTTAATTGTTATTCGTATTTGCCATCCCCTTTGACTATAATGGCTACCATTTTGATTATTATAGTTATTTGACACCCCCTTTTAGTATTACCTTATCTTGCAGCCCCCTTTTCATTGTTATCATTATTTGCCACCCCCCCCCCCTCCTTTGACTGTAATCTTTGTTTGTCACCTCCTTCTGATTATTGCCATTATTTAGCACAACTTTTGTTTATTATTGTTATTTGTCACCCCCTTTTCAGTATTATGTTTATTTGCCACCCCCTTTTCATTGCTATCATTATTTGCCATCCCCCTTTGACAAAAATTTCTGTTCATCATCCCCTTTTGATTATTACCATTATTTGGCACCACCTTTCCTTAGTATTGTTATTTACCACCACTTTTCAGAATTATCTCTATTTGCCATCCCCTTTTCATTGTTATCATCATCCTCCACCCCTCTTTGACTATAATCTTTATTTGTCTTCTTTTGATTATTTCCATTATTTGGCACCCATTCTGATTATTATAGTTATTTCCCACCCTTTTTCTGTATTGTCTTTACTTGCCACCCTTATAATTGTTATCATTATTTGCCACACCCCTTGACTATAATCATTATTTGTCATTTCATTTTGATTATTACCATTATTTGGCCCCTCTTTTGATTATTTTACTTATTTGCCACCCCCTTTTTAGTATTATCTTATTTTCCACACCCTTTTGAGTATTATCTTATTTTCCATCCCTCTTAACTGATATTCTTATTTGCCATCCCCTTTGACTATTATGGCTCCCACTTTGATTATTATAGTTATTTGCCACCCCTTTTTCAGTATTACCTTATCTTGCCAGCCCCTTTTCATTGTTATCATTATTTGCCACTTCCTCCCTCTCCCTATTGACTATAATCTTTATTTGTCATCTCCTTTTCATTATTACCATTATTTGGCACCACTTTTGTTCATTATTGTTATTTGTTACCCCCTTTTCAGTGATATGTTTACCTGCCACTCCCTTTTCATTGCTATCATCATTTGTTACCCCCCCCCCCCCTTTGACCATAATCTTTATTTGTCATCTCCGTTTGATTATTGCCATTATTTGGCACCATGTTTGTTCATTGTTGTTATTTGTCACCCCTTCTCAGTATTATGTTTATTTTCCACCCCCTTTCCATTGTTATCATCATTTGCCATCCCCCTTTGACAAAAATCTCTTTTCATCATCTCTTTTGATTATTACCATTATTTGGCACTGCTTTTGGTTATTATACTTATTTGCCAACCCCTGTTCAGTATTATCTTATTTGCCACCCCCTTTTCAGTATTATCTTAATTGCCACTCGTTTTTAATTGTTATTCTTATTTACCATCCCCTTTGACTATAATGGTTCCAATTTTGATTATTATAGTTATTTGCCACCCCCTTTTCAGTATTACCTTATCTTGCCACCCCCTTTTCATTGCTATCATTATTTGCCTTCCCCTTTGACTATATTCTTTATTTGTCATCTCCTTTTGATTATTGCCATTATTTGGCACCACTTTTGTTTATTATTGCTATTTGTCACCCCCTTTTCGGTGTTATGTTTATTTGCCACCCCCTTTTCATTTCTATCATTATTTGCCATCACCCTTTGTTTGCCATCTTTATTTGTCATCTTTTGATTATTACATTTGTTTGGTGCCCATTCTGATTAATAGAGTTATTTCCATCCCCTTTCCGTATTACCTTTTCTTACCACCCACTTTTAATTGTTTTTATTATTTGCCATCCCCCTTTGACTATAATTGTTATTTCTCATTGTTTGATTATTACCATTATTTGGCACCCATTCTGATTATTATAGTTATTTCCCACCCCTTTTTCAGTATTGTGTTTACTTGCCATCCCATTTAATTGTTATCATTATTTGCCACCCCTCTTTAACAAAAGTCTCTTTTCATCATCTCCTTTTGATTAGTACCATTATTTGGCACCACTTTTGTTTAGTATTGTTTTTTGCCACCCCTTTTCAGAATTATCTTTATTTGCCATCCCCTTTTCATTGTTTTCTTTATTTGCCATCCCCCTTTGTTTGCCATCTTTATTTGTCATCTTTTGATTATTACATTTGTTTGGCGCCCATTCTGATTAATAGAGTTATTTGCAACCCCCTTTCAATATTACCTTTTTTTACCACCCCCTTTTAATTGTCATCATTATTTGCCACCCCCTTTGACTATAATCGTTATTTCTCATCGTTTGATTATTACCATTATTTGGCACCCATTCTGATTATTATAGTTATTTCCCACCCCTTTTTTAGTATTGTGTTTACTTGCCACCCCATTCAATTGTTATCATTATTTGCCACCCTCCTTTGACTATAAACTTTATTTGTCATCTCCCTTTGATTATTACCATTATTTGGCAACACTTTTGATTATTGTACTTATTTGCCACCCCCTTTTGAGTATTATCTTATTTGCCAGCCCCTTTTTAAGTATTATCTTATTTGCCACCCACTTTTAATTGTTATTTTTATTTGCCATCCCCTTTGACTATAATGGCTGCCATTTTGATTATTATAGTTATTTGCTATCCCCTTTTCAGTATTACCTTATCTTGCCTGTCCCTTTTCATTGTTATCATTATTTGCGATCCCCTTTGACTATAATCCTTATTTGTCAACTCCTTTTGATTATTACCATTATTTGGCAACACCTTTTTTTTATTATTATCTTTTGCCACCCCCTTTTCAGTATTATGTTTATTTGCCAGCCCCGTTTGATTGTTAGCATTATTTGCAACCCCCTTTGTCTATAATCTTTATTTGCCACCTCCTTTTGATTGTTTCCATAATTTAGTACACTTTTTGTTTATTAGAGTTATTTGCCACCCCATTTTCAGTATTATCCTTATTTTCCACTCCCTGTCTGTTGCTATCATTATTTACCACCCACCCCTCTTTGACTATATTCTGTTTTCGTTGTCTCCGTTTGAGTATTACCATTATTTGGCACCACTTTTTTATAATTGTTATTTGCCACCCCTTATCGGTATTATCTTATTTGTCACCCCATTTTCATTGTTATCATTATTCGCCGTCTCCCTTTGAATATAATCTTTATTTCTCATCTCCTTTTGATTATTACCATTATTTGACACCCCTTTTGATTATTATAGTTATTTTGTGCCCCCTTTTCCATAGTATCTTTATTTGCCACCCTCTTTCCATTGCTATCATTATTTGCCACTCCCTCTGAATTTAATCTTTGTTTGTCATCTCCTTTTGATTATTACCATTATTTGACACCCCTCTTGATTATTACTATTTGCCACCCCCTTTTCAGTAGTATCTTTATATACCATTCCCTCTCCCCTTCATTGTTATCATTATCTGCAATCTGCCGTTGATTAATTTGTCATCTCCTTTTGATTGTTTCCATCATTTGACACCCATTTTGATTATTGCCCCCCCCCCCCTTTTTCATTATTAATTGCATTTGTTATCCCCTTTTGACTTGCCACCCCTTTTATTACTACACTTATTTTTTATTTGTCCTCATTGATTGCTTTCATTATTTGCTTTCTGTTTTGATTATTATCACTTTGCTATCCCCTTTTCATTTTTAGGTACATTTGCTAACCCCTTTTGATTTTATCATAGTTTACCACCCCTTTCTATTACTATTGTTATTGTGTTCATTATTGTTATTTGCCACCCCCTCTGATTGAAATCACTATTTGCCATCGTGGTGGTAATTAGCTTAAATAATGAGAAATAGTTATTTGCCACCCAGGTGCCAAATAGGTTAAATAATGAGAACTGGGTATTTGCCACCAGGGTGGTAAATAGTTTAAATAATGAGATATAGATATTTGCAACTGGGGTGGTAAAAAGTTTAAATAATGAGAAATAGTTATTTGCCACCCAGGTGGCAAATAGCTTAAATGATGAGAAATAGTTATTTGCCACCCGGATGGTAAATAGCTTAAATAATGAGAAATAGCTGTTTGCCACCCCGGCGGTAGATAGCTTAAATAATGAGAAATAGTTATTTGCCACCCGGGTGGTAAATAGCTTAAATAATGAGAAATAGTTATTTGCCACCCGGGTGGTAAATAGCTTAAATAATGAGAAATGGCTATATGCCACCCGGGTGGTAAATAGCTCCTGCCGATTCGTCCCTTCTCTATTCTCAATATAATGACGCTTCCATTCATATTTGCCTTTCACGTGTCGACTCTGGCATTATTTCTGTCTTTTTGGTGAACTGTTCAACTTTAACTATTCGCACCTTTACGTAGTCCCAAAAGTTTGGAGTTAACCTCTTTATTTTAGACCGTCCCGACAGAAACTGACAACTTGACCCAGTGGCGAAAGAACCGTCATTTGGCTAAATTGAACAGACCCAGTGTCGGATATACGCCGATTATATACAGACCACCCAAGGCAGCTACTTGAAATTCTCAGAATATGTTCTACAGTCCCTGCTCGACAATTTAGTATCTTTGTCGAGTGCTGTGATTGGGTGGAAACACGTGGATCGCGTGGAAACAGAGGGGACGATTCGTCCCACGTTATTCTCAATGACTTTTCTATACATCATTTACCATCAGCCGAGTTTGGCACTATTTCTGTCTGTTTGATGAACTGTTCAACTTTAACTATTTGTGCCTTTATAAAGGACTGAAAGATCATTGCATGCTTACAAATATTCAGGGATTGATTTTACGAAAAAGCAATTATTCCGACAGTTCCCACATGGGAACTCTCAAATCTGCCAAGGGTTAAACTTTTAATAATAACATACCAAACAAACGTTGTCATACTTTGCCTGCTGCATGTATCCATAGGCAACATTCAGCGCTCAATCAATTAGGAATGGAGTAAATTGACACTTAAACCTAAGAAATTCTGCAAAAATGAAAGGTTTTTTTTTCGGCGTCACCTACATTTATACAACCGAAACAGGGAATGGGTTAAACTTTACAGCAACCTTATAATAGAAAATATTCTTGGAATTGAACTGTGAATCTGAATGTCAAAAGAATTTTCAGATATTCTATTCCAAACTACCACTGCACGCTTACCAATATTCAGTGATTTTACGAAAATAACAATTATTCCGACAGTACCCATATGAGAAGTCTCAAATCTTTCAAGGGTTAAACTTTTAATACTAACATATAAAACAAACGTTGTCATACTATGACAGATGCATGCAGCCATAGAAAACATTCAGCGCTCAACCAATTAGGAATGGAGTAAATTGTCACTTAATCATACCAAACTCTAAACAACGAGAGTTGTTTTGGACTGCACCTATATTTATGCAAACAGAATGGGCATAGGGTTAAACTTTACAACAAACGTTCGACAGTAAATATGCTCGGTAGGTAAATGTGAATACGAAAGGTAAATCGTTTTTCGATAGTCCATTCATAAATGGAAGAAACATGAACTCAAAATGAGCCAATTTTATGAAGAATTTTTGGGTACTCGAATTCAAGGCCCTAAAACTGGGGTAAGGTTAAAACTTTAAATAGAACTTATAACAGTAAAAATATTCTTGGATGAATACCCAAACTTTTCATGGGAAACGGTTTGAGATTATGTGGCTGTAGTGCTGAGAAACCGCATGTAAAAATTGGCCAGTTTTGCCAAAAATGCACTTTGTGGCAAAAAGGAGACAACGTGGGTAATCCCACTTATGTAGTAAGTCATGCTATACAAATATTACGAAAGCTTCAGCCAAATCATCCAGGGTTTTTTTAGAATTGTACAAAACGTAACATTGTGACAACATTTGGCACGGTTTTGGCAGAAAACGAGAACTTTAGAAATGCCATGACCCAGGTGAGAAACTACAGTAAATTCAAGTCTGTAAGAAAAGGGTTAAAGTATCTATTGGGAAAAACTACAGAGGAAGAGGCTTATTTTCGGGAGTGAAATATTTTTAAACAAATCAGAAATGGATTTTCGTTAACGGTATTTACAGATATTCATATAGGAATCAGAGCACTTTTTCTAAGAAACCAGAAAAAGCATGTGTGTGCACAGCGTTAAAAAGGTTCCATCAAGGGAATGCATTAGGGGTCCAAAAATGTGATTTCCGGCAAAACTGAAAAATGCACTCAATGATCCCAGGGTGACATCAGTGATCTTTACCCATATTGTGAACCTCTATCGAGTGTCGACTCATTTGGTGCTGGTCCCAGGTCTATGGATCATAGCATGCTTGGGATATGAGTGTGACCCACTCTAAAACCTTTTGTCCACGCCCACTTTTTTTTCGTGTAAAAATATATGTATGAACTTCGGGAATGCATTGGGGGTCAGAAAATGTGATTTCCAGCAATTCTGAAAAATACACTCAATGACCCTAGGAGACCTCAGTGGCCTTGTCACATATTTTGACCCCCGATTGAGTGTCGACTCATTCGCTGTTGGTCCCAGGCCCATTCATCATACCATGCTTGAGATATCAGCATGACCCACTTTCAAAATAATTGCCCACGCGCACTTTTTTACATAAAAATGCATGTATGGACTTTAGGAATGCATTAGGGGTTCAAAAATGTGATTTCCCTCAATTCCGAAAAGTATAGTCAATGACCCCTAGGTGGCATCCGTGACCTTCACCCATATTGTGAACCTCCATCGAGTGTCGACTCATTTGGTGTTAGTCCCAGGTCAATTCATCATACCATGCTTGAGATATGAGCATGACCCACTTACAAAAATTTTGGCCGCCACCACTTTTTTACGTAAAGTGCATGTATGGACTTGGGAATTGTTTAAGGTGTCAAAAAAGTGATTTCCAGCAATTCTGAAAAACGCACTCAATGACCCATAGGTGACCTCTGTGACCTTGACCCATATTTTGAACCTCTATCGAGTGTCGACTCTTTGGCGTCCCAGGTCTATGCATTATACCATGCTTGAGATATGAGCGTGAGCCATTTTCAAAAATTTTGACCATGCCCACATTTTTTCGTGTAAAAAAACAACCATCTATCCATTTAGTTTATCATCTCATGAAAAAAATATACTGAAAAAAATTATAGGTCGCCATGTGAATTTTGCCTTTAAATTTGGAGCTTCCTGTACTCCCCTCTTGTTTCGCACTGAATGAAATAGACATATTTTTACCTACCCCCACCCAATTTTAATCTTCTCTCACACATTTCAGAAGACAATAGTCACCAATATTTTATATGTTTTCCAAAACATGCACTTTAAAATTTTATTCACACCTACAAGCTCAGTTCATTTTCCACCAATCGGATAATTCCAGAAACTTGTATCCTCCATTAGAGGCGCTGCTTGCACGAAAACACTGTATAGTAACCCAGATGAGGTGTGTCTCCACATCATCGCCGGTCAATTTGTCGAGCAGTGACTGACAGTTATAAAATTAATTCCAATCGTCACGGCTATCAAGTATATTATTTTTCGAGATACGCTCGATAGCATATGCGTTGGCGCACATTAATTGTATCTTCAGAAATGTCGCGTGCCATTTTTATTCATTTTGAAATATTGTTGTCTGTTAACATAAAACAAGGTATAAAGTGTGGAGAATAAGCCAGTTCAGAGCGACTAGGGTTTCGGCTGTTCAGGAGACGCCATAATATGGTTTCGTGCGAGTAGAATTGATGGGCAAACCACGGAACTCGGTTGTACACCGCTTTTCTCAGATTAGGTGGACGTTGGAGGTCCACAGGCCCGACTTCACAGAATATTTTACCAACCCAAGTAAAGGCTTAGTTTAGTTGGATCGACTCGCACCTGTCTTAAAATGTAGGCTATTGTATTGTAGTATTAACCTTTAGGAACGTAAAGATTGATCGCGTAGTAGCCTTTTTAGTATCATAGTGTTGTGAATACCCAAAGTCGAACAGTGACAATTCGCTCAATTACGGAAGCGCATTTTGAAGTTGTGAGTTCTGTCATGATCTGTGTGAATCACAAAAGGACAGGAACATTCCAGGAGAGTTCTATCAAAGGACACATGTAAAAGGTATATGCTGTAGACTTGCTAATCTAGCCGACCGAGTGGATGAACCTAATCCAAATCAGAACTTTGTTGACACAAGGTAATTAACATTGCTAGTCGGGATCCCCGTCAGTCAGGGCTGCAGACACGCACAGACGTGGAGGACGTGGAGGTTAAGACTCAGTGTATATTGCTCCTGTTGCGAGCCCGCGAAAGTGGCATTTGCAAAGTGTGCTATAGAGCCAGTGCAGGGTTATAGATTAACTTAAACGATGAAAAACCACTTAACCCATGTGATAAATCTTTTGCCATGTTGATCAAATTGTTGAATGTGTTATATATATTGAAATCAGTTTATTTTAAGTGTAAATGAAAGAATCGATATTACTTTAATCATTGTTTCCTTCACGCAGCCTGGAGTGATTATGAATCACATCTAACGAAGAATGAATCTATTTCGAATTCACTTGGCAGGGAAGAAAATCATAGTGCGGTCCCAACTCAGCTCTGCGAGCCGAGTTTGTCTCATGCCCGGATTCCGACCCCCCTCCCTGTTGGCTCGTCCCCCCCCCGCCCCATATTTTTGAACGGCGAGGTTAAACAACCCAATGTCATCCCTCCCACGCGGATAAAGGTATTGGCATTAACTGGTGAGGCATACCAGGATTTCTTTTAAAGGTAAAATCGGCTGCCCAAGAAATGCTTTCGTAAAAACGATTCTTTTAAAATTATATGGCTGCGATCATTTGATGCTTTTCGGGTTTAATATCAGCAATACAATAGTACCCTTGAGAATAGTCCGCGATACCCGTGTTAAGTTTCAAAATATTCGTTGTCTTAATTACATGAAATTATACATGTAAATTTAGGATTAATTGCCATCGGTTTATTTGTTTTCCTTTCTTTCTTCATTCTATCTGATAAGTGTTGAAAAAATGGACAGTGTTACCCCATTAGAACAACTGGTATCTCTGGATAAAGGAATTGGTCTTGAGGCGGCCGATCTACAAAAGTTTGTAAAGAAGGAACAGAATAGGGAACAAAAGGAGCTGGCCTCACGTAGAGAGATAAGAGAGAGAGAGAGAGGTCAAACTAGAAAAGGGCGCGAGAAAGAGGTAATGGAGGCTAAGGAGAGAGAGGTCCAACTAGAAAAAGACCTTAAGAAAGAGGCAAGAGAGGCTAAGGGAAAGGAGGCCCGATAAGAAAATGAGGCAAGAGAGAGAGAGAGGCCCAGTTAGAAAGAGAGGCGAACGACAGAGATGTACAATTGGTATGGGAAACGAAAGAGAAAGAGACCAGGTTAGAAACGGAAGAGTGTGACAGAGAAATAGAAGTTGAGCGACCGAGGCATGAGCGAGAGTTGAAATTATCGAGAGTGCGAGCAGATGCAGAGACATAAAGTCGGCGCTCAGTGAATGGGAGTACTGGGGAGGCAATGTGTATACCCCGTCCTACGCTCCACACCTTTCCTGAGCTCACCGACGATCTAGACTCCTACTTGGAGAGGTTCGAGCGTTTCGCCTCCAGTCAAAGGTGGCTAGAATACACATGGGCTATGTGCTTGAGCCCTTTGCTGTCGGGTAAAGCCCTCGAGGCTTATGCCAGAAAGCCACCTGTCATTTTTGAAAATTACAGTGAGCTGAAGAACGTCATCCTTCGTATATACCAGCTCACGGAGGAGAGATTCCGGACCAGGTTCCGAGTAATTAAGAAAGAGAAGGGAGAAACCGTACCCCAGTTTGTTGCGCGTACTAAGCGGTACTTTGACCGCTGGACAGATCTCGCAGAAGTAAATGGCTCATACGAGGCCCTGCGAGCAATGTTACTCCGGGAGCAGTTCATGACAAACTGTTCCATGGAACTGGGTCTCTTCATAAAGGAAAGGCGACCTCCAAATTTCGATGAAATGGCGATTCTGGCGGAACTCTACATTGAGGCTCATGGTGGGAGCGTGAGATTACCCAAAACGGCTAGGGGTGGGGCAAGCGGGTTGGCAACGGCACCCGCAAAGCCGATCCACCATAATCTTCCCAAAGTGGAAGGTAGCCAGATTGGGGGCGCTCCCAAAGAGATAACATGCTTTATATGCATCATGCGGGGGCACCTGGCCAGAGACTGTTGGAGAAGGGCGGTCACGGGGAGACAAAGCAGAGGTCCACCCAAATTGGAGGGAGGGACTCGACCCCGGTTGGTAATAGAAGAGGGGGTAATACAATACAGCCTGTAGAGAAAAGGCAGAAAGCGGCATTCTCTCAAACAGTTGGGTCGGAGGGGTGTCCACTGCGCCAAACACTCGAGGCTGGGCAACTTAAGCTGGAAGGAGGGTAGGTATTGCCCATTATTAGTGGACTGTGCAAGGGATACCACGCCCTTGATAAAAAGGAAGGGATGCCGGTGTGCCCAGCGTATGTGTGTGATCGAGCAGTCCGTATGCTACGCGACACAGGGTGCAGTAGCGCGGCAGTAAAGAGGGAACTCGTTGGCGACGGACAGCTGACGGAAAACGACAAGATGTGCGTGCTAACAGATTGCGAGGGTACCTCATTCTATAATGTTGAAGTAGAGGCAATGTATCGAGGCACTCATCTATGACCTCGTATTTGGGAACATACCTGGGGTATGTTCAGATCCCGATCAGACATGGTAGGAAGGAGAGCGGGAGAGCCCTACACTGTGACGAGAATAATCGGCAACGGTTATTACTGAGTGTGCAAAGATGGGGATGTGGTTTACCACGCAAGGTTTTTGCGGAGATGCCAAAATATAAAGGACACTAAACCCACGCCATTGGCTGGGGGAGGTAAATTAGGCCAGGAGAGGCCGCGAGAGGTGACCTGAGTAGTCACACAAGGGCATCATAAAGGGAGAGTTAGGAGGCGCCCTGGGACTTGAAGTGGGGCACCCAAGGAAGGATTGGCAGTGGTTAATCAACGGAGCGTTGCATCTGGGGCTGCTAACTCTGGTACGGCAGGCCTCACTAGGGAGCCTGTGGGTGTTGGGTGTGAAGATGAGTGGGGTCCTTAGTGGAACACGCGCCCAAGGAATAGTTCCAAGTGGAGGAAGCTGAGTGACTCTCCAAGAGTTAGTAAGGGTCCCACCACGCATGGGAATAATTAAAGGTAGTGCCTAACGGGCATGAGCCGGGCTGGGTGTGCCAGTTCCTAGATACAGGAATAGAAGTACAAAGTGGGGAAATTTTTGCGTTTTACAGTAGATCGGCGCAGATGTCCTGGCTTAAAAAAGGGAAAATCTCGGCAAATATTCACGGGATATACATAACCGACGCATGTGTGCGGTTGAAAGCCTTAGCATTATTTCGCAGATTCTATCCACTTAAAAGTTGATGAGCGAGAGAGAGAGAGAGAGAGAGAGAGAGAGAGAGAGAGAGAGTGTGTGTGTGTGTGTTTGAGGTTAAAAAATCGCACTGGCACAGACATTTCATACTGAAACGCTTTTTTCTTTTAATATGCCGCCGAAAAATATTGTTTTCATTTACTGAACCCTGATGGGTTTCAAACATGACAAAAAATTACACAAAATTGATTTAAACTAAGTGATGAGCTTAGGAACTGGTTAAACTGACTGGCAATAACTGATGTTATTCATTGATGGGCTCTAATTTAGTCCTTACAAGGATGTTACGCAAGCTTTTGTTTTTCTTATAGGCGATGACAGGTCGAAGATTCAAAGGTTCATTTAATTTAGCATTGGTAAAATTGAATTCATCTTTTAACATTTTTGCTATTTCGATATTCATTCTGTTGTACGTTAAAGTGAAAGGAATGATGGACCTCCTTTCGCATTCGCCCTCTGATATGTTCAAACCAAATGGCCAGATGGTTTGAAGCGTATTGATCCAAAAAGCTTCACGTTTTTTTCTAAGTTCATCCGTTTCTTCTAATGTGTCTTTAATTGGTGGTTGTTCAATTGGGTGGATTTCGAAATCGTCCAAAGAATGGCCAGGAAGGTTAAAATGTTGTGCTACTGGGGCATCAGCATTATGTTTTATATCCTGTTTGTGTCTAGTAGCACGTTCTAGGAAAGGATTTTGACTTTGACCAACATACTGTTTCCGACATCGCTTACAAGTGATAAGGTAAATAATGTTTGGTGAATCACAATGGAGGGGGTTACGGATCTGATAATGATTTTTCGTTTGTTCGGAGGAAAATTCCTCTTTCTGATCAGGCATAAAAGTATGCAGTCTATAACGAGGCTTTTTGCAATTAAATACCGCGCCACTACTATTTTGCAATGGTCTGTTGTGTTCAATCTTCAGTGGTTCGAAATCGGTAGTTTCAGCTGGACTTTCGAGCTTTTTCAGGGTTTGGGATTTCAGGCTACGCAAAAGGCGCAGCGAGTACCCTCTCGATCTGAGGGCGCCAATTAGAGTAGAACAAGCCTCATTGAAATTTACCTTATCACTTGAATTGCGGTGGAAACGAATGAGCTGTGATTTGATGATACCTTTAAATGTATGTTGAGGATGAAATGATTTTGTGTGCAACAATTGATGTGAATCAGTTGGTTTAAAATACACTTTATAATCTAAATGACCGGACGCCTGAAATTGCTTGCCTTTATACACGGTCACATCGAGAAAATCAACAGAATTTTCACTGATAGTAGCTTTCAATTTAATATTTGGATCGTGATTGTTCAAAATTTCTAAAAATTCATCAAAATCTTCTTTTGAATGTTCCCAAATAATAAAAATGTCATCTAAATACCTGAGATATACGAGAGGATGCTTTGCACATTTGCTTAAGGCATTTTCCTCCCATTCCGCTACATAAATGTTTGCAAAATTAGGACTGAATCTTTTGCCCATAGGACAACCCATTATTTGTAGAAAATATTCTCCATTGAATTGAAAGTCATTACCTTTTAAGCTCAGCTCTAAAAGATCCAAAATTTGTTCATCCGGGCGTTTCGCATCCGGATATTTTACAAATGCATTTTTAACTGATTTAACACCTTTATCAATATCAATGTTCGTATACATACTGTCGATATCCAAAGTAGCCAGAATTGCATTTTTCGATATTTTCAATTTCGAAATTTTTGACAGGAAATCCTGTGTATTTTTTAGATAGCTCGGATGTCTATTTGCTATAGGTTTCAGATGATAATCAATTAATTCCGAGATCGCATACGATTCCGAATTACAATCTGATACAATTGGCCTCCCGGGTGGAGTTAAGTCATCCGTCCATGAAGAACGGTCCTTGTGGATCTTTGGTAGGATATAAAATTGTCTTGTTTGAGCACTGAGCTTAGCTGTTAAATATTTCAATTGTTTTTTGGTAATGTGACCTTCGTCGAGGAGAAATTTTAAGATCTTATTGAATTTTTCGATATTACTAGGCCAAATAAGTGAATCTATTTTCTTATAATGTTTAGTATTGCTGAGTTGTCTCATGGCTTCCTTTATATAATTATCCCGAGATAGAACAACTACCGACCCACCTTTGTCGGCTGGTTTAATTACTAATTTCTTATTTTTTCGAAGTTTCGTGAGGGCTCTCCGTTCACCAGCTGTTAAATTGTCTTTATCGGAGAGTATGTTCATGCTGAACACCTTTTGGATGATTCGTTTGCTAGCCTCAATAATTTCGGGATCTACTTCACTATCTGGAGGTGACCAACCAGATGATTCTGTAAACGGAAGTTTCCGACCGCTGGAGTTTCTGAAGCGGTCGGCTAATTTCATTTGCCTAAGAAAATTACAGTTGTATGATGATAAATTTGTTTGGTTATCAGTTTTAGGCTTTGGTGCTGGTACAAAAGTTAAACCGCGATCTAAAAGAGATTTCTCTTGGGTTGTTAGGTCATTGGTGCCAGACAGGTTAACCACATTAGTTCCTAATCCCACATCTGTCAGGCGGCTATTACCTTTGCCTTTACTTAGTTTAAATTTAGGTGGTTCAACCAGTGATCGTACATAATATTGGCGGTTCTCGTGGTCCAATGGATTAAATCCTGAGCAACATCAAACTTCGCGTCATCAATTTTAGGTATAACGTTAACGTCCTTCACTTTCCGAATGGTTTCGTTGATGATGCTCAGGGTTCTCCTCTCAGCCTGAGGGAGTTTTTGCGAAAAGTTTAGTTCAGCGAAATAAATTTTTGCTGATCTAAACTTGACCCTGATATCGCTAAGCATATTCCGCAACTGCTTAACTACGAGATCAGAATTATCGTTTCGAGAATTCACGCCAATATTTAATAATATTTTTTGGGGACTGGACTGGCCCCTGTGCCCTTTAAACATAGAGCGCAGATGATTGAATTTGGCGCCGGGGTAACACTCCACCTGGATGTCCGGATGGGGATTTCGATCAATGCGTCCTAAATTTGAACTTCCAATCATAAGGATGTTTTTACAAACATCGGGGAGGCGCCAATTCCTTTTGTCAAAATTAACTCCGCTTTTATGCCGAAACTGGGAGAATTTAGAATCAAATGAGCGGCCCGAGTTGCGGCTCGGTGATTTGACTTTCTCTGAGTACGATATACCTGGTGTGTGTGTGTGTGTGTGTGTGTGTGTGTGTGTGTGTGTGTGTGTGTGTGTGTGTGTGTGTGTGTGTGTGTGTGTGTGTGTGTGTGTGTGTGTGAGGTTAAAAAATCGCACTGGCATAGACATTTCCTACTAAAACGTTTTTTTCTTTTAATATGCCGCCGAAATATTGTTTTCATTTACTGAACCCTGATGGGTTTCAAACATGACAAAAAATTACATAAAATTGATTTAAACTAAGTGATGAGCTTAGGAACTGGTTAAACTGACTGGCAAAAATTGATGTTATTCATTGATGGGCTCTAATTTAGTCCTTACAAGGATGTTACGCAAGCTTTTGTTTTTCTTATAGGCGATGACAGGTCGAAGATTCAAAGGTTCATTTAATTTAGCATTGGTAAAATTGAATTCATCTTTTAACATTTTTGCTATTTCGATATTCATTCTGTTGTACGTTAAAGTGAAAGGAATGATGGACCTCCTTTCGCATTCGCCCTCTGATATGTTCATGCCAAATGGCCAGATGGTTTGAAGCGTATTGATCCATAAAGCTTCACGTTTTTTTCTAAATTCATCCGTTTCTTCTAATGTGTCTTTAATTGGTGGTTGTTCAATAGGATGGATTTCGAAATCGTCCAAAGAATGTCCAGGAAGGTTAAAATGTTGTGCTACTGGGGCATCAGCATTATGTTTTATATCCTGTTTGTGTCTAGTAGCACGTTCTCGAAAAGGATTTTGACTTTGACCAACATACTGTTTCCGACATCGCTTACAAGTGATAAGGTAAATAATGTTTGGTGAATCACAATGGAGGGGGTAACGGATCTGATAATGATTTTTCGTTTGTTCGGAGGAAAATTCCTCTTTCTGATCAGGCATAAAAGTATGCAGTCTACAACGAGGCTTTTTGCAATTAAATACCGCGCCACTACCATTTTGCAACGGTCTGTTGTGTTCAATCTTCAGTGGTTCGAAATCGGTAGTTTCAGCTGGACTTTCGAGCTTTTTCAGGGTTTGGGATTTCAGGCTACGCAAAAGGCGCAGCGAGTACCCTCTCGATCTGAGGGCGCCAAATAGAGTAGAACAAGCCTCATTGAAATTTACCTTATCACTTGAATTGCGGTGGAACCGAATGAGCCGTGATTTGATGATACCTTTAAATGTATGTTGAGGGTGAAATGATTTTGTGTGCAACAATTGATGTGAATCAGTTGGTTTAAAATATACTTTATAATCTAAATGACCGGACGCCTGAAATTGCTTGCCTTTATACACGGTCACATCGAGAAAATCAACAGAATTTTCACTGATTGTAGCTTTCAATTTAATATTTGGATCGTGATTGTTCAAAATTTCTAAAAATTCATCAAAGTCTTCTTTTGAATGTTCCCAAATAATAAAAATGTCATCTAAATACCTGAGATATACGAGAGGATGCTTTGCACATTTGCTTAAGGCATTTTCCTCCCATTCCGCTACATAAATGCTTGCAAAATTAGGACTGAATCTTTTGCCCATAGGACAACCCATTATTTGTAAAAAATATTCTCCATTGAATTGAAAGTCATTACCTTTTAAGCTCAGCTCTAAAAGATCCAAAATTTGTTTATCCGGGCGTTTCGCATCCGGATATTTTTCAAATGCATTTTAACTGATTTAACACCTTTATCAATATTAATGTTCGTATACATACTGTCGATATCCAAAGTAGCCAGAATTGCATTTTTCGATATTTTCAATTTCGAAATTTTTGACAGGAAATCCTGTGTATTTTTTAGATAGCTCGGATGTCTATTTGCTATAGGTTTCAGATGATAATCAATTAATTCCGAGATCGCATAAGATTCCGAATTACAATCTGATACAATTGGCCTCCCGGGCGGAGTTAAGTCATCCGTCCATGAAGAACGGTCCTTGTGGATCTTTGGTAGGATATAAAATTGTCTTGTTTGAGCACTGAGCTTAGCTGTTAAATATTTCAATTGTTTTTTGGTAATGTGACCTTCGTCGAGGAGAAATTTTAAGATCTTATTGAATTTTTCGATATTACTAGGCCAAATAAGTGAATCTATTTTCTTATAATGTTTAGTATTGCTGAGTTGTCTCATGGCTTCCTTTATATAATTATCCCGAGATAGAACAACTACCGACCCACCTTTGTCGGCTGGTTTAATTACTAATTTCTTATTTTTTCGAAGTTTCGTGAGGGCTCTCCGTTCACCAGCTGTTAAATTGTCTTTATCGGAGAGTATGTTCATGCTGAACACCTTTTTGATGATTCGTTTGCTAGCCTCAATAATTTCGGGATCTACTTCACTATCTGGAGGTGACCAACCAGATGATTCAGTAAAATGAAGTTTCCGACCGCTGGAGTTTCTAAAGCGGTCTGCTAATTTCATTTGCCTAAGAAAATTACAGTTGTATGATGGTAAATTTGATTGGTTATCAGTTTTAGGCTTTGGTGTTGGTACAAAAGTTAAACCGCGATCTAAAAGAGATTTCTCTTGGGTTGTTAGGTCATTGGTGCCAGACAGGTTAACCACATTAGTACCTAATCCCACATCTGTTAGGCGTCTGTTACCTTTGCCTTTACTTAGTTTAAATTTAGGTGGTTCAACCAGTGATCGTACATAATATTGGCGGTTCTCGTGGTCCAATTTATTAAATCCTGAGCAACATCAAACTTCGCGCCATCAATTTTTGGTATCACGTTAACGTCCTTCACTTTCCGAATGGTTTCGTTGATGATGCTCATGGGTCTCCTCTCAGCCTGAGGGAGTTTTTGCGAAAAGTTTAGTTCAGCGAAATAAATGTTTGCTGATCTAAACTTGACCCTGATATCGCTAAGCATATTCCGCAACTGCTTAACTACGAGATCAGAATTATCGTTTCGAGAATTCACGCCAATATTTAATAATATTTTTTGGGGACTGGACTGGCCTCTGTGCCCTTTAAACATAGAGCGCAGATGATTGAATTTGGCGCCGGGGTAACACTCCACCTGGATGTATGTGTGTGTGTGTGTGTGTGTGTGTGTGTGTGTGTGTGTGTGTGTGTGTGTGTGTGTGTGTGTGTGTGTGTGTGTGTGTGTGTGTGCTGAAACGTTTTTTTCTTTTAATATGCCGCCGAAAAATTGTTTTCATTTACTGAACCCTGATTGGTTTCAAACCTGACAAAAAAGTACATAAAATTGATTTAAACTAAGTGATGAGCTTGGGAACTGGTTAAACTGACTGGCAAAAATTGATGTTATTCATTGATGGGCTCTAATTTAGTCCTTACAAGGATGTTACGCAAGCTTTTGTTTTTCTTATAGGCGATGACAGGTCGAAGATTCAAAGGTTCATTTAATTTAGCATTGGTAAAATTGAATTCATCTTTTAACATTTTTGCTATTTCGATATTCATTCTGTTGTACGTTAAAGTGAAAGGAATGATAGACCTCCTTTCGCATTCGCCCTCTGATATGTTCATACCAAATGGCCAGAGGGTTTGAAGCGTATTGATCCAAAAAGCTTCACGTTTTTTTCTAAATTCGTCAGTTTCTTCTAATGTGTCTTTAATTGATGGTTGTTCAATAGGATGGATTTCGAAATCGTCCAAAGAATGGCCAGGAAGGTTAAAATGTTGTGCTACTGGGGCATCAGCATTATGTTTTATATCCTGTTTGTGTCTAGTAGCACGTTCTCGAAAAGGATTTTGACTTTGACCAACATACTGTTTCCGACATCGTTTACAAGTGATAAGGTAAATAATGTTTGGTGAATCACAATGGAGGGGGTTACGGATCTGATAATGATTTTTCGTTTGTTCGGAGGAAAATTCCTCTTTCTGATCAGGCATAAAAGTATGCAGTCTACAACGAGGCTTTTTGCAATTAAATACCGCGCCACTACCATTCTGCAACGGTCTGTTGTGTTCAATCTTCAGTGGTTCGAAATCGGTAGTTTCAGCTGGACTTTCGAGCTTTTTCAGGGTTTGGGATTTCAGGCTACGCAAGAGGCGCAGCGAGTACCCTCTCGATCTGAGGGCGCCAAATAGAGTAGAACAAGCCTCATTGAAATTTACCTTATCACTTGAATTGCGGTGGAAACGAATGAGTTGTGATTTGATGATACCTTTAAATGTATGTTGAGGATGAAATGATTTTGTGTGCAACAATTGATGTGAATCAGTTGGTTTAAAATACACTTTATAATCTAAATGACCGGACGCCTGAAATTGCTTGCCTTTATACACGGTTACATCGAGAAAATCAACAGAATTTTCACTGATAGTAGCTTTCAATTTAATATTTGGATCGTGATTGTTCAAAATTTCTAAAAATTCATCAAAATCTTCTTTTGAATGTTCCCAAATAATAAAAATGTCATCTAAGTACCTGAGATATACGATAGGATGCTTTGCACATTTGCTTAAGGCATTTTCCTCCCATTCCGCTACATAAATGCTTGCAAAATTAGGACTGAATCTTTTGCCCATAGGACAACCCATTATTTGTAGAAAATATTCTCCATTGAATTGAAAGTCATTACCTTTTAAGCTAAGCTCTAAAAGATCCAAAATTTGTTCATCCGGGCGTTTCGCATCCGGATATTTTTCAAATGCATTTTTAACTGATTTAACACCTTTATCAATATCAATGTTGGTATACATACTGTCGATATCCAAAGTAGCCAGAATTGCATTTTTCGATATTTTCAATTTCGAAATTTTTGACAGGAAATCCTGTGTATTTTTTAGATAGCTCGGATGTCTATTTGCTATAGGTTTCAGATGATAATCAATTAATTCCGAGATCGC
This sequence comes from Pictodentalium vernedei, assembly GCA_031216915.1. Classification (NCBI taxonomy): domain Eukaryota; kingdom Metazoa; phylum Mollusca; class Scaphopoda; order Dentaliida; family Dentaliidae; genus Pictodentalium; species Pictodentalium vernedei. The sequence goes on from CM062295.1 coordinate 376,889,801, forward strand.
ATAAGATTCCGAATTACAATCTGATACAATTGGCCTCCCGGGCGGAGTTGAGTCATCCGTCCATGAAGAACGGTCCTTGTGGATCTTTGGTAGGATATAAAATTGTCTTGTTTGAGCACTGAGCTTAGCTGTTAAATATTTCAATTGTTTTTTGGTAATGTGACCTTCGTCGAGGAGAAATTTTAAGATCTTATTGAATTTTTCGATATTACTAGGCCAAATAAGTGAATCTATTTTCTTATAATGTTTAGTATTGCTGAGTTGTCTCATGGCTTCCTTTATATAATTATCCCGAGATAGAACAACTACCGACCCACCTTTGTCGGCTGGTTTAATTACTAATTTCTTATTTTTTCGAAGTTTCGTGAGGGCTCTCCGTTCACCAGCTGTTAAATTGTCTTTATCGGAGAGTATGTTCATGCTGAACACCTTTTTGATGATTCGTTTGCTAGCCTCAATAATTTCGGAATCTACTTCACTATCTGGAGGTGACCAACCAGATGATTCTGTAAACGGAAGTTTCCGACCGCTGGAGTTTCTAAAGCGGTCGGCTAATTTCATTTGCCTAAGAAAATTACAGTTGTATGATGGTAAATTTGTTTGGTTATCAGTTTTAGGCTTTGGTGTTGGTACAAAAGTTAAACCGCGATCTAAAAGAGATTTCTCTTGGGTTGTTAGGTCATTGGTGCCAGACAGGTTAACCACATTAGTTCCTAATCCCACATCTGTTAGGCGGCTGTTACCTTTGCCTTTACTTAGTTTAAATTTAGGTGGTTCAACCAGTGATTGTACATAATATTGGCGGTTCTCGTGGTCCAATGGATTAAATTCTGAGCAACATCAAACTTCGCGTCATCAATTTTTGGTATCACGTTAACGTCCTTCACTTTCCGAATGGTTTCGTTGATGATGCTCAGGGTTCTCCTCTCAGCCTGAGGGAGTTTTTGCGAAAAGTTTAGTTAAGCGAAATAAATTTTTGCTGATCTAAACTTGACCCTGATATCGCTAAGCATATTCCGCAACTGCTTAACTACGAGATCAGAATTATCGTTTCGAGAATTCACGCCAATATTTAATAATATTTTTTGGGGACTGGACTGGCCCCTGTGCCCTTTAAACATAGAGCGCAGATGATTGAATTTGGCGCCGGGGTAACACTCCACCTGGATGTCCGGATGGGGATTTCGATCAATGCGTCCTAAATTTGAACTTCCAATCATAAGGATGTTTTTACAAACATCGGGGAGGCGCCAATTCCTTTTGTCAAAATTAACTCCGCTTTTATGCCGAAACTGGGAGAATTTAGAATCAAATGAGCGGCCCGAGTTGCGGCTCGGTGATTTGACTTTCTCTGAGTACGATATACCTGGTTGAACCACACTAGAGGCAGGAGAAGGGGGAGAAGAAACAGAAGCAGGAGAGGAAACAGAAGCAGGAGAAGAAACAGAAGGAGGAGGAGGAGTTCTAGTGAGAGCACTAGGAGAACCAGAGAAGAAAGGCTGAGGAGGAGTAGGAGGTAGAGGAACAAGACGAGGCGAGACAGCGTTACTCAATTTGCGAGCATCTTCAGTCACAATATGGACCGGAGATGTTTGCAAATTGAGGCGCTTACTCTGAGAGAAAGAAGAAGTAGAAGGAAAAGAAGAGGGAGAAGTGCTTTGCCTTGATCTTTTCTTATTTTGCTTTTCGCGTTGGGGTAGAGGGACAACACGGGCCGGAGTTTGCTTGCTCCCTCCCGTATTGTTCCTTACTCCAGACGCTGGGCGAAGTTCCGAAATGTAAGACTCATAGGCCGAAATCGTCTTATCTGTCAACTTATTTTTAAAGTTTTTTTGAGCCCAGATCAAGGCACGCGCCGAAGCGCTGTTGAAGTCTATTTTTTCGAGTCCAGGAGGTGGTCGCATAGCCAAAGTTATCTTAGACTTCAACTGGTTTAAATTTATCTTGTAATGCTCAACTAAAGCATTTAACGTTTGGTTGGCCCATCCCACACTAATCTGTCGAAAAACAGAAAAAATGTGTGGGGTGGGAAGAGCCGGCTTTAGAAAGCCACCTAACTCATCTACTTTCTTCTCCAACTGTTTCGGGAAATCCCGGTTGGCCAAATGCTGCTCTAGGTGCCCAATATGGTGCATACACTGAATCACCTGGAAAAGGGCCTTGACCAATCTAGAATAGGCCTGGAACGATTGTTCCTGGCCTCTTCCAGACTGGGCAACTCTCTTTCCCTGATGCTTCTGTCTTTTTTGAGCCATTTGAAGAATAGGTAGATGAATTTAGAATGAAATTAAAATGAAGAAATGAAATAAATTAAAATGAAATCTAGATATTACCTATTAGAGAAGATACCGGGATTGGTTGTAGTCTTCAGCAAAGGTAGAAAATAATCCGTCTGTCTCGACGCGTTTCGCTTGGTTTGGCTTTTTCAAAGAGACTTTGAGGAAAATGATTCCAACTTTGGGAGGGCATGCATGGTATATATCCATATGTGGGCTGGGGGTGTTTTTCACAGCTCAGTACATAATTAAACTCGGTAACAAGCTGACAAATGTCACTCATCTAATTAATTCTTTTCAATCTGAGATGTCCCAAGTTTGTTTTTCACAACTCAGTTTGTGTCGTCCAAACAAATTAGATGAAGCCCTATTGATTGGCTTCCATTGAATTTTAATCAGTCAGTGAGTGGTTTGCTTTACTGACCCCATGAAGCCCTATTGGTTGGCTTTGATTTAAGTAAAACCAATCGGGAGCGGTTTGCTTTACTGGCTTCAGAAGTATGTGAAAATGATATGAAAAAATGGTTTGATAAAATATATTGAGACTAAAGAAATAAATGAAAAAATAACGCCAAAGATCATGATGCCTCACGAATGTTATCAGTTGGAATGAATATCCCCCGACGGAGGTTTATGACGGAAAATATTTTACACCACGTAGAAATTGTGTGTTTTACCTTCTGAACCTCTACATTGTGTGAAAGGTATGAAAAATTAAAAATAAAAATAATAACTTAAATAAATGAATCAAGGAAATAAATAAATAAATAAATAAATAAATAAATAAATAAATAAATAAATAAATAAAAATGAATAAAAAATTAAAAATAATCAATTAAAAATAATTAATAAAAAATAATCAATTAAAAATAAAAATAATCAATTATTTAGGAAATACATACACATGATTGAAATTAGAACCTATTTTGTTTTTGGGCATATATGAACTCTGGCACTCGCCTGTGTGTGTTTGAGGTTAAAAAATCGCACTGGCACAGACATTTCCTACTGAAACGTTTTTTTCTTTTAATATGCCGCCGAAAAATTGTTTTCATTTACTGAACCCTGATTGGTTTCAAACCTGACAAAAAAGTACATAAAATTGATTTAAACTAAGTGATGAGCTTAGGAACTGGTTAAACTGACTGGCAAAAATTGATGTTATTCATTGATGGGCTCTAATTTAGTCCTTACAAGGATGTTACGCAAGCTTTTGTTTTTCTTATAGGCGATGACAGGTCGAAGATTCAAAGGTTCATTTAATTTAGCATTGGTAAAATTGAATTCATCTTTTAACATTTTTGCTATTTCGATATTCATTCTGTTGTACGTTAAAGTGAAAGGAATGATAGACCTCCTTTCGCATTCGCCCTCTGATATGTTCATACCAAATGGCCAGAGGGTTTGAAGCGTATTGATCCAAAAAGCTTCACGTTTTTTTCTAAATTCGTCAGTTTCTTCTAATGTGTCTTTAATTGGTGGTTGTTCAATAGGATGGATTTCGAAATCGTCCAAAGAATGGCCAGGAAGGTTAAAATGTTGTGCTACTGGGGCATCAGCATTATGTTTTATATCCTGTTTGTGTCTAGTAGCACGTTCTCGAAAAGGATTTTGACTTTGACCAACATACTGTTTCCGACATCGTTTACAAGTGATAAGGTAAATAATGTTTGGTGAATCACAATGGAGGGGGTTACGGATCTGATAATGATTTTTCGTTTGTTCGGAGGAAAATTCCTCTTTCTGATCAGGCATAAAAGTATGCAGTCTACAACGAGGCTTTTTGCAATTAAATACCGCGCCACTACCATTCTGCAACGGTCTGTTGTGTTCAATCTTCAGTGGTTCGAAATCGGTAGTTTCAGCTGGACTTTCGAGCTTTTTCAGGGTTTGGGATTTCAGGCTACGCAAGAGGCGCAGCGAGTACCCTCTCGATCTGAGGGCGTCAAATAGAGTAGAACAAGCCTCATTGAAATTTACCTTATCACTTGAATTGCGATGGAAACGAATGAGTTGTGATTTGATGACACCTTTAAATGTATGTTGAGGATGAAATGATTTTGTGTGCAACAATTGATGTGAATCAGTTGGTTTAAAATACACTTTACAATCTAAATGACCGGACGCCTGAAATTGCTTGCCTTTATACACGGTTACATCGAGAAAATCAACAGAATTTTCACTGATAGTAGCTTTCAATTTAATATTTGGATCGTGATTGTTCAAAATTTCTAAAAATTCATCAAAATCTTCTTTTGAATGTTCCCAAATAATAAAAATGTCACCTAAGTACCTGAGATATACGAGAAGATGCTTTGCACATTTGCTTAAGGCATTTTCCTCCCATTCCGCTACATAAATGCTTGCAAAATTAGGACTGAATCTTTTGCCCATAGGACAACCCATTATTTGTAGAAAATATTCTCCATTGAATTGAAAGTCATTACCTTTTAAGCTCAGCTCTAAAAGATCCAAAATTTGTTCATCCGGGCGTTTCGCATCCGGATATTTTTCAAATGCATTTTTAACTGATTTAACACCTTTATCAATATCAATGTTGGTATACATACTGTCGATATCCAAAGTAGCCAGAATTGCATTTTTCGATATTTTCAATTTCGAAATTTTTGACAGGAAATCCTGTGTATTTTTTAGATAGCTCGGATGTCTATTTGCTATAGGTTTCAGATGATAATCAATTAATTCCGAGATGGCATAAGATTCCGAATTAATATCTGATACAATTGGCCTCCCGGGTGGAGTTAAGTCATCCGTCCATGAAGAACGGTCCTTGTGGATCTTTGGTAGGATATAAAATTGTCTTGTTTTGAGCACTGAGCTTAGCTGTTAAATATTTCAATTGTTTTTTGGTAATGTGACCTTCGTCGAGGAGAAATTTTAAGATCTTATTGAATTTTTCGATATTACTAGGCCAAATAAGTGAATCTATTTTCTTATAATGTTTAGTATTGCTGAGTTGTCTCATGGCTTCCTTTATATAATTATCCCGAGATAGAACAACTACCGACCCACCTTTGTCGGCTGGTTTAATTACTAATTTCTTATTTTTTCGAAGTTTCGTGAGGGCTCTCCGTTCACCAGCTGTTAAATTGTCTTTATCGGAGAGTATGTTCATGCTGAACACCTTTTTGATGATTCGTTTGCTAGCCTCAATAATTTCGGGATCTACTTCACTATCTGGAGGTGACCAACCAGATGATTCTGTAAACGGAAGTTTCCGACCGCTGGAGTTTCTAAAGCGGTCGGCTAATTTCATTTGCCTAAGAAAATTACAGTTGTATGATGGTAAATTTGTTTGGTTATCAGTTTTAGGCTTTGGTGCTGGTACAAAAGTTAAACCGCGATCTAAAAGAGATTTCTCTTGGGTTGTTAGGTCATTGGTGCCAGACAGGTTAACCACATTAGTTCCTAATCCCACATCTGTCAGGCGGCTATTACCTTTGCCTTTACTTAGTTTAAATTTAGGTGGTTCAACCAGTGATCGTACATAATATTGGCGGTTCTCGTGGTCCAATGGATTAAATCCTGAGCAACATCAAACTTCGCGTCATCAATTTTAGGTATAACGTTAACGTCCTTCACTTTCCGAATGGTTTCGTTGATGATGCTCAGGGTTCTCCTCTCAGCCTGAGGGAGTTTTTGCGAAAAGTTTAGTTCAGCGAAATAATTTTTTGCTGATCTAAACTTGACCCTGATATCGCTAAGCATATTCCGCAACTGCTTAACTACGAGATCAGAATTATCGTTTCGAGAATTCACGCCAATATTTAATAATATTTTTTGGGGACTGGACTGGCCCCTGTGCCCTTTAAACATAGAGCGCAGATGATTGAATTTGGCGCCGGGGTAACACTCCACCTGGATGTCCGGATGGGGATTTCGATCAATGCGTCCTAAATTTGAACTTCCAATCATAAGGATGTTTTTACAAACATCGGGGAGGCGCCAATTCCTTTTGTCAAAATTAACTCCGCTTTTATGCCGAAACTGGGAGAATTTAGAATCAAATGAGCGGCCCGAGTTGCGGCTCGGTGATTTGACTTTCTCTGAGTACGATATACCTGGTGTGTGTGTGTGTGTGTGTGTGTGTGTGTGTGTGTGTGTGTGTGTGTGTGTGTGTGTGTGTGTGTGTGTGTGTGTGTGTGTGTGTGTTTTTGAGGTTAAAAAATCGCACTGGCACAGACATTTCCTACTAAAACGTTTTTTTCTTTTAATATGCCGCCGAAATATTGTTTTCATTTACTGAACCCTGATGGGTTTCAAACATGACAAAAAATTACATAAAATTGATTTAAACTAAGTGATGAGCTTAGGAACTGGTTAAACTGACTGGCAAAAATTGATGTTATTCATTGATGGGCTCTAATTTAGTCCTTACAAGGATGTTACGCAAGCTTTTGTTTTTCTTATAGGCGATGACAGGTCGAAGATTCAAAGGTTCATTTAATTTAGCATTGGTAAAATTGAATTCATCTTTTAACATTTTTGCTATTTCGATATTCATTCTGTTGTACGTTAAAGTGAAAGGAATGATGGACCTCCTTTCGCATTCGCCCTCTGATATGTTCATGCCAAATGGCCAGATGGTTTGAAGCGTATTGATCCAAAAAGCTTCACGTTTTTTTCTAAATTCATCCGTTTCTTCTAATGTGTCTTTAATTGGTGGTTGATCAATAGGATGGATTTCGAAATCGACCAAAGAATGGCCAGGAAGGTTAAAATGTTGTGCTACTGGGGCATCAGCATTAGGTTTTATATCCTGTTTGTGTCTAGTAGCACGTTCTCGAAAAGGATTTTGACTTTGACCAACATACTGTTTCCGACATCGCTTACAAGTGATAAGGTAAATAATGTTTGGTGAATCACAATGGAGGGGGTAACGGATCTGATAATGATTTTTCGTTTGTTCGGAGGAAAATTCCTCTTTCTGATCAGGCATAAAAGTATGCAGTCTACAACGAGGCTTTTTGCAATTAAATACCGCGCCACTACCATTTTGCAACGGTCTGTTGTGTTCAATCTTCAGTGGTTCGAAATCGGTAGTTTCAGCTGGACTTTCGAGCTTTTTCAGGGTTTGGGATTTCAGGCTACGCAAAAGGCGCAGCGAGTACCCTCTCGATCTGAGGGCGCCAAATAGAGTAGAACAAGCCTCATTGAAATTTACCTTATCACTTGAATTGCGGTGGAACCGAATGAGCCGTGATTTGATGATACCTTTAAATGTATGTTGAGGGTGAAATGATTTTGTGTGCAACAATTGATGTGAATCAGTTGGTTTAAAATATACTTTATAATCTAAATGACCGGACGCCTGAAATTGCTTGCCTTTATACACGGTCACATCGAGAAAATCAACAGAATTTTCACTGATAGTAGCTTTCAATTTAATATTTGGATCGTGATTGTTCAAAATTTCTAAAAATTCATCAAAGTCTTCTTTTGAATGTTCCCAAATAATAAAAATGTCATCTAAATACCTGAGATATACGAGAGGATGCTTTGCACATTTGCTTAAGGCATTTTCCTCCCATTCCGCTACATAAATGCTTGCAAAATTAGGACTGAATCTTTTGCCCATAGGACAACCCATTATTTGTAAAAAATATTCTCCATTGAATTGAAAGTCATTGCCTTTTAAGCTCAGCTCTAAAAGATCCAAAATTTGTTCATCCGGGCGTTTCGCATCCGGATATTTTTCAAATGCATTTTAACTGATTTAACACCTTTATCAATATCAATGTTCGTATACATACTGTCGATATCCAAAGTAGCCAGAATTGCATTTTTCGATATTTTCAATTTCGAAATTTTTGACAGGAAATCCTGTGTATTTTTTAGATAGCTCGGATGTCTATTTGCTATAGGTTTCAGATGATAATCAATTAATTCCGAGATCGCATAAGATTCCGAATTACAATCTGATACAATTGGCCTCCTGGGCGGAGTTAAGTCATCCGTCCATGAAGAACGGTCCTTGTGGATCTTTGGTAGGATATAAAATTGTCTTGTTTGAGCACTGAGCTTAGCTGTTAAATATTTCAATTGTTTTTTGGTAATGTTTCCTTCGTCGAGGAGAAATTTTAAGATCTTATTGAATTTTTCGATATTACTAGGCCAAATAAGTGAATCTATTTTCTTATAATGTTTAGTATTGCTGAGTTGTCTCATGGCTTCCTTTATATAATTATCCCGAGATAGAACAACTACCGACCCACCTTTGTCGGCTGGTTTAATTACTAATTTCTTATTTTTTCGAAGTTTCGTGAGGGCTCTCCGTTCACCAGCTGTTAAATTGTCTTTATCGGAGAGTATGTTCATGCTGAACACCTTTTTGATGATTCGTTTGCTAGCCTCAATAATTTCGGGATCTACTTCACTATCTGGAGGTGACCAACCAGATGATTCTGTAAAAGGAAGTTTGCGACCGCTGGAGTTTCTAAAGCGGTCTGCTAATTTCATTTGCCTAAGAAAATTACAGTTGTATGATGGTAAATTTGTTTGGTTATCAGTTTTAGGCTTTGGTGTTGGTACAAAAGTTAAACCGCGATCTAAAAGAGATTTCTCTTGGGTTGTTAGGTCATTGGTGCCAGACAGGTTAACCACATTAGTTCCTAATCCCACATCTGTTAGGCGGCTGTTACCTTTGCCTTTACTTAGTTTAAATTTAGGTGGTTCAACCAGTGATCGTACATAATATTGGCGGTTCTCGTGGTCCAATTTATTAAATCCTGAGCAACATCAAACTTCGCGTCATCAATTTTTGGTATCACGTTAACGTCCTTCACTTTCCGAATGGTTTCGTTGATGATGCTCATGGTTCTCCTCTCAGCCTGAGGGAGTTTTTGCGAAAAGTTTAGTTCAGCGAAATAAATGTTTGCTGATCTAAACTTGACCCTGATATCGCTAAGCATATTCCGCAACTGCTTAACTACGAGATCAGAATTATCGTTTCGAGAATTCACGCCAATATTTAATAATATTTTTTGGGGACTGGACTGGCCTCTGTGCCCTTTAAACATAGAGCGCAGATGATTGAATTTGGCGCCGGGGTAACACTCCACCTGGATGTATGTGTGTGTGTGTGTGTGTGTGTGTGTGTGTGTGTGTGTGTGTGTGTGTTTGAGGTTAAAAAATCGCACTGCCACAGACATTTCATACTGAAACGTTTTTTTCTTTTAATATGCCGCCGAAAAATTGTTTTCATTTACTGAACCCAGATGGGTTTCAAACATGACAAAAAATTACACCAAATTTGATTTAAACTAAGTGATGAGCTTAGGAACTGGTTAAACTGACTGGCAATAATTGATGTTATTCATTGATGGGCTCTAATTTAGTCCTTACAAGGATGTTACGCAAGGTTTTGTTTTTCTTATAGGCGATGACAGGTCGAAGATTCAAAGGTTCATTTAATTTAGTATTGGTAAAATTGAATTCATCTTTTAACATTTTTGCTATTTCGATATTCATTCTGTTGTACGTTAAAGTGAAAGGAATGATGGACCTCCTTTCGCATTCGCCCTCTGATATGTTCATGCCAAATGGCCAGATGGTTTGAAGCGTATTGATCCAAAAAGCTTCACGTTTTTTTCTAAATTCATCCGTTTCTTCTAATGTGTCTTTAATTGGTGGTTGTTCAATAGGATGGATTTCGAAATCGTCCAAAGAATGGCCAGGAAGGTTAAAATGTTGTGCTACTGGGGCATCAGCATTATGTTTTATATCCTGTTTGTGTCTAGTAGCACGTTCTCGAAAAGGATTTTGACTTTGACCAACATACTGTTTCCGACATCGCTTACAAGTGATAAGGTAAATAATGTTTGGTGAATCACAATGGAGGGGGTAACGGATCTGATAATGATTTTTCGTTTGTTCGGAGGAAAATTCCTCTTTCTGATCAGGCATAAAAGTATGCAGTCTACAACGAGGCTTTTTGCAATTAAATACCGCGCCACTACCATTTTGCAACGGTCTGTTGTGTTCAATCTTCAGTGGTTCGAAATCGGTAGTTTCAGCTGGACTTTCGAGCTTTTTCAGGGTTTGGGATTTCAGGCTACGCAAAAGGCGCAGCGAGTACCCTCTCGATCTGAGGGCGCCAAATAGAGTAGAACAAGCCTCACTGAAATTTACCTTATCACTTGAATTGCGGTGGAACCGAATGAGCCGTGATTTGATGATACCTTTAAATGTATGTTGAGGGTGAAATGATTTTGTGTGCAACAATTGATGTGAATCAGTTGGTTTAAAATATACTTTATAATCTAAATGACCGGACGCCTGAAATTGCTTGCCTTTATACACGGTCACATCGAGAAAATCAACAGAATTTTCACTGATAGTAGCTTTCAATTTAATATTTGGATCGTGATTGTTCAAAATTTCTAAAAATTCATCAAAGTCTTCTTTTGAATGTTCCCAAATAATAAAAATGTCATCTAAATACCTGAGATATACGAGAGAATGCTTTGCACATTTGCTTAAGGCATTTTCCTCCCATTCCGCTACATAAATGCTTGCAAAATTAGGACTGAATCTTTTGCCCATAGGACAACCCATTATTTGTAAAAAATATTCTCCATTGAATTGAAAGTCATTACCTTTTAAGCTCAGCTCTAAAAGATCCAAAATTTGTTCATCCGGGCGTTTCGCATCCGGATATTTTTCAAATGCATTTTAACTGATTTAACACCTTTATCAATATCAATGTTCGTATACATACTGTCGATATCCAAAGTAGCCAGAATTGCATTTTTCGATATTTTCAATTTCGAAATTTTTGACAGGAAATCCTGTGTATTTTTTAGATAGCTCGGATGTCTATTTGCTATAGGTTTCAGATGATAATCAATTAATTCCGAGATCGCATAAGATTCCGAATTACAATCTGATACAATTGGCCTCCCGGGCGGAGTTAAGTCATCCGTCCATGAAGAACGGTCCTTGTGGATCTTTGGTAGGATATAAAATTGTCTTGTTTGAGCACTGAGCTTAGCTGTTAAATATTTCAATTGTTTTTTGGTAATGTGACCTTCGTCGAGGAGAAATTTTAAGATCTTATTGAATTTTTCGATATTACTAGGCCAAATAAGTGAATCTATTTTCTTATAATGTTTAGTATTGCTGAGTTGTCTCATGGCTTCCTTTATATAATTATCCCGAGATAGAACAACTACCGACCCACCTTTGTCGGCTGGTTTAATTACTAATTTCTTATTTTTTCGAAGTTTCGTGAGGGCTCTCCGTTCACCAGCTGTTAAATTGTCTTTATCGGAGAGTATGTTCATGCTGAACACCTTTTTGATGATTCGTTTGCTAGCCTCAATAATTTCGGGATCTACTTCACTATCTGGAGGTGACCAACCAGATGATTCTGTAAAAGGAAGTTTCCGACCGCTGGAGTTTCTAAAGCGGTCTGCTAATTTCATTTGCCTAAGAAAATTACAGTTGTATGATGGTAAATTTGTTTGGTTATCAGTTTTAGGCTTTGGTGTTGGTACAAAAGTTAAACCGCGATCTAAAAGAGATTTCTCTTGGGTTGTTAGGTCATTGGTGCCAGACAGGTTAACCACATTAGTTCCTAATCCCACATCTGTTAGGCGGCTGTTACCTTTGCCTTTACTTAGTTTAAATTTAGGTGGTTCAACCAGTGATCGTACATAATATTGGCGGTTCTCGTGGTCCAATTTATTAAATCCTGAGCAACATCAAACTTCGCGTCATCAATTTTTGGTATCACGTTAACGTCCTTCACTTTCCGAATGGTTTCGTTGATGATGCTCATGGTTCTCCTCTCAGCCTGAGGGAGTTTTTGCGAAAAGTTTAGTTCAGCGAAATAAATGTTTGCTGATCTAAACTTGACCCTGATATCGCTAAGCATATTCCGCAACTGCTTAACTACGAGATCAGAATTATCGTTTCGAGAATTCACGGCAATATTTAATAATATTTTTTGGGGACTGGACTGGCCTCTGTGCCCTTTAAACATAGAGCGCAGATGATTGAATTTGGCGCCGGGGTAACACTCCACCTGGATGTATGTGTGTGTGTGTGTGTGTGTGTGTGTGTTTGAGGTTAAAAAATCGCACTGGCACAGACATTTCATACTGAAACGTTTTTTTCTTTTAATATGCCGCCGAAAAATTGTTTTCATTTACTGAACCCAGATGGGTTTCAAACATGACAAAAAATTACACCAAATTTGATTTAAACTAAGTGATGAGCTTAGGAACTGGTTAAACTGACTGGCAATAATTGATGTTATTCATTGATGGGCTCTAATTTAGTCCTTACAAGGATGTTACGCAAGCTTTTGTTTTTTTTATAGGCGATGACAGGTCGAAGATTCAAAGGTTCATTTAATTTAGCATTGGTAAAATTGAATTCATCTTTTAACATTTTTGCTATTTCGATATTCATTCTGTTGTACGTTAAAGTGAAAGGAATGATGGACCTCCTTTCGCATTCGCCCTCTGATATGTTCATACCAAATGGCCAGAGGGTTTGAAGCGTATTGATCCAAAAAGCTTCACGTTTTTTTCTAAATTCATCCGTTTCTTCTAATGTGTCCTTAATTGGTGGTTGTTCAATTGGGTGGATTTCGAAATCGTCCAAAGAATGGCCAGGAAGGTTAAAATGTTGTGCTACTGGGGCATCAGCATTATGTTTTATATCCTGTTTGTGTCTAGTAGCACGTTCTCGAAAAGGATTTTGACTTTGACCAACATACTGTTTCCGACATCGCTTACAAGTGATAAGGTAAATAATGTTTGGTGAATCACAATGGAGGGGGTTACGGATCTGATAATGATTTTTCGTTTGTTCGGAGGAAAATTCCTCTTTCTGATCAGGTATAAAAGTATGCAGTCTACAACGAGGCTTTTTGCAATTAAATACCGCGCCACTACTATTTTGCAACGGTCTGTTGTGTTCAATCTTCAGTGGTTCGAAATCGGTAGTTTCAGCTGGACTTTCGAGCTTTTTCAAGGTTTGGGATTTCAGTCTAAGCAAAAGAGTTTGCGTGTTTCGCCTTACCGAGGTACAAAAGAAACCCTTTACCTCGGTTGTTTTCCCAGAACTGTACCGGCAAAACGAGGTTGAAACCGTTAGTCCACACAAAGGACAGACAATGGGGTACCTCGGTATGTAGGGAAAACAAGACTCTGTGTGTGTGTGTGTGTGTGTGTGTGTGTGTGTGTGTGTGTGTGTGTGTGTGTGTGTGTGTGTGTGTGTGTGTGTGTGTGTGGGTTTGTCTTACCAACTTGACGAGGTAACTAGACAAAAGAGTTTGCGTGTTTCGCCTTACCGAGGTACAAAAGACAAAAGAAACCCTTTACCTCGGTTGTTTTCCCAGAACTGTACCGGCAAAACGAGGTTGAAACCGTTAGTCCACACAAAGGACAGACAATGGGGTACCTCGGTATGTAGGGAAAACAAGACTCTGTGTGTGTGTGTGTGTGTGTGTGTGTGTGTGTGTGTGTGTGTGTGTGTGTGTGTGTGTGTGTGTGTGTGTGTGTGTGTGTGTGTGTGTGTGTGTGTGTGTGTGTTGCGAGTATGAAAGGTAGAGCTAGACTCAGTATGGTAACCCATCTGCTGGTGTGTAGCGACAAGACCACGTGGTTGAGTAAGTGCGTAGTAGGTTGTGTACATAGTGAGCCGATTGTAAGTATGTGTGAGTGGAAGCTGAACGTGACTTTGCCTGTTTCTTGTGTTGTTTAGAGAAACGCATGGAGTTTTCTTTGAAGGGTGGAGCTGTTAGGGCAAAGCCAGTCCAAAAAGGGGACCCCCCCGCCTCCCCTCCCCCGACTTTCAAGTTCAGATATATGTATATATTTCTTCTTTCTGTATTATAAGCACACATGTTTTAATTAGATAATTAGCCTGAGGCGAATCACACTGGGATGCACCATTGGCAAGCTATCAGTCAGAAGAGGTGTATCTACACGTTATCATTGGTCAATTAATCTAGCAGTGACTAGCAGTTATAAATTAATTCCAATCGTCACGGCTATCAAGTATATTATTTCTCGAGATACGTTTGATAGCATATGCATGGACGCACGGTAATTTTATCTTCAGAAATGTCGCGCGCCATTTTAGGTATGTTGAACTTTGTTATCTGATATCACAAGGCAAAGTATAAAGTAGGGAGAACAAGCTAGTTCAAAGAGACTTGAGTTTCGGCCGTTTAGGAGACGCCATAATAGGGTCTCTTGCGTGTGGAATTGATGGGCAATCTACGGAACTCGGTTGTACGCCGCTATTCTCAAATTAGGTGGATGTAGGGTGGCTACAGGCCCGAATTCACAGAATAGATTACGAACCCAAGTAAAGGCTTAGCTCAGATATCATTAGCGGGGATCGGCTCGCACCTGTCTCAAAATGAGGGCTATTGTATTGTGGTATTAACCCTTGGGAACACAGAGGTTGGTCGCGTAGTAGCCTTTTTTAGTATCAAAGTGTTGTGAATATCGACCCAAAGTCGATCAGTGACAATTCGCTCAAGTGCGGAAGCGCATTTTGAAGTTAGGAGTTCTATCATGAACTGTGTGAATCCCAAAGGGACAGTAACATTCGAGGAGAGTTCTATCAAAGGACATATGTAAAAGGTATGTGATGTAGACCTGATAATCTAGCCGACCGAGTAGATGAACCTAATCCAAAAGCAGAACTTTTATTGGCACAAGGTAATTAACTAGTTGGGATCCCCGACAGTCAGGGTTGCAGACACGCACATACGCGAAGGTTAAGACTCAGCGTATATAGATCCTGTAGCGAATCACAGGCAGTGACATTTGCAAACTGTGCTATAGCGCCAGTATAGGGCTATAGATAAACTGAAATTGATGAAAAACCTCTAAACCCATATGATAAATCTTCTGCCATGTTGAATCACACCAAACGAAGAACGAACCTATTTCGAGTTCACTTAGCAGGGAAGAAAATCGCCGCGTGGTCCCAACTCAGCTCTGCGATCCGAGTTTGGCCCGTGCCCAGATTCCGCCCCTCCTTGTTGGTTCGTCCCCCAATATTTTGAACGTCGAGGCTAAACAGCCCCATGCCATCCCCCACAAGCGGATAAAGCTGTTGACAAATTGATATGCATGAATGGAACCATAGCTTCATTACACATATACATGCCACGCTCTATTTTACCACATATGGAGGGACTATATATATTCTCTGTGTAATAAAGTTTAATAAATTTTAATTAAAACAATAAAGTGTTGGTATTATTATCATAACAAAATACGCGACAGTGGTTGGGATTGTAAACTCAAGTGTCAAAGGCAGAAACATGTAAGTACATCTGGAGTCGTAGCCAAGTTGAAATGTCCGTTTCAGGCTGAGAAGCAACGTCGTTGATTATTTTACCATTGTGTCTTACTAATTAAGAGTACTTAATAATCTCGTATATCTGTTACCTCATTTCTGAAAATTTATTTTTCGGCTTGAGCAATAAGCCCATTGCCGATTCGCCATCTTTGACGTTAATGATATGCAAGGTCAGAGGTCGCTTTGAGTAAACATTTCGATCAGACTATCTGTCAAGACTGTCATACGTGCAATAGAAACAAACAAAATGTTTGGCTTGAAATGAGAAAATGTGCGTTTTCGATTTAAAACTAATAAAGATAGAGAAAATAACTCACTTCCAGCACTTCATTTAAAGGACGGGCAAAATAATATTGATTTTTTCATCAAATGAATATCGCAATGAGCTCCTTCCCATAATCGAAGGCAGACTCAACATCATGATTTTTTTTTGTTGACGACTGACAAAATGGCAGGTAGATCACCCAAACGACACAACGATGAGTGAATGAAATTTCAAACCCTGTGTTTCCAAACAACCAATCAATACAAATATTTTGAAGCATAACACACATATGTTTCGGATGGAAGTAGTTGAAGGCGTGGTCCCTAAAAGGCGAAAATTGTCTGCTAATAGCAGTGTCGTGTGTCAAATAATATTGTGTCCATATACAGTACAAGTCGAAATGAGTTGAAGAATAACCACTACCAGTATAAACAATAGATGTAATGTTTCCTATACTAATAATACAAGAATCGGACATAAAAATATATAAATTCTTCTTTTGACCATTTTCTCCATCAACTCAAACTTTCATGTCACACAGTGGCAGCTGTCTTATTACAAAAAAAACACATACAAAGTGGAAGATCCACGCAAGGTCGGGGAAAGGAAACTCGGGACCCGGGGGTAATTCTATGACAGGCCCCCTTTCAAAAATGTCAAGATATTGCACAGATGATAAAGGCATCTGCAGCGAGTGCCAGAGGTGCGATCGATCATAGTGTGGTTTCTCTCCCAACAAAATTTTGAAATCAGTTATTAAATGGAGTGTTCTGGAGGCTTTTGGAATAAAAAATCACGTTACTTTTTGGCCGTCAAAGTGACGTTTTTAGCAGCATGTTTCAAATTTCCAAGTTCATCAATGAGTTTCTAATGACCTATTGACCTATAGCTGTTGGCTGCACAATTCTTGAAGTGATAACCTGGTTATGTCAAGTTGATTTAATAAAATTTTTACTTCATGAATCATGCAGTCCAGAATTATAGCCATTGGTCAAGTGCATAGCTTCATTCACGATACAGCCCTCTTCTTAACTGTTGGTACAGAAGTCAGAACCTTGGGGGAGGGTGACTAGGTCAAACATGGTCTGAAAGCCTGTATTTGAATTTTTGTTTTGGTACGCCCTTTGACGTACCAGAGCAAAATGAAAGTGTCAATGACACTGTAGCTCAACTTGTGTAAGACATGTACATGTATAGTACGTGACACACAGCTAGGTAATGACCTGATAACAAAGGTACATGTAAAGTATTGTAAAGGTCAGTACATAAATACTGACCGTAGCCTGTAACAAATGTACTGGTAAAGTATTGTAAAGGTGGATGACATTTAGATGCTAAACTAGAATAGAAATATCTATGGGGTTAATGTTATAATGGGGATCCTTGTATGGCGCACCCTAAGTCAAATGTTAGCAATTGTTTGGCCTGTTTGATTCAAACCCAGTCCTTCTTAAAATATAGGTATTTGATTTTTTTTTTATCTTTAGCTCATAGGATTCCCACGGGTGAGGAGGTTTTATTTTTCTCATTGGAAATAGAAAATCGGGTTGTGCTAATAATGTTCACCCTCCCCAAACAACACCCAATATTAACACAATAACTTGGCTTCAACACATTTGAATATACACATCCTAGGGATGCTGAATTCAAGAAACATTATTTTGCCTGTTGTTTTTGGAAAAGATTTTTAATTATCACCCTTTTTGAGTCCCCGAGTGGGTCTGACTGAACCCCAATTTTTTTTTTCTCATACCACAGTGATAACAAAGGCACCCAATAAATTAATAGAAAACGTTACTGACATAAACAATCTTCTTTACAGGTTCTGTACAAAAATTGTAATACACACAATTCTCGTAAATATGACTGCCGACAGGCATTTTGAATTTTGGGCCGAGCCCAAAAGCACTCGTTACCATCCCATGATGATAACAAACGTAGTCCTAGAAGTTCTGCATAAAAAAACTGATTGCACCTAATTTCGGTATAAAATGGCCGCCGGCGGCCATCTTGAATTTCAGACCGCACCCAAAAACTCTCGTTCTCGTCCCAAGGTGACAACAAATGTACCCAAGAAGTTTCGTGAAGATCGGTTCATAAATACAGCCTCTAGTCCGAGACGTATTGACATGTGCACTTACTGTGTATAAGTAGCACTGAATAAATCAAAGTTCATCTAATTTGCATAATTTCTGCACGAGAAAAAAACCCTTATTATATGTGATGTATTCCACGTTACTAAACATTCATTCAAACATTTATTCAAATTAGAACCTTCATATAGAAGTTCTGTACAAAAAAAACCTGATTGTACCTCATTTCGGTACAAAATGGCCGCCGGCAGCCATCTTGAATTTCGGACCGCACCCCAAAACGCTCGTTCTCGTCCCAAGGGGATAAAAAAGGTACCCAAGAAGTTTTGTGAAGATCGGTTCATAAATACAACACCTAGCCTGAGCCGTATTGACATGTGTACTTACTGTTTTAGTAGCACTGAATAAATCAAAGTTCATCTAATTTGCATAATTTCTGCACGAGATAAAACCCGTATTATATGTGATGTATTCCATGTTACTAAACAATCATACAAAAATTTATTCAAATCAGAACAGCAGCAGGGAGGGTGAGCATACCAATTTCGACAGCTTGAAAAAAACCCACGAGAGCCCATGGGACGGCCCATACCAATTTCGACAACTTAACAGACCTCAGACGGGAGTGAGCATACCAGTTTTGACAACTTAGAAAACCACGAGAGCCCATGGGACGGCCCACTACACTCGCCAGTCCCGGCTCTCTTGTTTTGTTAAGTCTGTCAAATATATTTAGAGATTTGAGAAACACATATGTATACATGACACACACACGAGGACTAATACAATGAACGCTTGTGAGTGGCTGCCTCTAGGGTCTACCGACGTTTGTGGGCGGTCGTGTCGTGGGACCTTTTGTAAGGTCCATAATGCTCGTCTAAAGCAGGGTGGAGGCCCACTCGGCTGCAAAGGCTGTGGTAAGGGCGTCAAAACAGCGCTAGCCCTTTGTAAAAACTGTGGCGTGGGGTACGCTCTGCTGGCTAAATGGCGACAAAGTCAATCAAAAATTAAGGACGAGTTTCGGCGCCTCCCCGCAATAGATAACACTTTTGAAATTTCCTAGAGAAATGATAAGAAATAAATATATTTTGAAATTTCCTATTAGAGAAATGATAACATATAAATATACTCATTACACAACATGACAACTATGAATGATCTACGTGCTCAAGCAAAACAATTTGGGTTTAGGAGGTATTCAAAGCTCCGAAAACCTGACTTGATTAAATTTATCACCACTACTCGCGCGGAAGAATTTATAAAAAAAACTTCTGCAGGCTAGAGAAACGGGGCGGTTCCTGGCTCTTCGGGAAGATGTGCAGAATCCTAACAAGCGCGATCAAAGAATGCATGCAATCAAACAGATTCAGGCCGAGGTCACGGCGGCACTTCGTGCTAAAGCTGTTGAGGAAAAGATGCAAAGAAACCCCGCTAAAAGAGCTGCCCTACGGCCTGTAACCCTTGCCAATCAAATCGTTCAAGAGGGACCCACCATCCTTAAAGAATTACGAGAATGCCGACAATTCGACTTGGATATCGACGTTCCTCATCCGGTGAGGCTGTCAGATGATGAAGCATGGGTGGCTCTTTTGAACAACGCCAAAGATGAGTTTGAAGTCGACGACGCTGTTGCGGTCTACTCTAAATGGCGAGTGGAAGTAGATGCCATTGGCCCCGATGGTTTGCACACTGGCCGAATGGCCTTGGATGCTGGTATGACCGATGAGAGGGCAGCGCGGCTCCTCGGGGCTCTACCGGGCGGGGGGGGGGGGGGGAATTCATCTTAAGGATCAAGTTTCTCCGGGAGCATAACGAAGGAGACTGGGTAGTCGAAGACAAGTTTGACCCTGTGAAGGCAGAAAGGAAGAAAGGCCAGGGCGTTGTCGAAATCACACAAAACACCAAACCAGGCGCCCTGACGGGGATTGACAGTCCGTACTACACAAAAGCCTACCCTATTACAGCTGGGGTCTACTGGCTCTATCCTCTCGGAGGGCCAGACCCTGCAAACCTAGTACCAATGAAAGTAGGGGATCTGAATCGCGTCGCCCGGAGAGTGGTTGAACATTTGATTGCGCGCTTAGAGGACAGGGCCTAACCCCGACCAGGCGCCAGAAAATCGAGAAGTGGGAGGAGAGTGTTCATATAACTGGTGCCACAGTTGATGACGTGGCTAACCTCGAGAAAATCCTCAAGCGGGCCGTCATCGTGAAAGATATTGCTGGCGAGGATGTCTATAACAGTAGCAAATAACAGGCAAGTAGATGGAAATCCGTAGAGCTCATCATTCACAACGGTCACTCGTGGTCCAAAGACCTGCACTTCCCCCATCCCAGACAGGTCCACATATACGAGGGTGACGTCTGGGAAGCCATCAGACTGGCCACCCAAAATGAGCCAATCGCTGTCTGGCTACTTGGAGGTGGCAAGGATCGACAGCTTAGCATTGACCAGTTTGTCTTACAAGACGGCCGTACTTTCAGAACTCAGGAAACTCACGAGAGACTCCAAGCGGCCTGCGCCGATCTAGGAGATGAGTCTTTGCCGACAGGGCCTTCGGAGTTAACCACGCAGCCAGCATCGTCACAAAGGAAAAGAATGACTAGAAGCCGACCCCAGCATCTTTCCTGGATGACATCCAAAAGGCTTGTGTCGAACATGGCCACGGTGGCCTCTGGAACGCAGAACGGTATCACATCAATGACATCATATAGGCGTGCTATCCCTCAAGCTTCCAAGGTCTAGGTGAGGCTCAGCCCTACTTCGAAAGTTTCGGTCATCCAAAGGCCAACATGATCCGTGTAGCCCAAAGACATAGGTACCGGTTTCGCCCAAATACGCAAGTGGGCTTTCGATCCAAGTGTCCACCCTGTCATCCCTGCATGGTTCGGGAGACATTTCGAGGAGCAGGGCTGGGCTCCGACGGCCCTCCTCTCGTATCTCACGGATTCCAGCATAGTGTGGCTCCCCGAAGATAGAGATCAGGGCTGCAGCATCATCGGGAAATTCACTCAGGGCCCAAAAGCCGATGGTAAACGATTGACGCACCGCCTGGTCACGGGTCATGGTGAACTAGATTTTCTTGTGAGAGATACTCGCCAAAGTGGCACTCTTGTCGGAGCCCCAGAAAGGTGTCACCTAGGCCATGTGTTAACTTACTACGATGGAAGCCAGTACACCCACCTAAGGGCCTCTATGTTAGCATACGCCCATATTAACCTTCTCAGTATGTGACAGCGTTTCGACAAAGAAGAGGCGGTTCGGGTGGCGACAGACAGCATATATATTAAGAAAGCAATACTCCATAAACTCGACGGTGTCCAAGTCTACGTACCACAAGAAGTTCACCCTGAGGGTTTTTGCAGAACGTGCTGCAACTATCATGACGAACCCACATTACAGCCTACCGAAAAGCATAATGTCCTGCCAGCTAAATGGCGAGATAAGGGGGAAACTCTCTACATGCCCCAGGATCATGCCGCATATCTTCCAAAGACAGAGTATTGGTGCCGGAAAAAAGACATCCCTGATTCTACAACTCCAAAGTACGACGACCCACTGACCCACCAACGGCTGAGCTATCTCAACGGTGGGGGTGGTACCGAGATCCGCTTGTCTTTACTTCAACTCACCGCCTTGCCAAAGAGATGCGAGGTAGGGGAGTCAGGGCCCAGACCTACCATAGCTTCTTCCGGTGGAGTGGACAAAATGAGTGGACGCCAGATCGCATGGGCCAAAAGTTCATTCCCTGTGTTATCATCTGGGACGAGGTCTGTACTGTGCCCTGACCAATCCTTGAGACCTTCCTATGCTGGCTTGAGCAACGGGGTGTCCAAGTCGTCTGTTGTGGCAATCAGGGCCAGCCGCCGCCGATTGCAGGCGAGATGCTGCACGATTGGCTGTGCCAGGCCGCCGACTACTACGAAGAGGTCGAGGTTGACTATAGGGCAAAAGATGACACACTCAAGGCTCTGAAAAGGCGCATCCGTCTCCAGACTGACAAGGTTCAGTGCCAGGAGATGGATACGAATAGCTCTCCCAAGATGCCTGGGATGGGACAGGTTTGTATTGCAGTGGAAGCCCGGGGACCTAATCCTTACCAGCCGCCAAAAAGTCCGAGATCTTGCCCAGAGTTTTCTGTTCCATCGCCACAAGAAGGCGTTCCCAAACGAGCCTGTTCCCCTGTTGAACCGACCAAAGGACACTCGGCGGAAAAATTGTCTGGTGACGATCCCAGGTCCTGTAAGAGTCCATGACGGCCGATCCGAGCAGGAGGAGTACCTGTTCGATACGCCCAAGAGGTGATTGACGGTAAGTGGGGCTATGAATGGGCTCTCGGCTACGCGATGACGGTACACTCCAGTCAGGGTCTCACCGTCAGCGACCCGCAGAAGGTCTGGATTATCGATGGTGGTCCAATGGTCAAATCTTGCCTACCTCGCTGTGTCACGTGTGGAGTATATGCATCAACTTGAGAGGGTAACTTGTCCTCCAGAAGAGGGTTCTGAGGTCAGGTCACAGAGCGACAAGCAACTCCGCAAGCAAATCGAAAAGAATTGTGGCATAGAAGCATCTGGACCGGGTCAAATGTCTCCAGAGATTTAACCTGAAGGTTGACTACATCTTGCAGCTCAGAGAAGCCCAACAGAACCGCTGCACGACATGCAACATCGAGTTGCTATGGGCGTATACCCCAAAAGACACACAGCAGTTCTCTGTCGACCGGCTGGACAATAGCAGGGGACACTGTAGAGGTAACGTACGACTGACTTGTCTAGAGTGCAACAGAAAAAGAGGGGGTGCTGCAATTACAACTGAGTAAGTACCCCATCAGGCGGCAACTAGGTGTCAGGGGGCACCACGAGGAGCTCCTCTCGGACAAACCCACGTGGTGGCCCATCCAACAAATAATAAAGCACGGGTTCGTCGACCTTGGTGACCGAGCGTCCAAGCTGGTAGACCTGGAGGGACCACACAGAGTCAGATGCACGGCGGCGACCACCCTCAAGTTCGCCTGGCTGGAGGAGGTAGCGAACACCCTTGCCAGATGCGAGCTTCTGCTCTGGGATGCCAACAGGACGACGTGCAACCACAGAGGAGGGCGTTCGTGCTACAGTCTTAGCCTTGATGGCGTCAGAGGGCTTCTTTCCGGTTAAGCGAGTCACCTCACCATTCAGAACCGCAATGACGGTAGGCAGTCGAGCCACCCACTCGGTTGATCGTTTGCCGGGTGGAAGTCGCATCTCTTGAGCGTATTGGTACACAAAGAGTCGCTCTGCCAGGGTGCGGTTGAAACGCTCCGCAATTCCCTGGTCCCGGTGGACACTCCTCATGGATACGCCGCACTTCTGTCCCGTGTTTGGCCAGCAGCTGGTTCACTGCGCTCATGAACTCGCGGCCGGGTCGACCTGTAACACTTTCGGCCATCTAAGGGGGCTCCGCCTGTAAATCGTTTCAAGGGCACCCGCGACCTCTTTGGCCTCTTTCGTGGCCAGGGGCTCTGCCTCTTTATAGCGGGAGGCTACGTCAACGACAGTGAGCGCGTATTTCTGGGCCGCCCGGTCGTATGGCAGAAGAGCAGGTTGGCCTGGTGGACTTCATTCGGTACGGACACGTCGAATGTGGGTCGCGGAATGTGTCGCGGAGGGGGCAGGTATATCTGCCAGATGACCTGCTCCTTGAGCAATGCCCGAGCCACACCTTCAGAGACCTTGGTCGCAGAAGCAAGGTTTTTAATGGCCGCAAGTCCCTTCCAGTACCCCTTGGGGCTGTAGTAGATTGAAGCCAACTTTGTTGCAATCTTGCTGTCCATTCTTGGGTATGCCAGCATCCTTTGGACCTCTAATATGCACAACTGAAGATTTATCACGTGTTAAGTATCCAACAAGTACACAAAGCAATAGTCACAGGATCTTCTGAAACCATCGGGCCGTCTGCGACTCAAGACAGATAAGTCTCTGAAACTGGGAAGTTGGCACGCATATTAGGATTTACAACAACCAAAATCCCTGGGGGAGGGAGGCTGATGGGGGTGAGTTACCTAGTCTTGCGGCCCACATTGAGCTCTTCGTTCATCTGTCAGAAGTCAGCACCGCGGTCTATGTTTACAATGGGCTACTCAGCACACCACTCAGAACAGTACATGTAGCACATGTGGAACTCCAAAGACAGCTTATCAGAATATGGAACAACATCCCACAACACTTCCATGCTAACTTGTTCGCTTCCATGAGGCGTAGATGCACAGCAGTAGTCGATGCAGACGGAGGTCATACCAGATATTGAGTGTGTGACTTTTGTCTTTGACCCTTAGTGTCTTTGACTCTCTATGGCACCAAGAGTATTCGTCGTAGCGTAATGAAATTTCTCTCGTGTTGATCACAAATTGATTCATCTGTGATTGAATAAAATTTCCATGAATGAAAATGCTATATATCTTTTTTTAGTGTTATTTTTTAGCATGCTCACTTTCTTTTTGGGAGAGTATATAGTTGAAAAACGCTGTTACTCGATCAAAAAAATGGTAAAAGGATACGCGATTCTGTATTAACCACCCAAAAGTGCAAATCTTGGGAAAATATAACCCATCTAGAGCTGCACCAAAGCTACGTACACTATTCGAACTCCCACATTGTGTCCTTGGGCAAGGTAATTTACCCCGTTTATCCACATGGGTGCACGATGACGGCGTGTACTAAGGTGTACTGTATGTCGATGATACGCATATCTTCAAACAATCTAACCCTATCTGTGTGGCAGAGCGGATTTTCGACGTTGGTGAGATGACAGTTACTCGTCGTTGCTCTGTGGTTCTTTTTGGATATTCTGGAGTCTACCCATAAAATTGTCTCATTTAATTATAACTTCAACTTGATGTCAGAGCTCTATCACTGTAATTTCCCACAATGCACTGTGTGAGAATTTGAAGTAACCAATGATCAACAGGTTGGGGTAGAACCCACCTTATCTTGGTATATAATTAGCCAATCAGCGATTAACAAGTTGGGGTGGGACCCATCCTATTCATACATATAAATGGCAGAGTGTTGGAACAGTATTGCCACTCTATTAACTCGCTTCTGAAAAGGATGAATTCACGCTACATCTGTGAATTGTGTCAAAAATCTTACTCTCATAAAAGTAATTATTATCGACACAGACGAAAATTAAAAAAAAATGTAAATTTTAAACACACTATAGGGGGAGCGAAACCAAATACAGCCGTGTTAACAACCAGATCTGTCTGTAACCAGCCACTCTATCCTCTAGTGCATATGAAATCAGCCTTCAGTTGGAACAATGCATTAACAAGTGGAAATATTTTGGGGCTTGCAAATAAGCTAGCGCCAGTAAAATCGCTAGTGATGGGGGCATCACTGAGGGAAAGACCTATAGATGACTCAACCAGCCTACCCTCAAGCAGAATTCAGTGTATTGAACCATGGGGGAGTGAACAGTTGCAGGAAATACGCACACCCCTTAATGCTGTAGCTGTAGCTGTCCCGCCCATAGGAAAGGGTATGAGACCAATTACTGAATCTTCAACATCGAGTTCTGCAGAGAAAGGTCTGTTCTACAAGACAATCTTTCAGCATCATTCAAATTTACGCAAAGAAAACACCAAACCACACTCCTTAACGACTAGTTATTCAGTGGAAAATCATCCGGACTGGTTAGCCATTATACCTCATTCCATGCAGGGGAAGGCACTTTTGTTACTCCAGAGAATAAAGAATATACCCAATTTATCCTGGGATGAGAAAGATCAACTCGTGTATAATGGCATTACAATTTCGGGCTCCAGTATGTGTGATCTAATAAATGATCTGCTGCGAAAAAGAAAAGATTTTCAACCGACAAGGTGGAAAATTTTGGCAAACATCCTTAAAGATCAAAATATCCCAAGGGGTCTGATCGGAAATAAAGAATGTATGGACTTTTTTCTTCCAGAAAACAATATCTCTGCAAAGCTGCGATGGACCAGCCTTTGAAGAATAGCCAATGGAAAAGACTGCGAATGTGGAATGGACTTCGTCGAAGCTCTCATGAAACTGGATGAAAAAGCGAAAAACTCACACCAATAGGGTGTCATTCCAAATAACCGTATATGGTGGTGTTCATTTTACTGCAAATTTACTGCAAATTTCATATTCATTTGTAATTTAATACTAATCAATTTGACTAGTTTCGACCTCTGGTTAATATCGATATTTAAATAAATGCAATATATCTCAGATTTTTGGTACGGGGATAGAGGATCTCCCTGTCTAACTCCTCTCTGTAGATTGAAACTTTCTGTGCAATGACCATTATTCAAGACATAACTATACATATTGTTATAAAAAGTGTGAAGCCATTGTATTATTGATGGTCCAAAGTTTAAAAAACGTAGTGTTTTTTCGATGAAGGTCCATTCTATGCTTTTTCAAAATCCAACAATACAAGCATTCCGGGAATGTTTTTCGCATTTTTTGATTAAATCAAATGTAAAACGTGTTGATTCTCCAAAATATGTTTTATGAAACCCAGTTGAGGTTTTGAAATAAGTCTCGGCAAGACTGTTTTAATGCGGTTGGCAATGACAGTAGATCATATTTTTGCATCGACGTTTTTTATTAAAGAAATTGGTTGCCAATGTTTCATGTGTAATTTCGATTTATTTGGTTTGGGTATACACGTAATGACACCAGTACTTTGGGTTATTGATAGTGCTTCTGTATTATAGCAGTAATTCAGTGAGTTTATCAAGAAATTGACAATATCTTTCCAGAAGAACTTGTAGAATTCTGCTGTAAAACCATCTGAAGCGGGAGTTTTGTTGTTTTTCATTGTTTTAAGTGCATAAATATATTCAGAACCGGTCACAGAACACTCCAAGAACTGTTTTTCATCATCCTCTAGGAAATTTAGAAATGGATTGTTCACGTCAAAGAATGTCTTCATAGTTGGTTCGTCAAAGTTAGTGCTGGATATTTTGTTGCATAAAAATTTTGATAGAATGTTTTCTGTTCACATAGTATTTATTTCAGATTGGTCGTTTCAGATCCATTGGATTTAATCAATTTAGAAAAAAGAATTCTGAGTAGTGTCATTTTTCAAGTTTACAAAAGTATTTAGGTGCTTTTTCCCCCTCAATCTTCCATTTGGCCTTAGTTCTCAAAATCACCCCTCTTATTTTTTTCTCTCTAAACGTTTCTAGTGATTCGATTTTTTGACTGATGCATCACAACTGTCCAAAGTTTGCATAAGAGCACTTAATTTTGTCTCAATTTCTTGCTGAGTTCCATTCAACTTTCATTTCAAGAATGCTGAGTAGGAAATCGTTTTGCCTCTTATGATAAGTTTTAACATTTCCCCCAAAAGTTGATCATTTATAGTAAGGTTATATCTTTTATTACTATTATTATTATTATTATTATTATTATTATTATTATTATTATTATTATTATTATTATTAATAATATTATTATTTTCTTTATTATTATTATTGTTGTTATTATTATTATGCTTGGTATATTGTTCTATGCTTTCTGTGATGACTTGCTTTATGGCATTTACATATTCTGGGTCACTCAAAAGACTGTTATTAAATTTCCAAAGTCCCTTTCCACGGGGTTGACTGATAAAGGATGAATTAAGATTAATCAGGTTGTGGTCTGACTTATGTCTAAAAAGAATATCTGGGGTTTTTTTTAAAACATTTGTAAATTGGAGGACATTAAAAAATAATCCAATCTTGCCATTCTGTTTTCTGGTCCCCGCCATGTATATCATTTTAAATAAGTATTTTCCATTCTCCAAACATCATACACGTCTAGTTTATCCATAAATTCTAAAATTGCTTTATTTAATCTTGTGTTATTTCTATGTCCGTCTATAATTGACAGTATTGTGACAAATGCCCCTTTTGGTGTGCATTTTTTTTTAAATTCACCTATTTTTTTTTATATATGTTCCCATCCCTAGTATTTTTTTTTAAGTTTGTTTAATCCCATGTAAACATTTCAGTGGATTCCAGTGTTTAGGAGTACCGGTATATTCTTTAACCTGATGTAAGTTGGGAAACGTCATTGTGGTAATCAATGCATACCGTAGGTTATAAATTCTTATCTGTTGGATGTTAAGCAGTAAAAATGTTTTGTCACAACTCCTTCTGCCAGTAAAATTATCCACGACATAATATAATGTTGGTTTCGTAGCTTTATTGGTTCAAATTCACTCATCTTTATTTTAACATGTGAGCGTAAATTTTGTACTACAAGAAGTCAAGGACGTCACTGTCGTAATGCCTACTGGGAAATCTTGACCTATAAAAGTTGACTTGGAATTTCCAAGTTCACCTGAGTATTCTGTGATGTAATTTTCTCATTTAGCGATTCATTAAAGTTTTAATTAGTGGTAATATGCTTGATTTGGGGTAAATACCGTTGCTGGATTATGTCAGCATTGGCGTTTGTCTCACACAGACATTATTTTACGTGCTAATGGTCTGTCGGGCATTTGGTCTTTGGCAGAATTCCGCAGGGTTCAAAGTCCAACCTTTGCGGAATTCTGGCAGAAGTCATGTGACCCGGCGGAAAATTGACACTATAAAAGCAGAAGACCAGGGGAAAACGGGGCTGAATTCCTGAAGTGGAAAGCCATTATTGGAGAACGTTCCTAATAACACTGTAAGTGTTAGGCCATCACTTTAATTTTTATTATTTTTCCGTTTCTTCTGTTTGATTATGAAGCCAGAAGTGGCAGAAATAATATTTTATTTTATTTTAACCCCGTAGGCTAGGTATTTGGAGTCAAAGCCAGAAGTGGCAAAAGGCTCACGTTTATTTTATTTTGACAGAATTTGGCAGAATTATATTTAGTTTAGGCCTGAAGTGGCCATAGATTTATTTTATTTATGGAAATATTGTTTTTCTTCTCAGTAATGGAGTAGACCCAGTTTCTGTTTTATTTCTCTTTGGCATTATATCATACCCCCCCCCCCCCCCCCATCTTTTTCTATTTTCACCACCACCTTCCTCTTTTCAGGCATATATTTTAGTACTATCATTTGCAAAGTGTAATAGTTATATTAAAAGCCACAAATTCTATAAAGCACATAACATCACTTGATTTGTCACTCTGAACTGTCTGGGATGATCCCAACACGGCTCATTCCAGAGAGTTACAGTGTCACAGATTTTGTAGGTTATACGCCTTTTTGGTTAAGAATTCATATTTTGTAGAAAAATAGTCAATTACTTGCCATATATTTATTTGTGCGTAATTCTCCATTAACCCCTTGTTGGGTTGTCTGTAGTTGACTATGACCCTTGCCCATAATGTTTAATACCGTTTCCTTTGTTTAGGTTAATACCTTCAAGTATTAACCATGGTGAAGACTGTAGGAAGGAGCTTGCACATATGACTCTTTCCGGCTGGGTCCACCATGATTATTCAATGTGGGTATACTATCTCTATTGTTAAGTGTAATTTAGTAATTGTCTTTAGAAGGACATAGGCTCACTTTTAGAAGTTATGTAAAATTGTCCATATAGCCCCTTTGTTTTAGCCTGACCATATTTCTTTGAAAGCACCCATTTCACTTTGCTCAATATTCTTCCAAAGCCCCGGGTGCCTATAAATAGACCTTTTTAGTCTCATTTCACAAATGTGAAAGGTTTGAATAAATTATATATATCTGAGTAACATCAAGAGCCTGAAGGGGCCAGAATGTGTCGGATATCTTTCAACATCAGAGTCTGAAGAGACCAGGATGTTTCCTATGGGTACACCAGAGCCTGAAGAGGCCAGAATGTATAAAAGTCATATGACATCAGAGCCTGAAGGGGCCAGAATGTCTTGTATATCAAAGCATTTAGTTTTAATGCTTAGGTGATATCACCATAGGTTTGATATAGTTACTTAAGTAACAATGGTTTCATATGTCTCAGAGCCAAATGTGGCTTTAAACTAATATACCCCTTGTATGAATGTGCATAAAATTTCCTTTCGTATCAAAACAACAGTGATTGAATTAGGGCTCGGAAAACCTAGTCAGTAATTAGGTTTTTCTCTATTTCTGTTTGTCATTCCTGAGTACCGTACTTTGTCCTTCATGAAAGTGAACCTGGGATTACTATTCGAAATTTGGAAGTTTGCCCCATCGTAAAATCAGATTTTGTTATATTCCAGCCCAGCTTGATGTGTTGAGTGGCATTGGAAAGATCTCATACTGTGGCTCTTCCCAACCACACACAATACCTCAAGCTCCACTCTGCCCATATGTTTGTAAAACATATACCTATATGGTAGTCCACCACAGTTTGATCTGTTGTATGGTGTTGGCAAGATCTCATGCTGTGGCTCTTTCCGGCGCCATACAACTGCACAAGCTTCCATTAGTAAATACCTTTTGGAAGATACATGCCCAGATGGGTATTCATTTCACCCTAGTTTGGTGTGTCGTATGTCGTTGGAAGGATCTCATTGTATGGCTCCTTCCGACTGCATGCAACACCTCAAGCTCCACTTGCAAGTATTTTGAAACACGCTGTAAAATAAATACAGTGTTTTGCCATCCGTGTAAATTACATTTGCCTTTGTGTGACCCATCATCAGATTAACCCTGCCCACTTGTTTGTCCGGTAGTTATTCAATGGATTCATGCTATAGTTAGTCATCATGTGCAGTTCTGGAGGGAGTTGGAAAAGGGGCTCTTTCTAGCACTGCATAGAGTGATGGTAGTTAAAGGTTGTGTCTGTGTTAAAATATTAACTTAACACAATTGTTTTGGGTTGTATACTCAAATGGGAGTATACACACAGATAAGCTGAAGTGTTTTTGCTTCAGTTGTGTCTGGTAAAGTATTGTTATAGTATTTTCAAGCATATCTGCCATAGTTTAGAATATGAACACTATGTGCAGATAATGCATTTGCCTGCCTAGGGCATTAAATTGGTGTAATCCGGGATTACACCAGTTTCGTAGTCAGGGACTACAGGGATTGGTAGAGATTATCTTGATGATGAGACTTCTATAATTGGCTCATCCTTGGGATAATAGCTATTAATCATCATCTATCAATATCACTTTGTGTGCATTTCATCTGCACTTCATCTACATGTTCACTTTCATGTCTCATCCTGTTAATGTAAGGTAACGTCCATGTTGTTGTACCGTATTTGTCCGTGTGATTGTGCGAATGAATGGCCTAGGTTTGTTCATAGTGTAAATAAAATTAAGCATTTATTAGAACTTAAATAAAGTATCAAACTTACTTACTTTCATTTTTTTATTAAATTAATTGTAGACATTGTCTACTGGTGTCGGTGTCCTGACAATTCCCGGTGACCTGTTAGGTATTGTTGAAAGCAAAAGAAGGCCCAATTATGGTCAGTCTTACACTCAATGCCAGAATAGGATGCAAAGTGCACATGTAATCTATTCTGGGGTCGATTGTCATCCTGATGCCTTTTGGTTGTATTTATACAAAATTACTCTTCTCTGCCCCACCTATATTTTAAGTTACATCATTATTATAAGTGATTTTAGTAATCTTTCGTCCTTTCTCTTCTTTTGCTGGATTCAGGCCTAGTGTAGCTTGTCCAGAGTGTTCTTGAGCAGATCTATGGGGGGGAAATCCATTACCTTTCATATTTGTCCTCCCACTTGCAAATTGCTAGAGTTACCTCCCTTCATCTGTTCAGGTATCTGCCAACTTGCTTTTCATCCATTCTTTGTATTTGCAAGGAATCTTGATATTATTTTTCCTAAAACCCCATTTTATGTGCAGGAATTTTACTTTGTCATCTTATACTGGTAGATCTGTGGAACAGTCATGGCCTTGAACGACAACCATAAACTGTTATTCAGTGCTAGGTCTGGGCCACCGGTTTACCGTTACATATATTTGGTGTCCGGAAGTGGGATTCCGCTACAATTAGTTGAATCTAGTGATACGAGCTCATGTGTATGTGAGGAGTATGCTGACATTGTGTTTGTTAGTTGTGATGTGGGACTCAGGATTATTTTTTTTCAGAATAATTATTCCTACACCAACATCAACATTCATTATTATTGTGAGAAAGATAGACATTTAAAAACTAAATGTGTTTGGGTTATGGAGAGGCGAAGTAAGAGAGTTGCACTAAATAAAATGATGGCCAATGAAGGTAATCAAAATGATGAAATAACCATGTCAAGGAAAGGTGAAGAGTTTAAAAATAAATTATTAAATGATGAGAGAGATGAAATAGAAGCAACTGAATTAACCATTAATGATGATAAGTCACCTAGGTGTGTAGATAATGATGTCCAAAAATTTAAAGATGTCACGGTCAGTGAATGTGATGCCCGCCCTAGGGTGGAGCATTCTAGTATGGCAGAGGGTGATTATGATCCTTATCACCATAATGTGCTGAGAGTTAATGATAGATCAAAAATTGATGTCCCCACACTGATAAATGATGCTATGAAAGATGCAATGAAAGATGTGTCTGATAGCTTAGCAGAAAGCATGCAGAGTATGATTCGAGGCCTCTTTACTGATTTGAGTAGAAATGTCGTACCTGCCAAAAATGGGGACAGTAAAACTAATAGACAGGAGTGTAACAGAAGGTGTAAAAGCAGTTATAATGATATAACTGTAGAAGACAGTGAAGTAGAAATGCAAAGTGAAGTTAGTTTTGATTCATTTGTTGCTACTCCGGTCAAATCTGGACCTAGTGCTCAAATGGGCACAAAACTTCCCACCTTCATGGGTAGAGAGCAGTGGAAGGTGTGGTTTAACCGATTTAATGCGGTAGCGAATAGAAAAAATTGGTCCGACAGTACAAAATTAGACGAACTCCTCCCAAGATTGCAGGGTCCCGCTGGTGACTTTGTGTTTGGTCAGCTCCCTCAGAGGGTTATCAGAGATTATAAACTTCTGGTATCTGAACTGGAGAGCCGATACCGAGTCGTGGAAACTACAAAGACGTTTGTAGCACAATTTAGTAGGAGGAATCAACAGGCAAATGAGAGTGTAGAGGAATATGCTGCTGAGTTAAAGACGTTGTATACCAGGGCACACCCCAATAGAGATGGTGAGACGAGAGAAGAGGACCTCTTAAGACGCTTCTTGGATGGTCTTACAGATGACAGGGCTCGTTTCCAAGTTGAATTTGTAAAAGAGCCTAGTAATATAGATGAGGCTGTAAGTTGTGTTGTCAATTTCTCTGAGACAAAACAAAAACTGATGTCATCCTCTTATGAACCTTACTATGAGAGAAAGAGCAAACGGCCAGTTAGGCAGATTAATGAAGGAAATAATATGGACAATAGAGCTTTTAGGGCTCCAGAAATGAAAGACATAAAAGTGTCCAATGCAAACTCCAAGAATGAAATAGCGAGTAAAGCTGAAGACAAATCAAAGATGAGCAAAGGGGAAGTGAGTTCAGACCTGATGAAAGAACTGCTGGAGCGTATAAGCAAGTTGGAAAGAGAGATTGAAGTAAAGGCCCAGCAGAAAGAATGTAAGATCACAGAGGAAATTAATGATCGAAGTAAAAAATGCTGTTATCATTGCCAGGGCTATGGGCACTGGGCTAGAGAGTGTCCGCTAAAGTTCAATACTCCCGCCAGAATTGACACTAAAAATGTCATCAGACCACTTATCAGAACAGAAGCTGAAATGAGGAAAACATCGTACAGGCCCTTTAATAACAAAAATGGTTTCGGGAAGCAAAATACCTACGAAGCAGCCAAGCATTTAAACTGTCAACGACTGACAACACGGGCCGGAAGTCAGTTGGGTGCAGAAAGGCCCCTGTAAGATACAAAACTTTTCCCACATGTACAAAGGACTTTGGAGAATCAAAGATGCCAACATATGATGGAATTTATATAGAAGGAGCAGTGGAGGGTATTAATGTTATCTTTACTGCTGATACTGGAGCCACCAAGACAATCATTTCCAGGAAGTTATTTGAGAAAATACCATATGAGGACAAACCTTGTTTAAAGAGCTCAGCCACGCTGGCAGGAGCTAATGGAAGACCACTAAAGGAATATGGGAAAGGGGTGTTCCACATTCAACTTGGAACACTTACACTGAAGGAAGAAGCAATAGTGGCCGAGATAGAAGATGATGCACTACTGGGAGTAGATATTCTTCAGAACCAATCAGATGGGCCTGCTGACTTAATGCTGAGTAAAGGACTGATTTTTTTAAAAGGGGTACCCATCACATGCATTCAAGTAGGAGTACCTGGGAGAATAGGCAGAGTTACGGCAGCTGATCATTATAGTATTCGACCGTATACTGAATGCCTTATAGATGTATTTATTGATGGAAATGATGGAAAAATAAAGGAGGCGATTATTGAGCCTGCAGAATCATTTATTGAAAGATATCCAGTGCTTATGGCAAGCAGTTTGATAAGTATGGAAAATTGTACTCATAAAGTCAGAGTGATGAATCCAACTGCCAGTAACATATCCATTAACCAAGATTTAGTTATGGGGTATGTTGAGGCGCCAAGCGGAGAGCATATGGAGTTATTTCCATGCGAAGATAATAGTGAAGTTAATAATGTAAACAGAGTGAGAAGAATCAAAACCAATAACAACACAGAGGTCATGGAAACCAGCTCTTTCAAAGAGAGTTGTCGAAATAGTAGAGCTAATGAGCTCCCTGAACACTTGAAATCACTATATGAAGAGGCTATCTCGAACAGAACAGAGAGTGAAGCTGAAATTGTGAAGGACTTACTCTTGGATTTCCAAGATGTATTTTCCAAGGATGAAGACGATTTAGGACGTACAAATCTGGTTGAGCATACCATTGACACCGGAGAAGAGCGGCCAGTTAAGCAGTTACCTAGGAGAGTACCTATGGCCTATGCTGGTGAATTGGGAAAGACAATCAATAAACTGCTGGCACAAGATGTCATAAGGGAGTCTACCTCACCATGGGCTTCACCAATAGTGCTCGTACCCAAGAAAAATGGGAAGCTTAGACTGTGTGTCGACTACAGAAGAGTAAATGCCATAACAAGGAAAGATGCATTTCCCCTCCCGAGGGTGAGAGATTGCTTAGATGCAGTGGCTGGGTCAAGTTTGTTTTCAACTTTTGACCTAACATCGGGGTATCATCAAATACCTGTGAAAAGTGAAGATATGCCCAAAACAGCATTTGTAACTAAATATGGCCTTTTTGAGTACAAAATGATGCCTTTCGGCCTCTGTAACTCGGCTCCAGTATTTCAACGAGCAATGGAACTGGCCCTACAGGGACTTCAATGGCTGACTTGCCTCATTTACATTGATGACTTTGTGGTTTTCGGTAAAAATTTTGAAGAACACACTCACAGAGTAAGAGAAGTACTCAAGCGACTAAAAGATACAGGCTTGAAATTGAAACCTGAAAAATGTGCCTTATTGCAAGAGAAGGTATCCTTTCTGGGTCATGTTGTATCAAAAGAAGGAGTGAAGCCAAAGCCTGAAAACCTGGCCAAGATATTACAATGGGCAATTCCCAGGAATGTCAAAGAAATACGACAATTTTGGGGTATGGCGAGCTACTATAGGCGTTTCATAAAAGATTTTTCAATAAGAGCCAGACCAATGGTTGAACTAACAAAGAAGGGAGTTAAGTTCAAATGGGACGAAAAGTGCCAGAAATCATTTGAAAATCTTAAAGAGGTTTTGATAAGCCCCAATGTGATGGCCTATCCAAGAGATGAAGGAAATTTTATATTAGATACGGATGCTAGTGACGAAGGAATAGGGGCTGTTTTGAGTCAAATTCAAGAAGGAGAAGAGAGGGTGATAGCATTTGCTAGCCGTTCATTGAACAGAGCCGAAAAGAACTACTGTGTCACTGACAAAGAGCTTTTGGCCCTTAGGTATTTTGTAGAATATTTTCGCCAATACCTACTGGGTAGAAAATTCGAAGTGAGAACCGATCATCAAGCATTAATTTGGCTTTTCAAGCTGAAAGAACCTAAAGGAAGGGTAGCAAGATGGATAGAAATCCTATCCGCTTATGATTTTTCAGTTTCCTATAGAAAAGGCAGCAAACATAGTAATGCTGATGCCATGTCGAGATGTCCAAATCCCTGGAGCTGTCAGTGTGCTGATGAAGACACGATGGAACCACTAAAGTGTGGTCCTTGTAGGAAATGCAAGCGAAGAGCAGAAGAAATGATGCCAGAACTAAAATGGAATGAGGCGCACCGAATTGAGGGTGAAGACCATCCCCTACCCACTACTAGGGCAGTGAAGACAAGGTGGTCTGATAAATCACATTTACAGGCTACAAACAAGGCTGTCAATGATGCAAGCCCAAACCATGAACTGTTATTCCTACCATATGAAGCGTCTTTTACTATTGAGCAACTCAGACGAATGCAAGAGAAAGATGACGACATTAGGCCGTTACTGTTGGCTAAGAGAAAAGGAGTAAGACCAACCCATACAGAAATAGTGAAGCTCAGCCCAGCCACCCGCCATTACTGGCTTATTTGGGATGCACTGGAGTTAAGAGAGAATCTGCTATTCAAAATTTTCCACAAACAAGATGATACTGGAAAATTTCTGCAACTGTTGGTACCAAAACCTATGAAAAGCGAAGTAATGCATCAAATGCATGACACACTGCTCTCGGGTCACCTGGGCTGCAAAAAGACGACTGAAAAATTGTTACAACACTTTTACTGGTTTGAACTAAGAATGGATGTACGAAACTGGTTAATGAAATGTGACAAATGTGAGTCAATCAAAGCGCCGATGAAGAAGCCAAAAGCACCTCTTGGAACAATGAATGTTGGTGCACCTCTTGATAGACTGGCCACAGACATACTTGGACCTTTACCCCGCACACCGAGGGGGAATAAATACATTTTGTTAGTGACAGACCATTTCACCAAGTGGGTCGAAATATTTCCAGTACCTGACCAGTCAGCTCAAACATGTGCAAACAAAATTCTCAATGAGGTAGTAGGTAGATATGGATGTCCTTTGAGTTTGCACTCAGACCAAGGAAGAAACTATGAGAGTGACATTTTTAAAGAGATGTGTGAACTGCTAGATATCAGGAAGACCCGAACGAGTGTTAGGAACCCTAAATGTAATGGTCAAGCAGAGAGATTTAATAAAACCCTACTAAGAATGGTGAAGGCCTTTCTAAAAGGGGAACAAACTGAGTGGGATTTGAATCTTGGCTGCCTTGCAGCAGCCTATAGAGCTACACCGAATGAAAGTACTGGTGTGACTCCCAATCTCCTAATGTTGGGAAGGGAAGTTAGACTCCCTGTAGAATTGATGTTAAATTTAGAGAGATGTAAAACTGATGAATCTTTCCCCTCATATGGAGACTATGTTGAGAGTCTACGAGAGAGAATGAGTCATGCACACAGAGTTGCAAGGAAAAATCTGAATAGAGCAGTGGAAAGACAGAAGTGTATGTATGATGTAAGTGCAAACCTGATGAACTTTGAAGAGGGTGATCCTGTATGGTATTTGAATGAAAATCGCCAAATAGGTGTCTGTCCAAAACTCCAGCCACTTTATACAGGGCCTGGCATAGTTAAAAAAAAAATATCAGACTTGAACTACTTAATTCAGTTGAATGAAAGAGGAAAATGCAAAGTATTAAATCATAATAAACTGAAGCCGTACAGGGGTGAATATGCTCCCACGTGGGTAAAAAGATTTAAACGAGGTACACAAAAATCGAAGTAAAACTGAAGTCTGAAAGATGTCAATAAACCAAAAAAAAAATTAACTGATTTCTGTTATATGTTGTTTTCATACTTATTGCATGTTTATTGATGCCCGGAGCTCTAAATAATGATGCTGAGTGTCTCACTTAGAACATTTATGTTATATGTTGCATGTATGTCTGACCCTCATAGATGTTGAAGGAAGTCTTGTCACGTTCACTAATAGAAGTTTATTGTTTGTAGACCATGGATACTATAAACAGAGGGAGGACTTACAGATGTCAAAGATGTCAATATGAGGGGGAGAAGAGCAAAGTACTAAATCATTTTCTTACTATCCACTTAACTGCAGATGAGGCTCCAATAACTTGTACTTTGTGTGGATTCAAGGCTCTAAGTGAGAAACTGTTTGAAAAACATAAACTCACCTTCAGTGTACACAAGGAGAAAGTAAAAAAATTTAAAACTATGGGCGTGACCCTTAATGAAGAGTCCTATAAGAAGAGGGGAGCAAAACCTTATTTTATAACAGAGGGCAGGGATATTCTCAGACTATCTAAAGAAGTATCTCAACAAATTTGGCAAACTAAGTTAAAACCTAAAACTCTTACCGAAGTGAAAGAGGTCGTCAGTGAGGTTACCGATCATCTAGAGATGCCTGATTTCTCAGATTTTGATTTGCCGGCAATCCCATTGGGTGATACAGTTAGTGAGGATAACGATTTTATTAAGAGTATCCTGGAACCCATCAATAAAAATGTTGAAAATGATTTAGGGGAGGTTATTGATGAAATGGAGCCTGTTAGACGGGTAGAATTAAAAGACTCAACAGATACAAATAGAGAAATTTTGCAATTAATCAAATCAATTGAGCACGATGACATTAGGCTGCTAAAGGAAGAAATTGGTGAAATAAAGGACGAGATGAAGACATTTAGAATCCAAATGGAATCCCAGATGAGCTATGTTACTGCAGCTCTGGTTAGTATGACCAAAGTGGTGTCCAAGCAGGAAGCTTTGTTAGAAGAACTGAAAGGGACAAACCATGTGAAATGTGATACTGATTCGGTTAACAAGGTGGAGAAAGAAAAAGTGCCTGTTTCTGAGACTGTTAAAAGGAAATCTAGTGACACGGTGAAACATAAGGACAAAAAAGTGAAGAAGATAAAATCCACAGTAAAAACTGTTCCAGTCATTTCTTGGAGAGAACTTTTTTCAGATCCCCTGAAGATTCGCTCCTCTAAAGAGGAATGACACTCGATAATCAAATTTGCTATTTTCATGTGCTCTTGTTTCATCTAGTAATCGTTTGATGCCCATCCTGTTAAAAGATGGCAGTAGTGACTATGGTGACTCTCTGTTGTGGTACTGACACTGGTTTTAAAAAAAAAAAAAAAAAAAAAAAAAAATCTATTGACATGACATATTATCTGGGAATTTTGGCTTATTGGAGTTTGTGTTGTTACCACAACTGAGACTCGTGCTTGGCACTTCCCGTGTAAATATATCAAAAAAAAAAATATTTTAAATATAATGTATGTTCCAGTAACAGTACAGTACTGGTAACAAACTTTCAATGTTAAGTGTTTTGTGGGGACACAAAATTTTTTTTAAGGGGAGGGTAGTGTGACAAATGCCCCTTTTGGTGTGCATTTTTTTTTAAATTCACCTATTTTTTTTTATATATGTTCCCATCCCTAGTATTTTTTTTTAAGTTTGTTTAATCCCATGTAAACATTTCAGTGGATTCCAGTGTTTAGGAGTACCGGTATATTCTTTAACCTGATGTAAGTTGGGAAACATCATTGTGGTAATCAATGCATACCGTAGGTTATAAATTCTTATCTGTTGGATGTTAAGCAGTAAAAATGTTTTGTCACAACTCCTTCTGCCAGTAAAATTATCCACGACATAATATAATGTTGGTTTCGTAGCTTTATTGGTTCAAATTCACTCATCTTTATTTTAACATGTGAGCGTAAATTTTGTACTACAAGAAGTCAAGGACGTCACTGTCGTAATGCCTACTGGGAAATCTTGACCTATAAAAGTTGACTTGGAATTTCCAAGTTCACCTGAGTATTCTGTGATGTAATTTTCTCATTTAGCGATTCATTAAAGTTTTAATTAGTGGTAATATGCTTGATTTGGGGTAAATACCGTTGCTGGATTATGTCAGCATCGGCGTTTGTCTCACACAGACATTATTTTACGTGCTAATGGTCTGTCGGGCATTTGGTCTTTGGCAGAATTCCGCAGGGTTCAAAGTCCAACCTTTGCGGAATTCTGGCAGAAGTCATGTGACCCGGCGGAAAATTGACACTATAAAAGCAGAAGACCAGGGGAAAACGGGGCTGAATTCCTGAAGTGGAAAGCCATTATTGGAGAACGTTCCTAATAACACTGTAAGTGTTAGGCCATCACTTTAATTTTTATTATTTTTCCGTTTCTTCTGTTTGATTATGAAGCCAGAAGTGGCAGAAATAATATTTTATTTTATTTTAACCCCGTAGGCTAGGTATTTGGAGTCAAAGCCAGAAGTGGCAAAAGGCTCACGTTTATTTTATTTTGACAGAATTTGGCAGAATTATATTTAGTTTAGGCCTGAAGTGGCCATAGATTTATTTTATTTATGGAAATATTGTTTTTCTTCTCAGTAATGGAGTAGACCCAGTTTCTGTTTTATTTCTCTTTGGCATTATATCATACCCCCCCCCCCCCCCCCCCATCTTTTTCTATTTTCACCACCACCTTCCTCTTTTCAGGCATATATTTTAGTACTATCATTTGCAAAGTGTAATAGTTATATTAAAAGCCACAAATTCTATAAAGCACATAACATCACTTGATTTGTCACTCTGAACTGTCTGGGATGATCCCAACACGGCTCATTCCAGAGAGTTACAGTGTCACAGATTTTGTAGGTTATACGCCTTTTTGGTTAAGAATTCATATTTTGTAGAAAAATAGTCAATTACTTGCCATATATTTATTTGTGCGTAATTCTCCATTAACCCCTTGTTGGGTTGTCTGTAGTTGACTATGACCCTTGCCCATAATGTTTAATACCGTTTCCTTTGTTTAGGTTAATACCTTCAAGTATTAACCATGGTGAAGACTGTAGGAAGGAGCTTGCACATATGACTCTTTCCGGCTGGGTCCACCATGATTATTCAATGTGGGTATACTATCTCTATTGTTAAGTGTAATTTAGTAATTGTCTTTAGAAGGACATAGGCTCACTTTTAGAAGTTATGTAAAATTGTCCATATAGCCCCTTTGTTTTAGCCTGACCATATTTCTTTGAAAGCACCCATTTCACTTTGCTCAATATTCTTCCAAAGCCCCGGGTGCCTATAAATAGACCTTTTTAGTCTCATTTCACAAATGTGAAAGGTTTGAATAAATTATATATATCTGAGTAACATCAAGAGCCTGAAGGGGCCAGAATGTGTCGGATATCTTTCAACATCAGAGTCTGAAGAGACCAGGATGTTTCCTATGGGTACACCAGAGCCTGAAGAGGCCAGAATGTATAAAAGTCATATGACATCAGAGCCTGAAGGGGCCAGAATGTCTTGTATATCAAAGCATTTAGTTTTAATGCTTAGGTGATATCACCATAGGTTTGATATAGTTACTTAAGTAACAATGGTTTCATATGTCTCAGAGCCAAATGTGGCTTTAAACTAATATACCCCTTGTATGAATGTGCATAAAATTTCCTTTCGTATCAAAACAACAGTGATTGAATTAGGGCTCGGAAAACCTAGTCAGTAATTAGGTTTTTCTCTATTTCTGTTTGTCATTCCTGAGTACCGTACTTTGTCCTTCATGAAAGTGAACCTGGGATTACTATTCGAAATTTGGAAGTTTGCCCCATCGTAAAATCAGATTTTGTTATATTCCAGCCCAGCTTGATGTGTTGAGTGGCATTGGAAAGATCTCATACTGTGGCTCTTCCCAACCGCACACAATACCTCAAGCTCCACTCTGCCCATATGTTTGTAAAACATATACCTATATGGTAGTCCACCACAGTTTGATCTGTTGTATGGTGTTGGCAAGATCTCATGCTGTGGCTCTTTCCGGCGCCATACAACTGCACAAGCTCCCATTAGTAAATACCTTTTGGAAGATACATGCCCAGATGGGTATTCATTTCACCCTAGTTTGGTGTGTCGTATGTCGTTGGAAGGATCTCATTGTATGGCTCCTTCCGACTGCATGCAACACCTCAAGCTCCACTTGCAAGTATTTTGAAACACGCTGTAAAATAAATACAGTGTTTTGCCATCCGTGTAAATTACATTTGCCTTTGTGTGACCCATCATCAGATTAACCCTGCCCACTTGTTTGTCCGGTAGTTATTCAATGGATTCATGCTATAGTTAGTCATCATGTGCAGTTCTGGAGGGAGTTGGAAAAGGGGC
The DNA here is from genome assembly GCA_031216915.1 of Pictodentalium vernedei. Classification (NCBI taxonomy): domain Eukaryota; kingdom Metazoa; phylum Mollusca; class Scaphopoda; order Dentaliida; family Dentaliidae; genus Pictodentalium; species Pictodentalium vernedei. Next base: position 376,931,906 of record CM062295.1, read on the forward strand.
TCTTTCTAGCACTGCATAGAGTGATGGTAGTTAAAGGTTGTGTCTGTGTTAAAATATTAACTTAACACAATTGTTTTGGGTTGTATACTCAAATGGGAGTATACACACAGATAAGCTGAAGTGTTTTTGCTTCAGTTGTGTCTGGTAAAGTATTGTTATAGTATTTTCAAGCATATCTGCCATAGTTTAGAATATGAACACTATGTGCAGATAATGCATTTGCCTGCCTAGGGCATTAAATTGGTGTAATCCGGGATTACACCAGTTTCGTAGTCAGGGACTACAGGGATTGGTAGAGATTATCTTGATGATGAGACTTCTATAATTGGCTCATCCTTGGGATAATAGCTATTAATCATCATCTATCAATATCACTTTGTGTGCATTTCATCTGCACTTCATCTACATGTTCACTTTCATGTCTCATCCTGTTAATGTAAGGTAACGTCCATGTTGTTGTACCGTATTTGTCCGTGTGATTGTGCGAATGAATGGCCTAGGTTTGTTCATAGTGTAAATAAAATTAAGCATTTATTAGAACTTAAATAAAGTATCAAACTTACTTACTTTCATTTTTTTATTAAATTAATTGTAGACATTGTCTACTGGTGTCGGTGTCCTGACAATTCCCGGTGACCTGTTAGGTATTGTTGAAAGCAAAAGAAGGCCCAATTATGGTCAGTCTTACACTCAATGCCAGAATAGGATGCAAAGTGCACATGTAATCTATTCTGGGGTCGATTGTCATCCTGATGCCTTTTGGTTGTATTTATACAAAATTACTCTTCTCTGCCCCACCTATATTTTAAGTTACATCATTATTATAAGTGATTTTAGTAATCTTTCGTCCTTTCTCTTCTTTTGCTGGATTCAGGCCTAGTGTAGCTTGTCCAGAGTGTTCTTGAGCAGATCTATGGGGGGGAAATCCATTACCTTTCATATTTGTCCTCCCACTTGCAAATTGCTAGAGTTACCTCCCTTCATCTGTTCAGGTATCTGCCAACTTGCTTTTCACCCATTCTTTGTATTTGCAAGGAATCTTGATATTATTTTTCCTAAAACCCCATTTTATGTGCAGGAATTTTACTTTGTCATCTTATACTGGTAGATCTGTGGAACAGTCATGGCCTTGAACGACAACCATAAACTGTTATTCAGTGCTAGGTCTGGGCCACCGGTTTACCGTTACAGTATCTTTTTCGTAGGTCTGTGGTACATTGCAGTCTTCACCCAATAGAATTGAAGTATTACAGATATCCATGATATTAAGAAATAAATTATTGTAAAATTGAATTTTGTCGTCATTTGGACCATAGACAACTGCTATTGCTAGCCTTTGATCTTGGATAGTTATATCTAGAACAATGAAATTGCCTCCTGGATCTTTATAATTTTATGTACAGAGTAGTTAAATGTATTTTTGAATAGGATGCTTGTACCTAGGCTCGAGCTTGAATGAGAACAGAAAATAGCTTCAAAACCCCACTCATTTCTCCGGGTATTTTCAAGCCCCTCACAAGAATGAGTATCAACCAGGAAGGTAATATCAAATTTATCTCTGCAATGTGAGAAAATGTCTCAGCATTTAACACCATCTGGCGAGCAGTTTATGTTTCCTATCCTAATGGTCGCCATGCTTGCAGTTTTCAATTTTTGTTTGAGCAACACCTGATTTAGCAACAGTAAATCTTTGTTCTGGTAAATAACATTTTATGAAACACACATACAAAAATGTCACGTCACAACTATATCTTAAAAGGAAAACAAATTTTGGTAATAAAAACGACAACAACATTTTTTTCGATGACATAGGTTTAAAATAAAGTTATTGACTCAACATTGTCGATTTTCTATTAGAGCGTTAAAACACAGTAATCACACAGAGCAGTTTGTACAATCTGTCAGCTACTTACATTTTCTGTCTTTGTAGTTTTCTGTAGAAACCGTGAGTGCACGAACCACCGACACAAATCTGATTGTCCATGAGCTGAGAGTTCACCAGAAATTACTGTTCTCTTTTGACAAAAGTTATTTGCTGTAGGATAGAAGATGCACCTACTGTGTCCCGTGCCCACGCCACGGTATTTTGTATTTTCTGTGAGTATTTTAAACAACTTAATAAGAAACGATATATTTTCGTTCTACGAGTGTAGTTGCAACAAGTAAAAGCCTAGTTAGCAGCAAGCTGAAAATTCTAAGGCACAGTTTTGCTGAAAAGATTCCCCAGAACTCCCAGTCATGAGATTCAGTGTCAAATCTTGATAAATTTGATGTTAAAAGTAAGTGTAGAGTGGAAAGACTTTATAGTTAAGTTTGAGACAGTAGCTAAATTGGATGGTTAGGATGATACTGAAAAGGCTCAATAATTAGCCATGTGCCATTGGAGATCTGCACAACGAATATTAAGTGATTTATTACCTTATCAATTGATTGATTTTGAAACATTAAAAAAATTTGTTGACTCAGAGATTTAATACCACTGAAAAGGAATTAGCATATAGAACAGTGTTTAGGTGTAGACGTCGAAGGAGGGTTGAATCAATTGCTGAGTTTGGCTATGCCCCCCATAGGTTGTGTTCTTTAGCTTATCCAAATGTTCCAGTACAGTATCAATATACTTACATAACAAATCAGTTTATAGATAGATTCGATGAAAACGAAATTAGGAGACAGATTAAATTTCATCATCCAAATTCTTTGGAAAATGCATATTGATTAGCGGAAGAATTTGAAGTATTTACAAAATATAGACCTTTTCAAAAACCCAAACAACCTACTATGGAAAACAACCAAAACTTTATTGGACCTATATCGAAACCAAATGAAAATAGGTGCTATTTTTGTAAGAGGAAATGTGATTTTTACTGTTCTTGTCCACCAAAAATTAGCAAGCAAAGAAATTATCCTATTCTAAATGGTGGTTAAGGAAACTAATTTCGGTTGGATTTGATACTGAAAATCTGGCCATAGAAAATGAATCAGCCATACATCAAGCACAAGTTAGTCCTTCGTGCTTGTATGATATTTTTTTCAGAATGTACAAGTAAAAATGTTAATTGATACTGGAGCAGCTTGTAGCATTTTGTCTTTTGAACTTAAGTTAAAGCTAAATACAAATTATATGCAGAAAATACAGCAAATATACGAAACTGCTACACCTAAGGTTTTTGGAAAAATAAATCTTCCCTTCAAAAAGGGAGGTGTTGTATTTAACCAGGACTTTGGTATAGCTAATATTGCTGGTTTTACATGGATACTTGATGTAGACTTCCTTTTACCAAATCAAGCTTATATCAAATTGTCTAAAATATCCTAAAGCTGTATAATTGTAATGTTAAACTTTTTCAGGAACTGAATACTGGGTGCGCTCATATTGTCATTGATCGCACAGTGACTGTGCCACCAAACTCAGAAATGAATATAAAATCCAGCTTGAGAAAGAACAATTTTCTTGAAAAAGATGGGGTATTTGAACCATTTAAACAATTTACATATGCAGGTCTTTTTTGTTCCCTAGAGCTATAGTAAAAATGTGATGATTACCCATTGCAAAGAGAGAAATTGCTGAGCAAGAATTTTTTTTAAAAATGATTGAAAGTGATTTAACAGAATGACGTTAAAGCCCTTTGGTCATCACCCGTTCTCTTGGTAAAAAATTAGACGTGTCTATGAGATTTTGGGTCGATTACAGGAAGATAAATGAAGTCACTCATAAAGATATTTACCCGCTTGCTGGGACAGACGAATGTTTTGATTCACTTGGCGGTGCCGAAATGGTTTTCGACACTAGATTTAGCGAGATCGTATTGCCAGTGTGAAATTGAAAAATTTGATCGTCCTAAAACTGCATTTGACTCACATAAGGGGATTTTTTTATTTCAAGGTTCTCCCAATGGATTTATGCAATGCTCCAGCCGTGTTTGAACACCTCATGGAAATTATTTTAGCGGGAATACTAATGGGAACGTTGCATGTGTTATTTGGATGACATCATCATTTTGGGGAGGACATTTGAGTTTGTTTTGGAAAATTTGAAGGAAGTGTTGATTAGACTAAAAAGGGCAGGGCTCAAGCTCAAACCAAAGAAATGTACTATTTCAAACTGAGGTCACCTTTTTAGGCCATGTTGTCTCCAAAGATGGCGTCAAGTGTGATCACAGAAAGATTGATTCTGTCATCCTGTGGCCGACTCTAATGTATCAGAGGTCCATAGTTTTATGGGATTTGCTGGATATTACAGCAAATTTATATCACATTTTTCTAACTTAACCACCCCCCCCCCCCCGACCAAATTGACATAAAAACATAAAATTTTCTTGGGATTAATAATGTGAGAATGTTTTTACTGAAATAAAAGAGGCATTAACCTCTGCAACTATACGTCAGTATCCAACTCCTGAAGGCTATTTTATTTTGGATACCGATGCTAGCCTTTATGGCATTGGTGACATGCTTTCACAAATTCAGAATGGAGAAGAAAGGGTGGTTGCATATACAAGTAAGTCCCTGAATAAAAGTAAACGAAATTACTGTACTGTACTACGTACAGGGAATTATAGGCACTTGTCACATTCATCCAACACTTCAAACATGGAAGGAAATTTAAAATATGAACAGACCATGCTTTATTGCAGTGGTTGAAAAATTTCAAAGAAGCAGATGGTATGGTTGCTCGATGGTTAACTCTACTGGATATTTTTAATTTTTAAATTGCCCATCGGAAGGGTTCACAACATGGTAATGCCGGTATCTCGTCTGGAATTCTATATCGATATTTCAAAAGAACTGACTGTCCTGGAAATTGTACTCGTCACAGAAAATGTTTGAAAGATTTAAAACAATGTGTAATGGCATCTGTTTTTGTTGAATACTTTCAGCAGTCCGATTAATTTCAGCAATTGGTTGGAGTCTTTGACCCCTGAGGAAATTCAAACTTGCCAGGCAGAAGACCCAGTGATTGACCCTATTTTCCAGTTAATAAAATATTCATCGCCCAAACCTCAGGGACAAAACAATCTTCATATTTTATCCATGTCTAAAACATTATGGGGCATGTGGGATTCCTTAAAAAAAATTATTAATGGGATTCTTTATTTACAAGATGAATTGCAAGCTGATCATTTCAAACTGATTGTTCCTGCAAACGTCAGAAAAATAATATTTAAAAATTTACACGAAAAGAAAATATAAGGGCATTTAGGGGTCATGAGAAAACGTAGAGATTATATTGGCCAGGTTTGACATCAGACATTAGTAGATGGTGTACACAATGTGATATTTGTGCTCAACGAATGTCAGGGCCAGGAATGGGGAAGTCCCCATTAAGGCATGATCAAGTAGGTGCTCCTCTAGATCGAATTGCAGTTGATATATACTATTCAAAAAAGTAGGGGATATCAAAACTGATGCTGATGTTTTTGGAAAATGGCATTGGATACGTGTGATTGGACACATCAATATGTTACCAAGTTTAGTGTGGGTCATGGATGTCACAGACCCACGACAACTGCGGGTAGGTTTTTCGCACGAGCGCCGCGTTAATGTCTGTGGGGTACGTTTTGAAATTTTCATTTGTACGGGACGGGCTTTTTCGGAGGTCTCATCGTTCTTTTTTGGTATAAACTCGTTCATCAATAGTTTCTGGTCGAAACGTAACTTTTCAGGTATGCGAAGACTGACCACGTGACGAACGTTTACGTGCCGTTGGCATGTTGAAAGCTGGCAATAGACAGACGGCAGTGGCTCCAATTCTCAACGTTACTCAATCGGTGGGGGCGCGGTGGCGTTGCGGTAACCGGTTCTCGTCTGATCACCGAAGTTAAGCAACGTCGAGCCCGGTTAGTCCTTGGATGGGTGACCGTCTGAGCGATCGATTCGGACTCCCTCGTTGTGCCATTGGGCAAGGCACTTAACCCCGGTTGCCCACATAGGAGCACGATGACGCCGTGCACTAAGGCGTACTGCAGGTCGATGGTGCGCATGTCTTCAACCAGTCTAACCCTGCCTGGGCTGCAGTGCGGAGTTACGATGTTAAACCTTAATAAATAAATAACTAAATACTCAATCAGTGATTTGCACGCTGCCGTCAGACAGGCAGTGGTGATGACAGACGTCGGTCAGGTCGTCCGAGGGCGACAACTGCTAATCAGGATTGTTTCATCCGAACCACAGCATTACGTAACCACCATCAAAGTGCCTCAGAAATTGGACAGCAGCAGCACCGAGAGACAAATGTGCGAGTCAGTGGTCAGACTATCCGAAATACCCTGCACAATTGGAATTTGTATGCTCAACGACCTCGAATAATTCAACGTTTGACTGAACGTCACATCGCAATAAGGCGTAATTGGTGTGGAGCACGACAGCGCTGGGACAATCGTTAGTGGAGCAACGCCATGTTTTCCGATGAATCGAGGTTCACTCTCGACTTCCATGGCAGGCGACACAGAGTGTGGCGGTGGCGGAATGAACGATACCATGACGTAACCGTTAGGCAGCACGATCGTTTTGGTGGTGGATCGGTTATGGTGTGAGGAGGCATAACCATGACAAGCAGAACAGAATTACATGTCATCCAAGGGCGTGTCACAGGGCAGTACTACCGTGACAGCATGTTAGCAGCTCATGTGATGCCATTTGCGCGACGTCGATTCATTTTTCAGGATGACAATGCAAGAGCACACAGGGCCCGTGTCGATACAGAGTTTCTCCAGGAGAAGAACATCACTACACTGCCTTGGCAGGCACTAAGTCCAGACCTTTCACCAATCGAGCACGTCTGGGATATGCTTGGCAGGCCTCTACGACAACGCCAACAGCCCCCTACCAATGTCCAGGAACTCGTCGCTGCACTGCAGGGAGAATGGAATAACATCCGTCAAGCTGATATTGGACGTTTGGTGAGGAGTATGCCACCGTGGATCCGCACTTATCTCGCGAACCGAGGATGATTTACAAGGTATTGAGGTCTTGGACTGAATGTGGTAAATTCTGTGACTGACCGTCCATGTCTTCTACAATTCAGTGTGAGGAATGTGTGCTTGTCAGACACCCAACCATCGCTGAAATCATTCACCAGATGTCACAGTGCAATGCCTCAACTGTCTTTTTGATGAACATATAAATATATTTCTTCATATATCTCACTTTTGTCAAATATCCCCTACGTTTTTAATAGTATATTAGGTCTATTATATGTAACAAATGATGGAAATGAGTATATAATTATTTTAGGAGATTATTTCACAAAATGGAAAGAAGTATATGATGTCCCTGATCATACTGCATTTGCAGTCGCTGATAAAATAGTGACTGACTTTATGTTAAGATTCGGAATATCAAAACAAATACATACTGATGAGGGCCCTGAATTCGAATCACATCTTCTTACTAACATTTGTAAATTATTAGAAATAGAAAATACTAGGACCACCCCTCATCACCCACATTCTGATGGTCTAGTGGAACGGTTCAACCGCACCTTGTTCCAGATGTTTCCATCATCTTTTGATCAAAAGCAACAGGGTTAGGATGACCATTTGCCCTGCGTATTAATGGCGTATAGAACTACTAAGCAGGAGAGTACAAACTCTAGCCCCAACCTTTGACGTTTGGTCATAAAATATCATTTCCTATTGATTTAATGATGGAGACCTCTATCCTTACACAACATTCCTTCTGTCCCATTGATAATGTGGAATGGGTTAAAAGAGCCTCCATTGAAAATTTTGAATCTGCTTACAAACATTTAAACATAGCTGCCTCTAGATAAAAACGGAATTATGACAGAGGACTCAAATCTCGAATGTTTAAAGAAGGGGACAAAGTGTGGAGATGTTACCCCATCAAGTGAATTTGAAGCTGGGACAAGGGGTGGACTGGTCCCTACGTGATTTTAGAGAAAATTTCTGACTTCACATATAAAGTTCAGCTCAGTAATAGAGCGGTGGTAGTATATGTAGATCATTTGAAGCCTTATAAATTTACATGGGAGTAGAAAATTGCTTCGATGCTAGAGAGAATAATGTTTCTTCTGAGAATACAGAGGAGATTTCTGACTCTGAACCTGATGATACTATAAGTGTAAACATGCCACCGTCCCCCGTTCCTTTTCGGCAAACTAGAACCGGCAGAACTATCAAACCTCCAGATAAATACTCGCCTCAAGTGGAAATGATTTCTTGTAAATATGTACATAAATAAAGAAGTTTTTTAATGATTTTCTCTTCATCTCTTCCTCACAAAGAACTTGTTTGCCTTTTAATAAAATAAAATTTTCTCCAAAGCTGTGTAACAATATAGTAGTGCTATTTTTGTGGAAACTGAAGGTCATTTCCTTTCAATCCGCATATGTGTCGCACTTCTGGTAATGGGAAAATAGCTTCGAAAATTTGAAGCTCGGAGCTATCGTTTATTGTGAGTTGTATGGAGAAACTTCTGAAAATTTCACAGGAACTATTTACCAGATTCTGATAATTCATCCTGAACTTGTATTACCCCAAATCTCTATCTTGCACAGGTGGATTATCGATTTTGGGTACTGCTCTGCAGATTTAAGCAATACTGCATGTTTGTTAAGAGAATTTTCAATCTATTTCCAGAGAATAGAGCAATTTGATGATTTTGAGTTCACGGTTAGATGACAACCATTCTGTTCCAGATGCCAGCATTATGCCAAATCTTTTAAACAGACCATTATGGCTTGAAAAAGGCATGAATTGCCCTATGGAACGTTGTACAAGCATTAATTTTTATCGTTCATATGCAACTTCTGTCAACCACTTGAGGAAATTCCATGCAAATTCTATGCAGTTGTTCTTGTGCCAGGAGAAAAGCCGTGCTAATTCAAACACCCAAAAGAATGATTTGAAAAGACATTTAATGAAAGATCATCACCGTGCAGGTTCTGCAGATTCAAGCAATACTGCATGTTTGTTAAGAGAATTTTCTATCTATTTCCAGAGAATAGTGCAATTTGATGAGTTTGAGATCATGGTTACGGGGAGTTAGAATGTAGTTTCACAGTTAGATGAAGACATTTTTGTTCCAGATGCCAGCATCAAGCCAAATCTTTTAAACAGCCCATTAGGGTCTGAAAAGGACATGAATTGCCCTGTGGAACGTTGTACAAGCATTAATTTTTATCGTTCATATGCAACTTTTGTCAACCACTTGAGGAAATTCCATGCAAATTCTATGCAGTTGTTCTTGTACCAGGTGAAAAACCGTGCTAATTCAAACGCCCAAAAGAATGATTTGAAAAGACATTTAATGAAAGATCATCACCGTGCAGGTTCTGTTCACAATAACTTTAAAACGATTACTAAGAACAATAAAAAATTCATCAATCCAGGAGACGTTGTAATGTCACTGAGAAGAACTGTGCCAGAAAGGGTAGCACTGATTCAGAGAGAGATAGAGAGAGACAAGCGCGGGGTACTGAAAGAACAGATTTCAACAACATCCACCAGTATTCAGGACTCTTCTTCTCAAATTCCGTGGGATCATGATGTGTAATTTAATGAAGGAAAACTGAAAGTGAGGATGAAACCAAATTGGGAGAAGGTCCAGCAGTTGGGTTGTATGAAGAAATGAACATTTTTTATTTTTTTTTACAACTCCCAAACGATATAATTTGTATTATATTTGGTTTGGGTAGGGGCAGTGTATCGGGAATTGTGTTTAGGAAATCCCCATCCAGGTATTCCAGATGTTATGTTTAGCAGAATTCCCGTGATTAATTATTTTATATACATTCTTTTTAAATTTTAATTCGCAGTGTAAAGTTGACACTCTCATATGTCAAAATTCTTTCATTAGAAAGTAAAAGAAATTATTTCTTTCTGTTTCAGAGTGCATTTAAGAGATTGTTCAGTGAGTTTTGCATCTGTGCTGCGCGGGTTTTTTATTGCGCCATTCAGTTGGCTGTCAGCTGTCGGCTAGGCTTTATTAGATGACATCTGACAACCATCGGGTCAGAAATCATTTTCTCACTAAAGGTGAAAGATTTCACTGAATTCTCTCTTTTCTTCAGAGATTTGTAAATCCAGGAAAACGGGTCGGAATTGCTTAAGTCTGAGGAGTTCGCAATTTAGTACTTGAAATACGTACCCTTCAGTTTGAGCTCCCACAAAATTTACCCCTGGTTTGGATTGATATGAAAAGTCCCCTTTTAATTTTGGCATAACAAAATTTTGCCCTTTATTCTCATTTTGGAGTTCAGAACTTTATATCCCCTAAAATTGGCACCTCAAGTTTCAGCCCCCTTTCTCCATTTGTGAATTGTTAACATTATGTTCACCAGAAATCACTGTCCGCTCTCTTCAGACCAAATATAAACCGTTTGTTACTTATCAGCCTAGAGAGATTGAAAGAACCCATACAGGAAGGCAGTGTAAAAACCGGTCCTGTTTCAGTAATACTCGCTGTTTGATAGGTATTACCATTATTACTTCCTGGATGTATAAGTTAAATGTATTTGTTTCCAGGTGCATAGCTAGAGAATCGGGTGTGTGCACCCTCTTAATTCCAGCTGCTCCCCTCCCCCACTGCCAAACATCCGTGCACCACACCCTAACTGCTACTAAAGAATTTCTAACTGCCGAATAATTTCGAATGCACCCTATCCCCATATATTCGAAATACATGACCATTGGGCGCTAGAGTTGGCAATTGTTGGAGTGCCTTAGCATTGTAGAAGGCGCGTTGTTGCGCTCAAGAGACAAAATATTGGAAAGTGGAAAAGAGGTCCAAAAATCACTAGATTTCTGTTAACCCTTTATCCAACGTAAAGGCCAAAACCGGCCTGCGCTATTCTAAAAAATCCCCAATTAATTTTCATTATTTTTCATTTTTTGTCTCAAAAACATAGGTTATGACCCCTCGTTGGAACGAGCTCGACGAGCTCGTTCCAACGAGGGGTCATAACCTATGTTTTTGAGACAAAATATGAAAAAAATAGTTATTCAAGAATTTGTCTTTGTAAGTGTCGTCTGCTTTTCATGTTAGGTAAAGGGTTAAAAATGATCACAGCCACAGATAAAATGCCACGAAATCTAACACTAAATGGTATGATATTTCCTGCTGCTAGTGGTTTGAAACAAATGTCTAACTATTGACAATTTTTGGCCGGAATTGGGGCTGTGAAATACCTCTAACCCCATCCCCATCCCTGTCGCCACGTCCCTGCTTTCCTTCGATACTGTAGGAAAGGCACATGGACGTTTCCGTTTAGGTTCCGCTCTACAGTTTCGCACTACAGAATAGGGGTAAAATTCTAAACTAAGAGCATATGTAGCATATGTAGAAATTAATGCCACGTAAATTGGAGATGTATTTTTAGTATCAGTATCAAATATATGATAATATTAGGCTATTTGTTGAACAAAGAATTTGAAGTTGTGGTTACAGAATTGCATGTGGGTAAATTACCAGACGAATTATGAGAAACAGTGGCTTCGAAAAATTGACTACTTTTTAAAATGTCATTTTGAGACGGAGTTGCTACCAGTCATGCAGCTAAAAAATGAAATGGAAACATATAATTTGTTTTTGGCATTTCAGAAACAAGGGATGCTATGCTCCAGGGTGGTAAGTGGGGGTAGTGGGAATTGAGGCTGCAGTGGGGCTGAAAATGGCTGGTTTCGGCATTTTGCATGCAAATTTCCAGGTTGAGGCCTTGCATTTGACAGTAAATTATTTCGTCCCAACTCAGATTGTTTATGCCTACTTAACCATATAGTGTTGGATGTTTTCTGATGGATTTGGAAAATGTAATACATGTTAGACAACTAAGTTAAAGAATATTCACGTTTGAAGAGAGTGCATGACATGTCACTTTTCGAAAAGCCTGGAAAATTGTGGAGCGGAACCTAATGGAGAAGTAAAAATGTCACATGACCGCCTCTAGTGTTTCCGAAATGCAGACGGCGGTGGAGCAGAAACAACTGCAAGGTACGTTTCTTGATAATGTGAGGCGTTCAACAGGTTTGGTTGATTTCTGGGAGAGAGTTAATGTGTATTATCAACATCGGCTAATTCCAATTGACAATAATGTTGTGCATGGATATTTGGTCGCGTCGTTGCATTAATTATTTCTTCTTCTCCAATTCCAATAATGTGCTATACTCGTTCAGGAATATTGTCGTACTTTTTAAAAAAAAAGTTGAAATCATACCGGGACAAATTTCAATTAATTAAAAGTTAAAAGCCAAATATCACTTCATGAAAAAAGAAGATATGTGTCGATCCAAATCTCGCAAGAATCGAGGGAGTCTGCTCCCCCAACCCCTTCGGTAAGAAAGGGCGCCGAAAACTAAAACTGACAGAGAAGAGGTACTTTTGGAAGTGATTCGCATGGGTGAATTATTGGAGAAGCACTGGGAATCGCACAAGTCGATGTTTTGTTCCCGCTGGCTTTTTTAGCGAGAATTGACTTTCGTGCACGTTCGTCTAAACATTGTTTCACGATATTGCGATTCGTGGTGACCCTGGCTGTCAAAAGTGTCGTTAAACCCCAATAAATAAATAAATAAATAAATAAATAAATAAATAAATAAATAAATAAATAAATAAATAAATGATGATATACATGTTATCGGACGATACTGAGGTCTGAGCATGGTGAATGATCTGGTATCCTTACTCTTATGACCAACACTTTTCTACAAACAGATACCACTCAACTTTTCATCAACGAGGCCTAGTGAGCGCGTGTGCGAATCTATGAATATGTAACCCCCCAAGGTCATTAGTTTATTTTTTTAAATTACAATACAGTTATTGATTATAATTTACAGTGCAACACGTTTTTCTCTACTATTTGTAGAAAATCGATTAGGTCGTTTTGGAACATTATAGAATATAGTCTTATAACATAATAATTTACGGCCATTGGTATTCAACTTTGTGAATATTGTCGACTGGTTTTGAAGTGGTTAGCTATTCTACTAACAGAGTTTAAAATCAAACAAGACACGAGAAGCATCTCTTCTGCAAATCAATATATTTAAAGCGAAAAGTCCTTACCTTTTTGTAATTAGCTTTTGGATTAAGATCGTAGATTAGCGGAATCAATATCTCCAGTGAATCCACTTTAGCGAAGCGTTGAAGTTTTTAATAGTCGTAGTTCCGTTTTTACTCTTTAATGTCACATTCCGGTATTTACTATAACAAATATTACTTTATGTATCTCTTCCACAAAAACAGAGGAATGTTTACAACTCAAACATCGATCAAATAATGCATCTTGATATCCGACAATAGTGTCACATGTAAATTGTGAGCGGATGTATAAGTTCGATACAGTTACTGCTCTTAGAACAAACAGTCAAAGCTGAAAAACAGTAGGCTAAAGACAAACGATGATTTGTTGCCATTAATTCGCTGATTGAAGCACAGACTTTCGAGTCAATAAAACATCGCTACGAGCATGGTTCTTCCGTTCAACAAAATACAAAGAAAAATCATCCGGCCATTGTGACTTGCAAACCTAAATATGAAGTTTGGAGGTCCATGCGTCACGACTATTACGTATATTATTCACAAATAAAGTTCCAAGGACTGACTACTATTCCAACTATATCACCAATGCACGCCTTCGAAGAAGGTAAGACTTTGTGACGTAGTTCAAATATTTCATCAGTCGGAACCTCACCCCGCTCAATTGATCATGTTTGCTACGCCCTTGAACCTTTGATAGTGTGAATAGCAAACTGTTTTATCTTACAATAACGTATTCACCCTAACACAAGTAAAACGTCTAGACAAAATACACATCTGTACTAAGGGTAGCAAAGGCACATGCGATCATTCAGTTCAGAAGGAAACGTTTTTACCCGCACTCCATTAGCATCCCGTTAATACACATGTCGATGTCAACGTTTTTGATTGCAATAATTGGCTGAAAAGTAAATCGCCAACTCAGCGAAATAATCAGACTAGATTTTTTTCCATTATGATGTTTTATTATTGGCCTACCATGTGTTAAACATGGAAAATGAAGCAAAGAAACGCACAGCTGGAAACACTACTGTAAAACTGCAGTGGTTATAGTATTAGTAGAACAATGAATGGGGATTACGGCATGCATAGCGCAAGAACGTAATACCATGACGTCATGATCTTCATAAAAATTCAACGCCGGTGATTCTCAAAACATACACTGTTAAAAAAAACTGTACCCAATCCCTTCATTGTGTAACAATTCGAGAAAGGGATGATATTGCAAGATAAATTGGTTATTACCACTGTGTGGGTTTCCGAGATGATGTGTTGGAGTCTCGACCACGCCTCTGGGTCATATATATCTACTCGTCATAACGGAGTCATCGATACATGACACAGAGACGAGGTCTGGACTTCAATACACCATCTCGGAAACCCACACGGTGGTAATAAACTATATGCATTGGGATCTGAACTTTCAAGTGTGTGGAGATCAAATGGCATCGCAAAGAGAGTACTGAACGACTGAACGTTCTGTAAAGACAAATTTCCCCTGAAATCAGTAAATGTGGCTCAGGGAAGGCACTGCACTTTGAAAACAGAGTTTAGATGTGACGATGTGTGATACTCGGTCATACTTCCTGTTGCGAAAAAGAAGTACTGTCGAACAAATGGGCAAAAGATGGTTGACCGTAAGTGAGATATTGAGGACACCTACTCCTTTTGACTAGATACCAACATTATATTATGAGTGAGTGAAAGGAAAAATAAGTTTTCACTAGCTGCTGAAAATCGTGAGTGAAAACTTAAAATTCCTTGCAGTCATGAATTGGATAATACTGCTAACTACTACTCAAAAACAGTGGGTATTCCTTTAATATATGCCTTGCGACGTTTTAGTTGCAACTGGAACCCCCAATTATTATGTCTCAAAGATAGTTTGTCTACTCAGAACGCTGGAATACCATCTAAGGGTTCCGCGGTATCGGGTAACATGCCTGATATAATTTGATATCAGGTGAGTAGCAGCCATTATTATTTTGATCAAATTGGTGCATTTTCACCCGATTCGAAATTCAAAATTTAAATTAAAACAAAATAAGAGAATTTTGTATGGAATCTTGTGTAGAAAGTTATCAAACAATCAACTGAATTTGCACCCCAAAACTCGAAAAAAAAACGTTTCTATCACCCCCTCCCCCTTCCAACGCCCGTTTAGACTCCGTATCAGACAGATTCAATTTCCGGTATATATGAACGATTCACAAATATGGAATATTATTAGGCATTAAAATATACAGCCTGAAATTCAAAATTTTTACCAATTTCAACCCATTTAAACTGAAAAATGGGGAAACGGGCTTTATGTAAGGGATTGTGACTTAGATAAATGTATTATCATGACCGTGTGCAAGTCCTGTAATTCTCGGTCGTATTTACGATCGGATCGCAACTCGCCCTAATGGGCTCGTAGCGATCGGATTGTTAACACGACTTCGAATCTGATACAAATTTTATGACATGCACATGGTCATGAAAATGTATATGTATCAACCAGCTACACGCCATGTAACCTATAATGTCGGGCGCTAGGAAGGTCAGTGAGAACAACAAAACTCTAAACGTTGTTTATCAGGAGTCAGTCAATGTGCTCGAATGTATACAAGTTTGAATGACACATGCTTTCTGAAATCAGTTGAGCTAAAAACCATCCCAGATCAACTGAGTGGAGTGAATATGAACCATTTGGATTCATATTCACGCAACCCAGTTGATTTGGGCTCATTTTTAACCCAACTAATTTTAGAGTGTGTGCAGCGTTTCATTGTCACAAACAAATACAAACATGGGATATGGAAGTTACTAATTATGCAATTATTACAGGAGGTTAATTTTATAATACAAGGTTACTTAAATCACGGCCTGGGATCACGAGGGTCGAATTCAGCAAATACACAAGTCTCAATAAATTTAGGCTATAAAAAACCTATCGGATGTAGGAGACTCTCGGAAAACCCGTCTTTTCATCGCTACTACTGACAATTTACCAAGGATCCCCCGTGCTCATGGCATAAAAGATAAATGGGAGTAAATGTGCCGTAGCAATCACTTTGCAGTTCAGATAGACTTTCTCGCAAGGGCAATCCGATAAAGTGTCTTGCTCAAGGATACAACGCAGTTACTGCTTGTCAGGATTCAATCGTCGATTTTTTTGTGGATAAATTTGAAAATATTTAGTTATTCGAGAAACATGAAGGATGAGTGGGAAAATAGGGTGGGGCGTCGTGATATATGTAGTCTGTTATTTGTGTTATATGAAGGTTAAAAGAAAAACTCTTGCCCATGTTTCAACTCGCAAATATTGTCCATCTCCACTTCGGTATATTTCAGACGACTTCTAGACCATATATTTGTGTTAATTGTTTGTACAGGAACCTCAAAGATTTGGGTGGCTTCAGCCCCCTCACCTTTTCACCGACAAAGATTAGAATATTTGAAAATCAAGAAGGAATGAGTTTTGATAACTCTCACACATTTACCATTGCTGATGTGTATACAAACTTGATAATGTCAATTGTCGTCCTTAACCCATTGAACGAACGGCGATATCCTCTATGTCAGTTCAATAGTAGCAATTGGAAGAGTCTATATTCATTATTTGGGGGTACACCAATCAATATATTCAAAGTGCAGCCTGGAGGCTGCACGTTGAAAATATTGCTTGGTTTACCCCACACATTCACTTAGCAATCAAACATTCACTTAACGGCCTCTCAGATTCAATCTTATTGTTATTACGTTTATTTATTTATTTATTTATTTATTTATTGGTGTTTAACGCCACATCAATATCTATGACTAAATCGTGGCGAAGTTAATTAAATTAATTTATCACATCCTGGGCCATTATTCCAAACAAAATACTCGAAATTTAAACAAAGTTCACTATCAATTTCATCAACGACCAATGGTAGTAGTTTGGTATTCTCACTGTGATCTACTTCTTCTTCAAATGGGTTCCCTTGGTTTTTTGAAGTCATCGTGGTTAGCATGTCCTGATGTATTTTCTTCAGGTTTTGTGTGTTCAGTTAAAGCTGTTTGTTGGGTGTTGATGGTTGCATCTACTTCTTCGATTTGGGATTTCAGAACATCTCATTCTTCAGAAGAAAGAGCAATATCAGTCTTCGTAGGATAAGGTTTCTGGTCTTTACCCTTAAAGTATCTTCGGACATGTATCTTCAGTTCACCCTGGTACTGGGTGACGTTAGCATAAGTCTGCTTGCTGACAAGTCCAATCTTCATCTAATCTTATATATCTTTGATGGACGTGTTTGAAAACGCTGCCCCAGTTCAGCATATTCCGATCGACTTTTTGATTCTTGCTTGGGGTTTGTGTTTCTTTCCTATAGGATTATAGATTAAGTTGGAAAAATTAGTTAATTAGTATAGAAAGAAATGAAAAAAACACAATAGGAATACACTAATTTGATTGGTTGATTAACATCGATCTGGTTGGTCAGTCTGGTGATCAAACTGCAATCTTGATCCTTAAAATGTAGGATATGGCCCTCTGCATTTTATACTGATTTGGGACAGGTCAAACTACAAACCTCTGTCTAATGGAGATAAGTCAAAAAGCTCGAGTGCATTCCCACCCCCTACAGTTCGAACTCTTTTCAATTTCAATCTGATATCCTGTAAGAAGTGTCCCTCTGCATTTTGTACTGAACTTGGGACAGGTCAAGTTTATTGATCATTAGTAGGTATAAAAGGCGGATTCCGTATCACTTGTACACGATTTTATACATGTACACGTACATGGATGTACACCTCCATAGGGTTCAGTGTTAAAATCGTGTACAAGTACACAAAATGTCGTTTTTTATGGTGATACAGAATCTGCCATTGGTTTTGAGACTCTCGGATCGCACTTTTAACGTTCAAATACCTGTTGGCGAATTTTAAGAAAAATTATTAAAAATTTGTTCTCTACGTTCCCATCGCGGATTTGACCATCGATCCATTGTTGGTGAACGCGAGCAAAAACCGTTTTGCAGATTCCGTATCAGCATCAAAAAGTGGTTTGCGGATTCTGTATCATCTTGTATCACCTAAGTAGGTATACGTTCACCAACGGGTATTTGAACGGTTAAAGTGCGATCCGATCGGGGAAACCCATTTGCGGATTCTAGATCAGGAAATCGACCTCTGTACGGTACATGGAAAAAAGGTGATACCGAACCCGCAAACCACTGCCACTTTTCCCGATCGCGTTTGGGACGGTATAGGGTGCGATTTGATCGGTGAAAAAGACGATTTGCGGATTTCATCTCTTGAGTTTTGTGAGAGGTGAATCGTTATAGAATCGGTTTTGAGGAGCGGAAATAAAAAAAGTGATTGATATATATAGGAGAGAAAAAAAATATATAAATAATTAGTTATTTAAAAAATAAAATATATCAAATCGAATAGATAATATAAAAATACGTAAATCATGAGCGCTTCCCAGACTATTAGAGCAAGGTTTCTTTTAAAAATGCTGATGGGAGCCTACGCATTCTGCATGAACGAACAACTAGGTCAGCTCTTGTTAGAACGATGCGTCGGATGTCGGGATCACCTAGACATCGATCACGAGAATCATTCGTGTCTGACGATGGAAAGGGAAGGTATGGTCGTCAGGTATTTCGAACCGGCGTTCGAACGCGTTCAAATCGACGAAGTGATCGCGTTTTGGAAGAGATTACTCTTCTGTAAGAATCGAGACAAGCCCAAAGTTTTGGAAGAACTGAAATTGGCGCGTAGATGTCTGACTTTAGAAGACAAGGGACGCATCATGAAATTATTGTTCAATGAAGCATACGTCTAAGTTTTTCTCACTGATATAAAATAAGGGAGAATAGAAAATAAAAAAAATAAATGCACATATAAATTTTTTTTATCTAATATTAGAAAGAAAAAAAGACACAAAAATGAGAACCAGAAATAAATTGTATCCGACGTTAGATGACGACGAGGACGAGAAGCCAAACGGCGTTTTGCCGATGGCACCGTCGCTAGAAGAAAAAGAAAGAGGAGAGAGGTATCGCATCGATCAAATCAGTAGAATCCATGCGTGATATTCTCGCCGTTCTCTCAAGAAGAAGTATTCGCGTTTCGTGAAATTCGTCAACGCGATCGACATGACACTCATCATGATTTCCATGGGTTTACACGCAGCCGGCATCAGATTGTTGTCGACTGCTGTCGGTATTCCGATCGTGTTAACCATAGAAGGAGTGGCTCTCACCGCTGGATTGTTTAGCACGCTTGGAAATTTTTTGAGTAGGAAATTATATCTGAAGGCGAGGAAACATGACAAGATTCGCGTCTTGGCCGACTCCAAGATCGACACGATATCCGAAATGATCTCGATGGCGTTGAAAGACGGTAGGATATCCGATGGAGAATACTTCGCGATATTGGGTGAGAAAACGAAATACGAAGCCATGAAAGAAGCCGTGAGAATAAAGACTCGTCAGATCATCAAGGAAGAGATGAAGGATTCTCTCATGAAAAGGGGGAGGAAAGAGGGTACGGAGGAATTCAGTAAGATGATAGAACTCAAGAGCAGCGATTGAAAAAATATATATATATAATAAGAACAGAATTTTTAAAAAAAATATTAAATTTATATATGAAATAAAAACGAAATTAATTTAAATAACTCTTAAAAATGTATTGCGTGAAGTGTAAGAGAGTTACCGAGACGAGTAATTCTCAAGAAGTATGAACTAAAAATGACAGACAGATGCTTCGCGGAATTTGCGACGTGTGTGGTTCTATCAAGATTCGATTCGTCAAAAAAAAAAGAACGCGAGCAAAGGTAAAGGCATCGTGAATAAAATGATCAATAATCTACCTTTCGAAATGCATCTGCCTGGTCACAGTTTCACGGGACCTGGAACGAAATTGAACAAGAAACTCAACGATGTGAATAGGGTGGACGCTGCCGCGTATGATCAGGATCTGTGCTACGCCGGACATCCCAACACCAAGACTCGCAACAATGTCTGCGATAAAAACATGTTGGGGAAATTGAGAGGCATATCGAATCCGACCAGGAGAGAGAAGATAGAACGTTCGCTGGTCGGCAATCTGATCGGTGCGAAACGTCGATTCGGATGGAGCATTCAAAAAAAAAGTGCATCTGAAAAGAAGAAGAAACGATTATTGATGAGCGAATTGGCCGAGGAGTTACACAAACCCATCATGCGTAAATTTCGAAAGGGAAGGGTGTTCGTGAAGGGTTTGGATGATATTTGGTCTGCCGACTTGGTCGACATGAGATCGTTTTCGAGATAGAACGAGGGTGTCAAATATCTATTGACGATCATCGACATGTTTTCCAAATACGTTTGGATCAGAGCTTTGAAGAATAAATCGGGACCTTGCGTCGCCGAGGCTCTGAAGAGCGTGTTCGACTCGTCTTCTCGAAAACCGAGTAAATTGTGGGTGGATAAGGGAAAGGAATTCTACAACAAACACGTTCATCGATTGGTCGACCTCTACTCGATCGAAAACGAAGAGAAAGCCAGCGTGGTGGAACGTTGGAATCGAACGATGAAGGAAAAGATGCATAGATACTTCACGGTGAATTCAACCAAGAAATACATATACGCTCTGAACGGTCTGGTCAAAGATTACAACAACACACGACACAGATCGATCAAGATGACTCCCTTGGAAGCTAGCGATCCTCAAAACTAAAAACGGGTCTACGCGAATCTATATCCTGAGAGATCTAAGATCAGGAAGAAGTCTACAACGCCGAAATTTGCGGTCGGCGATCGAGTGAGAATCTACGCTTATAAGAAGCACTTCGAAAAAGGTTATACTCCTAGATGGACCTCGGAAATCTTCGTGATAATCAAAATATTTCACACCGATCCGGTGACTTATGAAATCGAAGCTTTGGATGGGAAAGAGATCATCGGAAAGTTTTACGAACAACAATTACAGAAGACAAAGTTTTGATAAAGAAAAAGAAATTTCTTTTATTTACTCTCTTTAACATTTTCTTGTTTACACATATATATATAGGAGAGAAAAATAATAATGAAAAATAATTAAACTATTTTTAGATAAAAAAAAGAAAGCTAATTAATAAACAAAAAAAAACAAAAACCCTTTAAAAATGGCAAATATACTAGATATAGCATAAAGCATAGTGAAAGATGAAAGTATTCAAGAATATGAGGTTCACGAATATGAACCGGTAACCGGAATGAGTTTGAACAATGTGGGAGAGATAAGAATCAACATCAAAACTCAAGATCTATTCGTCCATCCTAGCGAGAGTTACATAGTGGTGCAGGGACGTCTCACCAAGGAAGATGGGAGCGACTACGCCGACAACGACACGGTTATTCTACCCAATAATGGAATCATGCATCTATTCAGTAATATAAAATAGATGCTATCCGGACAAGAGATAGAATCTGAGTAGGTGATAGAGGCCGATTCACGACCACTTTGCTATGTACATGTACATGTACATCGATGTACATCTCCATAGGATTCAGTGTTAAAATCGTGTACATGTACACGATTTGTCGTTTTTTATGGTGGTCTAGACTCGGCTTTGCCGATTCTACACCATTGGATTCTATATACAGAGTGAAAAATGTATGAAATTTTAAGGACAAAAAATGAGGTGTATCGTCTGGTCCAGAATCGGCAAATGGGTTTCCCATAGGATTCAGTGTTAAAAATCGCGAGCAAAAAACGTGTTGCCGTTTCTCGACCAGCGTCGAAAAGTGGCTTGCCGATTCTAGACCATCCCTGTCTGTACACGATTTTAACACCGAATACCTATGGAGGCGTACACGGAAATCCATTTGCGGATTTATGTCAGAAATCGACTCGTGTACGGTACACGGAAAAGAGGTGGTCCTGAACCGGCAAACCCACCATAGTGGATTTTTCCAAACTTAACAGACTACTATTGGACGCTCGTATTTCTGACGTAAGTGGGGGGAATACCCATAGTGAGATTTTCCAAAACTCAACAGAAAAAACT
This sequence comes from Pictodentalium vernedei, assembly GCA_031216915.1. Classification (NCBI taxonomy): domain Eukaryota; kingdom Metazoa; phylum Mollusca; class Scaphopoda; order Dentaliida; family Dentaliidae; genus Pictodentalium; species Pictodentalium vernedei. The sequence continues at coordinate 376,953,912 of CM062295.1, forward strand.
AAGTTTTTGGAAAATCCCACAATGGGTATCTCTACTTGTACAGTATAAATAGAGCTCCTGCGCGCTACAAATCATCATTGGCGAAGATCCTCCAGTATCGGCCACAAGCAAAAAAGGACAGAAGAAATCTACGTGAATCCAAATGTAAAATAACAATAAATTTTATCAAAATAATGTGTATCATTACACCGAGTTACTCTGTGATTAAGCTCGTTCTGACACGTGAATATAATTATTCATGAAGGAAGCGCTGTGGATTTTATTGTTCAGTCACTGAGGGTTGAAAGGGGCTTGTTCCCCATACCGTTCCTGCGCGCCTTCGGCGTGTTAAACCATTTCATTCGAATGTCAGTCTACAATCGTCAGTCTGTGTTTATCAAAACTGAGAAGCAGGTCGCATGACAAAGTGACATTTACTGTATAGACACTTACTGAGAACGCTATTTTGTCACGCTTGAGATGTATTCAGGTTTTTATCTGAAAAACTATTTCTATGGATCAAAGCGGAAACAGTTCAAAAGATCAATTGATGTTTTGACTGAACGATTTCCATGTAAAAATTTTAGAGAAATAGCGTTGTTCAACGTGCGAGTACTAACGCGGTTTTAACCCAAAATATTACAAGATATTCATGAAGTATTATTTTTTCCCATATATTTTTTTTTGCAAAAAAATTCTCGCCAGAGAATTTTTTTTAAATATTTTTTCAACTCTTGTTTTTTTGACTGAACGATTTCCATGTAACAATTTTAGAGAAATAGCGTTGTTCAACTTGCGAGTACTAACGCGGTTTTAACCCCAAAATATTACAAGATATTCATGGAGTATTATTTTTTCCCATATATTTTTTTTTGGCAAAAAAATTCTCGCCAGAGAATTTTTTCAAAATATTTTTTCAACTCTTGTTTTTTTGACTGAACGATTTCCATGTAAAAATTTTAAAGAAATAGCGTTGTTCAACGTGCGAGTACTAACGCGGTTTTAACCCAAAATATTACAAGATATTCATGGAGTATTATTTTTTCCCATATATTTTTTTTTGGCAAAAAAATTCTCGCCAGAGAATTTTTTAAAAATATTTTTTCAACTCTTGTTTTTTTGACTGAACGATTTCCATGTAAAAATTTTAGAGAAATAGCGTTGTTCAACGTGCGAGTACTAACGCGGTTTTAACCCAAAATATTACAAGATATTCATGGAGTATTATTTTTTCCCATATATTTCTTTTTTTGCAAAAAAATTCTCACCAGAGAATTTTTTTTAAATATTTTTTCAACTCTTCTTTTTTTGACTGAACGATTTCCATGTAAAAATTTTAGAGAAATAGCATTGTTCAACGTGCGAGTTTTAACCCAAAATATTACAAGATATTCATGGAGTATTATTTTTTCCCATATATTTTTTTTTTTGCAAAAAAATTCTCGCCAGAGAATTTTTTTAAAATATTTTTTCAACTCTTGCTTTTTTGACTGAACGATTTCCATGTAAAAAAATTAGAGAAATAGCGTTGTTCAACGTGCGAGTACTAACGCGGTTTTAACCCAAAATATTACAAGATATTCATGGAGTATTATTTTGAGAATGACTTCACGTGTGAGGAAATAACTACCTGTATGATTTAACACTTTAAAACGTTGTATTTATAGATGTTTATTTGAGACTAAACTCTAAGTTTCTCATTGTCGGAAATAACTGTTGATGTGATCTTTAACACGTTCGAGGGCAAAACGCATTTAAAGAGGTTTATTTTATAAAGGTTTTTCCTTAACTGGTTTTAGTTATTATATTAAAGACAGAAGATTTTTATTTACTTAAAACATAAAAAAATAATTATACATTTAATTTTGAAAATAATAAATACCTCACATTAGCGTACTGAAAGGGACATTAACAATTAAAAACGAAAAATGTTTTTACAGATGGATTCTAGGCGCCGAGATCAAATTTTAGACGAGTATGAATGTGCCAAGAAGGGCATTCAATCGGCTGACAGAAGCAGACGTCTTGGTGATATTGAACTCAAACGCGAAGCCACAAAAATATTTAAACCCGTGACGGAGGGTCAAGAGCGAAGCAGGAAGGAGATAGTCGAAGAATTGAGATCCATAAAAGAGAGTTCTTTGAGAATGGGTTCGTTGCCCGGTAGTTTTGGAAGTCGGTATTCCGTTCAATCTACACCGGATTACGTTCCCATGGGGATTCAAACCGACTTGAGCGAGAGCGGCGATACAGCTTCGACTAACACCACTGATAGCGTCGCGTCGTCCGAGGATGGCGGTAAGAGAGATCTGTTGTATGGATTTTATAAGGATTCGGACGGTAATACTTTTATTGCCGACACAGAAGTAGAAATAGATGATGATGAATTAACTGTAGGCTCGAATAGATACGAATTAACTGATGGACTGCGCAGATTGCTCCTTTACGACAAGCCTTGTGATTACACGGAACAGGATTTCGACAATTTCGGCGACATTCTGGTTCAGATCCACGCCATGAAGAGAAATAACGATGCCAGAGAGAAGTGACCCAAAGCCAACAGAGGTTACAAGTGGACGAAAGTGGTGAAACCCATATGGGATATGAATAAGAAGTTCGTCGAATCGGTGACTGGCAAAGGGGTGAAAACCACATTTCTTCCGAGCGATTCTGACGCTCTGTCTCAGAGATTGAGTTTGTTGATGACCAGCAGACGGGCTGGTAACACAGGATTAGATAATCAGACAGTTACTATATCTGACGAATTGTTAAGACAAAAGTTTTGAATAAAAACCATTATAAAAGGCTGATGAACGAATTGAAGGATTGATGTATATATAATAAGTAGAGAGAAACAAACAAACAAAATATACAAAATAAAACAGTAAATTTTTACACTAGAACAATAAAAGTATTTAAACAACAAAACGATTTACCAGTGAAAAAAAAAATATATATTATAAAAATAAAAATATGTTGGTGATAAAGAACAGGGGATATGTCAGAACTTATGTTCAAGGCGGTTCTGGCATCGTCGATTCTATAATGCAGGCGTTCACGAGCGATGCGGGTAGAAAACTCGCATCAACTGCATTTGAGGTCGGTAAGAAGACGGCTTTGGATGCTGGTAAAAAAGCCGCTTCCAAAGTCAGTGGTAGGATAGCTTCTGTAGCTGGCAAGAGGGCAGCCGACGCGTTGATCGACAAGTTGATCAGTCCGCCGCCGAAGCGAGCTGCGTTAGAGCGAATGCCGAAAAGTTGGAAAGATTTTAAGGATGCTGTGGTACCCATACAAGATTTAGCTAAAATGACGAGTGGATCAGGATTGAAGAGAACTCGCGACGGTGTGATATAAATAAATAATAATATTAAAAACTAAGTTTGAAAAACATAAAAAATTGTGTTTGAAAGAATCTAAAATAACAAACAAACAAAAATAAAACAAAGATAAACATTAAAGATATGTCTTGGAACGAAGCCGCGACTAAGAGGTCGAATAACGAGTTCTTTCCCAAAAGCATAAGAGGCTTGATAGTGGGAAAATCGAATTGTGGAAAGACCAATCTGTTGATGAATCTGTTGTCTCGACCCGACTGGTTGGATTATGACAGATTGTTCGTGTTTGGCAAGAGCTTGTTTCAACCTGAATACAGATTGCTTCGAGAGTGCATGGATCGTAGATTGCCCAAGGACGTCATAACCAGAATCTTTGACAGTAGGGAGGAATTCGACAAGAGTGAAGCTCCACTTTCGACCATTTTGGACGGTGGGCGATGGAACTGATGAAGAGAAATGCATCTTCGAACGTCGAGTGTCGATTTTATGAGAACGCTAGCGACGTTCCGGATCCTAGAGAATTGAAATCGGAAGATAAGAATTTCATGATTTTCGACGATCTGCTTTTGGAGAGACAGAACCGATGCGAATCGTATTACGTTAGGGGTCGACACAGCAACGTGGACTGTTTCTACCTGTCGCAGAATTATTTTCGATTGCCCAGACAGACGATAAGGGAGAATGCTAATTTTCTATGTCGCTTTCGCCAAGATCTCAAGAATCTCAATCACATCTACGGCGACCACGTCGCAAACGACTTGAGCGTGGCGGAATTCAGGAGATTCAGCAAGAGGGTTTGGGATGGAGGACTTTACAATTTCGTCGTGATCGATTTGACAAGCGAATTTAATCACGGAAAATATCGGTGCGGATTCGACAAGTTTTATGTTTCTGATGATAATAAGATAGAGCGTGAAAATAAAAAAAAATTAGAAAATAATAAATCTTCAAATAATTAGTTTTGAAAAAATTAAAAAAAAAATAAAATTAAAATATAATGTTCGAACAAGGAAAAGTGTTAGAACAGATAGCCGAGAATACGGCTGCAAAACAATCCATTCAAATCGTGGTGAGTGGCGATTCGACTCGAAATTCGAACCTTCCATCGAATTGAATAGAGAGAAAAGATACGAGATGGCGTTGGTGAATCTGGAGACTTATTATTCCTTTCCCAACGTCACCGAAAAGAATAACTCGTTCAAGTATTCCTACGGAGTGGATTGGTTGGAGATTCGAATTCCCAAAGGAAGTTACGACATAGACGATTTGAACAATTACATTCAGACGCGAATGAAGACAGATGGAAAGGGAAGCAACAAGATCAGACTCGCTCCCAATCCTAATACCTTACAGACGATGTTGGATTTGGAAGATAATTTTCGAGTGGATTTCAACACGGACGATTCTATAGGCAAGATCTTAGGATTCGATCGAAAGATGTATCGAGGCCACGCAGCATCTGAAAAGACGGTCGACAGTCAATAGCATTCTGGTGAACGTGGACGTGATTGCTGGAAGGTACGTGAATGGTAGCGCTCAACCGACGATCTATTCCTTCTTTCCAAACGTGTCGGCGGGTTATAAGATCGTGGAGCGACCTCGAAATTTAGTTTATCTTCCAGTGATTTCAGACACGTTGTATAGTCTCAAAACCACGTTGACGGATCAAAATGGTGAACTGTTAGATCTTCGCGGAGAGAGGGTGATGATACGATTTCACATAAGAGAAATATAAAAGCAAAAAAAAATAAATATTATATATATATAAATAACAAAAATAAAATAAACGCAATATTAATTTTACAAAAATTATTTAATATATATAATTATCATTAAAACAAGAAAACAATTGAAGAAAATATATATTTTAAAAAAAAAGAATTATGACAGAATATGTGAAAAAAAATGCGAACATATCCGGAGGACAGAGGAAGAAACTTGAGAGAGCGTTAAGGCCAGTCGGGGAAATTAAAATTCACTCACGAAGATCTGACGAGAGGTGGTCAGGATTCGATCGCCTGGACCAAAAGTCAAATCAAAAGGATGGAGAAAGCGATTCGTGATGGAAAAGGGTTGACGGTGAGATTGAGTCCTGCTCAATTGAGATGCAATTTGAGAATGAAAGGTGGTTTCATACCGCTATTGGCAGGAATCGCCGCAAAAGCATTACCCTTCGCCGCAAAGGCACTACCCTTTCTCGGAAAGACTCTCGGCGTGGGAGCTCTCACGGGACTCGCGAGTTCGGCAGTTGAGAAATTAATGGGTGGCAGCGGACTGATTTTGAAGAAGGGAGGAGCCGTGTGTCGCGTCCATGTAGACGACAGAGGTAAAGGATTGTAACTAGAACCCGTTAGAGGTGGCAACTCTTTGAGTGGAAATGGTCTCTATCTGAAGAGTGGACAGAACGTTGAGCGACTCGGCAAGGGTTTGTTGCTTGGTGAGAATTCCCCGTTTAAGAATATACCGATTTTGAATATGTTATTATAATATAAGAAAAAAAAATTATATAATTATATTATAAATATCAATCATAGAAAAAAATATAAAATAATATATATAAAATGGATAAAAAGGTGGAGAAACAATTAGACGATAATGATGAATATCGGGAGACAGAGTGCGAAAAAAAAGATGTGGAAAAATGGTTAGACACTAATGATGGATATCTAAGGAAGAACTGATGAAAGAGTTAGATAAATAGCGGGATAGACGGTTGGAAATGAAAAGAATGAGACACTTTCCACCGTCACCACTACCTTCTGAAGAGAATGGTAATGGTGCGAGTGTTACCAAGAGATGCACAACATTCGTTCATAATTATGATTCGGATAAACAAATGTGTTGTTATAAAAACGTATCATATTACAAAAAAAAGAAAAAAAGAAAAGAAGAATCGACGCTGAAATTTAAGAAAAAAGGAAACATTATTATAATATATGGTAATAGTGAAAAAGGAAAACAAAAAAAAAAGTAATGAGATCTAAAGATGATCTCATTACGTTTTTTTTTTTCCTTCTTCTTCGCTAAAAAAATCAATCTCTCTATTGTTTATATTTCCAAGTCCGTTATTAGCATGTTGACACTCGTGTTTTCAAGATGATCTCATTATGTTTTTTTTTCCTTCTTCTTCGCTAAAAAAAATCAATCTCTCTATTGTTTATATTTCCAAGTCCGTTATTAGCATGATGACACTCGTGTTTTCTCCTTTTTCGCAAATGTGTTGAATGTTTATCTTTACTCTTTTGAGTTTTGTTACTTCGGTCAACTCGCTCACACCACCCAATTTCTTCACGAGTTCGAATGAGGTGTTTGGAAATATGTAACTTCCATAGGGCAACGACAAATCGTCCTTGTCGAATTCTCTATCTTCGGCGATGACGATGTTCTGCAGATCGCCTTTGTACTCGTAAAACAAATCGAGCGCGGCTTCGTCCAATTTCAAAGGCATGCGATATTTGTCGTATTTGTGCTCTAAGCCCTTCATCTCGACCTCTTTCAATTCGATGGGATCGTGTCGTTGTAATCTATAGATTTTGAAACCTAATTTCTTACACGTTTCGACTCGTTTCAATTTCAATTCGCATCTTTTAGGTGTTGTTGTCATCATGATCGATTATTTGGGGTTTTCTTGTTTTATGAATTCTTGCAAAATAATGTATATTTTAAATTTTGTATTTAAATAATAATTTGTTAAAAAAGTTTGTTTATCTTCTCGTATTAAATCAATTTTTTTTCACGTTTAGAACGTGCAAGACTTCAAACGTTTCTTGACTTTATAGTCCAGGCACATTAGACATAAAAATGAGAAAGTAAGGAAAAAATCGGAGAAAGCTGATTTTTTTATATGTTTCCGGGACACACATTGCGGATAAAGTGTGAAAAGTCCCCGCGAATCCGAGTTGAGCTTTTTTAGTTATAGCGTTTTTTTGATGAAAAAAAAATTTTTTTTAAAAATTCGACCCAGCTCCATATTTCTCATTCTTATTCGCCTTAGTAGGGTGAGAATCATAAATATCGTGCTGAATGATATTGAGAATATATATCCCCAACAGAAAATGCCAACTTTGTACCAATACTCACACTCAATGGTGAAATATTCACGAAAATGTACAAAATTACGAAAAAAAATTTATTGTTTTCATACACACAACGGTACACAACGTCCATTAAATCAAATCTACGACTACTTTGGGAGTTAAATTATATATCAAAAATTGCAGAAAAGCAGTGGCTTTATAATGATATATAACAATAGTCATTTATTCCATAATGAACTGGTGAAACGTGTGAAATATTAACCATACCCCCTAAACTCAAATTCAAACGGCAAAGCCGAACACTAGATAACATCGACTGCACAGAAGTCAATGAAATATTCTGTGGACTTGCCAGAGGTGACTGTATAACAGCTGACGCTGTCAATCAAGAAAGTGTCAACCATCTAATGTCAAAATTACACGAACTGCTCCAGAATGCGTCCGTAGGACGCACAGGAAAGCTTTGGGTACAATACTACGAGCAAATAGGTCTTCTCCAGTTGTTCTTGAGAGCAGAGCGCACAGGCGACTGGGAACTCCACACATATTGTGTTCGCAATATGATTCCAGTATTTCACGCAGGTGGTCATTTTGCATACGCAAAAAGTTCTCATCTCTATTTGCAGCAGATGAATGAGCTAACAGAAATAATGCAACAGGGTGATTTGAAGTTGTTCACTGAGAAAGGTTACTTTACCATAAGGCGCTCAGATAAATTCTGGGACGGGATATATTCTGATCAGACCATAGAGCAGTGTTTAATGAGAATGTTCAAGCTCCCTGGTGGTCTCACACATGGCAGGGGAATAACCGATAGCACTGTTGCGAAATGGGTACATGGACTGCCTCTTTGCCTTCCGATATGTAATGCTCTCGAAAATTTTGTTCATGTTCACACTGGTCATGGCGAACAACATCGGGATCTCCGTCAAAGTTCACAGTTGACTGATGCCAATGATATCACCAAATTATTGAACTGGCTCAGAGTGCATTTCCCCTTTCAGAATAGAGATCCACTACAATTAGTCTCTATAGCGACCGGGCTTGTGGCCGACGAAACTGTGAACTGTGACCAAGTTCGCAAAATTGGTGAATGTTGCGTATCGAATGTTGTAAGCAAAACGTTCAACAGCATCAAACTACGACGTGTTGACACTGTGAAGTCTTTCGCATCGATGGCAAATAGCATCAAAGTCCGTGGAAGTAAGGTAGTGATTGACCCCACAATTCTGTTCAACCGCATCACATATGTTATTCAGTCACAGGCAGAGATGGAAGAGTATCTCAAATATGAACTCGCCCCGAAACCACCAGCATTGTTTGATTCTGCTGGAATGAGGAAGACACAGAAAAGCACGCTCGGTAAGATCCTCAAAACATACGGTTCCGAGCAAACTAAAATCCCAGAACATTCTCTGTTTGTTGTAGGTGGTGGATTTTTATTGAGGGCAGTTGTATGGCCTAAACAGTCGTCATATAAGGACATATGTACATCATATTCCAATTATCTAGTGAGACATTTTGGGGCGAACGTCGTGGTTGTTTTTGATGGTTATGCTTGTACAATGTCGACAAAGGGCATGGAACAAGCCCGTAGATCTAAAGACAGGTATTCCATTGATATCAATATCTCACCCGAGTTACCAGCCACCACACCCCAATCCGATTTCCTTGCAAATGCCAAGAACAAAACCCAACTGATCGATCTTCTAATGCAGGAGCTATCTGCTATCAATATTCAGTCCAAGCAGGCCGAGGCTGATGCTGATGTACTGATAGCCGAAACTGCACTTGACATCGCTCAAGATGACAACAATGTTGTCGTTGTGGGAACAGACACAGACTTGTTAGTCATTCTTACCTCTCGAGTTCAACCGGGATGTAATATTCACATGATGTATTCCATTACCCCAAACTTACTAGTTTCAGTTAGTGAAATAGCAACCAAAATGGGTGACCATAGAAGCAACCTCCTTGTAGCACATTCTATAAGTGGTTGTGACACTACTTCTGCACTCTTTCGAGTTGGTAAGAAGAAAGTATTCAGTACAATTGTCTCCGATGTTACTAGCGACTCACAAAAGTATGTCAACACAATTTTGGCGGATGACAGTACACCAAGTGCAGTAGCCGTTGCCGGGGAACAACTTCTCCTGATCTTATACGGGAGTAAAACTGTTTCCTCTCTCGACCAATATAGATATGTCACTTACAAGCGTTATGTAGCAAAATCTAAACTGAATAAACCCATCGACCTAGCCTCACTCCCACCAAGCAGCGATGCTGCACAACAACATGTCTACAGATGTTATCTCCAGGTCCAACAATGGCTGGGCACTCGCTTCCTCCGACGGATTGGGGGTGGTCGCTAGACAATGGACTTCTTGTACCGACTGCAGCCACAAAGCCATGTGCCCCCAATAACCTACTGAATCTGATCAGTTGTGGTTGCAAGAGTGCTTGTACAAAAAGGTGTGGGTGTAAGAAGGCAGGACTCTCTTGCTCAGGTTTGTGTAATTGCAGTTCGGATTCTTGTAACAACCACAGAAACACTGTCCTGTCGGAAATTTCTGAGTTCGATGAATAATATGTATATAGGTCATGTCATTTCTGTATATAGCGCTGATAATAGTTAATGTAACTTAATCCATGTTGATTGATTTGTACATTCTGTAAATATTATTTATTGATTTTTGTACATTCTGGAAATATTATTTATTGATCTAATGCTGCCTTAATAGTACGAACGACATTGACGATTAATTTTTGTTTGCTAATAGTATTACGATTCGATTTTCTATCGCAAATCGCATCGTTTTCTTTCGAAACGCGTAAATATAAATTACGATTTTTTTCTTCTTGGTTTTTGGGAGAATAACGATTTATTAAACAACCTCGACGTTTATGTCGAGATTCCAGTGTGGATGTTGTCATCATGATCGATTATTTGGGGTTTTTTTTGTTTTATGAATTCTTGCAAATAATGTATATTTTAAATTTTGTATTTTAATAATTTGTTTGAAAAGTTTTGTTTTTTCTCTTTATATATATAAATAAAAAGTAAAATTTTTAACATCCTTTTTTTCTAGTATCAATTCAATTTTTTTCACGTTAAGGAACATAAAAAAATTGATTAATTTTATCAGAAAAAATGTATTTTTCACATTAAAGAAAAAAATTGAAATTAAAAAAAAAAATCTTTTTTTAAACAAATTATTTAAATACAAAATTCAGAAAAAAAAATATTTCTACAAATGAAGCAAACAGATAAACAAAAAAATGGAAAATTTAAATGAGAAAACCATACCTCAGTTAAATGAGATTTGTAAACTATTAAAAATTTCACATTTTAGAAATCATAGAACTAAATCAAAAAAAATTGAAGTCATACAGAAAAATTTGCGAAACGATGGAAAGGCAAACGAAATGTCGATAGCAACGACGTCAAAAAATGCATCGGTTGTGAAAAATGAGAAAAAGAAAAAGATAGTAAAGGGAATCGAAATGCCGACGTCGAAAAAAAACAAAAACGTTTCGATTGTGAAAAATAAGAAGACGACTAAATGAAAAGCCGTTGAAGAAGAACTTCAAGTTTCAAAAGAAAAGAAAAGAAAAACTAAAACGAAAACGAGTGATGCACTTCAGATTCTAGACAAACGAGCTATATCAAGCGAAATTCGACGAGCAATCAACGAAGGGAAAGGAAAAGAATATGTAGCACGACTCGTCACGGTACTATTTCAATCGAAACCCCTAGAACGTGAGAGTGCAATCAAAGGCATTTTTAAAACTTTCGACGTGGTTTCCTCGTTCAAGAAAATCGATCCGAAATCGTTCATGGAACGGGTGAAGAGAAAAGTATTGAATTTGTTTCGCGAACACATGAACGTGGGACTAAATATTAAGATGATACTCCATTGCGTGATGAATAAAATCGACGTGAAGTCTGGCGAGAGCATCATGAAAAATGCATATTTTAGATCTAACGTCGAACCCGTACTTCGAGGTTCAGATTTATCGGACATTTTCGAAAAGATGAAAGACAAGATGTTGACGTCTCTCATGAATTATCAACATGAAGATAGTAATTGGACGTTCGATGAGGTGTTGAAACTCGAAATTCACATAACTAAAAATGATTTGTTGAAAAGATCTTCCTACTTAGAATTACCGTATTTCTTGAAAAAAATGTTGTGATCAACGTGAGAAATAAAGATGATCAGTGTTTTAAATGGGCAGTCACCTCTGCTTTATACCCTGTCAAAATACACTCTGATAGAGTTTCTCGTTACGAGGAAACTTCTAAAAATCTCAATTGGACTGGAGTGACTTTTCCAACAGAGTTAAAACACATCGAACGTTTCGAGGCTCAAAATCCCACCGTAGCGGTGAATGTCTTGGGATACGACGATGAGAAACGAACGATCTATCCTCTCAGACAGACTTTGTATCTCAAAAGAGAAAAGATGATTATTTTATTATTGATTTCGAATGGTGACAATCATCATTATTGATGGGTTAAACATCCGAGCCGATTACTGTCGAGACAAAATAATAAACATGAACATAATATATGTTTATGTTGCAACTGCATGAACATGTTTAAGAGCGAAAAATCGTTAGCAAAACATCAGGAATATTGCAATGAAAACCAAGGTGTTGCCGTCGAAATGCCCAAACCCAACACCATCATGAAGTTTGAAAATCACAATAGAAGGTTAAAAGTACCATTCGTCGTGTACGCCGATTTCGAATGTTTCACCGCGAAAATGAGTTCCTGTCAACCCAACCCTCTTCAAAGTTACGTCGAAAGATATCAAAAACACACACCTTCGGGCTATTGCATTTACGTGAAATGCGCTTTTGACTCGAAACACGACATGGTCCCTTCACCTACAGTGTGAAGATGACGACGTGGCTCAAAGGTTCGTGGAAGAGTTAGAATTGAAAATTCAAATGTTATATGACAAATTCAAAACTCCAGCAAAAATGATCATCACGTGAGAGCAGCAGGACGAAAATAACAGAGCCACTGAATGTCACATATGCAGACAATCATTCGACGAGAATTCGGAGGAAAATAAGAAGGTCAGAGACCACGATCATTACACGGGTCTGTATCGTGGTCCGGCTCACAGCAAGTGTAATTTAAAATATCGAGATGCCATTTTCTATCCGGTGATGTTTCACAATCTCTCGGGTTACGACAGTCATCTGTTCGTGAAAAATCTTGGCACCTCACACAAAGAATTAAATTTCATCGGGAACAGCGAAGAAAGATACATTTCCTTCACGAAATGGAAGCTCATGGAGAAGAAAAGAGTAATCGACAGAAATACGTCGGAAGAAAAAACGAAATCCATTAGTAGAGGCATAGGTTTCATCGACAGTTTTAAATTCATGTCGACCACTCTGGAAAAATTAGTCGATAACATGAGCGAGGATAAATTTAAAATCACGAGCGAACATTTCAGAGAATGAGTAGACGTCATGTTGAGGAAAGGAGTGTATCCTTATGATTACATGAACAATCTAAAGAGATTCGAAGACACCGCACTACCCTTGAAAAAAGATTTTTATTCAAAATTATACGAATCCGACATTTCCGACGAGAATTACGAACATGCCAAAAACGTGTGGAAATCATTCGATATAAAAACCAGGAGAGATTATCACGATCTCTATCTGAAGACCGACGTTCTGCTCTTGGCAGACGTGTTCGAAAATTTTCGAGACGTCTTTCGTCGAAATTACGATCTGGATCCTGCTTGGTATTTCACCGCACCCGTTCTGGCATGGGACGCTCTGTTTAAGACCACCAAAGTCCAATTGGAATTATTATCCGACGTGAACATGTTGCTCATGTTCGAAAGGGCTGTGAGAGGTGGCGTCTCAATGATCTCCCACAGATAACAATCCCTACATGAAAGAAGGTTTCGATTCGAAACGATCAAATAAATACATACAGTATTGGGACGCTAATAATCTGTATGGTTGGGCTATGAGTCATCCTTTACCGATTGGAAATTTCGAATGGGTGACGGAACAGGAAGAGATGCAAAAATGGAGAGACTATCCTTGTATTTTAGAAGTCGATTTGAACTATCTGGAAGAATTACACGATCTACACAACGATTATCTGCTAGCTCCTGAACGAATGGAACCAAACGAAGGAGACGAGGAAAAACTCATTCCCAATTTATTTAACAAACATAACTACGTCATCTACAGTGAGAATTTGAAACAGTACGTCGATTACAGGATGAAATTAGTCAACATACATCGCATCATTCGATTCGACGAAGAGCCTTGGATGAAAAAAATATATCGATCTCAACACGAATCTCAGAATTCGAGCTGAGAACGATTTCGAAAAAGATTTCTTCAAACTCATGAACAACTGCGTGTACGGTAAATTGATGAAAAACATCAGGAAGAGAACCGACGTTCGACTCGTCACATCTGAGAAAAGAGCTAAAAAATTAGTGGTGAAACCCAATTACAAACACTGAACCATATTCGACGAAAATCTAGTGGCCGTTCACATGCAAAAGACGCACCTGAAGTTTGACAAATCGTATTATCTCGGACCGGTCATCTTAGATATCAGCAAGCGATTGATGTACGAGTTTCACTACGATTACGTCAAAAGAAAATTTGGTGATAAAGCCAAACTACTGTTCACCGACATGGACAGTTTAGTTTATGAGATAGAGACGAAAGACGTCTAACGAGATATATCTCCAGACGTGGCTGCGTGGTTCGACACGAGCAATTATCCCATCAGTCACCCGTCCAACATTCAATTGAACGACAACAGGAAGGTGTTGGGTAAATTTAAGGACGAGAGCGGTGGTAAACAAATCGTCGAATTCGTGGGCTTGAGACCCAAACTGTATGCTTATCATCTACAAGATTAAGAGATCAAGAAGTGCAAAGGGGTTAAAGCGTGTGTGGTGAAGAAAAACATTTCTTTCCAAGAGTATAAAGATTGTCTGTTAGGAAGTGGTCTGGTGTATAAGACTATGAAATCGATTTGAAGTGAAAATCACGACTTGTATACCGAAATAATCAACAAGATTTTGCTGATGGCCGACGATGATAAGAGATTCTTGTTAAATGATAAAATAAACAATTTGGCACTCGGACATTGGACTGTGGATCTAATTAGAGATGTTATGAGTAAGGATGATTGGATTCCAGATATGATTGTGGATGATAGGATTCCAGATATGATTGTGGATGATAGGATTCCAGAAAATCAAGAGGAATTAGATGGATTTGAAATTATAGAAATCGATAGAGACATCGAGAGAGTTAGTTTAAAAAGAAAAAGAGAGAAAAAAAAAAATAACGTCATTTTAGTGAATTATAATAAAATAAATAAATAAAAGAAAAATATACACGCATTTATGAATAAGAAAATAGAGATATCCATAGAAGGTGTCATCTTACCTAACGAACCCCTATTCAACATCGATCTGTAGAATGCGGTGAAGGATTTGAAAATCAAAGATTTTCTAGGCGTGTTTTCCAGAGATGCCTTGCCAAAGAGAAGACCTCGACAATCGGAATGCGGAATTTTAAATCTAGATGATTCATCGGGTGAAGGCACTCACTGGGTGGCGTGGTTCAAGAACGGGAAGAAGAAAAATTATCATTTCGACAGCTACGGAATCTCACCGCCAAAAGAAATAAAGAACTATTTCAACAAATCGATGGTTTGTAACAACACGGAACGAGTGCAATCACCAGATCAATTGTTTTGTGGTCACCTATGTCTCTACGTTCTCAAGAGATGGTCTGAAGGAGATCGGTTTCAAGACATTCTCAATGATTTACATTAGAGAGATATTTTTTATTTTTTTTATAGTATATACAAAGATAAAAAAATTATTTTAAAAAATTTTAATCGAATAAAAACGAAAAATAAAATAATTCATTTTTTATAAACTGCGTTTTGAATATATTTTAAAAAAAAAAAACAAAAAATCTCAAAACAACATGCCAGTCGATAAATTTGGTAGAAGTGACGAAGAAAAAGTCAACCTAAGAAAGAAGAGGAAGACGTTCGAAGCCAACTTGGACGAACGTTACGTTCGGAGATATGAACCTCGAGAGGAACCTTTGAACATGAACGATAAGAAGCTCTACAATCTTCCTGAGCCGATAGATCTTGCAGATGCTGCGACTAAAAAATACGTCGACAGGGGGAACGCCGATTTCGAACGAATCATGCTAAATAATGACGTGGATAAAACCATGACCGACGATTTCGATCTGAAATCCAAACGTTTGGTGAACGTCGTGAATCCCATAGATCCCACTGATGCCACGATCAAGAAATACGCGGACGACTCTCACGCGAGATTCAGCGAACATCTGAGAAATAGGTACGTTCAGAAAATAGATGCACTCATAATTGAACGCCAATTCTAACAAGATAACAAACGTGGCCACTCCCACGAATCCCAAGGACGTGGCGACCAAACACTACATAGATCTGGAACAGAGAAAGTCTGACAGATGAGAAATGAAATCGGATCTGAATGCGGGATTCAACAAGATATTGAATCTGTCGAAGGTCGACGACACGGATGCGGACTCAACCACGGTCAACAAGGGCTACGTAGATTCTGCCATGATACGATCACAAGAATACCTAGAATCACAAGTGGACGATCTCTACCTGAACAAACAATCTGGCGGAACCATGGAGGGTGGTATCGACATGAACGGTGAGAATTTATTCGGACTCAATCACGATCCCGAATTTGATTCCAGTGCAGTCAGCAGAAAGTACGTGGACGACAACTCGGTCTGGAGAAAGGGTGACATCATGGAAGGTAAACTAGACATGGGTGGACACGCGCTCACGAATCTACTGGATTCCGTGAACATGACGGATGCCTGCACCCTGATTTCGGTGGTTGAGAAAGTCAAATATGCTAGACAGTTGATCACTGTGTGGGCCGAGGTGGCCGGCACCTTAGATGAGGGAAAAGCTGAGTGGTCTTTGGGAAATGGAGGTAGCGGATCGAAACATGGTCAGGTGGGATATCCCATGCCGCTGGGAGGTGAAATCCTTCGAATGAATTTGGCTTCCTCGGATTTGAATAACAGAGCGGTCATCAATCTCATGGTGAATGGAGTAGAGAGCGATAAGAGATACAGCATCGAGAAAACTGAGAATCCACACACGAATGTTAGCACGTTCGGCGCGCCTCTCAAAGTGAACGCCGGAGACAGGATTAATTTCGTTACAAAAACCAACAATCCCGAAGCCGCCACTTCCGTGGTGAGTCTATTGATCGAACTAGTTCCTTTGAACAAACAGTGAACGCCTGGAAAATAATGAATTAAATAAAAAAAATAATGTGTGATTTATTAAAAACAAAAAAAAAGTAATGAGATTTAGAAAGATGTTCAATCTCTCTAGATCACATTACTTTATTTATTTTTTTTGTTGTTTTTTTTTGTTTTTTTTAATAATTACTCATTACTTTTTTTTATTTTTTCTTTGTTTTTTATTTTTTTCACACACGTCTCTCATCGAATGATCGACATCTTATTTCCATCCGATTCGAATTGTAATTCTCTGTCTGACAGGAGCAGGGCGAAGGCTTTGGTTTTTCTCGGCATGTTCCTATTGAATTGCATCTTGATCTGAATGTCTAAGATGCTACTCTTGAGTCGTTCACTCTGTTTACTGACGTCGAATACGAACATGGGATACATCGACTTGTATTCACCGGGAGATATGTTAGGGTTGCTCATCAATTCGTCTAGACCGTGATACTTCTTTCTAAAATCAGCGGTGTCGCCGTACAGTCTGCATAAATCGTTCTTGTCGAACGACGTGTTGTAATCGATTGCTGGATATCTCGTAGCGTTCAGAAACACTTGCATGTTTCTCAAATGGCAGTGATCGAACAGCGACGCATTCTTTTCCTGAGACCCGTCCCTATCGGTCTGAAACGCAACCACGATGAAACGCGGTCTCTCGGAAGCGGATTTCACCATCAATCTCCAATTGAAGTGATTCGTGGAGGGTGGAATGCTAGCCGTGTCGCACTGTCTCATTCTAAATCCACCGGGTAATTTACCCTTGGATTCTATGATCTTGTAGAGACGCGCTTTTTCTATGATTGAAGGCTCCACGTGCGGAACGAACCACTATATCTTGTGTAGAGTTATCTTACCCGCATTGGTCGCAGTGAGTCTCACTATTGCGTCGTCGTCTCCTTTTCGAATCAACGTCAGACTGTGTTTGAATCTGTGCATGATCTTGTTGTAATCGTCCGCAAATCCGAAGATGTGTTTCAAAGGTATCCTGAACGAAAACGTTCCTTTAGGTCTGGACGTCTTGACGACGTAGTCGAATATCAAGGCAGCGCCGGCGCTAGCAGGGCCAATGGTGTCTTTCACCCACAACTGATTAAGTCCTCTGGATTTCGAAAAATCATCAGGATACGTCAAGAGTCCGAACATCGTGATGGCCTGACTGGGATGAAACACAGATTCTATCACTTGTCCGGATAGCATGTATTTTATATTATTGAATAGATGCATGATGCCATTATTGGCTAGAGTAACCGTGTCGTCGTCGGCGTAGTCGCTCCCATCTTCCTTGGTGAGACGTCCCTGCACCACTATGTAACTCTCGCTAGGATGTATGAATAGATATTTGACACCCTCGTTCCACCTCGAAAACGATCTCTTGTCGACCAAGTCGGCAGACCAAATATCATCCAAACCCTTCACGAACACCCTTCTCTTTCGAAATTTACGCACGATGTGTTTGTGTAACTCCTTGGCCAATTCGCTCGTCAATAATCATTTCCTCTTCTTTTCCCATACGCTTTTTTTTTTTGAACGCCCCATCCGAATCGACGTTTCGCACCGATCAGATTGCCGACCAGCGAACGTTCTATTTTCTCTCTCCTGGTCGGATTCGATATGCCTCTCAATTTCCCCAACATGTTTTTATCGCAGACGTCGTTGCGAGTCTTGGTGTCGGGATGTCCGGCGTAGCACAGATCGTGATCATACGCGGCCGCGTCCACCCTATTCACAGGTTTGCTCCAAGATTTGGGAGTCAGATTGGCGTTGAGTATCTTGTTCAATTTCGATCCGGGTCCCGTGAAACTGTGACCAGGCAGATGCATTTCGAAAAGTAGATTATTGATTATTTTATTCACGATGCCTTTACCTTTGCTCGCGTTCTTTTTTTTTTGACGAATCGAGTCTTGATAGAACCACACACGTCGCAAATTCCGTGAAGCATCTGTCTGTCGTTTTTAGTTCGTACTTCTCGAGAATTACTCGTCTCGGTAACTCTCTTACACCTTATGCAATACATTTTTAAGAGTTATTTAAATTAATCTCGTTTTTCTTATTTTATATATAAATTTAATAATTAATTAATTCTGTTCTTATTATATATATATTTTTTTTTTCAATCGCTGCTCTTGAGTTCTATCATCTTACTGAATTCCTCCCTGGCCTCTTTCCTCCCCTTTTCCACGAGAGAATCCTTCATCTCTTCTTTGATGATCTGACGAGTCTTGATTCTCACGGCTTCTTTCATAGCATCGTATTTCGTTTTCTCACTCAATATCGCGAATTATTCTCCGTCCGATATCCTACCGCCTTTCAACGCCATCGAGATCATTTCGGAGTCAGCCAAGATGCGAATCTTGTCGTGTTTCCTCGCCCTCGCCTTCAGATATAATTTCCTACTCAAAAAGTTTCCGAGCATGCTAAACAATCCGGCGGCGAGAGCCACTGCTTCTACGGTCAACATGATCGGAATGCCGTACAAGGTTGACAACAATCCGATGCCGGCCGCGCGTAAACCCATGGAAATCGTGATGAGTGTCGTGTCGATCGCGTTGACGAATTTCACGAAACGCGAATACTTCTTCTTGAGAAAATGTCGAGAATCTCTCTCTCGAGTTAGATACTCTTGGATTCTACTGATTTGATCGATGCGTTACCTCTCTCCTCTTTCTCTTTCTTCTAGCGATGGTGCCATTGGCAAAACGCCTATAAGATTCTCATCCTCGTCGTCCACTAACGTCGGATACAATTTATTTCTAGTTCTCATTTTTGTGTTTTTTTCTTTCTAATATTAGATAAAAAATTTATGTGTGTATTTATTTTTATTTTCTATTCTCCCTTATTTTATATCAACGAGAAAACTTAGATGTATGCTTCATTGATCAATAATTTCATGACGCATCCCTTGTCTTCTAAAGTCAGACTTTTATGCGCCAATTTAAGTTCTTCCGAAACTGTGGGCTTGCTTTGATCCTTACAGAAGAGTAATCTCTTCCAAAACGCGATCACTTCATCGATTTGAACGTGTTCAAACGCCGGTTCGAAATACTTGATGACTATATCTTCCCTTTCCATCGTCAGACACGAATGATTCTCGTGATCGAAGTCTAGGTGATCCCGACATCCGACGCATCGTTCTAACAAGAGATGATCTAGTTGTTCGTTCACACAGAATGCGTAGGCTCTCATCAACATTTTTAAAAGAAACCTTGCTCTAATAGTCTGGGAAGCGCTCATGATTTACGTATTTTTTTTTTTATTATCTATATGATTTGATATATTTATTTTTAAATAACTATTTATTTATATATTTTTTCTCTCCTATATATATCAATCACTTTTTTTTATTTCCTCAGGAAACGTGGCAGTGGGTTTGCCGGTTCAGGACCACCTCTTTTCCGTGTACCGTACACGAGTCGATTTCTGACGTAAATCTGCAAATGGATTTCCGTGTACGCCTCCATAGGGATTCGGTGTTAAAATCGTGTACAGACAGGGATGGTCCAGAATCGGCAAGCCACTTTTCGACGCTGGTCCAGAAACGGCAACCCGTTTTTTGCTCGCGATTTTTAACACTGAATCCTATGGGAAACCCATTTGCCGATTCTGGACCAGACGCTATACCTCATATTTTTCCTTAAAATTTCATACATTTTTCACTCTGTATATAGAATCGAATGGTGTAGAATCGGCAAAGCCGAGTCTAGACCACCATAAAAAATGACAAATCGTGTACATGTACACGATTTTAACACTGTATCCTATGGAGATGTACATCGATGTACATGTACATGTACATGGCAAAGTGGTCGTGAATCGGCCTCTATCACCTACTAATCTGTGTTTCATCCCGGTCAGGCCACCACGATGTTCGGACTCTTGACGTATCCTGATGATTTTTCGAAATCCAGAGGACTTAATCAGTTGTGGATGAAAGACACCGTCGGCCCTGCTAGCGCCGGCGCTGCCGCGATATTCGACTACGTCGCCAAGACGTCCTGACCTAAAGGAACATTTTCGTTCAGGATACCTTTGAAACACATCTTCGGATTCGTGGACGATTACAACAGGGTCATGTACGGATTCAAACACAATCTGACGTTGATTCGAAAAGGAAACGACGATGCAACAGTGAGACTCACTACGACCAATGCGGGTAAGATAACTCTACAAAAAAATATCGTGGTTCGTTCCGCACGTGGAGCCTTCAGTTGTGGAAAAAACGCGTCTCTACAAGATCATAGAATCCAAGAGTAAATTACCTGTGGGATTTAGAATGAGACAGTGCGACACGGCTAGCATTCCACCCTCCACAAATCACTTCGATTGGAGATTGACGGTGAAATCCGCTTCCGAGAGACCGCGTTTCATCATGATTGTGTTTCAAACCGATAGGGACGGGTCTCAGGAAAAGAATGCGTTGCTGTTCGCTCACTGCCATTTGAGAAACATGTGTTTCTAAATGCCATGAGATATCCAGCAATCGATTACAATGCGTCATTTGACAAGAACGATTTATGCAGACTGTACGGCGACGCCGATGATTTTAGAAAGAAGTATCACGGTCTAGACGAATTGATGAGCAACCCTAACATATCTCCCGGCGAATACAAGTCGATGTATCCCATGTTCGTATTCGACGTCAGTAAACAGAGTGAACGACTCAAGAGTAGCGTCTTAGACATTCAGATCAAGATGCAATTCGATAGGAACATGCCGAGAAAACCCGAAGCCTTCACTCTAGTTCTGTCGGACAGAGAATTACAATTCGAATTGGATGGAAATAAGATGTCGATCATTCGATGAGAGATGTGTGTGAAAAAAAAATAAAAAACAAAATAAAAAAAAGTAATGAGTAATTATTAAAAAACAAAAAAAAAACACAAAAAAAATAAATAAAAGTAATGAGATCTAGAGAGATTGAACATCTTTCTAAAAGTCATTACTTTTTTTTTTTGTTTTTAATAATCACACATTATTTTTTTTTAATTAATTATTTCCATGCGTTCACTGTTTGTTCAAAGGATCTAGTTCGATGAGTAGACTCACCACGGAACTGGCAGCTTCGGGATTATTGGTTTTCGTAACGAAATTAATCCTGTGTCCAGCTTTCACTTTGAGAGGCGTGCCGAATGTGCTAACATTTGCGTGTTGATTCTCAGTCTTTTCAACGCTGTATTTCTTATCACTCTCTACTCCATTCACCACGAGATTGACGACCACTCTGTTATTCAAATCCGAGGAAGCCAGAGCCATTCGAATGATTTCACCTCCCAACGGCATGGGATATCCCACCTGACCATGTTTCAATCCGCTACCTCCGTTTCCGAATGACCACTCGGATTTTCCCTCCTCTAACGTGCCGGCCTCCTCGGCCCACACGGTGATCAATTTTCTAGCATATTTGAGTCTTTCCACCACCGAAATCAGGGTGTAGGCGTCCGTCATGTTCACGGGATCAGGTAGATTCGTGAGCGCGTGTCCGCCCATGTCTAGTTTACCTTCCATGATGTCGCCCTTTCTCCAGACCGAGTTGTCGTCCACGTACTTCCTGCTGACCACGCTGGAATCGAATTCGGAATCGTGATTGAGTCTGAATAAATTCTCACAGTTCATGTTGATACCACCCTCCATGGTTCCGCCAGATTGTTTGTTCAGGTAGAGATCGTCCACTTGCGATTCTATGTATTCTTGTGATTGTATCACGGCAGAATCTACGTAGCCCTTGTTGACCGCGGTTGAGTCCGCATCCGTGTCATCAATCTTCAACAGATTCAATATCTTGTTGAATCCCGCATTCAGATCCGATTTCTTTTCTCGTCTGTCAGACTTTCTCTGTTCCAGATCTACGTAGTGTTTGGTCGCCACGTCCTTGGGATTCGTGGGAGTGGCCACGTTCGTTATCTTGTTAGAATTGGCGTTCAATTCCGAGTGCATCGTTTTCTGAACGTATCTATTTCTCAGGTGTTCGCTGAATCTCGCATGAGAGTCGTTCGCGTATTTCTTGGTCGTGGCATCGGTGGGATCTATGGGATTTGCGACGTTCATCAAACATTTAGATTTCAGATCGAGATCGTCGGGCATGGCTTTATCCACGTAATTATCTAGCATGATTCGTTCGAAATCCACGTTCCCCCTGTCGACGTATTTTTTAGTCACAAAATCTGCGAGATCTATCGGCTCAGGAAGATTGTAGAGCTTCTTATCGTTCATGTTCAAAGGTTCCTCTCGAGGTTCGTATCTCCGAATGTAACGTTCGTCCAAGTTGGCAATGCCGTAACCATCACCGACTTCGAGCATCTTCCTCTTCTTTTTGGGTTGACTTTCGTTGTCACTTCTACCAAATTTATCGACTGGCAGGTTGTTTTGAGATTTTTGTTTTAAAAAAAATATATTTCAAACGCAGTTTATTAAAAAAAAGAATTATTTCACTTATTTTATTTTTTCGTTTTTATTCGATTAAATTTTTTTAAGTAATTTTTTATCTTTATATACTATAAAAAAAAATCTCTCTCAAATGTAAATCATTGAGAATGTCTTGAAACCGATCTCCTTCAGACCATCTCTTGAGAACGTTGAGGCATAAGTGACCGCAAAACACTTGATCTGGTGATTGCACTCATTCTGTGTTTTAACGAACCATTGATTTGTTGAAATAGTTCTTTATTTCTTTCGGCAGTGAGATTCCATAGCTGTCGAAATAATAATTCTTCTTCCCGTTCTTGAACCACGCCACCCAGTGAGTGCCTTCACCCGATAAATTGTCTAGATTTAAAATTCCACATTCCGATTGTCGAGGTCTTCTCTTCGGCAAGGCATCTCTGGAAAACACGCCTAGAAAATCTTTGATTTTCAAATCCTTCGCCGCATTCGACAGATCGATGTTGGATAGGGGTTCGTTAGGTAAGACAACACCTTCTACGGATATCTCTATTTTCTTATTCATAAATGCGTATATTTTTTTTTATTTATTATTTTATTATAATTCACTAAAATGACGGGGTTTTTTCCTTTTTTTCTTTCTCTTTTTAAACTAACTCTATGGACTTCCATAATCTTGAATCCGTCTAATTCCTCAACTTCCATCATCTTGAATCTGTTTAATTCCTCTTGATTTTCTGGAATCCTATCATCCTTAATCATATCTGGAATCTTATCATCCACAATCATATCTGAAATCCTATTGTCTAAAATTAGATAGAAAGTCCAATGTCCGAGTGCCAAAGTGCTTATTTTATCGTCTAACATGAATCTCTTATCGTCGTTGGCCGTCTGTGAAATCTTGTTGACTATTTCGGTATACAGGTCGTGATTTTTGCTTCGAATTAATTTCATAGTCTTATACACTGGACCACTTCCTAACAGACAATCTTTATACTCTCGGAAAGAGATGTTTTTCTTCACCACGCACACTTTAACCCCTTTGCACTTCTTGATCTCTCCATACATAAGCATACAGTTTAGGTCTCAAGCCCACGAATTCGAAGACTTGTTTACTGCCGCTCTCATCCTTAAATTTACCTAACACCTTCTTGTTGTCGTTCGATTGAATGTTGGACGGGTGATCGATGGGATAATTGCTTGTGTCGAACCACGAGGCCACGTCTGGAGATATATCTCGGTAGAGGTCTTTCGTCTCTATCTCATAAACTAAACTGTCTGTGTCGTAGTTTGGCTTTATCACCAAATTTTCGTTTGACGTAATTGTAGTGAAACTCATACATCAATCGCTTGCTGATATCTAAGATGATCGGTCCGAGATAATACGGTTTGTCGAACTTCAGGTGTGTTTTTTGCATGTCAACGGCCACTAGATTTTCGTCGAATATGGTTCGGTGTTCGTAATTGGGTTTCGCCACTAATATTTTAGCTTTTTTCTCAGATGTGACAAGTCGAACGTCGGTTCTCTTCCTGATCTTTTCCATTGATTTACCGCAGTTGTTCATGAGTTTGAAGAAATCTTTTTTGAAATCGTTCTCGGCTCGAATTCTGAGATTCGTGCTGAGATCGATGTATTTTTTCATCCAAGGCTCTTCGTTGAAGCAATGTGATATATGTTGACTAATTTCAACCCATAATCGACGTATTGTTTCAAATTCTCACTGTAGACAACGTAGTTACGTTTGTTAAATAAAGTAGGAGTGAGTTTTTCCTCGTCTCCTTCGTTCGGTTCAGGAGCCAGCAGATAATCATTGTGTAGATAGTGTAATTGTTCCGGATAGTTCAATTCGACTTCTAAAATACAAGGATAGTCTCTCCATTTTTGCATCTCTTCCTGTTCCGGTACCCATTCAAAATTTCCAGTCAGTAAAGGATGACTCATAGCCCAACCGTACAAATTATTAGCGTCCCAATACTGTATGTATTTATTCCACCGTTTCGAATCGAAACCTTCTTTCATATAGGGATTGTTAGCTTCAGAATATCTGTGGGAGATCATCGAGACGCCACTTCTCGTAGCTCTTTCGAACATGAGCAACATGTCCACATCAGATAATAATTCCAATTGGACTTTGGTGGTCTTCAACAGAGCGTCTCACGCCAGACCAGGTGCAGTGAAATACCAAGCGGGATCCAGATCGTAATTTCGACGACAAACGTCTCGAAAATTTTCGAACACGTCTACCAAGAGCAGAACGTCAGTCTTTAGATAGAGATCGTGATGATCTCTCATGGTTTTCATATCGAATGATTTCCACACGTTTTTGGCATGTTCATAATTCTCGCTGGAAATGTTGGATTCATATAATTTCGAATAAAAATCTTCTTTCGAAGGTAGTGCGGTGTTGGCAAATCTCTTTAGATCATTCATGTAATCATAAGGATAGACTCCTTTCCTCAACATGATGTCTACTCGTTCTCTGAAATGTTGGCTCGTGATTTTAAATGTATCCTTGCTCATGTTATCAACTAATTTTTCCAGAGCGGTTGACATGAATTTAAAACTGTCGATGAACGTATGCCTCTACGAATGAATTTCGTTTTTTTTTCGACGTCTCTCCGTCGATTACTTTTTTCTTCTCCATGAGCTTCCATTTCATGAAGGAAATGTATCTTTTTTCGCTGTTCATGATGCAATTTAATTCTTCGTGGGAGGTGCCGAGATTTTTCACGAACAGATGACTGTCGTAACCCGAGAGATTGTGCAATATCACCAGATAGAAAACAGTGTCTCGATATTTTAAATTACACTTGCTGTGAGCCAGACCGCGATACAGAGCCGTGTAATGATCGTGGTCTCTGACCTTCTTATTTTCCTCCGAATTCTCGTCAAACGATTGTCTGCGTATGTGACATTCGATGGCTCTGTTATTTCCGTCCTGCTGCTCTCGCGTGATGATCATTTTCGCCGGATTTTTGAATTTGCCGTATAACATTTGAATTTTTGACTCTAACTCTTCCACAAACCTTTGAGCCACGTCGTCGTCTGCGCACTGTTTCGTGTAGATGAATGGACCCATGTCGTGTTGCACGTCGAAAGCACATTTCAAGTAGATGCAATAACTCAAAGGCGTGTGTTTTTGATATCTTTCGACGTAACTTTGAAGAGCGTTAGGTTGGCAGGAACTCATTTTCACGGTGAAACATTCGAAATCGGCGTACATGACGAATGGTACTTTTAACCTTCTATTGCGATTTTCAAACTTCATGATGGTGTTGGGTTTGGGCATTTCGATGGCGAGACCTTGATTTTCATTGCAATATTCCTGATGTTTCGCCAACGATTTTTCTCTCTGAAATGCGTTCATGCAGTTATAACATAAACATATCTTTCCTTTATGTTTATTATTCTGTCTCGACAGTAATCAGCTCGGATGTTTAACTCAACAATAATGACGATTGTCACCATTCGAAATCAATAATAAAATAATCGTCTTTTCTCTTTCGAGATACAAAGTCTGTCTGAGAGGATAGATCGTTCGTTTTTCATCGTCGTATTCCAAGACGCTCACCACTACGGTAGGATTTTGAGCCTCAAAACATTCGATGTGTTTTAATTGCATTGGAAAAGTCACCCTGGTCCAATCGAGATTTTTAGAAGTCTCCTCGTAACGAAAAACTCTATCGGAGTTCATTTTGACAGGGTATAAAGCGGAGGTGACAGCCCATTTAAACACTGATCATCTTTATTTCTCACGTTGATCACAGCATTTTTTTTAGCTGAGAAATACGGTAATTCCACGTAGGAAGATCCTTTCAATGAATCGTTTTCAGTTATATGAATTTCGAGTTTCAACACCTCATCGAACGTCCAATTACTACCTTCAAGTTGATAATTTGCAAGAGACGTCAACATCTTGTCTTTCATCTTTACGAAAACGTCCGATAAATCTGAACCTCGAAATACGGGTTCGATGTTAGATCTGAAAAATGCATTTGTCACGATGCTCTCGCCAGACTTCACGTCGATTTTATTCATCACACAATGGAGTATCATCTTAAGTTTTAGTCCCACGTTCATGTGTTTGTGAAACAAATCCAATACTTTTTTCTTCATTCATTCCATGAACAATTTTGGATCAATTTTCTTGAACAAGGGAACCACGTCAAAAGTTTTAAAAACGCCTTTGATCGCACTCTCCCATTCTACAGGCTTCGATTGGAATAGTTCCGTGACGAGTCATGCTACATATTCTTCTCCTTTCCCTTCATTGATTGCTTGTCGAATTTCACTGCTACGGTAGGATTTTGAGCCTCGAAACATTTGATGTGTTTTAATTGCGTTGGAAAAGTCACCCTGGTCCAATCGAGATTTTTAGAAGTCTCCTCGTAAAAAGAAACTCTATCGGAGTTCATTTTGACAGGGTATAAAGCGGAGGTGACAGCCCATTTAAAACACTGATCATCTTTATTTCTCACGTTGATCACAGCATTTTTTTTAGCTGAGAAATACGGTAATTCCACGTAGGAAGATCCTTTCAATGAATCGTTTTCAGTTATATGAATTTCGAGTTTCAACACCTCATCGAACGTCCAATTACTACCTTCACGTTGATAATTTGCAAGAGACGTCAACATCTTGTCTTTCATCTTTTCGAAAACGTCCGATAAATCTGAACCTCGAAATACGGGTTCGATGTTAGATCTGAAAAATGCATTTGTCACGATGCTCTCGCCAGACTTCACGTCGATTTTAATCATCACGCAATGGAGTATCATCTTAATTTTTAGTCCCACGTTCATGTGTTTGTGAAACAAATCCAATACTTTTTTCTTCATTCATTCCATGAACAATTTTGGATCAATTTTCTTGAACGAGGGAACCACGTCGAAAGTTTTAAAAACGCCTTTGATCGCACTCTCCCATTCTACAGGCTTTGATTGGAATAGTTCCATGACGAGTCATGCTGCATATTCTTCTCCTTTCCCTTCATTGATTGCTTGTCGAATTTCGCTTGATATATCTCATTTGTCTAGAATCTGAAGTACATCACTCGTTTTCGTTTTAGTTTTTTTTTGTCTTTTCTTTTGAAACTTGAAGTTTTTCAACGGCTTTTCGTTTAGTCGTCTTCTTATTTTTTACCATCGAAACGTTTTTTGGTTTTTTTCGACATCGGCATTTTGATTCCTTTTACTATCTTTTTCTTCTTCTCATTTTTCACAACTGATGCATTTTTTGACATTGTTGCTATCGACATTTCGTTTGCCTTTCCATCATTTCATAAATATTCCTGTATGACTTCAATTTTTTTTGATTTAGTTCTATGATTTCTGAAATGTGGAATTTTTAATAGTTTACAAATCTCATTTAACTGAGGTATGGTTTTCTCATTTAAATTTTCCATTGTTTTATTTGTTTGCTCCACTTGTAAGAATATTATTTTTTGTTTTCGAATTTTGTATTTAATAATAATTTGTTAAAAGTTTTAAAATTGTTTATATATATATGTTTTCATTCCTTCAAAAAAGATTTTTTTTTTTTGATGAAATTAATCAATTTTTTTATGTTCGTTAACGTGAAAAAATTGAATTAATATGAGAAAAAAAGGACGTTAAATTTAAACTTTTATTTATATAAAGAGAAAAACACTTTTACAAAAAAAATTTTTTTTCACATTAAAGAAAATTAGAATTCAAAAAAGTTTCTTTTTTTTTTATATATATAAAGAGTAAAAAAAAAACAAACTTTTTTAATAAATTATTATTTAAATACAAAATTTAAAATATATATTATTTGTAAGAATTCATAAAACAAAAAAAAACAAATAATCGATCATGACAACAACACCTAAAAGATGCAAATTGAAAATGAAACGAATTGAAATATGTAAGAAATTCGGTTTTAAAATCTATAGATTACAATGACACGATTCCATCGAATTGAACGAGGTCGAGACGAAGGGCTTAGAGCGCAAATATGACAAATATAACATGCCTTTGAAATTGAACAAAGCCATGATCAATTTGTTTTATGACTACCAAAGCGATCTACAGAAAATCGTCACCGCCAAAGATAGAGAATTCGACAAGGACAATTTGTCGTTGTCCTATGCAAGTTACATATATCTAAAAATCTCACTCGAACTCGTGGACAAATTGGGTGGTGAGAGCGCGTTCACCGATGTAAAAAAACTTAAAAAAGTAAAGATAAACATTCAACACATTTTCAAGAAAGGAGAATAGACGAGTGTCAACATGCCAATAACGGACTTGGAAATATAAACAATAGAGAGATTGATTTTTTAGCGAAGAAGAAGAAAAAAAAAAGTAATGAGATCTAGAGAGGTTGATCATCTCTAGATCTCATTACTTTTTTTGTTTTGTTTTGTTTTTTGTTTTTTTTGTTTTCCTTCTTCACTATTGCCCATATATTATATTATTATTTCCTGTTTTCTCAAATTTCAGCGTCGATTCTTCTTTTCTTTTTTTTGTGATATGTTACGTTTTTTTTTATAAGAACACATTTGTTTATCCGAATCATAATTATGAACGAATATTGTGCATCTCTTGGTAACACTCGCATCATTACCATTCTCTTCAGAAGGTAGTGGTGACGGCGGAAAACATCTCATTCTTTTAAATTTCAACCGTCTATCCCAATCTTTATTTAACTCTTTTATCAGTTCTTTCCTTAGATATCCATCATTAGACTCTAACCGTTTTTCCACATCTTTTTCGCACTCTATCTCGCGATATTCATCATTATCGGCTAATTGTTTTCCACCTTTTTATCCAATTTATATATTATTTTATACTTTCTATGATTTATATTTTATATAATTATATAATTTTTACATTATAATAACATACTCAAAATCGGTATATTCTTAAATGGTGAATTCTCACCAAACAACAAACCCTTGCCGAGTCTCTCAATGTTCCGTCCACTCTTCAGATAGAGACCGTTTCCACTCAAAGAGTTGTCACCTCTAACGGGTTCTAGATACAATCTTTACCGTTGTCGTCTATGTGGACGCGACACACGGCTCCTCCCTTCTTCAAAAACAGGCCGCTGCCACCCATTAATTTCTCAACTGCCGAACTCGCGAGTCCCGTGAGAGCTCCCACGCCGAGAGTCTTTCCGAGAAAGGGTAATGCCTTTGCGGCGAAGGGTAATGCTTTTGCAGCGATTCCTGCCAATAGCGGTAGGAAACTGCCTTTCATTCTCAAATTGTATCTCAATTGAGCGGGACTCAATCTCACCGTCAACCCTCTTCCATCACGAATCGCTTTCTACCATCCTTTTGATTTGACTGCTGGTCCAGGCGATCGAATCCTGACCGCCAATCGTCAGATCTGCGTGAGTGAATTTGAATCTCACCGCCTCACCTAGAGTTGTTAACACTCTCTTAAGTTTCTTCCTCTGTCCTGCGGATATGTTCACGTTTTTAACCACGTATTGTGTCATAATTCTTTTTTTTAAATATATTTTCTTCAATTGTTTTTTTTTTGTTTTAATGATAATATATATTAAATAATTTTGTAAATTAATATTGCATTTATTTTATTTTGTTATTTATATATACACAATATTTTTTTTTTTGCTTTTATATTTCTCTTATGTGAAATCGTATTGTCACCCTCTCTCCTCGAAGATCTAACAGTTCACCATTTTGATCCGTCATCGTGGTTTTGAGACTATACAACGTGTCTAAAATCACTGGTAGATAAACTAAATTTCGAGGTCGTTCCACGATCTTATAACCCGGCAACACGTTTGGAAAGAATGAATAGATTGTCGGTTGAGCGCCACCATTCACGTAGCTTCCAGCAATCACATCCACATTCACCAGAATGCTATTGACTTCGAGAATGTCGACCGTATTTTCAGATGCCGCGTGGCCTCGATACATCTTGCGATCGAATCCCAGCATCTTGCCTATAGAATCGTCCGTGTTGAAATCCACTCGAAAATTATCTTCCAAATCCAACATCGTCTGTAAGGTATTAGGATTGGGCGCGAGTCTGATCATGTTGCTTCCCTTTCCATCCGTCTTCATTCGCATATGAATGTAATTGTTTAATCGTCTATGTCGTAACTTCCTTTGGGAATTCGAATCTCCAACCAATCCACTCTGTCGGAATACTTAAACGAGTTATTCTTTTCGGTGACGTTGGGAAAGGAATAATAAGTCTCCAGATTCACCAACGCCATCTCGTATCTTTTCTCTCTATTCAATTCGATGGAAGGTTCGAATTTCGTCGCGAATCAAGTCGAATCGCCACTCACCACGATTTGAATGGATTGTTTTGCAGCCGTATTCTCGGCTATCCGTTCTAACAATTCTCCTTGTTCGAACAATATATTTAATTTTATTTTTATTTTTTCAAAAACTAACTATTTGAAGTTTATTATTTTCTAATTTTTTTTATTTTCACTCTCTATCTTATTATCATCAGAAACATAAAACTTGTCGAATCCGCACCAATATTTTCTGCGATTAAATTCGCTAGTCAAATCGATCATGACGACATTGTAAAGTCCTCCATCACAAACCCTCTTACAGAATCTCCTGAATTCCGCCACGCTCATGTCGTTTGCGACGTGATCGCTGTAGATGTGATTGAGATTCTTGAGATCTTGGCGAAAGAGACATAGAAAATTAGCGTTCTCCCTTATCGTCTGTCTGGGCAATCGAAAATAATTCTGCGACAGATAGAAACAGTCCACGTTGCTGTGACGACCCCTAACGTAATACGATTCACATCGGTTCTGTCTCTCCAAAAGCAGATCGTCGAAAATCATGAGATTCTTATCTTCCGATTTCAATTCTCTAGGATCCGGAACATCGCTAGCGTTCTCATAAAATCGACACTCGACGTTCGAAGATGCATTTCTCTTCATCAATTCCACCGCCGCACCGTCCAAAATAGTTGAAAGACTGCCGAACTCGCGAGTCCCGTGAGAGCTCCCACGCCGAGAGTCTTTCCGAGAAAGGGTAATGCCTTTGCGGCGAAGGGTAATGCTTTTGCAGCGATTCCTGCCAATAGCGGTAGGAAACTGCCTTTCATTCTCAAATTGTATCTCAATTGAGCGGGACTCAATCTCACCGTCAACCCTCTTCCATCACGAATCGCTTTCTACCATCCTTTTGATTTGACTGCTGGTCCAGGCGATCGAATCCTGACCGCCACTCGTCAGATCTGCGTGAGTGAATTTGAATCTCACCGCCTCACCTCGAGTTGTTAACACTCTCTTAAGTTTCTTCCTCTGTCCTGCGGATATGTTCACGTTTTTAACCACGTATTGTGTCATAATTCTTTTTTTTAAATATATTTTCTTCAATTGTTTTTTTTGTGTTAATGATAATATATATTAAATAATTTTGTAAATTAATATTGCATTTATTTTATTTTGTTATTTATATATACACAATATTTTTTTTTTGCTTTTATATTTCTCTTATGTGAAATCGTATCGTCACCCTCTCTCCTCGAAGATCTAACAGTTCACCATTTTGATCCGTCATCGTGGTTTTGAGACTATACAACGTGTCTAAAATCACTGGTAGATAAACTAAATTTCGAGGTCGTTCCACGATCTTATAACCCGGCAACACGTTTGGAAAGAATGAATAGATTGTCGGTTGAGCGCCACCATTCACGTAGCTTCCAGCAATCACATCCACATTCACCAGAATGCTATTGACTTCGAGAATGTCGACCGTATTTTCAGATGCCGCGTGGCCTCGATACATCTTGCGATCGAATCCCAGCATCTTGCCTATAGAATCGTGCGTGTTGAAATCCACTCGAAAATTATCTTCCAAATCCAACATCGTTGGTAAGGTATTAGGATTGGGCGCGAGTCTGATCATGTTGCTTCCCTTTCCATCCGTCTTCATTCGCATCTGAATGTAATTGTTTAAATCATCTATGTCGTAACTTCCTTTGGGAATTCGAATCTCCAACCAATCCACTCTGTGGGAATACTTAAACGAGTTATTCTTTTCGGTGACGTTGGGAAAGGAATAATAAGTCTCCAGATTCACCAACGCCATCTCGTATCTTTTCTCTCTATTCAATTCGATGGAAGGTTCGAATTTCGTCGCGAATCAAGTCGAATCGCCACTCACCACGATTTGAATGGATTGTTTTGCAGCCGTATTCTCGGCTATCCGTTCTAACAATTCTCCTTGTTCGAACAATATATTTAATTTTATTTTTATTTTTTCAAAAACTAACTATTTGAAGATTTATTATTTTCTAATTTTTTTTATTTTCACTCTCTATCTTATTATCATCAGAAACATAAAACTTGTCGAATCCGCACCAATATTTTCTGCAATTAAATTCGCTAGCCAAATCGATCACGACGAAATTGTAAAGTCCTCCATCCCAAACCCTCTTACAGATTCTCCTGAATTCCACCACGCTCATGTCGTTTGCGACGTGATCGCTGTAGATGTGATTGAGATTCTTGAGATCTTGGCGAAAGAGACATAGAAAATTAGTGTTCTCCCTTATCGTCTGTCTGGGCAATCGAAAATAATTCTGCGACAGATAGAAACAGTCCACGTTGCTGTGACGACCCCTAACGTAATACGATTCACATCGGTTCTGTCTCTCCAAAAGCAGATCGTCGAAAATCATGAGATTCTTATCTTCCGATTTCAATTCTCTAGGATCCGGAACATCGCTAGCGTTCTCATAAAATCGGCACTCGACGTTCGAAGATGCATTTCTCTTCATCAATTCCACCGCCGCACCGTCCAAAATAGTTGAAAGAGGAGCTTCACTTTTGTCGAATTCCTCCCTACTGTCAAAGATTCTGGCTATGACGTCCTTAGGCAATCTACGATCCATGCACTCTCGAAGCAATCTGTATTCGGGTTGAAACAAGCTCTTGCCAAACACAAACAATCTGTCGTAATCCAACCAGTCGGGTCGGGACAACAGATTCATCAACAGATTGGTCTTTCCACAATTCGATTTTCCCACTATCAAGCCTCTTATGCTTTTGGGAAAGAACTCATTATTCGACCTCTTAGTCGCGGCGTCGTTCCAAGACATATCTTTAATGTTCATCTTTGTTTATTTTTTTTTGTTTGTTATTTTAGATTTTTTAAACACAATTTTTTATGTTTTTTCAAACTCAGTTTTTT
The DNA here is from genome assembly GCA_031216915.1 of Pictodentalium vernedei. NCBI lineage: Eukaryota > Metazoa > Mollusca > Scaphopoda > Dentaliida > Dentaliidae > Pictodentalium > Pictodentalium vernedei. Next base: position 376,988,151 of record CM062295.1, read on the forward strand.
AATATTATTATTTATTTATATTACACCGTCGCGAGTTCTCTTCAATCCAGATCCACTCGTCATTTTGGCTAAATCTTGTATGGGTACCACAGCATCCTTAAAATCTTTCCAACTTTTCGGCGTTCGCTCTAACGTAGCTCGCTTCGCCGGTGGACTGATCAACTTGTCGATCAACGCGTCGGCTGCCCTCTTGCCAGCCACAGAAGCTATCCTACCACTGGCTTCGGAAGCGGCTTTCTTACCAGCATCCAAAGCCGTCTTCTTATCGACCTCAAACGCGGTCGATGCGAGTTTTCTACCCGCATCGCTCGTGAACGCTCGCATTATAGAATCGACGATGCCAGAACCGCCTTGAACATAAGTTCTGACTTATCCCCTGTTCTTTATCACCAACATATTTTTTATTTTATAATATATATTTTGTTTTCACTGGTAAATCGTTTGTTGTTTAAATACTTTTATTATTCTAGTGTAAAATTTACTATTTTTTTTTATTTTATATATTTTGTTTGTTTGTTTCTCTCTACTTATTATATAGATCAATCCTTCAATTCGTTCATCAGCCTTTTATAATGTTTTTTATTCAAAACCTTCTGTCTTAACAATTAGTCAGATATAGTAACTATTTCACTTTCTAACCCAGTGTTACCAGCACGTCTACTTGCCACCAACAAATTCAATCTCTGAGGCAGAGCGTCAGAATCGCTTGAAAGAAAAGTGGTTTCACCCCTTTGCCAGTCACCGATTCGACGAACTTCTTATGCGATTTCCATATAGGTTTCACCACTTTCGTCCACTTGTAACCTCTGTTGGCTTTACGTCTCGTCTCTCTGTCATCGTTATTTCTCTTCATGGCGTTGGTCTGAACCAGAATGTCGCCGTAATTGTTGTAATCCTGTTCCGTATAATCACCAGTCTTGTCGAAAAGTAGCAATTTGCACAGTCCATCACTTATTTTATACTTATCCGAACCGACAATTAAATCTTCATCATCCATTTTCACTTCTGTGTCGCCCACATAAGTCCTACCGTCCGAATCCTTATAAATCCCATACAACAGATCTCTCTTACCACCATCCTCAGACGACACGACGCTATCAGTGGTGATAGTCGAAGCTGTATCATCGCTCAAATCGGTTTCGATTCTCATGGGAACGTAATCCGGTGTAGATTGAAAGGAAAACTGTTTTGTAAAACTACCGGGCAACGAACCCATTCTCAAAGAACTCTCTTTTATGGGTCTCAATTATTCAACTATCTCCTTCTTGCTTCGCTCTGGAACCTCCGTCACGGGTTTAAATATTTTTGTGGCCTCGCGTTTGAGTTCAATCTCTCCAAGACGTCTGCTTCTGTCAGCCGATTGAATGCCCTTCTTGGCACGTTCATATTCATTTAAACGCCGATCTCGTCGTTTAGCAGCCATCTGTAAAAACATTTTTTTCGTTTTCTAAATTATTAATATTTCCTTTAGAGTATGCTAACTTGAGTTATTTATTATTTTCAAAATTAAATGTATAATTATTTTTATGTTTTATGTTTTAAGTAAATAAAAATCTTCTGTCTTTAATATAATAACTAAAAAACCAGTTGAGGAAAAACATTTTACATGATAAACCTCTATAAATGCGTTTTGCCTCTGAACGCGTTAAAATCGCATCACAGATTATTTCACTCAATAACGAACTGGTGAAGTTTGAAAAGTTTGAAAGTTTTAGTACATAAGAAACCGGTTTCTGATTTAACACGTTTGAGAATAATTACATCTGTTAAAAGGATTCATTCATATCTCAAATTATTCACTAAGTGACAAACTGTAGAACTTTTGAAACAAGTTTAAAAGTTTTAGTGTATAAGAAGCCAGTTTCTGATTTAATGCGTTTGAGAATAATTACATCTGTTAAAAAGGGTTCTTTCATGTCTCCGAACATTATCACGAATATATTAAAAATTATTTACCACTAAAACCTAATTAAGTGGAAAATGCGTTTTTATTATCTATTATTAAAACGATCCATTAAACGAAAAACCTTCATTCACACCAGAATAAACATGTGTGTTAGTTTACCTATTAAAATTCACTCAAGTGAAAAAAAGTTTTATAATAGAATTTTTATTGAATGAAACACTTCTACGAACTATTTTTTATTTGAATGAAAGAATTCTATAAAGTGTGTTATTAAAATTTATTTCACAAAATTTATTTCACAAAAAATTCCTAATTTTTATAAACTCAATTTTTTTTTCATTGTAAACGGAAAAACCTTCATGCATACCAAAACAAAACATGAATGTCTATTTTTACAGATTCAATTTTATAATCGACTCTTTTGAACGAAACCTTCATTCACACCAAAACAAAAACACGAGTGTCAGCTTTACCTTTCATTCACACCAAAACAAAACATGAATGTCTATTTTTACAGATTCAATTTTTATAATCGACTCTTTTGAACGAAAACCTTTTATTCACAAAACTCAAGAGATGAAATCGGCAAATCGTTTTCTTCACCGATCAAATCGCACTCTATACCGTCCCAAACACATGGGTCAATTTTTTGATCTGGAATCCGCAAATGGGTTTCCCCGATCGGATCGCACTTTAACCATTCAAATACCCGTTGGTGATTGTATACCTACTTAGGTGACACAAGATGATACAGAATCCGCAAACCACTTTTTGATGCTGATACGGAATCCGCAAAACGTTTTTTGCTCGCGTTCACCAACGATGGATCGATGGTCAAATCCGTGATGGGAACGTAGAGAACAAATTTTTAATCATATTTTCTTAAAATTTCATACATTTTTTTCACTCTTGAGCGACGTGTACATGTACGTGTTCGCCAACGGGTATTTGAATGTTAAAAGTGCGATCTGAGAGTCTCAAAACCAATGGCGGATTCTGTATCGCCATAAAAAACGACATTTTGTGTACTTGTACACGATTTTAACACTGAACCTTATGGAGGTGTACATCCATGTACGTGTACATGTACAAAATCGTGTACAAGTGATACGGAATCCGCCTTTTATACCTACTATCATTGTCCAGGAGATAATGATCAAATAGCTTGAGAGCATTACCACACCCCACATGAATTTTATTTTTGTTTTTTTTTTTTCTGAGGGTAACCATGTATGGGCTTGGCGATAGAATGATTCTTTTTTCTCTGGGCTGATTACTTCTTCCAGGGAGGATCCAGGAAGGGCTATGTATAGGCTGTCCGTGTCCGATTAACAATGTTCAAAATTCCTGCGATCAACAAAAACATCCAAAAAACCATAGCAAAACTGGAGCTTATGTAACTTAGCATACTGATATACGAAAAACCCAATGTCGTAGGGCAAGTCAGGTTTGATTCTGCTTTTATTCATTTCAATTTCATGAAGTTCTTCAGTGAGGGTATTGAGTTTCCGAAAAGCCAGATTATTGATGAGGTTGGACACATTATCTTCATCACAAAACACTACATCCCTATGTTTTTGCCTTATTAGTGACTGTCTTCCCATAGCCTGAATTACCTAATAGTTTCATCGTGTCATCTACGATGGCTTTACTTGAGTCAGAGTCCCCGCCCTTCACGTCGGGTCGGTGATACTTGATCACCAAATGTTTGGAAGCATGTGTTGGGCTGGTACTGGATTACTTGATACACCCGGTTGACTCCCAGTCCGTGCTCCAAATATAATGATGTAGCCAGCAAGATTTTTTCGCCAAAGTGGCTACCAATGAGACTACGGTGAGGTTTGCGCATAATATTGTTGGCTTCAGCGTAAGCCTTCACATGTGGCCCGATATCTTTCCGAGAAATATTTGTTTTTTTAAGATTGGTGTCATTTCTTCGAAATAGGGCTTCTGTTGGTCGGGTACAGAAATGTCGCACTCCACTACGCCAAAGATGCTGCCTGTGCGGATCTTCTCGAGAAGTTCGCTGGATGTCATCGAACTAGCCACAGAAGTCCCAAACTGTTCCCGAAGAAAGGTCTTTAGGGATGGATCGGTCTTCTTCTGCTGATGACACTCACATTCCCAGATGTCTATTACATCACACCCAAGGCTCTGCAGGTACTGAATGGTTCCCTTGGTGTTTTCCCAAAGCTCAGACACGGACTTCCCCCGGACTGCATTGTGAGTGTCCAATGTACCGTCCTTCATATTCAGATAACATTCTTGACCGTGACAGAAACATCCATGAAACTGATAAACAGTTTTGGTGTTCTTACACCAACCATCTATGGGCACTTGACATCTACCAATCTTCTTTTCCGTATCATTGAATTCGTGTCGTATGTGGACACCGTCCCTGGTAGTCATAAATTCCAGCCATTGATGGGCCATCCCACCGTACTTATTTAAAGCCCGTCTCTTCCTTGCATCTAATGTAGCAACCTGTTGGCATTTCCTGCATTAATGACCATAAGCACAACGTTTTGGCACCATAGCCTACAACACCCCCACATCCATTTGCTGCTGCGCCATACTTAAATTCGCTTATACTGGTAATTTTCTTCTAGTGATCACGATTGATTAAGATAGATGCCCCCCCCCCCCTAAGATATTGTCCTTGATGAGATGATGAAGATCCTTGTTCTTCTCGTCGATGGTCTCGGAGGATATACCTTCGTCGACGGTACTAAACAAATATTTTTGCGTCAGTCCTGGAACGCGAATGCCATCCTTAAACATATCGATCCCCCCTTCCAAGTAAAATTGTGATTGTTTCTCAATAGCCTCTAGGAATGGCTGGACATCTCTATTATTGTACCAAATTAGGAAGTCCCTAAATGTTCTCATCTCATTTTCCCTCCAAACTTGCTGGCAGTAAGCATATTCTTCTTCGGTAATGTTTTCCTTTTTTAAAGAGCTATAAAAGGAAACATGGGGAGGTAATTCGGTAGTGTCCAATTTATCAACATAGTCAATCCATTCATAGGGCAAAAAAAATCCTTTAGTAACAGAATACCCAAAAGCCTTGAGAAATTTATGAAAAATAAATCCAGGGGTAAGTAATTGCAAATGTTCAAAAATTTTAAATGATCTGTTTTCAAAACCATAAAGTTGTTACTCATTTTTACTACAAAAGAGAGCGGGTCATATTTTTTAAGATAATCCATCAATTCTCGTTTAATCACGTTCACATCATATTTTCCAGAATTAAAACCTAAGGCGGGCATTTCCTTTGTGTAATGATCAAATTCTGCAGCTAACTTTTCAAATGGGTGGGGTTTAGAATCACCATCCGGTGACAAAGCATCTTGAATCATTTGCCTGAGGGATAATATGGTGGCCATGTGAATCTCCTGCATGAGATAGTAACTTTTCTGAGAAATTTCCATTAAATAATTCATCATATTTTCAATCAATGTCTGTGTGTCACCATCAGTAATAAAACATTTTGGACTATCAAAATTGGGGATATTGCTACACACACTAACACTGAGGGGTTTGTGTTGAGCTTCCCAGAAAAGAGTATCAGTTGAAGTGGGGAGAGAAGTTTTATCAAAATAACATTCGAAATCAATTGTAGCCCGAAAGGGATATGGTCGTGAGTGTTCTGGAATAACAATACCTTCTTCATGTAACTTTTCAAAAAATGGTCTTAGGGGTGTGATAGATACCACCAACATACGTATAAGACACAGCATCAGTACAAGTTTTCTCGTGCTTATTGAGTCTAAATCCTGTTTTCCACAATTTACCACATTTACGACAAGCAAAGGATTTACAATATTGATTAATGTCAGTGATGTAACTAAAATGTTTCTCATACAAATTGACATACATGGTATTCTCAAAATTTCTATTAGACCTATATACAATTTAGGTCAAAACTTCATCATCTTCCAATCAATAAGAGTTCAAATACTTCAATATTCACTTCAAATACTTTTCAACTTTGGGGAGTTCATCTAATTTCACACCTGGAAAGTTATCCTTAGGTACATCTTTGTATTTACTATACAGGGTCTGAGTTGCAGTATTCAAAGTATGGCAAGGAGAACCGCCCCAGAGGGCTAAACATCGGAATAAACAAAAGTTGTCATTATAAACAAAATGGCGGTTCTCATTACTGACAAGGACAACAACCGAACAACTTTCCAAAAATATACTTGGGAAGATTTTCAGAGACCCCACCAATTGGATGATTTTTAATCTTGTTTTGATAAAAGGTTACATTGGTCCTTTGATGGACAATCCATTTAGAGTTGGGTCTTTGCTGCCTAGCCCATTCCAAAACGTCTTCATGTTCAAGGTCTTGAAGGAAATTTCCAAAATTTATGGCATTTTCAATAAAGGGTGGCCTATCAAGAACCCGGGCATTATTTTGTGAAGGATGATAAAATCTTAGTTCTTCTGTTTCATTCTTACGTAAAATGAAGCCGTAGCTTATATTAATTTTGAATTTATTTTTCTGAGATTCAAAGATTGTTTTATTTAATTCATAGCTCATGGTAGATAAATCTGTTGTGTCTAGCCTATAATTAAAAATGTCCTGTATTTTCCTATTTGTTTTGTGGTGGGTCCGAATGGTGTTCCAATTCGTACGAAAAATTTCCGAAATTTCATCATTTGTTTCTGCCAAAAGTTCCTGATCAAAATCAATGGGGTCAATGTCCAAAACAGTACGGGTTTTTTTCAGGGTCGTTGCCGGTCGTTCAGAATTCCGTTTCTTGGGAAGGGTAACAGGGAGATGGGCGGTGTTTTTATGCCTATTAAAATGTAAAATTTGATTAAATTCCTGTCCACATTCCAAACATGTATATAAATCTAAGTTTTTTTTATGGTTGTTTTATTCTTTCCTAGAATATTTTTTATAGCAGTTGTTTCAGTCAAATGTCTTACCTTGTCCATGAGCTGTCCTTTGATGTCTATTCCTCTTCCGTCGATCCGTAAATATTTTCCACAATCCTCACATGAACATCCAGAAGTTTCCATAATCCTTAGAATAATGAATGCACAAAAATAGCGCACACACAAAACAATTGAATAATCTGAGTACACAGAGATGATCCTTTTCCGTCAAGAGATGAAAATGGAATGAAGCCGACTCCACAAAGTCGCTGAATTTATTTATACGTGACGGACGTTTTTGAAAACGTCATGACGTCACAGTGTTTTTTCATCGATATTTTCATTCTTGGTTGGGGTTCGTGTTTGGTTCCTATAGGATTATAGGTTAAAGTTGGAAAAATTAGAAAATTAGTATAAAAATCTATGGGAAAGAAACTCAATAGGAATACATTAATCTCATTGGTCGATAATTCTGTTATTTCATTGGTCAGTTTGGCGATCAAACTGAAATATTGATCCTCACATTAAATAATAAAGTTTATGAACTTATTAAAATAGTGAAGGGGTCATTTAAGGATGTTACTAAAATAGATCATTGAGCATAGGAATTTATAAACATATAGTTCTGCCTTAAAAATTTAGTTGTTTATGGAAATAATAGAGAGGTCCTACAAATTAGGGACTAATTTAATAAATAGTAAAGGGATCATTTAAGAATGTTACTAAATATAGGAATTTATAAAAAAAAAAAAAAAAATAGAGGATTTAGTTGGAAATACGCGCTGTTCTGTTTGGGGTCCTATAGCACTACATGCTATTCTTATACAAAGGGGCACTCTAATTATTGAAAACAAGTAGGCTTCATGGGGTAATCTGAGCCAGATAAACAATTATCGGGTTGTTTGTGGTAATTCTGTGAAGTATTCAAAGATTCTGCTAGAATCAGAACCAGAAATTACTCTAGTTCAACACCCCTGTTATTGGAGAAAAAAGCCCAATCTGGAGTTTCATATCAAATAAAAGTTGGTAGACGAAAACTATTGCATAGATAGATAGAAGCAGAGAATTAGGTGATTTGGAGGGATTATCGGGTCTATTTGGGTAATTCTATGAAGTATCCAAGCCAGAAAATTACTCTAGTTCAATCGAACTCACCCCAGGGCCCCTCGGTACCATAGCACTGCGCGCTAAGCCGATAAAACGGGGAACCCGTATCATATAAAGTCGTATTTGGAGGGATTATCGGGTTGTTTGTGGTAATTCTACGAATCGGGAAATTACTCATGTACAAAGGAACATTCCCTCTGGACATACCTCTGTCCTATGATAAGCCTTTGGGTAACATAGCAACCACGTGCTTCCATAGAAACCAAGATGGCGGCCTCCAATACACAAAATGGCCGACGGAAACACGTATCACCGTAACAACACGCACTGCGCATGCGCACTAGAACCATGTATCACTATGGGGATGACGTCACAAGATGACCGCTCACGCGGGTTACCATGACAGCCAAATATGGCGCCACTGGGTCACGTCACTTCCGGGGTCCTGCCCGTGGTCCTGCTGAACAGGAACGATCCAGCGCTCTCCTACTACTCACTGTGGTTACGGCATTGGGCTTCAAACCGAATGGTCCACGGTTCGGTCTCCACCAAGTCTAACTGCATTGTGTCCTTGGCAAGGCACTTAATCCCGATTACCATGGGGCTACAGTGGCGTTGTATCCTATTTAACTGGCGTGCGTTTAACCTTTAACCTCCCCAAGACTTCAATATAGAACCCAAAGATTTTATTTCATGCGACACAAGAATAATGACAAGCCTTTTCATACCCACACTGCTGTTCTAAACACGGATTGACAACGGTACGATCTCAGCATTTTTCCAGTGCCAGTAGGCCTTCCAATGAGCTCTTGAGGTTTTCAAGGTTTTTGTGTCAATATCCCCGCTGTAGACTCTATGCACTCTTTATCAGCACGGTAAATCAAATATGAATCATCCTATCTGTATGCGTTTTGGCATGCTGGTTGACAACAGCCAGTTCGCACTCATCTATGTTTTTCACCTCGCACGAGGTCTTGAATGTAATCCAGTGGGCTGACTGCCTCAGAGTCTTCTAGCTCACACAAAATATTTGCTATCATCACCAAAAAATTACAGATCTGGAGTTGGTGTTGCCAATATTTTAAAGTGGGTTACGCGCATACTTCAATGTAGATGTAGACATGGGACTATACCGACTGGAATTAAAATTGCTCGAGGTTCAAAGTATGATCCATCCACCTGAATGAGGTCGCCAGAGGTCATGGAGAGCATATTTTTCAGAAAGACGGGGAAAGGCTTTTTATCAAACCTTAATGAATTTCTAAACTTTATAAATGTATTTCATCACCCAAAGTAGTGGGCAGAGCCAAAAATGTCCATTTCTGATTCCTGTATCGAACTCTTTGAATGTTGGACACAAATATACATTTTCTGGATTCTTGGAAAAAATTATCTGATTCCTGAATGAATATCTTTAAATACTGTTAACGAAAACCTATTTCTGGTTTCTTTAAAACTATTTTATACCCGAAAATCAGCCTTCATAAATATTTTTTCTATATAGTTCATTTATGATGTTTTCACCAATTTTACACAGACTTGAATTTACTGGAATCAGTAAATTCTGTTTCTCTAGTTACTTTTTCATTTTTGCTTTAAAAACATGGCTTGTGACCACTCACTAGAATGAGCTTGTTTTTAAAGGATTATTTATTTATTTATTTATTTATTTATTTATTTATTTATTTATTTATTTATTGGTGTTTAAAGTAACATATTTCTGCACAATGGCTAATCATCACCACAACAGTTTTACGGGTAGTGGAAGCCTGAGTACCAGAGAGAACCACCGGGCAACAGCGAGCAACTGTCAGCTCCCCCACATACTAACTCCACACAAGCAGGGTTAGATTGGTTGAAGACAGGTGAACCATTGACGTGCAGTACGACTTAGTACACAGTGCCACCGTGCCCCAGGTGGGCATTGGGGTGAAGCGTCTTGCCCAAGGACATAGTGCGGTTGCCGCAGGTGGGATTCGAACTAACGACCTCTCGGCTTGCAGCCTCCACCTCTACTAACTAAGTCATCACGCCCCCTTTTAAAGGATTAAAATGGAGTATTTAAAGGGAGTATTTTTAACCCTCTCAAGATCTTAATATGGGTCCCAAAAATCTTAAATTGAGAATAATGAAAACCCTTTCCATTCTCACATGGTTGTTCTGAACACACATGGGCGTAGATGGGACCTCGGTCAATGTCAATAAGTCTTCAGATAGGCCCTTGGGGAGCCTTTAAGGCCTGTTTACGTATATATTCCAACATTACTGAACTCTTTATACATTTTCCAGCATAAAATGCAATTCCGTAACATTTTTTAGCTAATATGAATATTTAACATCATCTACAAATATGGCAGATCTGGAGTTGGCAGATCCAATATTTGTAAGGTGGTTTATGCTCATACTTCAGCTTGGTATGACCTATAGACATGGAGCATACACCGAATGAGTTGAGACTTGCTGGAGGTTCAAAATGTGGTCCTCCTCAATGCGTTTCAACAAGGGTCATTAAGAGCATATTTTTCAGACTAATGCAATTCTGAAGATTATACATGTCATTCAAATAAATGGCAGGGCCAGTAATGTTAATTTCTGATTCCTTGATTGAACCCTTTCAGTGCTGTATACATATGAGCCTTTTCTGGTTTTTCAGAAAAAATGTTCTGATTCCTGTATGAATATCTGTAAATAATGTTAACAAAAGCCCATTTATGAATTGTTAAAAACTATTTCACTCCCGAAAATAAGTCTCCATAAACTCACTTTCTATATATTTTTTTGTGAAACACACAGACTATTGTTTTTGTACGTTTTTATTTCCTTTATTTTTTTCTTCTTCTTCCCTCTTCTTTTTCTTATTTTCCCGTCTTCTGTCTTCTATGAACTTCCTTGTCCGCACGATAACTCGAAAACGATTTGACCTATCTCGCTGATTTCTGGCATACTGACAGACAGTCAGAAGTTCTCGGTTACCCATGTTTTTCAGATTCCTGGGGGTGTCTGTAAGGGAGTTTTGAAAGTGGGTCACGCCCATATCTCAGGCGTGGTATGACCTGTGAACCTGGGACTAACACCAAATTACTCAACACTCGACGGAGGTTCAAAATATGGGTCAATGTCACTGAGGTCACCTAGGGGTCATTGAGTGCATTTTTCAGAATTGCTGGAAATTACATTTTTGAACCCCTAATGCATTCCCAAGGTCCATACGTGTATTTTTACGTTGAAAAAGAGGGCGTGGCCAAAGATTTTGAAAGTGGCTCACGCTCATATCTCAAGCATGGTATGACGAATGGACCTGGGACCAACAACAAATGACTCAACACTCAATCGGGGGAAAAATATGGGTCAGGGCCACTGAGGTCACCTAGGGGTATTGAGGGCCTTTTTTCAGAATTGCAGGAAATCACATTTTTTGACTCCCTAATGCATTCCCGAAGTTCATACATGCATTTTTACACGCATAAAGTGGGAATGGTCAAATGTTTTGAAAGTGGGTCATGCTCATATCTCAAGCACGGTATGACATATAGACCTGGGACCTAAACCAAATGAGACAACACTTGATAGAGGTTCACAATATGGATCGGGGACACTCAGGTCACCCAGGGATCATTGAATGTATTTTTCAGAATTGCTGGAAATCGCATTTCTGTACCTCTAATGCATTCCTTTCATCGAACCCTTTGAATGTTGAATGCTGTGCACATATATGCCTTTTTCTGGTTTCTTAGAAATATTGTTCTGATTCCTCTATGAATATCTGTAAATACTGTTAACGAAAATCCATTTCTGATTTGTTTATAAATATTTTACTCCCGAAAATAAGCCTCCATAAATTTTCTTTCTATATAGTTTGTTCTGATACTATAACCCTCGTCACACGGGCTGGAATTTACTGGATGTATTAAATTCTGTTCCTCTGGTTAGTCTGTGTGAAACACACAGACTCTTGTTTTTGTACAGATTCTTCTCTTATTTTTCTTTCTTTTTTTTTCTTCTTATTCTCGTGTCTTCTGTCTTCTTTGCACTTCCTTGTCTTCATGATAACTCGAAAACGAATTGTCCTATCTCGTTGATGTTTGGCATGCTGATAGACAGTCACAAGTTTTTCAGATTCTTGGGGCATTAGTGGTGTTTTGAAAAAGGGTCACGCCCATATCTCAGGCACGGTATGACGTGTATGGACCGGGGACCAACACCAAATGAGTCGACACTCGGTGGAGATGCAAAATATGGGCAAGGTCATCCAGGCGTCATTCAGAGCATTTTTCAGAATTGCTCGAAATCACATTCTTTTGACTTCCTAATGCATTCCTAAATTTCATGCATGCATTTTTACATAAAAAGGGGGCGTGGCCAAAAATTTTGAAAGTGTGTCACGCTCATAACTCAAGCATGTTATGATGTATGCACCTGGGACTAACAGCAAATGAGTCAAAACTCAATGGTGGTTCAACATATGGGCCAAGGTCGCTGATGTCGTCCAGGGGTCATTGAATGAATTTTTAAGATTTGCTGGAAATCATTTTTTTTTACTCCATAATGCATTCCCAAAGTTCATACATGCATTTTTACATGAAAAAAGGGGGCGTGGCCAAAAATTTTGAAAGTGGGTCACGTTCATATCTCAAGCATGATACGATGCAAGGACCTGGGACTAACACCAAATGAGTCAACACTGGATGGAGGTTCAAAATATGGGTCAAGGTTACTGAGGTTACCCAGGGGTCCTTGAGAGCATTTTTCAGAATTGGTGGAAATCACATTTTTTGACTCCCTAATGCTGTCCCAAAGTTCATACATGCATGTTTACACGAAAAAAGTGAGCATGGCCAAATAATTTAAAGTGGATCACGTTCATATCTCAAGAATGGTATGATGTATAGACACGGGACCAACACCAAATAAGTCGACACTCGATGGAGATTCAAACTATGGGTCAAGGTCAATGAGGTCACTTAGGGGTCATTGAGTGCATTTTTTAGAATTGCTGGAAATCACATTTGTTTTACTTCCTAATGCATTCCCTAATTTCATACATGCATGTTTACACGAAAAAAGAGGGAGTGGCCAAAAATTATGAAAGTGGGTCATGCGCATATCTTAAGGATGATATGATGTATGAACCTTGGACTAGCAGAAACTGAGTCAAAACTCAGTGGAGGTTCAAAATATGGATCAAAGTCACTGAGGTCATATTGGGGGTCATTGAGTGCATTTTTCAGAATTGCTGGAAATCACATCTGTTTTACTTCCTAATGCATTCCCTAATTTCATACATGCATGTTTATACGAAAAAAGTGGGAGTGGCCAAAAATTATGAAAGTGGGTCATGCGCATATCTTAAGGATGATATGATGTATGAACCTGTGACTAGCAGAAAATGAGTCAAAACTCAGTGGAGGTTCAAAATATGGGTCAAGGTCACTGAGGTCACCCAGGGGTCATTGAGAACATTTTCAGAATTGCTAGAAATCACATTTTTGGACCACACCTGGTGCATTCCAAAGGCCGCATATGCATTTTTATGTAACAAAGTGGACATAGCCCAAAAATGTTGAAGTGGGACACGCTCATATCTCAAACATGGTATGACAAATGGACTTGGGACCAACACCAAATGAGTCAATACTCGATGAAAGTTGGGTCAAGGTCACTGAGGTGAGCCAGCAGTCAATGCGTGCATTTTCCAGAATTTCTGAAAATCACATTTTCTTACCCCAAATGCTTTCTCAAAGTTCATACATGCATTTTTTGCACGAAAAAAGTTGGCGTGGCCAAAAAGTATGAAAGTGGGTCATGTGCATATCTTAAGGATGATATGATGTATGAACCTGGGACTAGCAGAAAATGAGTCAAAACTCAGTGGAGGTTAAAAATATGGGTCAAGGTCACTGAGGTCACCCAGGGGTCATTGCTTGCATTTTTCGGAATTGCTGGAAATCACATTTTTGACAACGTAATGCATTCCCAAAGATCATACATGCATTTTTACACGAAAAAAGTGGGTGTGACAAAAAATTTGAAAGTGGGTCATGCCTAATCTCAAGCATGGGATGACGAATTGACCTGGAACCAACAAATGAGTCCACACTCAATGAAGGAGCAAAATATGGGTCAAGGCCACTGAGGTCACCCAGGGGTCTTTGAGTGCATTTTACAGAATTGCTGGAAATCACACTTTTTGACCCCTAATGCATTCCCGAAGTTCATGCATCCATTTTTACACAAACAAATGTGGTGGTGTTCACAATTTTAGAAAGTGGGTCACGCTCATATATCAAGCATGGTATGATGTATACACCTGACACCAACACCAAATGAGTCGACACTTGGTAGAGGTTCACAGTATGGGTCAATGTCACTGAGATCATTGAGTGCATTTTTCAGAATTGCTGGAAATCACATTTTTGGACCCCTAATGCATTCCAATGATCAAACCCTTTGAATACTGCGCACATATATGTCTTTTCTGGTTCCTGAGAAAAATTGTTCCAATTCCTGAATGAATATCTTTAAATACTGTTAACAAAAACCTATTTCTGATTTCTTTAAAACTATTTTATCCCCGAAAATAATCCCCCAAAGTATTCCAGTTACATTCATAGAAGGGGCGTCGTGGCTCAGGAGGTAGAGGGGAAAGCTGCAAACCGAGAGGTCCTCGGTTCGAATCCCAGCTGCGGCAACTGTGTTGTGTCCATAGGCATTGCCCACGTGGGGCATGGTTGCATTGTGCACTAGTGCGTACAGCAAGGCGATGATGTACTGCCCTTTACCAATGCTAACCCTGCGTGTGTGTAGTCAGTCTGTTGGGAATCCTGACAGTTGTTCACCATTGCTCGGTGGATCTCTCAGGGTACTCTGGCTTCCTCCACCCGTAAAACTCTCCGACACAAGATGACAGTGGCTGTCAAAAGTATCGTTAAACCCAATAAATAAATAAATGTCTTCTTTGCACTGTTTGTCAACATGATAACCCGAATACAATCAATCCTATCTTAATGCTTTTGTTTTACTGATAGACTGTACTGGCAAGTGAGTTCACTGAAGCAATAGCAATATTTAAAACTGTAGAGAAACTCTCATAAACAAAGAGGTAGGAGAGAAAGCTGTAACTGTTACATAGAATAGCATTGTATATTTATTTAATATCATGTTACAAAACTAATTCTCAAACCATGTTGAATAAAGAATCCTTCACATTTCAAAGCATTTTTAAAATTTATTTATTCTCAATCATAACTCAGGATCGACAGGTGTTGGATGGAGTGGTGTGTAGCTTTCTCGAAACACCTATCACTGTTATAAAGTAATGAAATGCAATATTTGAATGGTCTGTTTTTAACACTCTTAATACTTCAATGTGAGTTCAAACACCTTTCATTCAACTCATAGCTACAGAATGTTTTTACGCTATCCTTTCTGTAACGTTTTGTTCTATATGGAATGGGACACCTTTTCAGGTGTACTTCCAAAATAAGGCATTCTTAACCCTTTACCCAACATAACGGAGAAAACCAGTCAGCGTTATTCACAAAAATTTACATTTAATCTTCACTATTTTTTTATTTTTGATTGAAAAACATTGCTTATGACCTCTTCCTGGAATGAGCTCCTTTTAAAGGGTTAACATGGAGTATTTAAAGGGATTATTTTAACCCTCTCAATATCTTAATATGGGTCCCAACAATTTTACTTTTGCAATGCAGGAATAATGATAACACTTTTTGTTCTCACAATGTTGCTCTAAACATGCATGGGCATCG
Source organism: Pictodentalium vernedei (assembly GCA_031216915.1). Classification (NCBI taxonomy): domain Eukaryota; kingdom Metazoa; phylum Mollusca; class Scaphopoda; order Dentaliida; family Dentaliidae; genus Pictodentalium; species Pictodentalium vernedei. The sequence goes on from CM062295.1 coordinate 377,003,820, forward strand.
ATGGGACCTCGGTATTTTGTCAAAGCCAATAAGTCTTCTGATAGGCTATTGGGGGTCTTTAAAGCATTTTTACGTCTATATTTCAACATTTATGAATTCTTTTATTCGCAATGTATTTTCCAGATGTACCATGCACCTTAACATTTTCTAGATAAAACGAATATTTTCTTTCATCTACAACTATGGCAGATCCGGAGTTGGGGGAGCCAATATTTTTAAAGTAATTTACGCTCATACTTCAGGCATGGTATGACCTATGGACATGGGACTTACACCGAATGAGTTGAAACTTGATGGAGGTTCAAAATGTAGTCCACCTCAATGCAGTCAACGGAGGTGATTAAGTGCATATTTTCAGAACAATTAGGAATTGTATTTTATAACAACTAATGCAATTCTGAAGATCATCCATGTATCTCATCATTCAAATAAAGGGCAGAGCCAGTAATGTAAATTTCTGATTCCCTGGTCGAATTTTTTAAATGGTGTGAACATGTATGCCTTTTCTGGTTTCTTATAAAAATTGTTCTGATTCCTGTATGAATATCTGTAAATACGGTTAACGAAAATCCATTTTTGATTTGCTCAAAAAATATTTTACTCCCGAAAATAAGCCTCCATAATTTCTAGTACTCGGTCATCTATGATTTAGAGGCATGTGGGGCCTTGTGACACTGGCTGTCGAAAGTGTCGTTAAACCCCAATAAATAAATAACGTTCATAGAAGGAATGTCTTGATGGAGTAGTTCCTGTACTTCTGTCTTCTATGTACTGTTTGACAACATGATAACCCAAATACAATCAATCCTATCTCAATGTTTTTTGGTATACTGATAGAGTTATCTATGATTTTGAGGTATGTAGTTGTGCCTTGGGGCTCTAGAGGCTAAAATATGCTTACAACATATATTGGCAAATGACTTCGCTGAAACATTAGCCATTATCTAAAACAGACGAGAATCTCTCATAAACAAAGGGGCAGAGAGAAACCTGTAACTGTTGCATGGAATAGCATTGTGTATTTATTTAGTATCATGTTACAAACTCCATTCTCAAATCATGTTGAACAAAAAAGAACCCTTCACTTTTCAAAGCATTTTTAAAATTTATTTATTCTCAATCATAACTGAGGATCGATAGGTTTGGGGATTGAGTGGTGTGAAGCTTTCTCGAAACGCCTGTCACAGTTATAAAGTAATGAAATTGAATATTTGAATGCTCTGTTTTTAACCCTCTTAATTCTTTAATGTGAGTACAACCACCTTTAATATAACTCATGGCTACAGAATGTTTTTCGCTTTCTTTTCTGTAACATTTAATTCTGCGTGGAATGGGACATCTTTTCGGTGTGCCTTCCAAAGTACGGCATTCTTAACCCTTTACCCAACATAACGGCGAAAACCGGTCAGCGTTATTCACAGAAATGTCTATTCGGTTTTAATTACTTTTTCATTTTGGCTTGAAAAACATAGCTTATGACCCCGCAATGGAGTGAGCTCATTTTTAAAGGATTATTTATTTATTGGTGTTTAAGGTCGCATATTTCTGCACAATGGCTAATTATGACCTCGACAGTTTTACGGGTGGAAGAAGCCAGAGTACCACTGGGCAACAGCGAGCAAATGTCAGCTCCCCCACATACTAACTCCACACAAGCAAGGTAACCATTGGCTGAAGATAGGTGCACCATCGGTGTGCAGTACGCCTTAGAACCAGCACCACCGTGCCCCCAAGTGGGCAATGGGGTGAAGTGTCTTGCCCAAGGACACAGCGTGGATGCCACAGGTGGGATTCGAACCGAGAACCTCTCGGCTTGCAACCTACACCTCTGCCAATTGAGCCACTGCGCCCACTTTTGAAGGATTAAAATGGAGTATTTAAAGGGAGTATTTTAAGCCTCCCAAGATCATAATATGGGTCCCAACAATTTAATTTTATTCAAAATCGAAAATAATGAAAACCCTGTCCATTCTCACAATGTTGTTCAGAACACACATGGGCATAGGTGGGACCTTGGTATTTTTCCAATGCCAATAAGTCTTCAGATAGGCTCTTGGGGGCCTTTAAGGCCATTTTAAGTCTATATTCCAACATTACTGAACTCTTTTACTCGCAATATATTTTCCAGAGGTACCATGCAGCTTAACTTTTTCTAGCTAATGTGAATATTTGCCATCATCTACAAATATGTCAGATCCGGAGTTGGTGGAGCCAGTATATGTAAAGTAGTTTATGCTCATACTTCAGGCTTGGTATGACCTTTGGACATGGAACCTACACCGAATGAGTTCAAACTTTCTGGAGGTACAAAATGTGATCCACCTCAATGCGGTCAACAGAAGTCATTAAGAGCATATTTTTCCGTCCTATTAGGAATTGCATTTTATACCAACTAATGCAATTCTGAAGATTCTACATGTATCTCATCATTCAAATAAATGGCAGAGTCAGTCATGTCAATTTCTGATTTCTTGATTGAACCCTTTAAATGGTGGGCACATATATGCATTTGCTGGTTCCCTAGAAAAATTGTTCTGATTTCTGTATGAATATCTGTAAATACTATGAACGAAAACCCATTTCTGATTTGTTAAAAACTATTTTACTCCCGAAAATACGCCTCCATAAATTCTTTTTCTATATAGTTTTCTTCCTGATACGTTAACTCTTTTCACGCAGACTTGAATTTACTGGATGCACACAGACTATTGGTTTTGAACGGTTTCTTTTTCTTTCTCTTATTTTTCTTCTTCTACTTCTTATTAGTCTGTATGAAACACACAGACTATTCTTTTTGTACGGTTTCTTTTTCTTTCTGTTTTTTTTTTTTTTTTCTTCTTCTTATTCTCCTGTCTTCTGTGCTTCCTTGTCCGCACGATAACTCGAAAACGAATTGTCCTATTTCGTTGATTTTCGGCATCCTGGTAGACAGTCACAAGTTCTCGGCCACCTATGTTTTTCAGATTCTTGGGGCGTTAGTGGTTTCGTAGGGGTGTTTTGAAAGAGGGCCACGCCCATATCTCAGGAATAGTATGATATATTAACCTAGGACCAACACCATATGAGTCGACACTCGATGGAGATTCAAAATATGGGTCAAGATCACTGAGGTCACCTAGGGATCATTGATTGCATTTCTCAAAATTGCTGGAAACTATATTGTTTGACCCCCTAAAACATTCCTGAAGTCCATACATGCATCGATACTCTATAGAGGTTCAAAATATGGGTCAAGGTCACGGAGGTCACCTAGGGGCCATTGAGTGCATTTTTCAGAACTGCAAGAAATCACATTTTTTGACTTCCTAATGCATTCCTAAATTTCATACATGCATTTGTACATAAAAAAGAAGGCATGGCCAAAAATTTTGAAAGTGCGTCACACTCATAACTCAAGCACGATATGACGTATGCACCTGGGACTAACAGCAAATGAGTCAAAACTCAATGGTGGTTCAAAATATGGGTCAGGGTCACGGAAGACACCTAGGGGTCATTGAGTGCATTTTTCAGAATAGCAGGAAATCACATTTTTTGACACCCTAAAGCATTCTCGAAATTCATACATGCATGTTAACGTAAAAAGTGGACGTGGCCAAAATTTTTGAAAGTGGGTCATGCTCATATCTCAAGCATGGTATGACGAATAGACCTGGGACTAACACCAAATGAGTCGACACTCGATAGAGGTCCAAAACGTGGGTCACGGTCACGGAGGATGCCTAGGGGGCATTGTGTGCATTTTCAGAATTGATGGAAATCACATTTTTGAACCCCCTATTGCATTCCCAAAGTCCATGCATGCATTTTTACATAAAAAAGTGGGCGAGGCCAATAATTTTCAAAGTGGGTCACGCTCATATCTCATATGAATGGACCTGGGACCAACAGCAAATCAGTCGACACTCAATCGGGGGTCAAAATATGTGTCAAGGCCACTGAGGTCTCCTATGGGTCATTGAATGTATTTTCAAAATTGTAGGAAATCACATTTTCTGACCCCCTAATGCATTCCTGAAGTTCATGCATGTATTTTTACATGAAAAAAGTGGGCGTGCGCAAAGTGTTTAGAATGGGTCAAACTCATATCTCAAGCATGCTATGATACATAGACCTGGGACCAACACCAAATGAGTTGACACTCGATAGAGTTTCACAATATTGGTAAAGGTCACTGAGGTCACCCAGGTATCATTGAGTGCATTTTTTAGTATTGCTGGAAAACACATTTTTGGACCCCTAATGCATTCCTTTGATCGAACCTTTTCAATGCTGTGCACATATATGCCTTTTCTGGTTTCTTAGAAAAATTGTTTTGATTCATGTATGAATATCTACAATTACTGTTAACGAAAATCCATTTCTGATTTGTTTAAAAATATTTTACTCCCGAAATAAGCCTCCATAACATCTCTTTCTGTATAGTTTATCCCGATAGATACTTTAACCCCTTTTTTACAGACTTGAATTTACTGTAATTTCTCATCTGGGTCATGGCATTTCCAAGTTTTTCAATTTCTGCCAATACTGTGCCAAATGTTGTCACAATGTTACGTTTTGCCACAATTCTCAAAAAGACCCTTGACGATTTGGCTGAAGCTTTCGTAATATTTGTAGCATGACTTACTACATCTGACTACATAAGCGGTATTACCCACGCTGATTCCTTTTCGGCACAAAATTCCGAACAAAGTGCATTCTTGGCAAACCTGGCCAATTTTCACATGCGATTTCTCAGCACTGCAGCCACATTTTCTCAAAACGTTTTCAATGAGAAGTTTGGGTATTCATCGAAGAAAAATTTTTCTGTTATATCTTTTGTACAAAGTTTTAACCATCACCCAGTTTTCGGGCCTTGACTTCGAGTACCCTAAATTTTTTCATAAAATTAGCTCATTTTGAGTTCATTTTTCTTCCATTTATGAATGGAATATCGACAAATGATTTACATGTTCGTATTCACAATTACCTCCCGATCATATTTGCTGTTGTACGTTTGGTTGTAAAGTTTAGCCCTATTCCCATTTCTGTTTGCATAAAGATAGGTGCAGTCCAAAAAACTCTGTTTTTCAGAATTTGGTACGATTAAGTGACAATTTACTCCATTCCTAATTGATTGAGCGCTGAATGTTTTGTACGGCGACATGCAGCAGTCATAGTATGACAACTTTTGTTTTATATGTTAGTATTAAAAGTTTAACCCTTAGCAGATTTGAGACTTCCCATATGGGTATTGCCGGAATAATTGTTATGTTCGTAAAATCACTGAATATTGGTAAGCGTGCAGTGGTAGTTTGGAATAGAATATCTGAAAATTCTTTTGACATTCAGATTCACTGTTCAATTCCAAGAATATTTTCTGTTATAAGGTTGCAGTAAAGTTCAACGCAATCTTTGTTTCGGATGCACAAAGATAGATGCTGTCGAAAATAACTCCATTTATCAGAATTTGGAAAGTTTAAGTGACAATTTACTCCATTTCAAATTGATTGAACGTTGAATGTTTTCTATGGCTGCATGCAGCAAGCAAAGTGTGACATCTCTTGCTTTATATGTTATTATTAAAGGTTTAACCCATGGAATATTTGAGCCTTCCCTTATGGATACTGTCGGAATAATTGTTATTTTCGAAAAATCACTGAATATTGGTAAGCGTCCAGTGCTAGTTTAGAACAGAATAATTGAAATTGCTTTTCGATATTCAGATTCACAGTTCAATGCCAAGAATATTTTCTGTTATAAGATTGCTGTAAAGCTTAACCCAATCCCTGTTTCGGTTGCATAAATTAGGTGCCGCCGAAACGAAACCTTTCATTTTTTCAGAATTTCGTTGGTTTAAGTGACAATTTACTCCATTCCTAATTGATTGAGCGCTAAATGTTGTGTATGGATGCATGCAGCTGGCAAAGTATGACAACTTTTGTTTTATATGTTATTATTAAAAGTTTAACACTTGGCAGATTTGAGAGTTCCTATGTGGTGGGTACTGTCGGAATAATTGTTATTTTCGTAAAACCAGTCCCTGAATATTGGTAAGCATGCAGTGATCTTTCGGTCCTATATGAAGGTGCAAATAGTTAAAGTTGAACAGTTCATCAAATAGACAGAAATAATGCCAAACTCGGTCGTTGACAGGTAAATAATGAATGGAAAAGTCATTGCAATGAGAATAAAGTGGCCCCTCGGTTTCCACGCGATCCACGGTGTTTCCACCCAGTCGCAGCACTCGACAAAGATACTAAACTGTCGAGCAGGGGTAGTAGAACACATTCTGAGAATTTCAAGTAGCTGTCGCGGTTGGTCTGGATACAATATTGGCGTATATCCGACACTGGTGTCTGTTCAGTTTAGCCAAATGGCGGTTTTTTCGCCAATGAGTCGAGTTGTCAGTTTCTGTCGGGACGGTCTAAAATCAACAGTTTAACTCCAAACTTTCGGTCCTATATAAAGGTGCGATAGTTAAAGTTGAACAGTTCATCACATAGACAGAAATAATGCCAAAGTCGACCGGTGACAGGTAAATAATAAATGGAAACGTCATTGCATTGATAATAGAGAAGGGACGAATCGACCCCTCGGTCTCCACGCGATCCACGATGTTTCCTCCGGACCACGGCACTCGACAAAGATACTAAAGTGTTGCGCTGGGATAGTAGAAGAAATTCTGAAGATTTCATGTAGCTGCCTTCGGCGGTCTGGACACAGTGGGCGTACGACCGACACTGGTGGAATATTTAGTCTCTTTGAAACACACAGACTATTGTTTTTGTATGGTTTCTTTTTCTTCTTTTTTCTTCTTCTTCTTCTTCTTCTTCTTCTCTTCTTCTTCTTCTTCTTCTTCTTCTTCTTCTTCTTCTTCTTCTTCTTCTTCTTCTTCTTCTTCTCCTGATTTCTATCTTCTATGCGCTTTTCAAAGCCTCCAATTTCCTGATACAGTAAATTTTCCCCAAGCAATACTGTGTTATGTTATTCACACTGGAGACAATGTAAGCATCTGTGGAGTACGCTGTCAAATATTAAATGTAATCTTGTTATTATAATCAGATGTTTGCTCTCAAGCGAAGCTGGGAGAAACCCTTTGCTTTGCAAGGAAATAAAATACATATTATTCAGTTTAATGCTTTTAACCCTCTCGAGTCATTGTGGGTTCAAAGATTTTATTTCAGAAAAAAATAATGTTAACCGTTCCCATAAAACTGCACTGAATAATTGTTGAAACCTATCACAAAACAGTCAGGATGCCGATAAAAGATGCAATACTGACATGGTCGGCTATACTGTTAACTGTGTTAGTGCTATGGCTGTTTAAAACTCATTTATTACAGGAGTTATAGAGTCTCTCTCTCTCTATGCTCGGCTCTGTCTCATTGAGAGTGCAGAAAACCTTGGTGCCAAAGTGCCATTAAGAGAATGTCTCTGATTGGTGCTGTTTCATCTCTACAGAGTACAAAAGCAGGTACTGTCAGCTGAGAAACTTCAGTTCATAGCTTTGCCAAGCTAACTACATTCACTACTCTCAAAGTACTGATAGTGCGAATGACCACTCCCACTGAACTCTCTTAAAGAGCTAAACTCTCCTAAAGAGCTCATGTATGCGATATTTTTGGGTTACTTTTAAATACCTGTGTTAGGCCAAGTGGGCTAAAGAGCTTATAACCCAGCTTTTATTATAATAGATTAATGATTTTGGTCTACTGCCCTGGAAGAGCTATAGCTCTTCTGTAGAGCTATAGCTCCTTTAAGTTGCACCTTGATCTGTATTAAAATGTTTCTCTCATCTGGAATGTAGAATAATAGTTTGATTTTTACATTACAATGCATAATGTGAACTAGAGAAACAGAATTTACTGCACCAGTAAATTCAAGTCTGTGTGAAAAGGGCTAAAATATCAGAAAACAACTATATAGAAAGAGAATTTATGTGTAGGCTTATTTTCGGGAGTAAAATGCTTTTTAAACAAATAAGAAACAGATTTTCGTCAACAGTATTTACAGATATTCATACAGGAATCAGAACAATTTTTATAAGAAAAAAGTAAAGATATATGTGCACAGCATTTAAAGGATTCGATCAAGGAATCAGAAATTGACATCACTGGTTCTGCCAATTATTTGAATGATGAGATACATGGATAATCTTCAAAATGACATTAGCTGTTATAAAATAGTATTTCTAAAAGTTCTGAAAAATATGCGCTTAAAGACCTCTGTTGCCCGCATGGAGATGGACCATATTTTGAACCTCCAGAAGGTTTCAACTCATTCGGTGTAGGTCCCATGTCTATAGGTCATGCCAAACCTTAAGTATAAGCGTAAACCACTTTAAAAATATTGGCTCCACCAACTCCGGATCAGCCGTATTTATAGATGATAGCAAATATTCATATTACCATGAAAATGTTAAGGTACATGATACCTCTGGAAAATATATTGCGAGTAAAAGAATTCAGTAATGTTGGAATATAGACGTAAACGGCCCCCAAGAGCCCATGCGTGTTTAGACCCATATTAAGATATTGAGAGGGTTACAATAATCCATTTAAATACTCCATTTAACCCTTTAAAAAGAGTTCATTCCAATCAGAGGTCATCCGCAATGTTTCTTCAAGCAAGAGTTAAAACATAATGCAAATTGAATGGAAATTTTCAGTGAATAACGCTGGCTGGTTTTTGCCGTTATGTTGGGTAAAGGGTTAAGAATGCCTTACTTTGGAAGGTACACCATATAGAATTAAATATTACAGAAAGGAAAGCGTAAAAACATTCTGTAGCCATGAGTTATATGAAGGGTGTTTGTACTCACATTGAAGTATTAAGAGGGTTAAAAACGGACCATTCAAATATTCAATTTCATTACTCTATAATTGTGATAGGTGTTTTGAGAAAGCCACACACTACTCCATCCCGAAACCTGTCGATCCTGAATTATGAGTGAGAATAAATAAAGTGTAAAAATGCTTTGAAATGTGAAGGGTTCTTTTTCAACATGGTTAGTTTTGTAACATGATACTAAATAAATATACAATGCTATTCAGTGTACAGCTTTCTCTCTGACCGTTTGTTTATGAGAGATTGTCTTCTGTTTTAGATAATGGCTATTGCTTCAGCGAACTCATTTGCCAGTATAAGTTGTAAGCATATTTTAGCCTCTGGAGCCCCAAGGCCCCACATACCTCAAAATCATAGATGACCGAGTACTAATGGCAGGCAGTCTATCGGTATACCAAAAAAACACTGAGAAAGGGTTGATTGTATTCGGGTTATCATGTTGATAAACAGTGCATAGAAGACAAAAACTATTCCAACTAGACCATCAAAGGATGCCTTCTATGAATGTTATTTATTTTTTTATTGGGGTTTAACGACACTTTCGACAGCCAGGATCACCTCGTGTCAGACAGTTTTACGGATGCGGGAAGCCGGAGTACCTAGAGAGAACCACCGAGCAACGGCGAGAAACTGTCAGGCTCCCAACATACTAACTCCACACAAGCAGGATTAGTACAAGTGCACCATCCACGTGAATGTACGGCTTAGTACACAACGTCACAATGCCCTCACGTGGGCAATGGGTGAAGTGTTTTGTCCAAAGACACAAGACGGTTGTCGCAGGTGGGATTCGAACTGAGGAACTCTTGGCTTGCAGCCTGCACCAATGAATACTGAGCCACCGCGCCCCTCTATGAATGAAATGGGAATACTTTGGAGGCTTATTTTCAGGGATAAAATAGTTTTAAAGAAATCAGAAATATGTTTTCGTTAACAGTATTTAAAGATATTCATTCAGGAATCAGATAATTTTTTCCAAGAAACTAGAAAAGCCATATATGTGTACAGTTTCAAAAGGTTCGATCAAGAGAATACACTAGGGGGCCCAAAAATGTAATTTCCAGAAATTCAGGAAAATGCACTCAATGACACCTGGGTGACCTCTGTGCCCTAATGACCCAGGAATCTGAAAAACATAGGTGGCCGAGAATTTGTGACTGTCTATCAGCCTGCCAAAAATCAGCGAGATAGGACTATTTGTTTTCGAGTTATCGTGCGGACAAGGAAGTGCATAGAAAACAGGAGGAGAAGAAGAAGAAGAAGAAGAAGAAGAAGAAGAAGAAGAAGAAGAAGAAGAAGAAGAAGAAGAAGAAGAAGAAGAAGAAGAAGAAAAAAAGAAACCATACAAAACAATGATCCGCGTGTTTCACACAGACTAATAACATGTTTTAGACCAATTAAACCAAATCATCCATGATATTTTAACTAGTCTTTGTTGGTTTATTAGCGGAGAATATCTTCTAACCCTTTGAGGCCAAGTCCAAATTCAAATCTGAGTATTGTACTTTAATTTAACCCCTAGACATCACTTGAGAATCGGTCCTGATTAACCCCTACTTTTCATTGCCAACCACTCAGGAACTCTTGCGCTCTGTTACATTATTTATTCTCAATCATAACTCAAGATCGACGGGTTTCAAGAAGCAAAGATGGTGAGTGGCTTTTTCTATCAAAATTATAATTTAACAAAATGGAATATTTAAATGGTCTCTTTGTAACCTACTTAATAGTTCAATGTGAGTCCAAATGCTTTCATTTCACCGAACCCCGCGGGAACCCCCGGAAGTGAAGCAGTGCCTGTTCACTGCAGTAAAGTAAAATAGAACCCAGTCACCAATGCTTGGGAGGTGCAAACCCTTTCTAAAACGGGCAACATGGCTTATTAACGCTCACCCCAGGTCTTTAGTTGATACTCATGTTGTGGTCATGATTAACCATTGTGCAAAAATATGTGACCTAAAACATCAATAAATAAATAATAATAATAAATAGTATTTCATTTAACTGATGACAGCAGAACGTTTCGTACATTTTCTGTCACATTACCCCTCTGTTCACAATATCCATTCTTGAGATACAACCATCTTCTTATTTCCTGCATGGCTTCTTTAGGGCCCCAGATGCTTTTAAAGACCTTTTAAATGGATCAGACAGGCGAGTGATGGCGATGATGTTACGACATTGGACTACAAAGAGAATGATGGTTCATGGTACCAGCGTTGCAAGGTGTATCTGTGTTGTGTACTTGGCAAGGTATGTAATCCCGATTGCCCCGAAGGGGCACGATGACGCTGTGTATTTTTTAAATGGCTTGCTTTTAACCCTCTCAATAAAGCATTTTTAACCCTTTAGCCAACCTAACCATGAAAACCGGCCAGCTTTATTCACAGAAATTCCCATTCAATTTTCATTATTTTTTCATTTTTGATTGAAAAACATAGTTTGTGACCCTTCATTGGAATGAGGTCATTTTAAAGGATTAAAATGGAGTATTTAGAGAGAGTATTTTAACCCTCACAAGATTTTGATATGGGTCCCAAAAATCCTATTTCATGCAAGGCGAGAGTAATGTTAGCCCTTTACATTCTCACAATGTTGCTCTAAGCACACATGGGCATGGGTGGGACCTCGGTATTTTGCCAATACCTATAAGTCTTCAGATAGGCTGTTGGGAGCCTTTTAGTTTAAGGCCTTTTGACGTCTATATTCCAACATTACTGAATTTTTTCACTTGCAATATATTTTCCAGAGGTACTATGTACCTTAACATTTTCTAGCTAATATGAATATTTGCTATCATCTACACCTCAATGCGATCAACAGAGGTCATTAAGTGCGTATTTTTCAGAATTGTTAGGAATTGCATTTTATAACAACTAATGCAAATCTGAAGAATATACATGTATGTCTTCATTCAAATAAGTGGTAGAGCGAGTCATGTCAATTTCTGATTCCTTGATCGAACCCTTTAAATGCTGTGCACATGTATGCCTTTTCTGATTTCTTAGAAAAATTGTTCTGATTCCTGTATGAAAATCTGTAAATACTGTTAAAAATCCATTTCTGATTTGCTTAAAAATATTTTACTCCCGAAAATAAGACTCAATAAATTCTTTTTCTATATAGTTTTTCTTGATACTTTAACCCTTTTCACACAGACTTGAATTTACTGGGTGCATTCAATTCTGTTTCTCCTGCTATTTCTGAGTTCTCTTGATGTCTCTTAGAACTTGTCCCGGTGATCGAAGATTCTCATTATCACATCCTTCAGTAATTTTGCGATCAGGACATTTTGCAATAATTTTATTCGGGTTGAAAAAGACATACACAAACAATCTATCGTAATTCAACCACTCGGGTCGCAACAACAAATTTATTACTATATTCATGTTTTTGCAATTTGATTTTCTTACTATCAATCCTTTTTTGCTTATGGGAATGAGTCCGTGATTCGATCTCTTGGTCTTCGTTTCGTTCCATGATAGATCTTTGATTTCCATTTCGTTGTTTTTGTTTTAACGTGTTTTTTGAAAAAAATTATATCAAGTTTTTTATGTTTTTTTTTAAACTATTTTTTTATTTCTTAAATATACTAAAAAAAACTTCATTTTTTTTAAACCATTTTTTTCAATCCCGATGTGCTGCTGTTCAACGTCCAAGCGAACTGCAGATTTGACAGGATGCCAGAAGCCTTGAAGTTTCCAACTTATCGTATTCGATAGAATCTCTTTCGTCGATTTCGATGATAATTTCGGTCGTTCAGCCGGCGGTCTTATCAACTTCTGAATTAAATCACCACTCCTCTTGCCTGCCTCCGAAGCAATTCTAGTACTTCTGTCGTGCCTTTCTTACCCACTTCCACCACGGTCTTCTTTCCGACCTTCACAGCGGTCGAAGCGATCTGTTTTGCCACATCACCGGTGAAGGCATGTGACAGAACTCCCGTCATCGAATTCAGCGCGCCGGATTTGCGGTAGACGTAATATCTAGTAAATCCTCTGTTCTTTGTCACTAGCATTGGTTTTACTTTCTTCTTATTTTTTTTAAATAATAATATTTTTTTCTTTATTTATTTATTTTTTCTTTATTTACTACAATTTGTTTTCTTTCTTCGACGTGTTCATGATCGATTTAGACGTATCTCTATCCAAAACCTACTGTCTCATCAATTCGTCGTATATGCTCACCAATATGTTTCTCACTCACGTATTACTGGCTTCTCGACTCGCCTTGAAGAGATCCAGTCTCTCCAGCAGTATGTTAGGATCACAAGGAATGATAGTTATGTTTGTCATTCCCTATCTGATGACCGATTTGATGAACACTTTATTCGCATCTAATATGGGTTTCACCACAGTCTTCCACTTCGAAACACTGCTCGCTTTCAGTCTCGTATCTCTGGAATCGTTGTTTTTTCTCTTGGTATTCGTCCAAACCAGGAGCTCGCTGTATGTTTTTTATCCTCTCCATCGTAAACGTTAGGTTTAGCCAACACGAGCAGATTCCATAGTCCCTTAGTGCCTTCGTATTCTCGATCTTCGACAATCAGATTGTAGTCGTCGGTTATTTCCACTCGATTATGCTCATAGTAACCATCGATTTATCACTCTCTGTATCAGTCTCTATTCTGTCTATCTCGGAAGGACTCGGCGGAAAGTATTGATGCTGAAGAGGAGGAGGACGGGGTAAGTAACTAGAGATTGGAACGGATGGTGTGTAAGTATAAGTCTGACTAGAAGGTCTGTAACCATAAGTCGGATCATGAGGTTCCTAAATAGAAGTCGAAACAGAAGCAAGTCTGGATATAAGAGGTCGGACAGGGGCGAAGTCCGACTCAGTTATGCGCCCGTCACTCTGTCCACGGCCATTTTTCATAGTTAAGTGGGCAGTGGCGCGTGGGAATGGTGGATGAATTATCGCTCACCTCTATTTTTGTTCATTGAACGTACAAATTCAAAACAGTTTATTTCTCGCCATCATAATACACGACAATCATTTATGAATTCCGTATGCCACGTTATAAAAATACAATGCAAAACAAAGACATAAAACAAGAATTTTGTAGATAGACACTTTACCAGAGGATTACTCCCGCAACGTATCGAACATGCAGTGCTTCCGCTTGATTTTCCGTATTCACAATTGTCAAAAGCGACCCGAATGCAGTATTTTTAATCGAAGTACTGCCGTCACACTGACTTATCAATGATATGGCATAAACCCTCCAAGGTATGTGTTATATTTTCTTAATTATAATTAGAATGTCAAGCCCGGAGCTAATTTCAGTGGATGGCACCTATTCTTTGCCGGTAAGATTTTACCCCTGTGCGGCAGGGTCTCTAAATGTCCGACAGGAGTCAGTTTGTACCTGTCATTTTGTCCGGCACCCCCCCCCCCCCCCCCAAAAAAAAAATCCAGGCTTGAACAGAAGGTCTGTAACAATAAGTCCTGCTTTCTCTCATTGGCTTCAGCTCTTTATCGATCTCTTTTATTCATCTATTCCTTAGTTTCTGTCACGATTTTGAACAACTCAATCATCTCGTTTCATCTCGATGTCGCCCATTCATTTCGCCACATTGCTCTCTTGAATATTCCTATTAAATTCTAGAAATCGACGAACCGTCTTGTCTCTCAACTTGGAGTAAGGATTTTTTTTCTCTTTTCAATTTTATTTTTCTTTTCTTCATTTTAATAGTATAATTTGTATTTGCAAAAAAAACAGCATAAAATATATAGGCGATAGATTTTCTAAGATTTTTATATCGTCCCACCTCTGAGATTGAATCAACAAGACAGGTCGTTTCCTCGTAGTCTCTCTCTCTCTCTCTCTCTCTCTCTCTCTCTCTCTCTCTCTCTCTTTCCGATTCGATTTCCCAACCGATTTTCGACTCGACAAAGTCGCATGTCATCTCGTGATATACGAGCAAATTTCGCGAGAAGTCTGATGTGAGCTCGTATTGCACTAAGTCGATTTCTCGGGGAAATATAAGCTCGAAAATCGCGAAAAATTACCTAAGTTTCGATAAGTTTTGAGCTCAGTTTTTTTTAGCTCGAACGGGCTTTTTCACTTTACTTGGGATAAAAACAATAACATCATCAACACTATAGCTAGGGGATTCGTACCGTTCGAATAAACCTTGCTTTATGAAAGTGTTACAAACATTCGTCGTCACGACCGACATCCACAATTCCAGTTATCATGGCAGCAAATATAGTCCTGTTAACCGGGTTATCTTTGCCACGATAACTAGCGAAAGCTCTGAAAACTGACCGTGTCGAACAACTCGAAATAATCCTAGCTCCAACGATGACATTCTGCAGGCTGTGGTGATGTCCATTTTTATATCGCTCGGATGTACAATGGTGCAGCCAGAATAAATGAAATGGGGTTGGATAACACCCCCCCCCCCCTCCTTTCATACCTGTTGGAGGGAGCACCCCTAGTTTTTTTAAGAAGTGAAGACGTGACTACAACAAATGACAAGAAATATTAAGGCGAGAATACATAAACATGTGTCAGGAATTTCGGATATGGGTGACAGATAAGGCTGACACTTTTCAAGCAATCCAATCACCACCCCCCCCCCCCCCAGGGGAGGGTGAGGTGGCGCAGTTGTTACGACATCGCACTTCAAACTGAAAGGTCCACGGCTTGAGGCCCACCAGGGTAACTGCGTTGTGTCCTTGGGCAAGGCGAGCAATCCCGATTGCCCACTCGAGTCACGGTAGCGCGCTGTGTACTGAGTCATACTACACGTTGATGGTGCACTGGTCTTCAATCAATGCTAGTCCTGCTTGTGCGAGAGTTAGTACGTTGGGGAGTCTATGTTTAAAGGGCACAGGGACCAGTCCAGTCCCAAAAAATATTATTAAATATTGGCGTGAATTCTCGAAACGATAATTCTGATCTCGTAGTTAAGCAGTTGCGGAATATGCTTAGCGATATCAGGGTCAAGTTTAGATCAGCAAAAATTTATTTCGCTGAACTAAACTTATCGCAAAAACTCCCTCAGGCTGAGAGGAGAACCCTGAGCATCATCAACGAAACCATTCGGAAAGTGAAGGACGTTAATGTTATACCAAAAATTGATGACGCGAAGTTTGATGTTGCTCAGGATTTAATCCATTGGACCACGAGAACCGCCAATATTATGTACGATCACTGGTTGAACCACCAAATTTAAACTAAGTAAAGGCAAAGGTAACAGACGCCTAACAGATGTGGAATTAGGAACTAATGTGGTTACCTTGTCTGGCACCAATGACCTAACAACCCAAGAGAAATCGCTTTCAGATCGCGGTTTAACTTTTGTACCAGCACCAAAGCCTAAAACTGATAACCAAACAAATTTACCATCATACAACTGTAATTTTCTTAGGCAAATGAAATTAGCAGACCGCTTTTGAAACTCCAGCGGTCGGAAACTTCCTTTTACAGAATCATCTGGTTGGTCACCTCCAGATAGTGAAGTAGATCTCGAAATTATTGAGGCTAGCAAACGAATCACCCAAAAGGTGTTCAGCATGATCATACTCTCCGATAAAGACAATTTAACAGCTGGTGAACGGTGAGCCCTCACGAAACTTCGGAAAAATAAGAAATTAGTAATTAAACCAGCCGACAAAGGTGGGTCGGTAGTTGTTCTATCTCGGGATAATTATATAAAGGAAGCCATGAGACAACTCAGCAATACTAAACATTATAAGAAAATAGATTCACTTATTTGGCCTAGTAATATCGAAAAATTCAATAAGATCTTAAAATTTCTCCTCGACGAAGGTCACATTACCAAAAAACAATTGAAATATTTAACAGCTAAGCTCCGTGCTCAAACAAGACAATTTTATATCCTACCAAAGATCCACAAGGACCGTTCTTCATGGACGGATGACTTAACTCCACCCGGGAGGCCAATTGTATCAGATTGTAATTCGGAATCTTATGCGATCTCGGAATTAATTGATTATCATCTGAAACCTATAGCAAATAGACATCCGAGCTATCTAAAAAATACACAGGATTTCCTGTCAAAAATTTCGAAATTGAAAATATCGAAAAATGCAATTCTGGCTACGTTGGATATCGACAGTATGTATACGAACATTGATATTGATAAAGGTGTTAAATCAGTTAAAAATGCATTTGAAAAATATCTTGATGCGAAACGCCCGGATGAACAAATTTTGGATCTTTTAGAGCTGAGCTTAAAAGGTAATGACTTTCAATTCAATGGACAATATTTTCTACAAATAATGGGTTGTCCTATGGGCAAAAGATTCAGTCCTAATTTTGCAAGCATTTATGTAGCGGAATGGGAGGAAAATGCCTTAAGCAAATGTGCAAAGCATCCTCTCGTATATCTCAGGTATTTAGATGACATTTTTATTATTTGGAAACATTCAAAAGAAGATTTTCATGAATTTTTAGAAATTTTGAACAATCACGATCCAAATATTAAATTGAAAGCTACTATCAGTGAAAATTCTGTTGATTTTCTCGATGTGACCGTGTATAAAGGCAAGCAATTTCAGGCGTCCGGTTATTTAGATTATAAAGTGTATTTTAAACCAACTGATTCACATCAATTGTTGCACACAAAATCATTTCATCCTCAACATACATTTAAAGGTATCATCAAATCACAACTCATTCGTTTCCACCGCAATTCAAGTGATAAGGTAAATTTCAATGAGGCTTGTTCTACTCTATTTGGCGCCCACAGATCGAGAGGGTACTCGCTGCGCCTCTTGCGTAGCCTGAAATCCCAAACCCTGAAAAAGCTCGAATGTCCAGCTGAAACTACCGATTTCGAACCACTGAAGATTGAACACAACAGACCGTTGCAGAATGGTAGTGGCGCGGTATTTAATTGCAAAAAGCCTCGTTGTAGACTGCATACTTTTATGCCTGATCAGAAAGAGAAATTTTCCTCCGAACAAACGAAAAATCATTATCAGATCCGTAACCCCCTCCATTGTGATTCACCAAACATTATTTACCTCATCACTTGTAAGCGATGTCGGAAACAGTATGTTGGTCAAAGTCAAAATCCTTTTCGGGAACGTGCTACTAGACACAAACAGGATATAAAACATAATGCTGATGCCCCAGTAGCACAACATTTTAACCTTCCTGGCCATTCTTTGGACGATTTCGAAATCCATCCTATTGAACAACCACCAATTAAAGACACATTAGAAGAAACGGATGAATTTAAAAAAAAAACGTGAAGCTTTTTCTTCTTCTAGCGAAATAACGGCAGAAGAAGTGCGGAACGTGGTCTCGAAATTAAAAAATGGTAAAGCGGGAGGGACTGATGAAATTCCGAACGAATTCCTCAAAAATGGAGGGGAGGCACTTATTGAAGTCCTGACAAACCTTTTCAACCTGGCTCTGCGAAAGCAAGAGGTCCCCAGAGAGTGGAGGGAAAGTAAGGTGTCGTTCATACACAAAAAGGGGGATAAGGAAGTTCTAGATAACTATAGGGGGATATCAGTTAGTAGTAACATCGGAAAAGTATTCTGTAAGGTCATATACGGTAGACTAGAGGAAGTTATAGAAGAGAAAGGTTTTTTAGGAGAAATTCAAAATGGTTTCAGGAAAGGACGAAGAGTCACTGATCACCTATTTACACTCACCCAACTGATAGAATCAACAAAGGCTGAAAAGAAAAAGATGTTTCTGGCATTTCTAGATGTGAAAAAAGCGTACGACCGAGTGTGGAGGGAAGGTATGTGGCGGAAGCTCGAGGGCATCGGACTGGGGGGTGACTTTGTGGGAATCATGAAAGCACTGTATACAGATGTGCAAAGCCAACTCAGTCTAGGGAGTATCACAACAAAACGAGTCCCTATGGATATAGGCCTCAAGCAGGGGTGTATCTTTTCACCGATTTTGTTTGCATTGTATGTTAAAGATTTAGGGGACGAACTAATTCAGAGTGCGGAGGGGGTAAATGTTGGAGACATAAAGATACCAGGCTTATTCTTTGCGGACGACATGGTGTTAATGTCTAGAACTGAACAGGGGCTAGAGAAACTGCTGGAAATTGTTGGTAGATATGGGAACACTTGGCGGCTCGAACTAAATGAAAATAAAAGCAAGGTAATACCCGTTGGACGCAAGGTAGATATGACGAAGAGATGGAGAGTGGGGGAGTTCTCAATCCCCGAAGGGGAAAGCAAACAAATCACTGTAGGAGAAACGGGAGACTATGAGTATCTAGGGGTAAGCATAAATATAACGGGAAGAGGGGTGTACAGAAATTACTCAGCCAAACTGATTCTGAAGGGGAAAAGAATTCTGAACCAACTAAAACTTTTAGGGAAAAATAGTTTCAACAAGGTCTTTGTGGGGAAAACACTGTGGGAGAGGGTGGGTTTACCAAGTATAACGTATGGCACGGACGTGATTCCATTAAACCAAACCGTTACTAAGAAGTTGGAAAATACTCAAAATGATGCCGGCAGATGGATAACAGGGTCGAGTAATGCTGCAGCTTTGGAAGCAGTAAGGGGGGAGCTTGGGTGGATGAAAATCAAGGACAGGGTAGATTTGGGAAAACTGTGTTACTTTAACTACTTGAGAAACCTGCCTGACAACCGGTGGTGCAAATTGATGCTCGATACCATTTGGAATTCTAATATAGAAACGGGGTGGTCAAAACATGTGAGGGAACTAATGGACAATTACTCTATAGAGGTCACAAACATAGAAGTAGGAATGAAAGAAGGCAAAAGGTTTGTCAAAGAGAGAGTCATGGAAGATTGCAATCGAAACTGGCGAGCAGGGGTTAGTGTGAAAAGATCACTGCAGGGGTTACAATATAAAGAAAAGCCAGCTTTTGAGAAGTACCTAGATGGCACCTTTGGAGGGTCACTGCTGTTCAAACTGAGATCAAGATCACTGGAGCTTCGGGGAAAAATTGGGAGAGATGGGGAAAAGGGATGCCAAATGTGCCACTCTGGAGTAGTGGAGACCCTGGAACATTTTCTCTTGGAATGCCCACAGTATATACCTCATAGAATAAAATTTACTGGAAGAATAATGCAGAAGTGGGGTGAAGAAACAAAGGATAGATGGCTGAAGGGGGACACGAGGGAGAGGGTAGGAATGCTTATTGAAGAAATTGAAAAAGAGGAAGTGAGGGACACTATTAAGCAGTTTATATCTGAATGCTGGGAGGAGAGGAGGGGAAGAGGGGGTGGGGTGCAGGGGGAATGATGGCCTTCTCTTATGAGGACCGCGACAAATCAGCGGCTGGCCAAAGAGTTATTATTATTGGATCAATACGCTTCAAACCCTCTGGCCATTTGGTATGAACATATCAGAGGGCGAATGCGAAAGGAGGTCCATCATTCCTTTCACTTTAACGTACAACAGAATGAATATCGAAATAGCAAAAATGTTAAAAGATGAATTCAATTTTACCAATGCTAAATTAAATGAACCTTTGAATCTTCGACCTGTCATCGCCTATAAGAAAAACAAAAGCTTGCGTAACATCCTTGTAAGGACTAAATTAGAGCCCATCAAAGAATAACATCAATTTTTGCCAGTCAGTTTAACCAGTTCCTGAGCTCATCACTTAGTTTAAATCAATTTTATGTAATTTTTTGTCATGTTTGAAACCCACCAGGGTTCAGTAAATGAAAACAATTTTTCGGCGGCATATTAAAAGAAAAAAACGTTTCAGTAGGAAATGTCTGTGCCAGTGCGATTTTTTAACCTCAAACACACACAGGCGAGTGCCAGAGTTCATATATGCCCAAAATCAAAATAGGTTCCAATTTCAACCATGTTTATTTATTTCCTAAATAAAATTATAAATAAATTTATTTATTTATTTATTTATTTACACTGTATTTTATTTTTAATTTTTCATTATTTATTTATTTTCACTGTATTTTATCTTTAATTTTTCATGCCTTTCACACAATGTAGAGGTTTAGAAGCTAAAACATACAATTTCTACGTTATGTAAAATATTTTCCGTCATAAACCTCCGTCGGGGGATATTCATTCCAACTGATAACATTCGTGAGGCATCATAATCTTTGGTGTTATTTTTTTTTTATTTCTCCAGTCTCAATGTATTTTATAAAACCATTTTTCATATTATTTTTACACACTTCTGAAGCCAGTAATGCAAACCGAATGAGACGAATGAATGAAAGGTTTTAGCGCGCCGAAGGCGCGCAGGGACGATGTGGGATTTACAAATCCCTTGCGACCCGGTTAACCTTATTTTTTTCCTTGGATCACACAGGCCTAGCTTTCCTATTGCCCAAAATGGAGTCTGAGGGGGTTATGCACGCGGTTAGAATACCCGGCAGTTTAAGCTGGAGTGTTAGATGGTCAATACTCAATCCCCCAACGCCTTTAAAACTATTAGAGAGCGAGCTCTGTTCGGTTCCAGTTCGGCGATGGTAGAGGTTTGAGTCCCACCATGGTGGCGAGCCAGAATGTAATGTTGTGCGATGGCAAGTTTAAGGGAAGAAGAGAAAAGAAAACCAAACAGCAACGCCGGTTTGGTAGCGGCCCCGGTATATGACCATAGCGGTTACAAAAAAGAAGTGGAGAAAGCTCCAACAGTTTAGTTTTAAGAAACCGGGAGTCATCCATCAAGCCTTCTGGGAGATAGGATGCCGTATGTGATTTTGAGGTATCTGGTTATCCTTCGGGAATCCCAAATGACCTCCTCCACCCCACCCCAACCCCCCCCCCCCCAAAAAAAAAAAAAAAAAAAATCACTGACACACACCCTCAAGCCCTTAAAAGGGCTGTTAAATCTTTATTCAAATGTTTATTTATATCAAATGTACACTCGTTCCCAGCCAGACAAGCTTGTTTCAATCCTTGCCTAGCGTTTGGTGGTTTCTTGTATATGTTGCAGAAAGGTAGGTTGCACCAATTCCTCCTACGCTTTGTCTACCATTTCCATGCGTCTTCTTGATAAGAGTGTTGCAAGAAAATTTGAGAATGTTCAGTTAGAAAAGTAAAAGGTAGAGAGAAAGATAGGTATCCGCTATTGTATATTGTGCCTGCTGTGTGATTGTTGCTATGGATGGGGTAAGGGGTGTGTTTCTTCGGAGTCCACTCCCAACACGCAGAGTTGCGAGGCAATCCTCACAGACTCAATCCTAAAGACCTCAATGAGTAGCGAGGCAATCCTCACTGACTCCACGCAGTTTAATTCTATTGAGTAATTTTAATTTACTGTGGATTATTTTGTTTTTCTGTTTAGGGTTCGGTGTTCGTTCAGCTTCACCATTGATTCACTATCCTGGAGTATGTGGAGGGTTTTGTTATATAGATCTTATTAAACGCGTTTCAATCGCGCTTCAGCAGAGTTGCGAGGCAGTCCTCACAGACTCTATCCTAATGTTCCCAATGAGTAGCGAGGCAATCCTCACTGACTCCACGCGATTTAGTTATATTGTATAATTTTTATTTTATTTTATTATTTTTTTTTTTTTTTTTTTTGTTTTTCTGTTAAGGGATCGGTGTTCGTTCAACTCAACCATTAATTCACTATCTTGGAGTCTGTTGAGGGTTTTGGTTTGTAGGTCTTTTAATCGCGTATCAATAGTTTCTATTTTTGCTAGCTCGTGAAGTTCCTTTATCGGTGTCCATTTCGGTTTGCATAGTGCCACTCGCAGGGCATAATTTTGAACCCTCTGTAGCTTCTGAATGTTGGTTTTGCTTAGGTCGCTTGTTATTATGGCACCGTATTCTAGTACCGGACGTATAAATGTTTTGTAGAGCTTGAGAAGCACATCTTTGTTTGCTCCCCAATTTCTACCTCTGATCATCTTCAGAAAATTGATACGTTTAGTAGCTCTAACCGTAATGGAGTTTACGTGACTGTTTAGACTGAGATTGCTATCTAGGATAAATCCCAAAAATTTGGCCTCTTTGTTTGCTTCTAGTTTGTGATCGTATAACTGGAGATCGATACTCGGGACTGGTTTTTTCCTTTGCTTTTTGAAGAACGTAACTTTTTGAGTTTTGGCGGCATTGAGTTTGATGCGCCACAGGGCACACCAGCTTTCAAGATCGCGAATGGTATCCTGCAGACGATTTTTAATTATGTTTCTGGACTTGCTGGCTGTCCAAATGCCTTTGTCATCTGAGAACTGCGATAGTTCAACAAAGTTTTTCCCTACTTTTTCTATATCATTCACATATATTATGAAAAGAAGCGGACTTAGAACCGACCCTTGTGGTGTTCCCGCTTCGAGTATTACTTCCTCTGACACCTCGCGATTAACCCTCACCTTGATTTTTCGGTCAGTTAGAAATGATGATATGATCCTTAGAATTTTAGTGGGTAATCCCATTTTCGCTAGTTTATATCTCACGCCATTGTGCCATACCGAGTCGAACGCTTTTTCTACATCCAAGAAAAGCGCGGTTCCGATTTCGTTTTGACTAAATGCTGTTTTCATATAATCGACCAGTCTATATACGTGTTCGATTCCCTCTTTCTGACTCCTATACGCTCTTTGCCATTTGTTGAAAAAATTGATTGATTCGAGATAGCTGCGAAGTCTCGTAGTGAGAATCCGCTCAAATATTTTCCCAACACAGCTAAGCAAGCTGATTGGGCGGTAGTTAGAAGGGTTTGTAAGGTCTTTGTCGGGTTTAGGTATCATGACTCCCGTGGCCACTTTCCAGCATTTTGGGAAGTACCCACAGGAGAGACAGCAGTTTAAGAGTTTGGTAAGTCTGCAGTAGAAGATGTTGGGGCACTGTTTCATTATTTTGTAAGAGACTTCGTCTTCCCCTGGGGACGAAGATGACCTGCATTTTCTGATTATACCCATGACCTCTTCTACGCTTATTGGTTCGGTTAATTCATGGTCGTCCCCGTCTTCATGCCTTTTGTCGAAGTTCGGTTCATTGAAGATTGAGTTGTTATCTTGGACAAATTTATTTACTCGTACCTTAAAATCGTTGTCATATCTGTTCCCTTCTTGTGGACGATGTGCCTTCTTTAGAAGTTCGGCAAAAGCACTGGCCTTTGCCTTGTCGTCTATGGCCATAGATCCGTCGCTAGTCTTTAGCGCATTATTATTGGCAATTTTGCTCTTTTGGCCAGTAAGAGTTTTAAATGTATCCCAGAACCTCTTAGGTTCTCTCAGCCCATTTAGGTTTTCGGTTGTTTTTTCCCATCTCACGCGATTGTCGTTAGCTATGGCCTTTTTTACTTCCCCATGAAGGCGATTGTACGCGGTTTTAAGTTCTGCTCTTTTCATTTGATCATTCTCTGATTGGTAAGCCCGGAAGGCTTTTCTTTTTTGTTTGATTATTTGAAGAGTTGTTTGGGTTATTCTGTTTATCCGCGTCTTTACTGTTTGCTTGGGACAGATTTCATCTAGCGTACTGTTGATAACGTCGTTAAGGTGGGTGCAGGCTTTTTCTAGTTCATGAACATTTGAGGGGTCATTTGCCTTTATTTTTACTTCGATAATGTTTCTGAAGAGGTTCCAGTCAGTTTTTGATAGGTTCCTCCTATTCACGGGAGGATACCTTGCGGGACCAGTATTACATTTCAGAGTGGCGTGAACCGGCAGGTGATCACTGCCTAGATCATCGTCTCCTACAAATATGTCTTGCATTTGGCTGGTTAGTGATTTGCTGGTGATAATCAAGTCTAGGATATCTGATTGATGGAGTGTGTTGTTGCTTATGTATGTTACGTCTTGATCGTTATTTACCACGAATAGATCGAGTTCTTCAATGATATGGAAAAGGGCGTCACCATTAGGCTCAGTCTTATGACAACCGAATACCTGGTGTTTGGAATTGAAATCACCCAAGAATATGCAGTGCTTGTACTTGTTGGTAAAAAATTCAAATACTTTACTGTCTACTGTTGCTTGCGGCTTGTTATAATATGATATGATGGCCACGTGTTTGTGGTCAAGTTCAATTTCAGCTGCAATCACTTCAGCATTGAGGTGGTCGCATGGTATTGATTTGTATTTAATCTCCTGCCTTATTAACAGAGCGACACCGCCGCCTTTTTGGGCGGGGCGATCTCTTCTAATAATATCAAAACCACATAACGAGAATTGTTTGTTTGGTTTAAGCCAGGTTTCGCTAATTCCAATTACGTCCGTATTTTTTAAATAATGTGACATTTGCAAATTTTTCTGATTAACGCTTCGAGCGTTCCACTGCACTATTTTTAGTGTATCCATGAATGGTTTAGGAATAACTGTACTAAGTTTATTTAAGTTTAATTACTATTTGTAATATTGTTACATAATTATATTCTGTTGACGGCCGCTTCTAATAGCGTGTGAGATATTTGAGTATTATATAACTTGGAGGCTGTTTTACTAATCTCTTTGCAAACGTCCGAAAGACTGGTGTCCAAGTGTTTCTTCATTATGCTGAAAATAGAGCCAGCCATTAGAGTACACGTGGAATAAGGGGAAGATGAGTTCTCGACATTACTTACATTTAGAGCTTTAAGCTGGATGTTTGTTTTAACTTTTTTGAAGTGGCTACAACCCCGGTAGTTGCTGGGGTGTTGACCACCGCAATTCGGGCATTTCAGAGTTTTAGCACTACATGCCTTCGCGATGTGTTTGTCACCGCATTTCATACATCGTTGCTCCCCGTTGCATTTGTGTGACAAGTGCCCAAATTTCTGACACTTGTGACACTGAACGGGTTGCGGAAGAACACGATATTCCTCGGTTTCGTATTTTTTGCCATTAATAATTACCCCTTTGCTTATCAGATTTAATTTCGTTGCTCTATTAGGGCATTTTACTTTTATTTTCCAAGTATGGTTACCCGTGGCTTTGGAGATTAGTCTCTCCCACGAGCATCCTGGAAGGGCTTTATCAATCGAGTTTTTTTCCGTTTTGGGGTGGACGCGTGTGATTACGACACAGGGGTTTGGTTGCGGGTGGCCCTGTGTCTTGTTGGTTTTATTGATCACCTTAGGGGGCGTTTTGGCTTTTACTTTATCGGCGTACGTCGCTCTATCGGTTGGGCTAGCTGTCGCATTCGCTATTTCCGGTGATGTAGACTCTGTTGCGTTAACAGAGTCCCCATTTCTTGGTTTGACCACCGAGTCCTTTCCAGTAGCGGTGCTCTGTGAATTTTTCTTGATGATTTTTGTCTTCTTGACATGCCGATCAATAGTCATACAGAAACCATTTTCGTCTTCGACGTCCACGGTTTCATCATTTTCACGGAACTCATTGGAGAGTTTCCTTTTCGATCGATTTTGGTTTGGTGATTTTTTCTGTCGCTGCGATTTGGGGACTTTAGCTGAATTTTTATCCAATTGAATTTCAACCGCCACGGCCGGGGAAACTGCGACCGTGTTGGTAGCTTCTTCTACTATGGAACGCAGCCAGTTATCCTGGCTGGGGGTAATTAGATCTGAATCTATTTCAGATATCCCCGGCAGTGAGCCGGCGGACGCAGGTCTTCTCATTTCTGTAGCAGCGTCAATACATGGTAACTCGGGAACAGGAGGAGCATGGTCCTCCTTACCTGGTTTGGCTTTCAGAATTGCCTTTTCCAATTCCCTTCTCAATTCAGCCTTTTCTTTATCTGCCTGTCGCTTCTGGGTTTGAAGCTCTGATCGCAAACCCTCTATGGTGTCATTTAATCTGGCTATTTCTTTCTGGAAGCCAGACATCATCGACATTATCGATGTCATATCAGTATTAGTGGAATTTCCACTGTTACTCAGATTACCAGAATTAAAGGCAGAACTGTTTAACTGAGCTTGACTTTGTTTATCCATTATTTTTATTTGTAAATAATGCAAACCGCTCCAATTGGTTATACTTAAATCAAAGCCAACCAATAGGGCTTCATGGTGTCAGTAAAGCAAACCACTCACTGACTGATTAAAAATCAATGAAAGCCAGTCAATATGGCTTCATCTAAATTGTTTGGACGACACAAACTGAGTTGTGAAAACAAACTTGGGACACTCAGGTTGAAAATAATTATCTTGATGAGTGACATTTGTCAGCTTGTCACCGAGTTTAATTATGTACTGAGCTGTGAAAAACACCCCAGCCCACATATGGATATATACCAGGCATGTCCTCCCCAAGTTGGAATCATTTTCCTCAAAGTCTCCTTGAAGAAGCAAAAACAAGCGAAACGCGTCGAGACAGACGGATTATTTTCTACCTTTGCTGAAGACTACAACCAATCCAGGTATCTTCTCTAATAGGTAATATCTAGATTTCATTTTAATTTATTTCATTTCTTCATTTTAATTTCATTGTAAATTCATCTACCAATTCTCCAAATGGCTCAAAAAAGACAGAAGCATCAGGGAAAGAGAGTTGCCCAGTCGGGAAGAGGCCAGGAACAATCGTTCCAGGCCGATTCTAGATTGGTCAAGGCCCTTTTCCAGGTGAAGTTTGTTCGGAGGAAAATTCCTCTTTCTGATCAGGCATAAAAGTATGCAATCTACATCGAGGCTTTTTGCAATTAAATACCGCGCCACTACCATTCTGCAACGGTCTGTTGTGTTCAATCTTCAGTGGTTCGAAATCAGTAGTTTCAGCTGGACTTTCAAGCTTTTTCAGGGTTTGGGATTTCAGGCTACGCAAAAGGCGCAGCGAGTACCCTCTCGATCTGAGGGCACCAAATAGAGTAGAACAAGCCTCATTGAAATTTACCTTATCACTTGAATTGCGGTGGAAGCGAATGAGCTGTGATTTGATGATACCTTACACACACACACACACACACACACACACACACACACACACACACACACACACACACACACACACACACACACAGTCTTGTCTACCCTACATACCGAGGTACCCCATTGTTTGTCCTCTGTGTGGACTAACGGTTTCTACCTCGTTTTGCCGGTACAGTTCTGGGAAAACAACCGAGGTAAAGGGTTTCTTTTGTCTTTTGTACCTCGGTAAGGCGAAACACGCAAACTCTTTTGTCTATTTACCTCGTCAAGTTGGTAAGACGAACCCACACACACACACACACACACACACACACACACACACACACACACAGTCTTGTTTTCCCTACATACCGAGGTACCCCATTGTTTGTCCTTTGTGTGGACTAACGGTTTCTACCTCGTTTTGCCGGTACAGTTCTGGGAAAACAACCGAGGTAAAGGGTTTCTTTTGTCTTTTGTACCTCGGTAAGTTGAAACACACAAACTCTTTTGTCTAGTTACCTCGTCAAGTTGGTAAGACAACCCCCCCCCCCCCCACACACACACACACGCACACACAGAGTCTTGTCTACCCTACATACCGAGGTACCCCATTGTTTGTCCTTTGTGTGGACTAACGGTTTCTACCTCGTTTTGCCGGTACACTTCTGGGAAAACAACCGAGGTAAAGGGTTTCTTTTGTCTTTTGTACCTCGGTAAGGCGAAACACGCAAACTCTTTTGTCTAGTTACCTCGTCAAGTTGGTAAGACAACCCCCCCCCCCCACACACACACACAAACACACACACACAATCTTGTCTACCCTACATACCGAGGTACCCCATTGTTTGTCCTTTGTGTGGACTAACGGTTTCTACCTCGTTTTGCCGGTACAGTTCTGGGAAAACAACCGAGGTAAAGGGTTTATTTTGTCTTTTGTACCTTGGTAAGGCAAAACACGCAAACTCTTTTGTCTAGTTACCTCGTCAAGTTGGTAAGACACCCCCCCCCCCCCCCCCCCACACACACACACACACACACACACACACACACATAGTCTTGTCTACCCTACATACCGAGGTACCCCATTGTTTGTCCTTTGTGTGGACTAACTGTTTCTACCTCGTTTTGCCGGTACAGTTCTGGGAAAACAACCGAGGTAAAGGGTTTCTTTTATCTTTTGTACCTCGGTAAGGCGAAACACGCAAACACTTTTGTCTAGTTACCTCGTCAAGTTGGTAAGACAAACCCACACACACACCCATACACACACACACACACTCTTCCCCATGCGTGGTCACGACGCGGCAGATATCATCGAAGAACCTTGGATTGGGATCAGAATTGGCTTAACAGTCTGAAAATTTTCTGGACTGGGAGAGAGAAACACATACCCTCTCGCACACTCCCAACTCTCTTTGGGATCGGTAATATCTAGTTTTCCAATTTCATTTATTTCATTATTTTATATTTTCATTTATACTTAATTCAGCTACTTTCTTTAACAATGGCAAGAAAAGGGCAGAGGCACCAGAGGCAGAGAGTTGCCCAGTCCGGTACTGGCCAGGAACAATCGTTCCAGGCTTATTCTAGGCTGGTCAAATCTCTGTTCCAGGTGCTTCAATGTTTGCACCACATTGGGCTCTTAGAGCACCATTTGGCCAACCGGGATTTCCCGAAACAGTTGGAGAAGAAAGTAGATAAGTTAGGTGGCTTTCTAAAGCCGGCTCTTCCCACCCCACACATTTTTTCTGTTTTTCGACAGATTAGTGTGGGATGGGCAAATCAAACGTTAAATGCTTTAATTGAGCATTATAAGATAAATTTAAACCAGTTGAAGTCTAAGATAACTTTGGCTATGCGGCCACCTCCTGGACTCGAAAAAATAGACTTCAACAGCGCTTCGGCGCGTGCCTTGATCTGGGCTAAAAAGAACTTTAAAAATAAGTTGACAGATAAGACGATTTCGGCCTATGAGTCTTACATTTCGGAACTTCGCCCAGCGTCTGGAGTGAGGAACAATACGGGAGGGAGAAAGCAAACTCCGGCCCGTGTTGTCCCTCTACCCCAACGCGAAAAGCAAAATAAGAAAAGATCAAGGCAAAGCACTTCTCCCTCTTCTTTTCCTTCTACTTCTTCTTTCTCTCAGAGTAAGCGCCTCAATTTGCAAACATCTCCTGTCCATATTGTGACTGAAGATGCTCGCAAATTGAGTAACGCTGTCTCGCCTCGTCTTGCTCCTCTACCTCCTACTCCTCCTCAGCCTTTCTTCTCTGGTTCTCCTAGAGCTCTCACTAGAACTCCTCCCCTTCTGTTTCTTCTCCTGCTTCTGTTTCCTCTCCTGCTTCTGTTTCTTCTCCCCCTTCTCCTGCCTCTAGTGTGGTTCAACCAGGTATATCGTACTCAGAGAAAGTCAAATCACCGAGCCGCAACTCGGGCCGCTCATTTGATTCTAAATTCTCCCAGTTTCGGCATAAAAGCGGAGTTAATTTGACAAAAGGAATTGGCGCCTCCCCGATGTTTGTAAAAACATCCTTATGATTGGAAGTTCAAATTTAGGACGCATTGATCGAAATTCCTATCCAGGTGGAGTGTTACCCCGGCGCCAAATTCAATCATCTGCGCTCTATGTTTAAAGGGCACAGGGGCCAGTCCAGTCCCCCAAAAATATTATTAAATATTGGCGTGAATTCTCGAAACGATAATTCTGATCTCGTAGTTAAGCAGTTGCGGAATATGCTTAGCGATATCAGGGTCAAGTTTAGATCAGCAAAAATGTATTTCGCTGAACTAAACTTTTCGCAAAAACTCCCTCAGACTGAGAGAAGAACCCTGAGTATCATCAACGAAACCATTCGGAAAGTGAAGGACGTTAACGTTATACCAAAAATTGATGACGCGAAGTTTGATGTTGCTCAGGATTTAATCCATTGGACCACGAGAACCGTTAATATTATGTACGATCACTGGTTGAACCACCTGAATTTAAACTAAGTAACGGCAAAGGTAACAGCCGCCTAACAGATGTGGGATTAGGAACTAATGTGGTTAACCTGTCTAACAACCCAAGAGAAATCTCTTTTAGATCGCGGTTTAACTTTTGTACCAGCACCAAAGCCAAAAACTGATAACCAAACAAATTTACCATGATACAACTGTAATTTTCTTAGGCAAATGAAATTAGCAGACCGCTTTAGAAACTCCAGCGGTCGGAAACTTCCTTTTACAGAATCATCTGGTTCGTCACCTCCAGATAGTGAAGTAGATCCCGAAATTATTGCGGCTAGCAAACGAATCATCCAAAAGGTGTTCAGCATGAACATACTCTCCGATAAAGACAATTTAACAGCTGGTGAACGGAGAGCCCTCACGAAACTTCGAAAAAATAAGAAATTAATAATTAAACCAGCCGACAAAGGGGGGTCGGTAGTTGTTCTATCTCGGGATAATTATATAAAGGAAGCCATGAGACAACTCAGCAATACTAAACATTATAAGAAAACAGATTCACTTATTTGGCCTAGTAATATCGAAAAATTCAATAAGATCTTAAAATTTCTCCTCGACGAAGGTCACATTACTAAAAAACAATTGAAATATTTAACAGCTAAGCTCAGTGCTCAAACAAGACAATTTTATATCCTACCAAAGATCCACAAGGACCGTTCTTCTTGAACGGATGACTTAACTCCACCCGGGAGGCCAATTGTATCAGATTGTAATTCGGAATCTATGGGCAAAAGATTCAGTCCTAATTTTGCAACATTTATGTAGCGGAATGGGAGGAAAATGCCTTAAGCAAATGTGCAAAGCATCCTCTCGTATATCTCAGGTATTTAGATGACATTTTTATTATTTGGGAACATTCAAAAGAAGATTTTGATGAATTTTTAGAAATTTTGAACAATCACGATCCAAATATTAAATTGAAAGCTACTATCAGTGAAAATTCTGTTGATTTTCTCGATGTGACCGTGTATAAAGGCAAGCAATTTCAGGCGTCCGGTCATTTAGATTATAAAGTATATTTTAAACCAACTGATTCACATCAATTGTTGCACACAAAATCATTTCATCCTCAACATACATCACAGCATCAACATTACTGTATCATCAAATCACAGCTCATTCGTTTCCACCGCAATTCAAGTGATAAGGTAAATTTCAATGAGGCTTGTTCTACTCTATTTGGCGCCCTCTGATCGAGAGGGTACTCGCTGCGCCTTTTGCGTAGCCTGAAATCCCAAACCCTGAAAAAGCTCGAAAGTCCAGCTAAAACTACCGATTTCGAACCACTGAAGATTGAACACAACAGACCGTTGCTGAATGGTAGTGGCGCGGTATTTAATTGCAAAAAGCCTCGTTGTAGACAGCATACTGTTATGCCTGATCAGAAAGAGGAATTTTCCTCCGAACAAACGAAAAATCATTATCAGATCCGTAACCCCCTCCATTGTGATTCACCAAACATTATTTACCTTATCACTTGTAAGCGATGTCGGAAACAGTATGTTGGTCAAAGTCAAAATCCTTTTCGAGAACGTGCTACTAGACACAAACAGGATATAAAACATAATGCTGATGCCCCAGTAGCACAACATTTTAACCTTCCTGGCCATTCTTTGGACGATTTCGAAATCCATCTTATTGAACAACCATGAGACAACTCAGCAATACTAAACATTATAAGAAAATAGATTCACTTATTTGGCCTAGTAATATCGAAAAATTCAATAAGATCTTAAAATTTCTCCTCGACGAAGGTCACATTACCAAAAAACAATTGAAATATTTAACAGCTAAGCTCCGTGCTCAAACAAGACAATTTTATATCCTACCAAAGATCCACAAGGACCGTTCTTCATGGACGGATGACTTAACTCCACCCGGGAGGCCAATTGTATCAGATTGTAATTCGGAATCTTATGCGATCTCAGAATTAATTGATTATCATCTGAAACCTATAGCAAATAGACATCCGAGCTATCTAAAAAATACACAGGATTTCCTGTCAAAAATTTCGAAATTGAAAATATCGAAAAATGCAATTCTGGCTACTTTGGATATCGACAGTATGTATACGAACATTGATATTGATAAAGGTGTTAAATCAGTTAAAAATGCATTTGAAAAATATCCGGATGCGAAACGCCCGGATGAACAAATTTTGGATCTTTTAGAGCTGAGCTTAAAAGGTAATGACTTTCAATTCAATGGGGAATATTTTCTACAAATAATGGGTTGTCCTATGGGCAAAAGATTCAGTCCTAATTTTGCAAGCATTTATGGAGCGGAATGGGAGGAAAATGCCTTAAGCAAATGTGCAAAGCATCCTCTCGTATATCTCAGGTATTTAGATGATATTTTTATTATTTGGGAACATTCAAAAGAAGATTTTGATGAATTTTTAGAAATTTTGAACAATCACGATCCAATTATTAAATTGAAAGCTACTATCAGTGGAAATTCTGTTGATTTTCTCGATGTGACCGTGTATAAAGGCAAGCAATTTCAGGCGTCCGGTCATTTAGATTATAAAGTATATTTTAAACCAACTGATTCACATCAATTGTTGCACACAAAATCATTTCATCCTCAACATACATTTAAAGGTATCATCAAATCACAGCTCATTCGTTTCCACCGCAATTCAAGTGATAAGGTAAATTTCAATGAGGCTTGTTCTACTCTATTTTGGCGCCCTCAGATCGAGAGGGTACTCGCTGCGCCTTTTGCGTAGCCTGAAATCCCAAACCCTGAAAAAGCTCGAATGTCCAGCTGAAACTACCGATTTCGAACCACTGAAGATTGAACACAACAGACCGTTGCAGAATGGTAGTGGCGCGGTATTTAATTGCAAAAAGCCTCGTTGTAGACTGCATACTTTTATGCCTGATCAGAAAGAGGAATTTTCCTCCGAACAAACGAAAAATCATTATCAGATCCGTAACCCCCTCCATTGTGATTCACCAAACCTTATTTACCTTATCACTTGTAAGCGATGTCGGAAACAGTATGTTGGTCAAAGTCAAAATCCTTTTCGAGAACGTGCTACTAGACACAAACAGGATATAAAACATAATGCTGATGCCCCAGTAGCACAACATTTTAACCTTCCTGGCCATTCTTTGGACGATTTCGAAATCCATCCTATTGAACAACCACCAATTAAAGACACATTAGAAGAAACGGATGAATTTAGAAAAAAACGTGAAGCTTTTTGGATCAATACGCTTCAAACCCTCTGGCCATTTGGCATGAACATATCAGAGGGCGAATGCGAAAGGAGGTCCATCATTCCTTTCACTTTAACGTACAACAGAATGAATATCGAAATAGCAAAAATGTTAAAAGATGAATTCAATTTTACCAATGCTAAATTAAATGAACCTTTGAATCTTCGACCTGTCATCGCCTATAAGAAAAATAAAAGCTTGCGTAACATCCTTGTAAGGACTAAATTAGAGCCCATCAATGAATAACATCAATTTTTGCCAGTCAGTTTAACCAGTTCCTAAGCTCATCACTTAGTTTAAATCAATTTTATGTAATTTTTTGTCATGTTTGAAGCCCATCAGGGGTCAGTAAATGAAAACAATTTTTCGGCGGCATATTAAAAGAAAAAAAACGTTTCAGTAGGAAATGTCTGTGCCAGTGCGATTTTTTAACCTCAAACACACACACACACACACACAGTCTTGTCTGCCCTACATACCGAGGTACCCCATTGTTTGTCCTTTGTGTGGACTAACGGTTTCTTCCTCATTTTGTCGGTACAGTTCCTGAAAAACAGACGAGGTGAAGGGTTTCTTTTGTCTTTTGTACCTCGGTAAGGCAAAACACGCAAACTCTTTTGTCTAGTTACCTCGTCAAATTGGTAAGACAAACCCACACACACACACACACACACACACACACACACACACACACACACACACACACTTCCCCATGCGTGGTCACGACGCGGCAGATATCATCGAAGAACCTCGAACTGGGATCAGAATTGGCTTAACAGTCTGAAAATTTTCTGGACCCGGAGAGAGAAACACATTCCCTCTCGCACACTCCCAACTCTCTTTCACGACGCTCGGATGATGCATTCCCTGGATCATGTTCAAGATTATATTGATTACGAATGCTCTTTTCAAACATTGGCTATTCAGGCTCGATGATATTGGAAACAAACCACTGATTTCTGGTTTTTAATCCCAAAGATTTTCTCTATTCCACTGAGATGATTTAATGATTTTGCATATTGCTTTTCAGATACAGACTGTGGTCTCTGACTTTCCTGCAATCAATGGTGAAGGGATTTGTTCTCTCATTGAATTCAGTATTTTTTTTTAATTTGAAATGACATCTTGTCATTCTGTCATAAACCGTATTCCATAGAATATCTCAAGGAAGAAATATATTGTATTCTGTCATAATTCCACATTTCAAACAGCGTATTTACTTCGTTTTAGGGGGGATAGCCGTCGTCCAAATTGTTGTGCATTCTGCATAAACGATGAAGATAGATCACCCCGTGGGGATTTAGAAGTGTATGGTTAGAGGCAAATGCTATCGATAAGATGCCGGTGATGTCAGGGATAATGTACCCCAAATTGATTGAGTCCATTTTGACCACAAAGCGAGCTAAACGATAGCTAGAGACTACCCTGTGTAGAACCTATAATAAGCAACACACGTCTTCAAGAAGAGCAAATGGTGAAAGATGTTGAAGATCATATCCGAGCAGCTTTGCAAAAGACGCGCGTTTAACCTTCTGTATCAAACGAGAATTACAGAAGACAGAATCAATAGTTTTACTAAATCACTCAGTATCAGTATTTTACCTTGGCATTATATAAACCATAGTCTACCCACAAGAGCACCAGTAGTATCATCAATTCTGTTTACAGATGCGTTCTAATGTAGAACTTAATTAAACCAATTATATCTCATTTAGCAGAGCTCATTGATGTCTGCCAAACGAGAAATGTGGCTGAATTTCGATTTTAATTATGGGAAATATTTGCTGCGGTATTTTGAAGTTAGTATGCGTAGACTGTTATGGTATCACGGAACTAAATATTTTCCCATAGGCGACCATTATAACGTTTAGGCAAAAACAAATATGATCGCATCATTTTAATATTGGCATTCAAATATATTTGTCAAATATAGCCTTTCAGACAACTTTTTCTGACCACAAAACAGGGGGTCATGAAACGAATAAGAGAGAAAAATTGACAGCAAGGGAAGTACCGGTCACGTGCACATATTTTTCAAGGAATTCCCTACAAAAACACACCAAATATAAATTGTATTTTTTAGGTCCAAAAGTAATCAAATAACCCTCCTTGTTATCTGGAATATTCATCAATAACACAAGATGTCAATAGAATGCTTCAAACGTTTTTTGAAACAATTGAAACAATTTATTTTCCCAAGGCTGTTTATTTTTAGAGATTGCATCACTTCCGAGTGCAACATTTCATGGCGGGAAACTCTGTTTCAAATATTTAGTTTCCTCATACCTACAATCGAGAACGCAGGGCTCGTTGCTATAGGGGCATATAAGCCACGGCTTGGGAAAGCTCAGTCTTCATGTGCAAAGTACATACCAATTTCGACGATTTCGTGACAAAACTGTGCCTTCTTCATGGACACAGCAGTGACGCTGTTTGTAGTCCAACAGAGTTCGTATGAAGCCGATCACACGGGTACTATCAATACAATACGATAGACGGGTTTCTTGCGCACGCGTCTCGTAGGATGTAATCGGGTGTAAATAATTTAAAAATTGAATAAACCAATGCACCTCTATGAGTTTTTTGTTCCGTATGATTTAACACATTCATTCGATTGTCGTACCTTAAGTCGCTCAGTGGGAGAATTGGTACGCTCTTCATATGCGTTAAAAACTCCAAAAAAGCAGGGAATGATGACACTTTTAAATTTCTTCTTCACTCAACACATGTAGTGAATATGCCTAAGGTACCAGTTTAACTTCCATGAGAACTTAAGATTTTGTCAATCGGATTCGTGAAAAATCTAATTTGTATAACCCATATGACAGAGATTAAAACCAGGATAGTCACAAATTACGGAAGCGTATTAGGGACATTGTATGAAAAAAATAAATTCAAAATTTTGACTTTTAATCTTAAAGGTTTAACTTTTAAAGTCAATATTTTGAAATTTAATCTCAAATTTTCTACTTCAAAAGTCTTGACTTTAGAAGTAAAGATTTTGACGTTCAATTTCAAAAGTTTGATTTTTAAACTCAAAATTTTCCTTTAAAGTCAAAATTGTGACTTTTAATCTCAAACTTATGACTTTTATTGAAACTAAAAAATTTTACTCTTAATCTCAAAATTTTGAATTTTATGGTCACATTTTGACTTTTAAACTCAAAATTGTGGTGATATCTTCCAAGTCAGTTCAATGGCAGCAATTTGAGAGTCCATGTTCATTATTTGGGGATAGACCAATTAATATTTTCGACACACAGCCCCACACATTCACTCAGTGGTCATCTTACTTAATGGAATTATAACGTATCATGTTTCTGGGTCGAAAAACGGCCTCTCGGGTTCAAATAGTTTACGCGTTTCGGTTTGTTTAGTCAGGGAACCGATGTTTGTTTCTTTGAGGGAGGGGTTGAAACAAAAATGTTACTACAGTGGCACAACAAATTTTGATATTGTATTACCTATTCCCATTTAAAAACAAACAGCGGAAAACAACGCGAAGAGAGCAGTGACGGACCTTTACTGCACTGGTGGTGAATTTTGCGACTTGTGACATCGTTGAGAATTACAAATGAGCTCGATTAGTATTGGAAGGAAGATAAGTGAAAGCAGTTTGTTCACAAGCTATCGAACTGATGGAAATAGGTTTGCTCATGCAGTATTGTTCTCCCACCAATGTGCGGTCGCTGAGAAAAAAAAGGACATCCAGTGTAGTTTCTGTTCCTTATGAACTTCGTTTTTGTGTTCTTCGTTTTAACAGCCACTCTTTGATCTTTAATGTCATATTTGTTATAATCTTTCACAGAATAAGATCGTTATTCAGCGAAAAGTCTATTTTTTCAATAAATCGAATTTCCAGATGAAAGCTCAAAGTCATCTGTATGGACGGACCGTTTTGTTTGGACTCGATCTGTACAAAACATTACGAAATGGAATTTATTTCGTATTTGTGGGCAAGATCAGTATATAATCCCACATCTCTTTTGCGCTATAAATTTAAATTATGATTGTATTCCCTACTAAGACTTACTCGGTGTTCATAGCGTGGTCTGCCCATTCAGATCCGTACTTTTCGCTAGTAAAGAATTATTCTTGCCGCGTTTTAACAGATTAAGTGCATTTCACTGAAAAGAGAAAATTGACCCAAAACACTAGAGAAACAGAATTTACTGCCACCAGTAAATTCAGATCTGCGTGAAAAGACCCGTCCAGTGCAAATGAAAATATATATATTGGATAATGTAACATGCATGTGTACAGTCATCTTATTTCCTAAAGTCATTTTGTTTCCAGTTGTCATTTTGTACCGATGGGGTGGCTAAGGTGGATGTTGTTGGGAACTCGTGCAACCATATTAGATAAGGTCACGCACATGAGCTGCGGGTATTTTGAATGATGTGACCATGATCTGGAGGTGGGATATTGAGAATGGTGATCACATACAGGAACCGATCATGTTGGGTGTTATTCGTAACGCGTGAAAGCATTTGGATGTTGTGCTCAAAGTCGGCGCTATATTTTATGCCACTACATGTGCCATCTTGGATGCCAATTTATGTATGTTGTTAGAAACTCAATACATGATGGGCATTGGTGTCCACATGAGCAGTTATGTTGTGTGCAGGGTCATATATTGCCTTATTGTAATATAACCAAGAATTATTTCACTGTAGCCACTTTTTAATCTTTGAATCGTTTGTATACTATTCAAAAAAGGTACGGGGCATTTGATAAAAGTGAGATATATCAAGAAATATATTTATATTTTCATCAAAAAGAAGACAGTTGATGCATTGCACTGTGACATCTGGTGAATGATTTCAGCGACAGTTGGGTGTCTGACAAGCAAACATTCCACGCACTGAGCTGTAGAAGCCTGTCAGAGAATTTACCACATTCAGTCCAAGACTTCAATACCTTGTAAATCCTCCTCGATTCGCGAGACAAGCGTGGATCTGACGCGGCATACTCCTCATCAAACGTCCAATATCAGCTTGACTGATGTTATTCCATTCTCCCTGCAGTGCAGCGGCGAGTTCCTGGACATTGGTAGGGGGGTGTTGGCGTTGTCGTAGGCGCCTGCTAAGCATATCCCAAACGTGCTCGATTGGTGAAAGGTCTGGCCTTGGTGCCGGCCAAGGCAGTGTAGTGATGTTCTGCTCCTGGAGGAACTTTGTAGCGACACGGGCCCTGTGTTCTTTTGCAATGTCATTTTGGAAAATAAATCGACGGCCGTGAACTGCTAACCTATTGTCACGGTAGTACTGCCCTGTGACACGCCCTTGGATGGCAGGTAATGCTGTTCTGCTTGTCATAGTTATGCCTCCCCATACCATAACCGATCCACCACCAAAACGATCGTGCTACCTAACGGTTGCGTCATGGTATCGTTCGTTCCGAAGCCACTCTCTGTTTCGCCTGTCGTGGAAGTCGAGAGTGAACCTCGATTCATCGAAAACACTGTCGTTGCTCTACTGACGATTGTCCCAGCGCAGTCGTGCTCCACACCAATTATGTCTTGCTGCGATGTGATATTCAGTCAAACGTGGAATTATTCGAGGTCGTCGAGCGTACAAATTGCAGCTGTGTAGGCGATTTCGGATAGTCAGACCACTGTCTCGCACATCTGTCGTTCGGTGTAGCCGCTGTCCAATTTCTAAGGCACTTTGATGGCGGTTATGTAATGCTGTGGTTCGGATGAAACGATCCCGGTGAGCAGTTGTCGCCCTTGGACGACCTGACCGACGACTGTCATGAACAATGCCTGTCTGACGGTAGCGTGGCCACAAACTGCTAATCACCGATTGAGTAACGCTGAGAATTTGAGCCACTGCAGTCTATCTGTTGCCAGCTTCCAACATGCCAACGGCACGTAAACGGTCGTCACGTGTCAGTCTTCGCATATCTAAAATTACATTTCGACCAGAAACTATTGATGAACTTGTTTATACAAAGATAAGAACGATGAGACCTCCGAAAAAGCCCGTCCAGTGCAAATGAAAATTTCAAAACGTACCCCACAGACATTAATGTGGCGCTCGTGCGAAAAACCTGCACGAAGTTTTCGTGTGCCGGTGACATTCATGATCCACAGTAAACTTGGTAACATATTGATGTGTCCAAACACGCATATCCAATACCATTTTCCGAAAATATCAACATCAGTTTGGATATCCCCTACTTTTTTTAATAGTATATATTTGATAAAACAGATTTTGATCAACATTATACGTTCTGGAGGATTTAACTATTTTATCAAACTGAATGTCGGCTGTATGTAATGAAGGGCTTTACGGTGTGTGATTCAGCTATGTGATCTTCACACTTGACATTCAAGTTAGCCCATGGTGTATACCAAATATGCATATTTCATAAGATATACCAAGTCAGAGGTTTTCAAAAAAGATATACAAAGTGTGTTTACCAAATATGAGGGTTTGCACCTAAGTATACTAAATATATATCTGGTTTAAAAGCAGAATGACATTACCCTTGAGGCGACTTGGAGGCTTTAAACTGGGTGAGTGAAGCGCGCCTGGCTTTGCCTTGACGCACCTTTGGCCAACTACCCAAAAACCTCACCTCAATCTAGGAAATAATTCTACCAACCGTTGAGGCATCCTTGAGGCTCTACTTGGGAGAGTGACTACCCGTACACAGCCCAGTCCTCAACCTCAACCACCTAACCAATTTTGACCATGCTGTGAGGCACCCTGGAGGCTCCAACTGGACAATCTCTCTTCCCATGAGGTTTCCTCAGGTCCGAGTATTTGTCCAAGCTCCCCTCCTCACTCATGTAACTTTCCCTTGAGGCACCCATGAGACTTATCATGGGTAATGTTTCAGCGCCTCAGGCATCCCTCAGCACCACGCTAATGCCCAAGCCTCCCACCTCAATATGGGACAAACTGGCATAACTGCAGTTAAACTTTAGTGGATCCATAATTAAATTATTCACTTGAGGCAATTCTGGGTCTCCTCAAGTCTGGACAACCGCCCAAACACCCTACCCCAAATACGGGAAAAATTTAAATAATGACTCCGCCCAATTTACTATAAAATAATATTTAGGTGAAATAATACGTAATAAACCTTTCATTGAGCACCCATGTGACTTATACTGTGGAGCGTCGTGCACCTCCGAGATCCGTCAGCACACTCCTGACAACTACCCAAGTCACCCACCTCAATCTGAAATAGTTTATTTCTTCCCCCAGGGTAATTTTGAAACTTATTCTGGACTAACCCCCCAAGCCTCTACCGCAGTCACAAAAAGAAATATAGGGATAAACACAGAATCTTTTCACTTTTACTTCAAGACCACATCAACCTGGAGATTTTGACACATACACAAACGGATTCATGGAATACCACAAACTGTCTTGGTATTGGCCACAGTGACCTCCAGCAGTTCATGAAGGCTTTCACCTCTGATTGCAGCCACCGCCTGGGCAACCTCCCCTATAAGAGCAGGAGTTGACCAGCGCCTTCTGGTCCCCATGGGAAAATATGGGGCGTCTGTTTCCAGTTACAGACGATTTGAGGGGATTACAGCCACTGTTTTCTCCATTTCCTGGGAAACACTCCTGCAGAGACCAGTTAAACCAAAGCATGTATTGGGCTTATGACGTAGCCAGGCCTTAACGTCCACCTCCAGGCCCGTGAAACAATGAAGGTGGATAACCTGACTTACATGTGTCGTCTACAAGATTTGAATTAGCGCCGTGTTCAACACATCATGGGACATCAAAGATCCCTCAGACACACGAGCATGCAGCACCAGTGGCTTATCTCTTGGCGCCATTTCCAACAGTTCCCCGAAAATTCGGTCCTGTTTTTCCATTTCAGCTGGACCCTTTACATAGTTTCGGTCCAAACCCATTTCCCCAAAGGCGGCTACTTGGGGGAATTAACCAATCCCTTAAGCTGCTGCTTCACCTCCTCAGTTAACAAATTGTACTTTGAAGAGTGGCAACCTACCGCTACAATTCCACTCAACGCCTGTGGATCCTTCGGAAATTCCTCGGGGTCACACAAGACGTCGACAGAAGCTTCTAATTGAACAGGAACCTGGGGGTTCATCTGCTCCCGAGTCCTTGCCAGCACCTGATCCAGTGTCAATCCTGGAAAGCGGAAACTTTTCCGAACTCTGTTCAGATGAAAGTGAGAGTCTATGGGTATGGGGTCTCTCACTTTACCAGTGGCTGTCACCTTCAGAGTCACTGGGTGCATTTTCCTTTCAAATTCGAAGGGACCCGAGGAATCCACCACAGAAGAGCTTCCCAAATCGGTCGGCCGCTTCTGCTTCAATTGTGGAGCCCCCTGTTTCTCTGCAGCAATTTTTAAGGTCATCAGGTCCATTTTTCTTTGTATTATGGGACCTTGGGGTTCCCTAACAAAAGAGCGTCCGGTATCGGTCAGCCGCTTCTGTTTTGACGGTGAACCCCCTTGTTTTTTTGCGCCCCTCTTCTCAGGTGACTTAAACTTGGAAGTTTCAGGTTTGGACACTGTTACAGATGCACCTGGGGTTCCCCTTGATGCAACTTCTGTGACGAGGTCAGACCAGGCTTTAGGAGCAGGGGGTATTGCGCTTCCGATTTCCGTCAGCGCCACCTCCTCAGCAGCTATCTCAGCCGAGATTATCCAGGCAGCAGCAACCAGTCCATCCTCAGTTTCATGAGGATAATCCAGTTGTGCCGCCCTAACCTGGGCAGTCAACCACTCTTCTGCTCCAAACCCTTACGAGCCTTACTCACCAGCATCTTCACCTGCCAAGTGGACACCTTCGTCTTCATGAAGGTGCTCTGAACCCTAAGACTGACCTGGTTCAGAACAAGGCATACCACTTTCCAATGGAACAAACAAGAAACTGTATTCAACTGCTCCATTTGGATACCTTCAGGAGGAAGGGCGACACCTAGGTCCTTAGAAATGGCCTTTATGGTTAGCTCATAACCACTACTAGGGACCAGGTCTTTTAAAAGCTCTGACTTGGTAGACGATTCTATGGCTCTTAAATTTTCAGCAGATCCATGTCATGCACCACTTTAACCCTAAGAGGCTTTGGAGTGATGATTCCAAATTCAATCCACCACGTCGGTGGGAAGTGAGTCCCAGAAAAGTGCCTCTGTATATCCGTTTTGAATTTCATGACGCACGTTTCCAGGGAACAAACTTTCACCACCTTAGGTTTGGGACCCTTTTGGGCCTCCCTCAAGGGCTCCGCACCTTTTTGTGCCTCTTTGGTTATCTTGCCCTTTGCTAACATTTGGGCCTTCCTCATTTTATAGGAGATTGTTTCTGGCTTCCGGTTTTTGAACCCTCTAGGTCCTTCCTCGTGGTGTCCTTCGACTTGATCTTACTCTGAGACAGCTGAATAGACATCCGCTCGGTCTGTTCCCCTCCAGTATTCGTCAGAGAACCTTTGACAACAGACATCCGTTTGCCGAAGTGGGTTTTCGCTTTGGGTGCAAAAAACAGCCCTTTCCTCAAGAACACAGTCTACTGACTCCACCCTAGCCTTTGCCTCAGCAGCACTAGATACGGTACTTGACTTCTCCAAGAACCGAATGTCCTTGGTGAAGGGAGTAGTAGACACTGTTCTTGTCCTAACTTTTGGTGTTTCAATTTTAGGAAATGGTCCCAAATTTTCTTTGACCCAAAAACGACATGGCAGCTGCTCCAGAGCAAGAGCGGATACATCTTTTTGCCAGATTTTATTTTTCTGTGCTTTGGCTAGGGGATATTGACTTTTAAGCACGTTTAGCCTCTCAATCAGGGACCAATTTGTTCCTAATAATAGGGCCATGAACCTAGATGCAGGTTTTATTAAAATATTTTCTTCCACATGCCTATTTAATTTTTGACAGAGCTCACTCAGTTCCTGCTGCTGAGTTTTAGCTCCAATTGCCGATAGAGCAATTCGTTCTGCCATGCCTGTTAATTTTCTTTCTCGGACAGACGTATCTTTCTCTATTCTTTCAATTGATCCCTGGTCCACTGGGTCGGGTGTGGGAATGGCTTCGTATTGAATCTCCATTTTTTCCACACCACCGGATTCCAGCACAGTTCGGTCTTCCTCCTGTGCCTTCTCTACCCAGTAAGTGGAAGCACACTCCGGTATTCGTCATGTGTTTCCTTTGGTGAAGGGAGTAGCAGACACTGTTCTTGTCCTAATTTTTGGTGTTTCAATTTTAGGAAATGGTCCCAAATTTTCTTTGACCCAAAATCGACATGGCAGCTGCTCCAGAGCAAGAGCCGATACATCTTTTTGCCAGATTTTATTTTTCTGTGCTTTGGCTAGGGGATATTGACTTTTAAGCACGTTTAGCCTCTCCATCAGGGACCAATTTGTTCCTAATGATAGGGCCATGAACCTAGATGCAGGTTTTATTAAAATATTTTCTTTCACTTGCCTATTTAATTTTTGACAGAGTCACTCAGTTCCTGCTGCTGAGTTTTAGCTCCAATTGCCGATAGAGCAATACGTTCTGCCATGCCTGTTAATTTTCTTTCTCGGACAGACGTATCTTTC
Source organism: Pictodentalium vernedei (assembly GCA_031216915.1). NCBI lineage: Eukaryota > Metazoa > Mollusca > Scaphopoda > Dentaliida > Dentaliidae > Pictodentalium > Pictodentalium vernedei. The sequence continues at coordinate 377,048,111 of CM062295.1, forward strand.
TCTATTCTTTCAATTGATCCCTGGTCCACTGGGTCGGGTGTGGGAATGGCTTCGTATTAAGTCTCCATTTTTTCCACACCAGTTCCAGCACAGTTCGGTCTTCCTCCTGTGCCTTCTCTACCCTGAACCCAGTAAGTGGAAGCACACTCCGGTATTCGTCATGTGTTTCCTTTGCCTCCTATTTAGGAGAACTACCTTCCCCTACCAACTCCATCAGGTATTCTTCAGGAGTAGCATCAGGTAAAGGTGTGTTCCTTACCATCTCAGGAATTTCCAACTGCTATGTTGCCGTCAGGTTCTCCTCAGGTTCCACCGTTGGTAAACTCTCTCTCTGATTTGGCCCTATCAGGAGTTCCTCAAGGGTATCTGTCACAGATATGGAACTTACTAACCCGGTCCGGTTTCCGTCACGTGCCAGCATCATTTCTGAATCCACATCCAGATCCAGATCCAGCTCAAAATCAGAGCTGCTTTCAGACATTTTCTGAAATGAAACGAATTAACAATTAGGACATTTGTATTCATCGATCTCCTCTTCTTCCTCTTGGGTGATGTTAATGCATTTTCCGTGGAACCATTCTAGACAGTGATCACACTGTATCATGAACTGTCCACTATATGGTTTACGACAGATGCAAAAAACTGTAGATACTCAAAGTACAGTAACTTTCCCTGTTTCTTCAAAATTCTTAAGACATTTGGTTAACCATGGTGGAAGAGCCCTATCATGACAACTTTTTAACCCATCCTCGTCGCCAAATAAAGTAACATTGGTTGGAAGTATAAAAGCTACAATGACCTTATGATGACGAGGTAATTAATACTCACCACTATAGTTAGTGATAGCTTGTATTGGTTTCTCTTAGTGCGTTTACTTCTGTCAAAAGTTTCCTTTCGCAGGGTAATGAAGTCCTTCGCCTCCGGTATCCGTCAGCAAAGTGCCAAGGGCTGTTGCAGCTTCTCGCCGACGTTGACTCCGTTTTCTTCCGGTAAACTCCGTTACCCCTTCGGCCTGCTCCAGAATATCCATTCCAATCTGGAGCGCTGCAACGCGGACGTTTTCACTTACACTATTTCACAAAAGTATTGTTTGCAACAACAGTTTAGCTTCGGGGTGTTTTGATAAGCGACAGACTGCCATGAATATGTTGCTTTATCGATGCATGCCATATACATGTATTTCTCTCAAAATGACGCGCCATTTTGTTTTTCAAGAAATTTCGAGAAGTGTTTTGGAGAATAAAAATTAATTATAGATTCTTTAACAAAAAATATTATTTTTTATATTAAATGATCATACGCCAATTGTTAGGGGGACAACGCCATAGCAATTAAAATTTAAGAGACGTGGTGGGGGTTACTGTTCAGCATTAAGAGGGTGTATGACGTCATAGCAATTAAATTTGTTTACAAATATGCTACATCATAGCAATTAAAATTATTTAAAAATATTCTACGCCATAGCAATTAAAATTATTTAAAATTATTAAATTTCGATTTCAAAAATATGACCACATTCTTATCTCCTTCACCCTTCCCCATAACCTCTTTCGACTCCCCTTGCTGTAGGTGGAGCCAGGCGCCATCGCCGGCGCCACCTCAGGTCAACCGGGTGCGTTTTATGCATCTCCTACTAAAAATATGACCGCACCCTTGTCTCCTTCGCCCCCCCCCCCCCCCCCCCCCCCCATGATCTCTTTCGACTCTCCTTGCCAGAGGATGTTCGTACCTCCTCCGAACCTCCTCCAGTCAATCGATATCGAAAATCGCATGCCTTACTACTATGGTCATAATATAGCCTGCCAGTTGGGTCTTTTCTGCGTTGCTGCTAACAGTAACAAAATTTGCAACGGTTGCGTCCTCAAAATGACCCGCAAAGCAACACAAAGTACAAATTTCCGAATAAAACATTCCCTTCAATCTACACCGACTCATCTTCCCATTCAATGATTTCGCGGATGGCGACTTTCGGTTTTCAATTTTGTCCTTTGGTCTTTTTGGATTTCAGCCATCAGCACATACTTTGTTTTAAATTTCAAAATCGTACTAATCACTCCAGAAATATCTTTTCTTTGAATTTGAAATTCCTTGTTATCCAGTTTCAATGTAGCTATTGTTATAAAAAAGTTAAACATTCGTCAACAGTGGTAGCCAAGGGTTGCTAATCATAATTCCAGCGTTGTCTACAATAGTGGTTTTCCAAGTTTTTGGCTAGTAGAAATGTTCGGTGGTCCTCATCTCTGACCTTTTCTCATAGGATGCTTTCCACGGACTTCGCGGTGTTTGCTTCCTGGATGGTGTCCCTGTTGGAAAAGGAAGGAAGAGCAAGAGCGGGTTTAGCGACATGTGCGATGTCCGACTCAGCTTTCTGCATCACAAACAGACCTTCCTCCTCCATCTCCTCTTCCGAGGAAGAGTGTGATGGGCTCGAGATTGGGCTGCTACCTGATGAACCAGCGTCCTCCGGACCTTCCACCGGAGTGGAAGGAACCGATTAATATATTTCCTTCGATTTTGAATTATAAAAGGATTTCTAATATCCACATAAATGGTGGGATGGCATCGAATTAGTCTTTACCGCCACATGTGAATGTGGGAATCATTGAGTCCAAACGTTTGTAATAAAAATTATAAAACCGAGAGTACCTCTACAAAAAAGATGTTGCGATAAGTGAAAATGTGTCTCATTCAGTCACTATATGCCTGTGTTTGTTTTGTTCACTGTAAAATGTGGTGGTAGTTTGGAAAAACCCATATTTGGGGGTGGAAGACATATGGCGTGGGTTATGAATTGTGGATTATTTCTGTGACGTGCTATACTAAGCGGCTTTCGATTAGCCGCACCCTCTCCCTTTGAAAGAGCTTGGCGAGACATCCAGATGGACAGGGCTATTACCAATGAAAATTATTAGGCTACGGTAACCACAGTTAGACGCAAATAAACAGTTAACTCCATGGTGTGTTTGAATCATTCGTGGTAAAGATTGTTCTGTTCAGATAATGAATAGCAGGGTCTGTTTATGTAGTTGCAATGAGTTAGGTCGCGTGAGAAAGATATTCGCGAAATCCAGAAAATTTTCATCGAAGTTGATATAACAAACAAAACAGCGATTGAAGATTTCCGTGCAAGACAGGTGTAGCTTGGCCCTGGATCAATCTGTCTGATTCCAAGTATTGTACACGAACATGATTTGTGTGGATCCAGACAACACAGAAAGTATGTAGGGCCCTGCGAATCGCACATTTTCGATTCGAATCGAATCTCGAATTGAATCACTTTTATAATTGAAATTCGAAATCGAATCGAACCGCGAATCGAACCATTCGCATCTCGAAGATGCCTTATGGAGGTTGGGGTTCTATAAACCTGATTTGTTCCGACTGATGGCTCAAGTCCCAAATAATTCAATTACATTGTCAAGGCATGCTACCGTAGAAGACATACCTTGATGATGTAGTTGGAATATTATGCTGTAAGGATTATATATCATTGTCGATATTGCTTGAATACTTTAAATTTTCATTTAAAGTGGTAGGGACTTATGATACTGAAATTAGCATGTCTGGTGGCACGAGTGAAGATGTTATTTATAATCTAGCTGAAGTTACATTTAGTCTTTAATTTCAACATTATTTATGTACGATTTCCATCAGAAAAACACGTTTTGTGAGACGCAGACGTTGACTGATACCAAGCTATATCACTATGAACAAGATTCGAGAGGAAACGAATCGGGCAGCTGATTTCGAATCGAACCAAATATCAATTTAAGAATCGAAATCTAATCAAATCTCGAAACTTCGGAGGACCCTAGAAGAGTAATTATTAACATTTGACTTCGTACACTGAATATTTGCTGGGCTAGAAGCCCCTATTTCCCTTTGATACCCTACATCTCAACCTGGAACAGAGAACTCTATAATAGTTTCAGATACTACTGGAGGAATAGATGAAGAATGTCTCGTGGTATTTGTTTTTACCTTGTAGCACAAAATGTAACCCTATCACGAACAACGGCCGGAAAACGTCAAAATTAAATTTCATTGCACGGACTTGGAATCTTTGAACACTATAGTAATCGTGGTCCCAACGTCAGATACCCGAGATGTGACGTAAGCAGCGTCGAGCTACGCCCCTCCCATTTGCTCACAGCCACACCCCCAAACTACAAACCCCTGCACTAAATTTATCTTACAAACGGCTCGAGGAATAACTGAAGGCGAATATTACAAATTTTTATAAGCATTGCTTGGAAATTGTTCACGCCATGATGTAAATGCCTATCGAGGATCGGAAAAAGTCATAATTACATTTCACTGCTGGAAGTCTAAATCTTAGGGCATTTTAGTACTCATGGTCCCAAATAAAAAGTTGAAACAATTTTTAAAATCAGACGTCACATACCGGAGATATGGAGTAAACAACGCCAAGTGTACCAATTTTTCGTTTCGTGTTTACATTCTCTTTTCAACTTCATTTTCAACGTTTCCATTCGAAATTTTGAAAATTTAATCACAATGCACTCCAGGCTTGGTCGTCAAACGGCGTTTTCCGAACCAGCGTGGGTTGCCCTCTCGGCGTTGGCCTTGCTTCGTTGAACGACTTCTGGAAATTCGCTTTGAGATTTCAAACCATCTGGTTAGTTTTTATCTTATTCAGCCTCTCATTTCCACGGCGTAAAGCTACATTCACGCAATCTATTCATTTTACATTTTCTAGACTCTCTACTGCTTAAATACAAGGGAGGGGGCATGTCAGTCAACGTAATTTTAGAAGGAACAATGCACCTGTCACATTATATAGGGTTGATTTGCCGGTGTTTGCTGGAATAATTTGCTAAACTCACATGAACTTGTGCAGAAATGTTGTCAACAAAGCTTTAACGGGACACAAATTATGACGTAAAGGGGGCAATTCACCTGGGTATTCTTTAATTATTATGAGTAGATAAATGCGCACCAGTTTTGCATGTGTGCATTACGCGTTTCGAGTTGGTTTAGTATTGTTTTTATTTGCTACCAAAATAGCAAAAGGGACTGGAGTACAAGTGCTTACCACTTTGCCACACTCCTTTCCCATACATCAATTATCATATAAGTTTACATGGCAGCCAAACAACTGCAATACAATTAATTACTGAACAAAAATGAATAACTGGTGAAAAAACAAAAATGGAGAGAACATACTGACAAAGAAAGCACAAAAGAAGAAAGAGAGAAACAAAACGAGAAAAAACAGATTAAACACGTAACTGGACACCACAGCCCAACACCACGAACGACGCGCAAAGCATTTCAAAAAACCTGGCAAGCTGGAATTCAAAATGACCAGAAATGGAATGAACTACTACGGCTCTTATTCCAACCACGAAGTGAGTGAAGTGGTGACCCAGTTGAAGTCTCATTCTCTCCCTTGCGATCAAGAGCTGCATCGTATATGTTGCTCAGCTATCAGGCCTGGTTAATCTCCTTGAATCTGAAATATAGCGCTGTACCGCAGAAAAGATAATCTCGTTGTCTCTTTTTTGAGGCTACCACCATCACCATATAAAATCTGCTGTACGCTTGTAATATTGAATTTTGTTTAGGTGTGAAACATGATGATTCTTATATTGTCAAAGTATGGACAGGAGAAGAAAAAATGGTTAGCATATTCTGAACCACATCCGCATGAGGTACGGGGAGAATCAGTTATATAGTTCTCATATTTGTCAGAGTTGAGATCACTACACCCATTTCTAAGCTTATGTCTAATACTGTTTATATGATAATGCAAAATTGAGAGTGTCTCTAAATTGTTACCAAATGGTCCAGGATTCGACTCAATATCGCCGCAAACAACAAGCGCTAGGATAAGTACCAAAGAGTACAATAGCTGAGTGCCTGTGAACGATAGCATCTGGTCTTAATGATGTATAACTGCTTATCCTAACAATATGCCTGAAAATGATTACAACCACTCAGTAAACCAAGTCTAACATTATATCCGCCAACTGCTCTACAGTTTTGCTCAAGATCAATCCACATGGCTACTCATAGAGAAATAAGCTTTTAAGGTGGTTTGAACAGCGAGCGAGTACGTGGTAGAGCTTGCATTCCTGGATCAAACCTCATAGTTTAGTGTTGGTGTATTCTGTCGAGTGGTTTCGTACCTAATTAACTCTTTCTTCGGGCTGTGGTATCAAAACTTCAATTAAAAAGATTATATTTCCAATACAACCTGGCATAAAATAAGCCATGTTAAATTTAGGTTAGGTCGGAGAGACAAGAAAGCATCAATTCATTATGTAAAAGCGAGCTGTGCTGAGCCATGTACAAATAACATATTGCATGAGTCCGAGGAGCAGCACCACCCCAAATGGCCACTCCATTCTATTACAAGAGTTTTAAACTAACCGTAGTCTTCAGCAAGTGACCGCCCCAGGACAATTTGACATAGTACGAGGTTGGTGATGCAACTCACCTACCACATACTACCTTGCGCAGACCTATACGGTATAACATGACCAACCCACACCACCCAATATATATATTGGTATATACATAGTTATATACGGGATCGCGACGAAGGTGCAATTGAACACATCTGTATGAGACATCTGATTGGTTGAGCAATTATGGCGGATACCTCTGTTATCTTTTGCCATATCAATATATTCTACTGAAGAACAGTTACCCTCGCAAAACACCCTCCTATAAGTACCCCCGTTAACTATTGCTTCCCAGAGTTCCATTTCTTACACGCGTCAGGAGTAATGGGATATGTGTTGATATGCATACTTCGGCTATAGAGGACCTTTATCCAGTGTATATCCGGATCACACAACTTGTAGAAGCGGGTTTGAAGGTCATCTTTCATCAAAATTATAAATACGAAAGTAATTGAAAGATGACAGGATATATACCGTAGTTACTGAAAAAAGTAGGGGAGGGAGTATTTGCGGGTCAGCGGCAAGGATCGTAGTGGCTATTTGGTGTTTACTGCGTAACTCTTACCGTAAACCAAACACTCTTTTCGGTAAAGGAAAGATAAAATGCAGGTGAGGCTATCCATAGGCTATGCACTGGTCAAACATTGTCCAGAACAAACAAGAAGGCAAAAGAAAAAAACCCTAATAGTGATCCAACTCCAAAAAGTGAGCGGCTGCACTGCGCACAAATATGTAAAATCTATGATGGATAAATAAAAGGATATTAAAGGATAGGCGAGTTGGTGTCCGAATGTCGAAGGTTTGTATATAAAAATGTATAAGAAGAGGGTGAGTCCCAAAAATGTCATGGACAAAGATATGTATGTAAGGGTAGGTGGGTAAAAAACTGCAAAATAAAAAATTCCACCCATGTTCACGCACCCCCCCCCCCCCACCCCCGATCTCGTTGAAATCGTTATACAACTAATGTAATGTATGAGTTTGTATACTGCTAAATAAAATTATCTGACTTCCATTGTAAGGAACAGTCTTTGGTGAAACCAGTCACAGATGGGTGTCCGATTAACCTATATAGAATCCTTGGTGCAGATATAGCGAAGACCAGTTTTTTAAACGTACAGGTATCGAGACCATTAGAGATCCGACAGAAATCAGTGATGAAATGTACATTCGCGTGCCCGGCACTTGTGGGATGCAGCGATGTTTTTTATCGATATTTTTGGTAAAAAAAATTCCAACACTTTAACCGCTGTCCCCAAATGGATGACAATTTTCGTCATTGTGAGTGATTTACAGCAAAGTTAGCTTCCCTTAATTTTCAAAAGTTGTCAGTAATTTAAGGATATTGAAATTTCAAAAAAAAATTGAACATTCGAAATGTTAGCGAAGTTGTATCATCGTTGTGTGCATTATTTCACAAACTTCTGGTATTTTCCTATAGAGTAGTATAAATGTACAGAAGCTGGCTTTTTACATTCTTTTCCCACTCAGTTTGAAAATTTGACTACTTTTCTCAGTTTAAACCCTTTTAAAATTTTTAAAAAAAAACGGCAGTAGTATAGCTTGGTCAAAACACACCTCTTTGGCAGGACCATGGGGTCCAACTCCGACCCCGGGGTAATTGGCCCCGGCACCCAAATCCGTTATGCCAATTTTTAGGCACCCTCTCCTCCTCCCTGCCCAGTATGTAACCCTATTTTTAGGCTCCCCTAAAACCTTCCGGCCTGTATGTATCCAATGTTTAGGCTATCAATCCCCAAGCCCATGGCTTCCCAGCCTCAAACCCCTCCAAAGGGGCCCAGGCTATGTATAGCCCACCACCCATTTAGGCTTTTCCCAGATTGTTTTGGCTCTCCCTGTGTGTGGGCTCTCCCTCCCCAACAAAGCCTTTGTATGGGCTGTGCCTCCCCACCAAAGGCCTTGTATGGGCTGTTCCTCCCCATCAAAGCCCTCCAAAGGCTAGCCAAAGCTGGGGGACTTCCAAACTGAGGCGTCCAATGAGTACTAACATAGAGTTCCCCCCTCCCCTTCCCCACGTAAATTTCGTGCTTTGTTGGTGTATCTCTAAGTAAAATGTTGTCATGGATATGTACATGTAAATGCATACAAAGCATCAGATGTTATGTGCATACAAAAGGCTTTAGATATAAAGACTATCTAACCTGTTTCCTTTGTTTAGACATGTGAAAGGTGATTAAGATAGAGATAGTCTTTGTTTATAAGAAGATATGATAGTGTCACGTTGTATAGTTATGCAAATAGATAAGAGAATTAAGTACAAAGCAAAGGCTTTATGACAAAAGTTCTCTTTGTTTAGATAGATAACTATATTATGATGAAGGTACGATGATAAAGGTATCCTTTGTTTGTAAGAGGCCTATGATATGATGATAAAGACCATGTACTCTGTTTGATTATGTCACAGATAAGATAGTGTCACGTTGCAGTTTTTTGATAACCAAGTAAGATCGCAGCAGAGTCTGATTGGTCAAAACAGGTATCCAATGAGAGCAAGGCGGTGCCTGATTGGTCGAACAGTTGTCTAATCAGGGCATACCATATGGCGTTATTTTCCATGTGACCAATAGATAAGCATGTTGTAAGATAATGCCATGCAGGCATTCGCTGATTGGCGAAAACAATTGTCCAATCAGATCATGCCATGCAGTATTTTATACGTGGACAATAGATAAGTGATCCGATGTGTGACAATAAAAGGCAAGCGAAACTAAAGGTTTTCATCAATTTTTTTGTTTGTATGTATTTACATGTACATGTCCTAGACAACATTTTACTTAGAGAGGCTTGGGGAAGAATAGCCTAGAATAGGGTACATACAGGGCAGGAAGGGGTGGGGAGCCTAAAACATAGGGTACATACAGGCAGGGAGGGAAAGAGGGAGCCTAAATATATGCCTAACGGATTTGTTCCGGGGTCAATGACCCCGGGGTCGGGGTGGGACCCTAGGGTCCTACCAACGAGGCATGTTTGACCGAGCTATACTACTACCGACGCTTTCACCATCTGTTGATGGTTTGTATCTTTTTCTGTACATTATATCAATAGTGTGCGCATCATGACAGTAGACAGAACGTGGTGTGTGTTTGAATCAGCGGGTGTTTTACATGACGAGTTGGAATGGCGTAGTCCTATTTCGCGAGAGCCGTTGGCTGGAGCAAAATATGACTACGCCATTCTAACGAGTTATGTAATACATCAATCGATTCAAACACACATCGCGTTCTGTGTTTATTACACATCCCATGCATTAAATTTCATTTAAATAAACAAATTTTAATTCCAATGTTTAAAATCAAAGGTAAAGAGTCCGTTACTTTTGTTTGAAGCGGTACTGATCAAATGGATCGATAAAAAATCAAAACAACCTTTGGGAACTAGGATAAATTAGATTCGTTATATTTTCTATTGGGCGTGGTGTTTGTTGAAATTCGAATCGCTGTTTCTCCTCGACAGCTGTCCATTAACGCTTAACCGTTTGTGGATATTACTGATAGTAAAACTATAAGCACAAATTTGAGCGGATTTGCAATACAGCTGAGAGAAACACAGACTATCGATAATTGTATAACGGAATTTGGAAACTTTCGAAGCGCAACTAATGACTCGATTGGAAAGAAACTAGTTTAAACGGTGCTGGGGAAGAAAGTTTCAGCTTGTATATCACCAGTTAAATACATACAGAAACATCCATGCCATAGCGGCGATGCTGTTAAATACAATGGTTCAAAGTTTAATGGATGTGTAATAAAATACAGACACCATCCTTTCCATTAATATAGGGAAGGAAAAGAAAGAGTCAATGTGGACATTTACTTGTTTGCTTATGATTAGCTTGCCATAAAGCCACGTTTCCTTTTGTAGGTTTTAATGAAGGAAAACAAAAGACAGTTCCTATAAAAGCAACATTTACTGATGTCATAGATAGTTTCTCAACAACTATATGCTTCCTAATTGAGTCTTCCTCGCCCGAGTAATAATTTGATGGAGGTGCTTTTATCGAAAGTCGATTTTCAAGACGAGATAGTCAGAAATGACAAAACAGTTTTCTGCACTGGTGTGTCTGGTGTCGTACTCCGATTGAGAAGCCACTTTCATTGTGCGTAACTGACGCATAGCACTTTACTTATTTAATAGAACAACTGACAATTCTTCCATGTTGCTCTGTGCACGTTTTGTGGGAACCGACATATATACCCGCGGTGCTCAAAATCATGTTGGCGAGTCGATGTGTTAAACTTTTCCAGTAAGTTTTGGACATGATATGAAGACTTCGATCATACATGGTACTCTACTACAATTGTTTCGGCTTCAGTATAGCTTTAAAAACACTTATTGTTGAGATGACATATGCCAATGCTTCTACGATGATTAAATTTTGTTCAAACTGCGACTCTTTGTTTGCGTTTCTAAGATGCGCTTAATGCTTTTGTCTATATATTGATAACTGCCTGGGAGGGATGTTTCCACAATCGATTTTAGGTTTCTCGAGTAATGCCGTACAACATATACATTCTGTTGTTCAAATCTTTGCGTGGGTGATGTGTATATATCGTTTATAACAACTTATCGAGAAGCTGTTCACCCGGGACAACCACCATGTGATCTTATCGAAACAGGTCTAAATTTTTTTCTGTATTCAGCATCAACGGGGTTGGAACATGCGATCACGGCATCCTAGATGCCTAGCTCAAAATGGTCTGCCACCATACTGATTGCAAGCTAAAGTACCAACGACCTCTACCCCACTGAAAAAGCAAAAGGTTGACATGAACTCAGTATTCTGAGTTCCTGGATGTTATTCAGGGGAGTCGTGCAGTCCAGCTGGGTAGAGGAGGGAGGATGTAAACCCAGTCTGTCACGACTCAAGTCCCGACTGATAAAATATTTCAGCTACATCTCCAAGGAATACTGTGATGATGTTGTTACTCGAGGGGAGTATTGGGCGAAGAAAAGTTACTGGGAAATGCCCCGGGGGCTGACTCAGAAAAAATTTCGATTTTTCGAACTGAAAGAATGCTGTTTCCTTGCATCTGATCGATCAATGGCATTTCAGGTAGAGAACATTTTGATGACAGTTTTGTATTATCTTCAACGCTCATTCGGCAAAAATTGTTTCTCTTTGAGGTGTGTGGGGGGGGGGGGGGGGGAGGGCGACCCATCGGGTCGACCAGAGTTTGGTCCAATGGGAGAAAATTGTGATCCTTAGAACTGAAGGAGCGTTGTTTACTTGCATCTGGGCTATCAATGGGTGACTAGACTATAGTATATCGAAATGCTTTCTGTGTTGACTGCCAGTGGCAGTCCTTATAGGGATAATTTCGTTATACCTGTAGTTATACAGACACATCCTTTCCATTAATATAAAAGTATTGGAGGAAAGAGTCTCTAATTTTGTGTTTCCTTGGAAGAATAAAAACTTGCAAATTACTGTAAAAACACATTCGCTAAACAAGGAGCCAATGTTGCCAGTTACTTAGTTGATTCTAGTTAGCTTGCCATTAACATCCGAGTTTCCTTTTGTAGCTTTTGTTTGGTACTTCAGGGTGGCTCTGGGAGCGATCTGTTGTATTCGTTTATTAAAAGTAACAAAAGAAATCTTCGCTTTATTTTCTGCTGATGTAATAGATGTTCTCTCAACAATTGATTCTTAATTGGACTTTCCACTCCAGTCTAATTATTTCAGAGGAGATAACTTTATCGAAATTCGATTTTCATGATGAGATAAGTCAGGGATGAAAGTGGACATGGTTGGACCGAATCGCGCTCTACAACATAATAAAATTTTATAAAAAATATTTACTTTTTCATGTTGTCGTCGTCGTCAGTAACGTCGGTCGAAAATCCGGTCACAACCATAGAGAATTTCCCGGATCGGTACCACATTTTTAGATATGTTTTTTTGTCGGAGAATATATTTTAGTCCAGCAGTAGCGCAAATAACCCGGAAATTTAATTTCGACAAAGTTTTTTGCTGTTCTTATATCTTTGGAGAGTTCTGATCAAGAATCTGGATGATGCCACCCTGACACCATTAAGCGTTTTGCGTAATAATAATTTTTGAGCCCTAACTCACTTATACAAGATAAAAGAACAAATTTGATGTCTACACCTAGGTTTTCAGGGGCCATGGTTTCGATTAGGTCATTGCCGAAGTGATCCAATAATTTGCATATGCATAATTATGCATATGAGGGGCCGTCATTACAAAAAACTGTCTTTATACCAAATTCAATTTTATGGTAGATGATATCAGGAGAGACAGTATACTTATTCCAAGGTTATCAGGGCTCTGGAATCAGATTATGCGACTTCCATTTGGCAGAGTCTTAAGCTTATGCTTAATTATGCAAAAAGCACTGTCATAACTGAACATTTCATCTATACCTAAACTAAGAAAACTCCACCAGTTATTGAAGTTTTCATCATTTGCAGCCATATCCCTGCTTATGTTGTCAGGGTCAGTATTTTGAATCAGGCCAGTGCTAAAGTGGCACCATATATTTGTATAACCAAAACTAGGCAGATTCTACAAAACAGAGATTGCTGTTTTTCGAAATACCTTATTTACCCTATCCGCGGTGGCTCAGTGGTAGACTGTTGGACTTCTATGCTAGAGGTCCCGAGTTGAATCCCCGTCCGGGAGGACCCGCGTTGTATCCTTGGGTAAGGCACTTTATCCCGGTTGCCTACCTGGGGGCACGATGACGCTGTGTACAAAGGGGTAGTGCACGTCGATGGTGCACATGTCTTCAACCGCTGTAACCCTGCCCGATCAGAGTTTGAACAGAGTTAGAGTGCTGAGGATCTGACAGTTGCTCGTCGATGCTCGGCCCTTCTCTCCGGGTACTCCGGCTGCCTCCACCCGTAAAACTCTCACGGTCACGATTAGCCATTGTGCATAAGTATGTGACCTTAAACACCAATAAATAATTTACACAATCCGCTGTGATATTGACCCAGTACATCTTCAACGTATTGCACAGTTAATACATATTTTCATCACCATCTTCTTCATCTGTTTCTGTTTCTTTCTGCTTATTGTATGGGTTTGGCATTGTGGTCCTCCACAACAGAAACAAAAGAATGCGTACGGTAAGTGCCCTGATCCACATCCACATCTCAGAGAACGACACGGTTCATCAGTGGCACATGCACAGCGAAACAACTGTAGGACTTCGGGTGGCGCAAGGGCAACATCTGATGGAAGTGTTTTTGGAGTAAGAGTTTTTGTGGTTTTATCACGTAACCATCCGTTTCTGTTGGGTCAAATTATGGGGATCTGGTTCAGGGACTGACTTGCATACTGCTACTTGAATATGTGCGTGGAGAACATTTTCACTACAAGCCTCACTGTTTGGCGATATAGATTTTAGTTCTGGTACTGCTGTTATGTTTTTCTTCCCATTTACTTAGACCACATTTCCATTCGAATTTCTGATAGATCACCTTTCGTTTTACTGTCAAAAGAACCCTGTTGCTTCTACTGCAGCACCCTCTAATGGCGAATCAAGGTTCCCTAAATGGTGAAAAGTGTGCCATTCTTTCAGCTTTGTTTTACTTTTCCGATTCCACGCAGCTTTGCAACAGTGTCACAGCTAGTGAGACCATGTGTAGCCAAAAGATGTGGCACTATGTCTGTACTGTCCTTCACAGATGCTTGTATGTCAACTAAGGCCCTCTCGGAACTTGTACCTTCCACTGTTATATTGCAGCTCAGATCTTGTTGATTGCAAACATGCAACAGAAGAACAAAAACATCAGTATCATCTCTGATGACTTTGATGATTGTGCACTACGTTTTACACCTGGTACACCATTGTGACATTTGTTTCCGCGTGGATTGTCCTGAGATAATCTCGTTTTCTCTGATGTCCACTGAACAGTTCAATTGGAATTGGTTCATGACCTGATATAATAAGGTTTTGTGTTATATAGGCATGCCTTTACCTATGAACCCCCTCAATCATGAGATAGGTTAGGATTTCGATTAATATACTATTTTGTTAATGATCATTAGTCACAAACTTTCAAATCAGAAAAAATTCCACAGCATGAGGTACATTACTTCTCTCTTTTTTGCATCTTTGCTTCTGTTTTGTACAGAGCCAACTATGGACTATGTTGAAATAATCTATGCTTTGTTTTAATTTCATTAATTCTCAAGTTTCTTTTGTTTTGATAAGACACTTAAAAAGATTTGTATTTACCTGGGGGATGGATGTAGAACCTCATAGCCTGGTTTGGTCTGTTCTTTGATGGTTTCTAAACAGAGTTGACTTAGTGAATGCAAAGACAATGTGGCTCGCAATAACATCAAATAAAATCAGATCCATTTAATATGACCAATCATTATATTAAATAAAAGAACTGACAAAAGTGTAGTGTATAAACAAGTTAATTTCACCCACAGAAAAATGCAGGTAAAGGCATGGTGTTAATTGCTTATCTGAATCTTTTATCAATTATAGGATTTGACAATAATAGCATTTTTTTGGTTATGACGGCCCCACATTTGAATAATCATGCTTTTACAAATTGTTGGATCAATTTGGCTATGGCCTAACATTTGGGATTGTCCCAGGCCCATACATCATACCTTATTTGAGATGTGAGTATGACCCACATTTTTTGGCCATGCCCACTTTTTTCGTATACAAATGCATGTATAAACACTGGGAAAGCACTAGGGTGTCCAAACATTCGATTTCCAGCAATTCTGGAAAATGCACTCACTGACTCCTGGGTGACCTCAGTGACCTTGACCCATATTTTAAACCTCCATCGAGTGTCGAATCAGTTGGTGTTGGTTCCAGGTCCATATATCATACCATTCTTGAGATATTAGTGTGACCCAGTTTCAAAATGTTTGGCCATGCCCACTTGTTTTCGAATAAAAATGCATGTATGAACTTTTGGAAATCACTAGGGGTCCAAAAATGTGGTTTCCAGCAATCCTGAAAGATGCCCTCATTGACTCCTGGGCGACCTCGATGACCTTGCCTCATATTTTGAATCTCCATCGAGTGCCAACTCATTTGGTGTTGGCCCCAGGTCCATACGTCATACCACAGCTGAGATATGGATGTGACCCACTTTCAAAACAACTCTATGGACACCCCTAATGCACCATGAGTCAGACAAACATAGGTGGCGGAGAACTTGTGACTATCTACAAGTATGCCAAAAATCAGTAAGATACAACAGTTCGTTTTCGAGTTATCATGGGGACAAGGAAGCGCATAGAAGACAGGAGAACAAGAAAAAGAAGAAGAAGAAGGAAAAAAAAGAAAAAAGAAAAAGAAAAAAAAACATACAAAAACAATAGTCTGTGTGTTTCACACAGACTAATAAGTGTGCCAAATTTCGTCAGGATTGCTTCACGGGAAGTACCCGAAATCGGGGGACGTGACAACCGTTACTCATTCCCACTTCCTTATTCCACATTCGTTATCAACCGATAAAGTCGGTTGATAACGAATATCGAATAAAGAACTGGGAATAAGTAAAGATTGTCACGTCCGCCGGAAATCGTGACTAACGATCCCAATTAGTCATTTAGGCTTCATTTAATAACTTAATTATTCACTATACAATTGGATTTCAAGAACGTCTCCGTAGTACTGTATAGCAATGTAGATAACCATAATATATAGCATTTATAATACATGGATGTAGAGTAAAGAATTCCCTGGATCTTATTGAGTATCTCAGGCTATCTCTTGGAAAGTGGGCGAGTGTCGATGAAAAAAAATAGACTTAAAA
Organism: Pictodentalium vernedei; assembly: GCA_031216915.1. Lineage (NCBI taxonomy): Eukaryota > Metazoa > Mollusca > Scaphopoda > Dentaliida > Dentaliidae > Pictodentalium > Pictodentalium vernedei. The sequence continues at coordinate 377,064,325 of CM062295.1, forward strand.
GTAGGTGGCGGTAGCTACTGAAATCTGCCAAAATAAAAAGATTCGATTTCATACCTGGATTTTTGCCGAACATATACGCCACCACACCCACCCTGACGCTCCGCAACTTCTTCCAAAATTTACGCTCAAGTCATCACATTTATGGTGATGTATATCAAACAGTGGCAGACACAATGTGGGGTAGAGTGTGCGAGTCAAAATTTTAAGGAGAGAGTGAATGCTTCCAGCGCGTTCATAAATATTCTTTTAACTCTTGAAAGCTGAATTCATAAAATGGATAGATGCTCAGTTAATTTGTGTGGTAGACCAATCAAGATTTTCAACGTGCGGCCCCAAAGCTGCATGTTGAGATTGGTCTTCCCACAAGTGACGAATACAGACTCTACCGGTTGATGGCTCTGAACTGGCATCAATTTTGTTTTATTATTATGACAGAAAAAAAAATCGTTTGCAAATTCCCTGCTTCGAAGAAAAACAGCATATCCATATATCCAACAAAATAAATTTAACTAGAGAAACTGAATTTACTGCTTATTTTCGGGAGTAAAATATTTTTTAAACAAATCAGAAACGGATTTTCGTTGGCAGTATTTACAGATATTCATAGAGGAATCAGAACAATTTTTATAAGAAACAAGAAAAGGCATATATGTGCACAGCATTTAAATGATTCGACTAAGGAATCAGAAATTGACATTACTGGCTTTGCCAATTATTTGAATGACGAGATACATGGATAATCTTCAGAATTGCATTAGCTGTTATAACATGCAATTCCTGATAGTTCTGAGAAATATACGCTTAATGACCTCTGTTGCTCCATTGAGGTGGACAACATTTTGAACCCCCAGAAGGTTTCAACTCATTCGGTGTAGGTCCCATATCTATAGGTCATACCAAATCTGAAGTATAAGCGTAACCCACTTTAAAAATGTTGGCTCCACAAACTCCGGATATGCCATGATTATTGATGATAGCAAATATTCATGTTACCAAGAAAATGTTAAGGTACATGATGCCTCTGGAAAATATATTGCGAGTAAAAGAATTCAGTAATGTTGGAATATAGACGTAAACGGCCACAACAGCCCATGCTTGTTTAGAGCAACATTGTGAGAACAGAAAGGGCTATCATTATTCCTGCATTGCAAAAGTAAAAGTTTGGGGACCCATATTAAGATATGGAGAGGGTTAAAATAATTCCTTTAAATACTCCATTTTAACCCTTTAAAAGAGAACTCATTCCAATGAGAGGTCATCAGCAATGCTTTTCAAGCAAGAATAAAAAAATAATAAAAATTGATTGGAAATTTCAGTGAATAACGCTGGCTTGTTTTCGCCGTTATGTTGGGTAAAGGGTTAAGAATGCCTTACTTTGGAAGGTACACTTGTAAAGGTGTCGTATTCCATATAGAATTAAATGTTACAGAAAGGAAAGCGTAAAAAGATTCTGTAGCCACGAGTTGTATGAAGGGTGTTTGTACTCACACAGAAGTATTAAGAGGGTTAAAACAGACCATTCAAATATTCCATTTCATTACTCTATAATTGTGATAGGCGTTTTGAGAAAGCTACACACCACTCTATATCAAAACCTGTTGATCCTGAGTTATGATTGAGAATAAATAAATTTTAAAAATGCTTTGAAATGTGAAGGGTTCTTTTTTCAACAATGTTAATTTTGTAACATGATATTAAATAAATATACAATGCTATTCCCAGTAGATTTACAGCATCCTCTCTGACTTCTTTGTTTATGAGAGATTCTCTCAGGTTTTAAATAATGACTATTGGTTTCAGTTAACTCATTTGCAAGTACAGTCTATCAGTATAACAAAACATTAAGATAGGATTGATTGTATTAGGTTATCGTGTTGACAAACAGAGCACAGAAGACAGAAATATTACAACTACTCCATTAAGGCATGCCTTCTATGGATGTTATTTATTGGGTTTAACGACACTATCGACAGCCACTGTCACCTTGTGCCGTACTGTTTTACGAGAGGAAGAAGCTTGAGTACCCTGAGAGAACCACCCAGAAATGGCAAGCAACTGTCAGGCTCCTCAACAGACTGACTCCACACAAGCAGGGTTAGCATTGGTTGAAGACAAGTACACCATCGAATTGCAGTATGCCTGAGTGCACAATGCCACCATGTCCCCACGTGGGCAATGGGAAGTATGCTAAGGACAAAACAAGGTTGCCGCAGCTGGTATTGAAATCGAGGACCTCTCGGTTAGCAGCCTTCGGTTCTATCTACTGAGCCACAGCGTCCTTCTATAAATATAATTGGAATACTTTGGAGGCTTATTTGCGGGAATAAAATAGTTTTAAAGAAATCAGAAATACGTTTCCGTTAACAGTATTTACAGATATTCATTCAGGACTCGGGTCAATTTATCCAAGAAACCAGGAGAGGTATATATGTGCAGAGTTCGATCAAGGGAATGCATTAGGGGGTCAAAAATGTGTTTACCATCAATTTTGAAAAGTGCACCCAATGACCTCAAGTTGACCTCAGCGGCCTTGATCCATATTTTGACCCCCACTGAGGGTCGACTGATTTTCTGTTGGACCCAAGTCCATTCATCATACCATGCTTGAGATGAGTGTGTCCCACCTTCAACATTTTTTTTTGGCCACACCCACATTTTTCATGGAAAAATGCGTGTATTGATTTTGGGAATGCATTGGGGGTTCAAAAATGTGGTTTCCAGCAAATCTGAAAAATGCACTCAATGAAACCATGATAAGTTTTTTTCAAAAATGCATATATGTGCCAGCATTCAAATGGATCGATACACGAAATAGAAATGGACATTGTTGGCTCTGACCACCAATTTGAGTACTGAAATACATTTAGAAACTTTAGAAAGGCATTAAGATGTAACAAAATGCATTCCCAGCGTTTCTGAATAATATGCACTTGATGAACTTGGTGACCTCATTCAGGTGAACCTTATATAGAACCGCCAGCAATATTGAACTCAGTGGGTGTAGTCCCATGTCTACATCTATATTGAAGTATGATCGTAACACGCTTTAAAATATTGGCTCCACCAACTCCGGATCTGTCATTTTGGTGATGATAGTAAGTATTAAGTATGAGCTATAAAACTCTAAGGCAATCAGCCCACTGGATCACACCCACGGCCTCTCGCGAGCTGAAAAAGATGGATGTGTGCTAACTGGTTGTTGACAACCAGCATTACAAAATGCATAGAGATAGGATTATTCGAGTTTGAGTTATCATACCGACAAAGAGTGCATAGAGTCTCTATTGGGATTATTGCCATAAAAACCTTAAAAGCCCCAAGAGCTCACCTGAAGGCCTACTGCACTGGAAAATGCTGAGATTGCACCGGTGCAAATCCGTGTTTAGAGCAACAATGTGGGTATGAAAAGGTTTGTCATTATTGTCTGGTTGCGTGAAAAAAAAATAAAATCTTTGGGTTCCATATTGAAGTCTTGGTCAGGTTAAAGTTTAAAAGCACGCCAGTTAAACAGTACACAACGCCACTGTACCCCCTTGTGGACAATCGGGCTTAATTGTCTTGCCAATGACACAACGTAGTTACACCTTGTGGCGACCGAGCTGCGGACCATGCGGTTTGAAGTCCAACTCCGTAACCACAGTGCCACCACGCCTCTGTTCTAGCCATTTAAGCGGTCTTAATAGAGAGCATCTAGTGCCCTAAACAAGGTGTTCATAAAATAAGGTGGTGGAAGATTGAAGAATAGCTTTTGGGTAAAGACCTGCAATATGACAGAAACCGTTCAAAGCGTTCCACTGTCAAAAGTTAAAAGAAGATTTTTTTTGTTTTTCGCGGTGAAGTATGAAGAGGGTTAAAAACAGACCATTTAAATATGCCATTTCATTAATTCATAATTGTGATAAGTCTTTCGAGAAAGCCACTCGCCACTCGGCACCGAAACCCATTGATCATGAGTTGAGAATTAAAAACAAAATTAAAATATGCATTAAATGGTGAAGGGTTCTTTATTCAACTAGAATTAATCAAGTGTTGTAAAACAGAGATGGATAATGAATAAGTTTTCTTGCCACTCAAAGGGTTTCTTTCAACTTAGTTTGGAGATGGAATTTAATTCTGATCACAGCAGCTGATAAGATTTAATGTGTGACAGCTGCGGCAACTTCTGTCTAATTTGATTGTTTACATTATTCTCTTGTGTATACAAATATAAAACAGCCATTTCTTTATAATGCTTTTCTGTTACAAAGAAATTAGGGGACTGTAAAAAAACTCCGGACAGTTTTACGGGCAAAGCAAGCCAGGGTACCTGAATAGATATGCCGAGCAGCGATGAGCAACAGCTATCAAAGTTCACAACGTACTAGCTACACACAAGCAGGGTGAGCAGTGGTCGAGCTAAGTGCAGTATGCCTTAGTACATAACGCCACCATGCCCGTACAGGGATAATCAGGACTGAGTGCCTTACCTAAGAAAGGTCCACGGTAGAGGCCTCACCAAATGCAGTTGCATTTGGTGAGGCATCTACCGTGGACCTTTCTATTTTAAAGTCCAACGCCATAACCAGTGATTCACTATCTGCAGTCTAGAGCCTCAAATGAGGCATGCTGGAAATAAGAAGTCTAATTGATCTCAGGAATGGCTTTTGTGTACAGTGTGGCAATGTGAGTTACATTAAGTGAAAGCTTTCGAACTAACACTGAACTATTAAGGGGGTTAAAATCACACCACTTCAATATTCCATTTCCTTCATTCATAATTGTGATAGATACTTCAAGAAAGACACTCGCCACTCCACCCAGGAGTGTAGGAGGGGTGTCTCACCTCCCGAATATTTGTCCAAAAAACAAACTAATTTGAGATTTTTCAGGCATAAATTCCAACAGTTGCAAATTCGAAGTATTGTTGTAACGGGTGTTTTTTTTCCGATTGTGGTTTTACATTTCCGTGAAAATTCCAACCGGCAACTCGCACAGACAGAATTCTGATTGAACAACGCAAGATTTTCTCACTACCGTGGTCATGTTACTCATTTTGTTCTCATTTATGTCTAACCTTACTCATATTAGCGAATGCCGTTAAAATATTGTAATAATAAAAAGGTCCTAGCTTCAAAACTGGGAGAGGAGTTAGCCGGACAAATCATGTACCATACAGGTGAAATTCTACAAATAAAAACGACTAAATTTAATAACCTGTAATTTTGTGAAATATTGAAGCAAGTCAAAATCCTGGCAATATGCAGACCTCTGTCATATGTAGAAACATCCTGTGAAATAAAAAAGTAATAGCTTGAAAACTGTAAGAGGGGATCGACGGAAAAACAATGTACCCTATATGCGGACGGATGAACGGACAGACAGGGGTAAAACAATATGCCCCTGACTATTCGTTACGGAGGTACAAGAAGTAAGAATTATTTCAATAGTTGATCTATTTTCCGGCCCCTGTGGATTAACATTTTTCAAAACACATTTTTTTTTTCCTTGGCGCGGGGGATAAAGTGAATTTCTTTGCCTATTTTTATGTCCCAAAACTGCGTTCGCTGTTAGGTTGCACCTCTTTTCATATTAAAGTAACATAAAATGAACAGACCAGCTTATGGGAGTTAAATGAGATCGTCTACAGTCAAACAGAACAGCACGCGTCATATGTCGGCAAAAAGATCAAAGGAAGCCGCCAATCAATTCTCTCGGCAGAACGATGCGTCCCACCATGCATGTACAATCATGCAATTAGCACAATGCCTAATGAAGGCAGATAGTGTCTACTTACAGACTGCAGTACCGCAAGAAATTGTCATTTTGTGCTGTCTTAAAACCTGAAGTTATGTATATAGATATTCAGCTGCAGTCATTCAGACTGCTTGGAAATATTCTCAGATGCCCTAAAACCTACCGGTACAGTCACCCGGAGTCAACGTTTTGAAAAATCCCCCTCCCAGGGTTTATGGAGTGTGTGTGGGAGAGTGTGTGTGTGTGGGCGGGGGGGGGGGGGGCTTTAAGTATCCATTCCTCGTTGGAAGTTTCATAGATCTACCCCCCCCCCTCCCCTTCTCCCCCATCGAAAACATTCTGGGTACATCACTGACTCCACCCCGAATCCTATCGGTCTTGAGTTATGATTGAGAATAAATCAATTTTAAGGTGAAGGGTTCTCCCTCCAGCTTGCATTGAGAATGAACTGTAACATGAGACTAAATAAACAGGCAGTGAGTACAATTGATTACCTACCTGTATAGCAAAAATCATACAGATAGGGTATTTTGTATTCAGGTTATCGTGTTGACAAAGAGTGCATAGAAGACAGAAATATTCCAGCTACTACGTCATCAAGGCATGCCTTCTATGGATGTAATTGGAATACTAGAGAAACAAAATTTACTGCATCCAGTAACTTCAAGTCTGTGTGAAAAGGGTTAAAATATCAGGAAAAAACTATATAGAAAGACAATTTATGGAGGCTTATTTTCGGGAGTACATTTTTTCTAAACAAATCAAAAATGGATTTTCCTTAACAATATTTACAGATATTCATACAGGAATCAGAACAATTTGTCTAAGAGACCAGAAAAGACATATGTGCACGGAATTCAAAGGGTTCATTCAAAGGAATGCATTAGGGGTCCAAAAGTGTTATTTCCAGCAATTCTGAAACATGCACTCAATGATCCCTGGGCGACCCCACTGACCTTGAACCATATTGTGAACCTCCATCAAGTGTCGACTTATTTGGTGTTGGTCCAAGGTCCATACAGCATACCGTGTTTTGAGATAGGAGTGTGACCCATTTTCAAATTTTTTGGCCACATCCACTTTTTTCATGTAAAAATGCATGTATGAACATTGGGAAAGCATTATGGGTAAGAAAATTTCCAGCAATTCTGGAAAATGCACTCATTGACCCTTGGGTGACCTCAGTGATGTTGACCCAGATTTTGAACCTCTATCGAGTGTCGACTCGTTTGGTGTTGTTCCCAGGTCCATACATCATACCATGCTTGAGATATGAGCTTGACCCACTTTCAAACTTTTGGCCACGCCCACGTTTTTTCGTGCGAAAATGCATGTACAAACTTCGTGAAAGCATTATGGGGTCAAAAATATGATATCTAGCAATTCTGAAAAATGCACTCAATGACCATTGGGTGACCTCAGTGACTTTGACCCATATTTTGAATATCCATCGAGTGTCGACTCACTTGGTGTTGGTCCCAGGTCCATACATCATACCATGCCTGAGATATGGGCGTGAGCCAATTTCAAACACCCCTACGGACAGCGCTAAAGCCCCAAGAAAAACATAGGCGGCCGAGACCTTGTAACTGGCTACCAGAATGACAAAAATCAGCGCGATGGGTTGATTCGTTTTCGAGCTATCGTGCGGATAAGGAAGTGCATAGAAGACAGGAGAATACGAAAAGAAGAACAGGGAAGAAGAAAAAAAAGAAAAAGAAACCGTACAAACACAGTAGGCTGTGTGTTTCACACAGACTAAATATACCACGACTGTCGGCTATACGCCCATTGTGTCCAGACCACTGAAGGCAGCTAAATGAAATCTTTAGAATTTGTTCTATTATCCCTGCCCAACACTTTAGTATCTTTGTCGAGTGCCGAGGACAGGAGGAAACATCGTGGATCGCATGGAAACCGAGGGGACGATTCAATTCAAGTCCCGGATGATGGCGGTTGAACAAGTCGAAATAATTTGTTGTTGATCTAATGTCTCTCTTGAGGGCCGTGGTATCTACTGGATGGAGCTCATGTGTTGTTTGCGATGTGGGAATAACGTTTGTTGAATGCAATACTGCTTATATGGTCGAGAAGTAAATTCCAATGGGTGTTTTAAAAGCGGTTGGAGCACAACATCACCTTATTTCGACGCAAACCAGTTCCGTTATTGAGATTCAAATATTTAAGATTCAAATATTTATGTCATGGCTGACGAAGTTTTTGTTCCAAGTTTATCCCAGCCTGTAGGAGTAGATTATCGTGATTCTGACTCTGACAAAGACAAAGATGTTGAAAAACGTAAGGAGCCTGAAGAAAGGTCCCCAGCTGAACAGAGAACTTTGAGACGGAGAAACTCATTTAGTAAATTACCCCAAACAAGGCCTATCTGTGAGGGTGTGCAATCTGGTAAGACAGTGTATAATTTTCCACAACTAGTATATTCTACGCTAACTAACCCTGATTTTCTGAAGATATTTGTGCCACACATTGCTCCACATATTGCTGATAATGTTACAAAATCGGTAATGAACGAAATACACAACACTTTTAAAGAAGAAATTCGTTCATCTGACCAAGAAGTAATGGGGACTGAAATTCACAAACTGTCTTATGTACTTTCAGAGCAATTAAAAACTATGATTGAGCCCCTTCGCGATGAAGTGTGCAAAGTTAGGCAAGAAAATACCAAGCTGCGAGCTGAGATTAGTCTATTACATGAACGATTAAACAGCTGTGAGCAAGAAGTTGATGAGGTTGAACAATATTCCCGACGTAACTGTCTAATATTTAGAAATATTCCAGTGCAGTCTCATAGGCTGCCTGAAAATATCGATAATCTTATCAAGGATTTGTGTTATAATAAACTGGGAATTGTTCTTGGTCCTGACAGCATCAGTGGGTCCCATCCAACTACCCGAGTGACAACAAAAACTATTAAAGTAAATGACACTCCTATTGTCGACAAAAGAGTGAACAGTATTGCTAGATTTACCACCTACAACCTAAGGAATGATATTTACAAATCCAAGAAACAAAGACTGATAGTGATAGAGTGTTTATCACAGTCATTTACTAAATATAGACAAACTATCTTGCAAGAAATCATAAAAATGAAAAAGGACAGAAAGATTGCCATGTTTTGGACACAGGATGGAAAGATATTTGTTAAAAAGTCCCTCTCAGGTCCCAGGGTGCTCATTAAGTCTAAGACTGATCTTAGTCAGATGGCTTGATGGACTAGCTGTCATATATAAGGGTATATTGTAACATCTTTGTAAAATGTTGCTACAGTCGTTTTACTTTTGTGGCACTGTGGGGGTGCACATTGTGTTTTCAACACACTGTGCCCTTCCACAGTGCCTCAGCAGTGCCTCTTCATGCATCAACAATAATTTTTACACTCTCTTGGGATATGGATGAATAAAAATACTTCCGAATGTCACATAATTATGCCAAGTATTTTGACATGCCCACCTGTTACCTATAGATATATACCATATCTATGATTACCTCTTAACGTCACGTAAGCCTGGTGACATGATATGGCTATATGTCACATACATATATAGACTATATATAAATATATAAATATACACTATATATAGGTATACATGTTAACAATATTGCATAAAAGTGCAGTTGCTGCTGAGGCACTGTTGGGGTACTGTGGGGTTGTTCAGTGTGTATTCTCAACACACTGTGCCCTCCTACAGTGTCTCACCGGTGTCTCTATAGGCACCAAAAGTAACTTTCGTCCTATCCTGGTACTTGAGTGAATTAAAATACCTCTCAATGTCACATAACATCACATAAACCTGGTGACATGATATGACTATATGTCACATACATATATACACTATATATGAATATATAAATATACACTATATATAAATATATAAATATACACTATATATAAATATATAAATATACACTATATATAAATATATAAATATACACTATATATAGGTATACATGTTAACAATATTGCATAAAAGTGCAGTTGCTGCTGAGGCACTGTTGGGGTACTGTGGGGTTGTTCAGTGTGTATTCTCAACACACTGTGCCCTTCTACAGTGTCTCACCGGTGTCTCTATATGCACCAAAAGTAACTTTCGTCCTATCCTGGTACTTGAGTGAATTAAAATACCTCTCAATGTCACATAACATCACATAAACCTGGTGACATGATATGACTATATGTCACATACATATATACACTATATATGAATATATAAATATACACTATATATAAATATATAAATATACACTATATATAAATATATAAATATACACTATATATAAATATATAAATATACACTATATGTAGGTATACATGTTAACAATATTGCATAAAAGTGCAGTTGCTGCAGTGGCACTGTTGGAGTACTGTGTGGGTGTTCATTGTGTATTCTCAACACACTCTGTCCTCCTACAATGTCTCACCAGTGTCTCTGCAGGCACCAAAAGTAACTTTCGTCCTATCCTGGTACTTGAATGAATTAAAATACCTCTCAGTGTCACACAAGCCAGGTTCTTTGATATGAATACCTGTCACATATATGTATACACCATATAAAAGTATACAATATTGTATAAAAGCAATTGCTGCTATGACACTGTTGCGGCACTGTGGGGGTTTTCAGTGTGTATTTACACACACTGTGCCCTTCTACGGTGTCCCAACGTTGCCCTGACAGTACCTTAATAAACTCCGACAGTAACTCAGCTCCTCTCCGAACAACTAGTTGACTAAAATACATTTCCCAAATTCACTTTAACATGCCTCACCAGTGTCTCAACAACTATCCACAGTAACCTGTTCCTAACTTAGTATGAGGTTGAACAGGCCACACTTGCCAATTTTCAAACACGCCCCTAAATCCTTCAAATTTTTCTGAATGTGGTTTGATTAAATATGGCATTTTTCTCTCCGCTTGTAACTATAACACGAAAGCCCCAGTTGTTTGAAAGTTTAATTCGCCTGAATGGTGTGCTTTTCTCCTGTGTAATTATCAGGGATATCATAGCCTTAACCTGAATGTAGGTGGTTAAGGGTATAAATGACTGAATTAGTGAATTTTCATTGTTCTGTGAATGTGTTTTGGCTAGAAGTGGCATATTTCCGAGTGCAACTGTAACACGTACATTTAAGTGGTTAAGGTGATTCTAAACTGAAGATTGTAGTTTGAATGGACAGGCCGAAAACATGATGTTTTTTCACTACTTTTCAATAGTAATGGTTATTTAATACATGACTGATTGCTTCCTACCTAATAGATTACACAAATGTGATAAAAATTTAAAAAAATAGAATTTACTCACCACAAAAATGCTTTTGAAAATCCCTAACTCACGGTCAACTTCCTGCCACCAAAACTTAAAATATGAATCTCAAATTGAAGGATATGTTTTCTATGTGCACTAGAGAACAACAGTTGAGTCATAACTTTTTAAAAAATAAATCCAATTGTATGTTTATTTAAATATTTGAAGGACCACTGCATGCACTGGTCCAGCCATTTTTTCACAGCGAAATATTTACAGTTCAAAAGTATGGCACACCACATTAATCAGTAATCTAGTTTACCTCCCCTGAAAATATTAACCATACAAGTGATATATCTGTTCTGCCCTCTTCCACAAGTAAAACTGTCTTGACATGAGGTGACCCTGTTGAAAGTGTATCGTCAAATCCCAATAATAGAAAAGAAAAGACTGCGTGGCCATACACCCCCCCCCCCCCCTCCCTTAAAAAAAAAATTGAAAAAGGGACATAACTCTGGCAAAAATTGTCGGATCAAACCCTGATTTGACTTGACCTGCATTTTATGTTGATACACCTACACAACAAATTTTATTTAATTCTGTCAATTACAGCTCAAGTTATTGGTTGGAAACTAAAAATAAATGGAGTTTTCAAAGTTGAAAAAGGGGCATAACTTTGGCAAAAATTGTCGGACTGCACGATTCGAACTGGACCTGTATTTTATGTTGATACACCTGCATACCAAATTTCATTTGATTTGGTTAACTATAACTAAAGTTATCATAGGGAAATACAGTGGGACGGATACACGAACGGACGGACACCGGCTATTTTAATAGTCCCCCGAAAATATTATACAGGGAAAAAAGGTACACATTAATATTGCCTGCAACAGTAATAGACCAACTCAGCATTTGATGCTGGTTCACATCCCATCCACAACAGACACCCCTTTAACAGTGACACATTTCCAGATTGGTCTGGAATCATGCAGCATTCCCAAGCCACCTTTAATTTCCACCTGTATTCAGTATTTTTGTCATAAAGGTTTTCTCCTGATTCTTGTGCCCTCTTACTAGTATGTATACTGTGAAACCTGTGCAGTAAATATTGTAAATAGTCAGATAAGGTTTTAGGCTATAGGGTTGACAGACTATATTATTCTGATGCAGTCTGTGACCTAGTATCACCCACGCCCCCAGTGGTATGATACAATTATGCATTCTTCTCAACCATTTTGCTTGACATTATGTTTTCATGAAAACATTTTGTTTCCCCAAAACACCCATTCAAGATATCGAAGAGTCCCATGAAATGACAATCTCTTACCTCTTTATCACTATGTACTTGTATTTAATATAACTGGAAGACAATATTTATGACAACTTTCTTCCAAGTATTTATCTAACACACTGATCAAATCACTTTTGTCGCACAGATATATGACCATTCAGATTTCATTATTTGTACAAATTTTGCAACACAAACATAGCAAGTGATTACGATCTGCAACGGTAACTGCTGAGCTTACTGGAGCCATTCCAATGGGAGGTTAGGAACTCTGTTTTTAAGGCAGAAAATGTATATATTCTGTGATACGAGAAACCACCTTTCCTCTGCATTATTGATAGTGTTAATCGTTTGCCTCCCATAAGCAATCCTAAACATTCCAACCAAAGCTTGTTCACTTGAGGTGTTGGTTGAGGTACAGAAAATAAAAAAAGAAAACCTTTCAATTATATGTTGGGGAATGGTGCTGCTTTGGTATGCCCACGACATCAGAACTTCGTGTGGCCACATTCTGTGGGCAAATTGAGGCCTCATTCCCAATGCAATGAGGTACATGCAATAAAATTGCTAATGTCTGGCACAAAACATTATTACTCCCTAACTTATACAGCATTATCAGGTTATAAAACCAGTTTTTTTTGACAGTTGATTCTAATAAACTGATACCCATTTTAACCTGTATTCTCTCTGGAAAAAGCGTCCAACTGGGTTTATGTCTAGATGGCTAAATGAATAATTTCCCTAAGACCATGAAAAAGGCCCCTTTCCCAATTTACCTGGATCAAACCCTTTCATATCCAGTCAAGTTAATACATTTAAAAAGCTGTTTTTTTACCCATGGCTACCATGTTAAACGAACAAACGGGAATATATGAAGAAAGTTTGATAGAATTTACTTCTTTTAACCTTTTTCTAATACTGTGAATCCATAAAATTTTAGTATACCTTGACCTGTTGAATAATAATGCTGAATTACTATTATACATGAAAATTTGAGAAAAATTTCAGTTACCATTACTATTTAAAAGCGCTCAAAGGTGAAAATGCCATCACTATTTTCAACAACTTTTATCAAATTTAGATTTGCCGAGCCATTGACAATCTAATTACTGTTTTTTAATTCCGTTTTCTGGAGTTTTGATTATTTAGAGGCCCTATTTGTAACTTTGTGCAGATATTTTTTGTGAAAATGCAGATTTATTAGCCAATATGACGATAAGGCAAAGCACTCACAAATTTGAAGCTCGATTGTGCCTTGTGTGTGTTGCCATACGACACTTTCGTTGAGAATTTCTATGCAACGACTGATAAAATAATTTCCTAGAGAAAAATTGCATGTTCACATTTCTGTCATATTTTAATTTGTGATTAGGAGGTCTAGTGGTGTGGATAGAAAGAAAAAGTATTATTTTTCGCACTTTGAACAAGCGACTTACCAACGCATGTGAATTTTCGGTGACAACAACTTCGATCAACAAATACTTGCAGACATGAGTCTGATAGCCCACAGATTATTTGAAATTATCGATGATCTTTGTGGATTGCAAACAAATATAATGAAATACATCGTTTACAACGATTCGCAATGTAAATCACACCAAATCGCAAAATTAGGAGCATTATTTCTGGAAATCACCGAAACCAGACCGAAACGGGACCGAATGACAGACCAATAAAGTTATACCATCAATATTACATAACGAACAATAGTTACCCCGATTTGCGATTAAAAGAAGTGAAAAAGCAACCAGTTTACGAATATTTCACCAACGAAATAATACAACATGGGTTTCTAATTCCACTATATGTCACCGGTTTGTTAATTAAAGATAACTGCAATTTTTGTTCTCTATTGGTAATTTTGGCTCATGAATACAAACTAATGGCAAGGTTGATCCACGTAAACAAATTGGTTGCTTCAGTTGGTGAGAGAAGAATATTTACATAGAACAGACAATCAATGCAATTTGCATCTATTAGTCTGCTTTCCTTGAGATATATCGACAATCAGAATTTCAGCAGTGGCATTGTCATGAGAAGTTACTGCACATATGGCAAGATCTTTCGTCGCAATGTTGCCCACAACCTTCAGTGTTTTGAATTTCCCACAGTAAACATGGCGGACACTTTTGAGACTGAAACGACCCAAGTTGACAACATGCTTAGTCCTATCTTCGATGTGTTTTATTGAAAATTAAGACTCAACTGCTGCAGTACATTACTGGTAGCTCACGTTGGTTGTTCATTGGAAGGTGAGGCGTCTCGCTATTTTTTGAAAACCTGACCACGCCATTTCCGACTTTTTTACAGTACACTTTTTCTAATGTCTCCAAATGACTCGTAAATTTGTTAAATGCATATTTTGCGGGTCCCATCACGTTCTATGTGACATGACCATTCCCTCCAACCTTGCTATCCAAGGGCAGGCTGTTTCGTTGCCAAGTTAATGTTCAATAAAATGTTCACATTTTTTTATGTTTCTGGCTTCCATGTTGGCAGCTATGACTTTAGAATCACCTTAAAGGATTAGCACAACTAATTGAGTGAATGTCCACTTTTCTTTGAATGAGATTTGGCTGAAGATGGTATATCTCCGCTTGCAGTTACAACGCGGAAACTTCTGTGGTCACTGGTCCGCACACTTGAATGTTATTATTTTCAGGTGTGATCCGACTGAAGACAGAACACCCGAACTCTTTGTAAGGACATCTGAGGCACTAATTTATAAATGTATCACCAGTTCTGTTACTGACTGTATCCTCCTATACGTTACATACCTGCTGCCTTGTTAACTTGCAAGTTCACCTGAGTAGAAACAAACAATTATTGTTGATTGCACTGCCGTCAAAGCTCACTGACAACATGTACTGTTTTATGATCGTCCTTTCAACCTGATGACCCAAGGACTATACATTAATCAATGGCTAAAATATATATCGTCCACCTTAGACAGTTTAGGAATGTCAAATTTTGGACTAACCAATTCATTCCAAACAATAAGCTATTTAATGAACTCACTAAACAAAGGCTCAGCGATATTTATATCCAAGAATGGAGAGAAACATTAGGCACCTCAAACAAATATCAGTTTTATAATGTTATAAAAAAACAATTTTGTCTTGAAAATTACCTAAAGACACTCCCACGAAATTTGTCAACAACACTACTAAAATTTAGGGTTAAAAATCACCGTCTTCCAATAGAAACTGGTAGCTGGATATCTCAAGATCTGTCACAAAGGAAATGTAATTTGTGTAATTCAGATATAGGTGACGAATTCCATTATATTCTTGTTTGTAATCAACTCAAAACTCTTCGCCAAAAATATTTAAAACCCTACTTCGTGAAACACCCGAATATGCTCAAACTTCACACACTCTTTACATGTGAAAACACTAAAACCACTATGAATCTGGCCAAATATATTAAGGAAATTCAAAAAATCATAAACCCTTCTCATGTCTAATTACCTACCTGCATGTAGTTGCTCAGTTTACACCAAGATGATGATAAAGGAACTATGCCTATACGAGCAATATATAGTTGCAGTGCGTGGAGGGTGGATTGTGGCTGGGTCGCCCGCGGAGTGGAGTTGGCACCCGAACTATAACTTTCAAATTTTATACATATGAACAAAAAACGCAGGCAATGTTTCGGCCAATGGACCTCCTGGTTTAACCCGGAGGTCCGTTGGCTGAGACTTTGTCTGTGCTTGTTATGCTTTGCAACACATTTGCAATAGTTGCGTAGGAGGAATCTCCGCGCTGCGGGTGATTTAGTAGTAGTGCGCTCTCCACTTACTGTAGAAACGCCTAGCATTTCTGGGGTTCTCCCCTTGCAGACAACAGTGCCCTGTTTTTTCGTCTTTCGAGGTAAGGGTTTATTTAGCCCATTACCTCTTTTTTGAAAGTGCACTCTGCAAGGAGAGAAGCAAATCGGGTGAATGCTACACGTTGTACGTTCTCGAGAGCACATACTGCATACTGATTTCTACAATATAAATGTTTATATCTAAAATCATGGGTACGTCATGAGTATGTATAAATTGTGTTCTGTTAAAATGCACTTGGGCATTGATCCTAAAGGATGGAAATAGGAGAGAGGGTGGAAGGGGAGGGAAGGAGGGAGAGGATGCAAAGGAAGGAGGGAGGGAGGGCCGAGGGAG
Source organism: Pictodentalium vernedei (assembly GCA_031216915.1). Taxonomy (NCBI): domain Eukaryota; kingdom Metazoa; phylum Mollusca; class Scaphopoda; order Dentaliida; family Dentaliidae; genus Pictodentalium; species Pictodentalium vernedei. The sequence goes on from CM062295.1 coordinate 377,080,779, forward strand.
AGATCGACTAAAGTCGACAATGATATTATCTTGTGTGGATACACCACCTCCAGCATGCTTCAAATTTTTATATGTTTTGTATATTTATTATTACTTTACCCCATATTACATGGGAATAAGTTCAAAAATAAACTATTACATTACATAACATTACATTACCGATTAAGGGAAAAACTTCAGTGTTTTTTTTTCCATCATGGTTTTCTCGGAGACTTGCCTTATTGTGAATTGCTTCATTGTAAATTGCCTCATTGTGACCAGTGCGTGTGGGCCACCATGGAATAATTTGCAATGTGGGAAATTTTTGAAGAGCAATCCGGAGAAACGATCCAAAAATATATGACCCCGTTTACCAGTTCTGTTCTTGATTGTATCTTCTGGTCAGTTATGCAGCTGCTGTTCTCCAAACTTGCTGACTGACCTGATGCGCAGAATTAAGGGCCTATATAAGTAATGAAATTTTGTTTATTTTGAAAATTCTCACCTCTGATATTCCTTCAATTCAAATTAAATATGCACAAAATGTAATTCAAAATGAAGGTTGGGATGCATAGAACACGAAACACATGTATAATCAACTCCTAGAGTCGACTGTAGGCACCACTGGTTCCTGGAAGTCTGCTGCCGTATTCGCACAAGAACTGATAATTTAATAATATTTCACGAAAACAACTTGTGGCCAAATGTGCTTTACATCCAAGAACAAAGCTAGGGGATAAAAATTCTTCAAAACACGGCGACAGAGCTGCATTGGGGAAAATTCCAAAGCCTTTGCTTTTGTTTACATATGAGTATACTTTCGATTTCCGGTCGACGTCATCGGACAGAAAAAGCATGTAAAAACACGCCGTCTAAAATCAAATAATGAAAAAGATCGCCTTCATACAGTATACTGTTATTTGATTGAGAATGCACAATTGCCATATTCAGTGCAAGGTATCATGATACCTGTTGAGATTTCTTAGAATTATGATTTTGTTTTTCGATGGAAATTCGTGGTAACGAGTGATTTGCGCATGTCTGTCGAGCATGGAAACCATCTTCAATAAAAAATGCAGACAGTGTTGTCCTTTTCCAAAATGCAGTCCTATCGTTGTATTCGAAAGGGTTTTGAATGCCTAGCTTTGTTCTTGGATATATGAAGCACATTTGGCCACAAGTTGTTCTGATGAAATATTATTTTATTATCAGTTCTGGTGCGAATACGGTAGCAGACTTCCAGGAACCAGTGGTGCCTACAGTTGACTCTATGAGTTGATTACATATGTGCTTCGTGTTCTATACATCCCAACCTTCATTTTGATGTATAATTTGTGTATGTGTAATCTGAATTTAAGGAATTTGAGAGGTGGGAATTTCAAAATAAACAAAATTCCATTACTTATATAGGCCCTTAATTATCAGCCCATTGCACTGCCGTCAAAATTCAGTGACATCAGTTACTGTTTTATAATTGTCCCCTAATCAGATGACTGCTACCCGTGACATAATTTATTAGGTTTGTTTGTTTATCCAGTGCAACAGAGTTTAATACTATTTTATGCTCGCTTTCTATTCTCTTGTGTGGATACCTCAAAGTCAGTCTGAACAAAAACCCACAATGTTCCCCGACAAACACATCTTACTCTCATGGTATTAAGGCTGTCTCGAAGTGGATGCCGCTTTGGTCCTGTATGTGGTGCGGGTAAATGAATACGACAGAACCAAATGTTTTTCATTTTATTAATATTTCCCTGTCTCATTTTTATTTCCAGTTTCAACATGTGTTGGTGCTTAGGGTCGGAACTTGCGACTATGTGGAGGTAGCACATATATTAACCCACTGGACTGGAATGGGTCCCTATTTCCAAGGTGTAGCACCCGCTCAATCAATCAATATTGTTTTGAAACATAGAAAGATTATCTTGAACAGTGCCCACGCTGTATCCATTACGAGGCGGCCTTTGCACAGCTTGCCCTGTAGTATATATAGACAATAAACATATAGTGTGTTTTTATATCTGTGTTATACAACGAGTTGAAATATGGTTTATTTTTTCGAGGCTTCGCCGAGAAAAAGTAAACCATATTTCAACGAGTTGTATAACACAGATATAAAAACACACTATATGTTTATTGTTTTTATCTGATAACAAACACCCGTCTCGTGCGTCTACCCGACTTATATATGCTTCCCACGGGCCTCCAAAGAAAACCAGTCTACGAGACAAAAGAAATAGGACAAGACGCATAGAGTTGTGTCCCTTACATTACAAAATCGATGACGGAGATTGTAAAGTGCGATTGCACTTCTTGCATCATGTAACTGCGCTATTTTATTAACAGTAACAAAACGGTGTTTCAGTAGAGTTATTCTTTTTTTGACATAGTTCCAGTTTTCTTCCGTGTTTTATGCTGTAGTCCCAATATAACAAATAATTTTGCGTTTGTTTACAATTTTTACGAAGTGTTTTTTTTTTCAGGTAGAGCAGACGAACTTTTAATTAGCGCAGTTCCGCGAGTACTTTTGATCGAGGCCGTGACTATAAATAGTTAGCAGTCGCCGCATACTAATTACTATTAACATTCAAGTAATTTCTACAATGTTTTGAAGCAAAATTTTAGGTTGCCTTTATTGAAGCAAAATAAATAAGAAATGACACCATCAGTGGATTTTGAGAAAGTGCAATAAGCGTACAATTAAAACCTGCCCTGTGATATAACGATGTTTCATGATTGAATGAATGAAAATGGAATTGAAAGAGGTCAGAGGTCGTTCGCATAAATTATAATTATATACAACGCATATATATATAATCAGTTGAAGTATACACCCGTTGTATATACTTCAAGTATATACAACGGTTGTTATACTCTATGGTTATCAGATAAAAAAATATTAAACCCTTCAACTCGCTATGTATCGTGTTTAGCTTAGAAGCATGGTGTTTTGTTTTTGAGCGAATGAAATGTCGAACTCACTTAGCCGTGTTGAAGGGTTAAATAACTAACTACATTTACTCCCACAGCCCTCAATTTAGAATATTGGTCACTTATACTAATGTACATACCAGCAACTTTGTTGTTTATTTGTTTCTATTTTACTTTTTATAGCTCTTCTTTCTTTCTACAATTTCTCTACCAAGGTATCCAGAAACAACTAATCTACTCTGTCTCCACCACTGTCATACCACCGCAAAAATGCTGCAAGAACAGAATCTGGCATGGCGCTGCCTATATGGGAAGAAGCACTACGGGTGTGATCCGCTGTCGCTCTATTTACTCTGTTGAAGCTCTCACTCAAAAAGTATGGATATTAACTTGAATCTGTATCGCGCGACAGTGGGTCTATTCTGTGGCGTTCTGTGTTCAACATGCGAGCCTAAACGTTCTTCTGAGATAAATGTATGCATTAGTTTATTTTGGCTAGGCTCAGTGGCCTCTATACTTTCTATAGGAACTGTCTTTGTTGTAAGTCTTTTAATCAAACTATGTGGCGACATAGCACTGAACCCTGGGCCCAGAGATAGCACAGGAGGCAGCTCACAGTCGACTATTAACATATTTCACTACAATATACAAAACATTCGCAACAAAATTGATGATTTAAAGGATATGCTGGATGAATATGACATTGTTTGCTTGACTGAAACTCATTTCGAGGAGTCTTTTGAACTCATTGAACATTCGTATTCCTGGCTTTCAAAAACCCATAAGGCGAGATAGAAATCAATATGGTAGTGGTATCGCTGTGTATTTCTCTGATGAATTTTTTTTTAAATGGTTACAGACACTGCAGTTCGAAGATGATATTTTATGGTTTGAGGTCGGTACGGTGTCTCGGTTTTTGCTTTGTGTCACCTATAGATCAGAAAACCCGTGCTGTCCAAACTACTGGAATTCACTTAGTGACAAAATTGAAGAGGCTCTATCAATAAATCCGTCTGTAATAATTCTTGGTGACCTCACCTGTGACCTCTTCAAATTTAATGGCCCGCTGCAAAACATCATAACTAGATATAATTTGACGAACGTGATCAATGAACCTATACGCATAACCCATAGAAATCAGACATTACTTGACCCAGTACTAATAAGTAATGTTGTTGAGTTAAGAGACTCGGGCACTTTGGACTTTGGTCTCTCCGATCATAAAGCCACCTATGTAGATGTATCGGTAACACGACGACATGATAGGTCTATACAAAAAATAATCGTGAATTATAAAAAGGCCGACTTTGAGAAACTGAATAATTTACTAAATGAAGTCGACTGGGAACAGCTAATACACAATCCTGTTGATATTGACGATTCTGTCCAAAATTTCAACTCTGTTTTCCTCCAGCTGGCTGAAGACTGTGTTCCAAAACACATGGTAACAATCCGCAAACACGATAAACCCTGATTCGATGGTAACCTCAGAAGAGAGATAGGGCTCGAGTCAAGGCCAAAAAGTGAACACTGAAATATCGTGGCAAAACTATAAAACGATTAGAAATAAGGTAAATAATATGAAAAGAGTAGCCAAAAAAAATCTATCTGGACAAACTAGACGAATCCCTTACAATACATTCTTCTCATGGGCAGTTTTGGCAGGTTGTTAAACAATTCTTGAATAATTTCTCAAATGATTCAGCAATACCTCCCCTCCAGTTACAGACCGATTATGAAACAAAAGTAATTGAGAACGACGACGAAAAAGCTGAAGTTTTAAATAGAACGTTCTTAGAAAATAGTAAAGTAGATTCATCTGGTCATGACCTCCCCCCGTTCGAGCCTAAAAGTGCTCACCATTTATCGGATATAACTTTTACTGAACAAGATATATATGACATAATAAAACTTCTACCCGCCAAAAAGGCAAGTGGACATGATGGCATCGGTCATAGATTACTAAAAGAAACTAGGCATAGTATTTGCAGACCTCTTTTTCTTTTATTCAAAAAGTCGTTGTCGGTTGGCATATTCCCAAGTAAGTGGAAAAATGCGAATATAATTCCCATATTCAAAAAGGGTGATCGCTCCAATGTAAACAATTATCGACCTACTTCTTTATCACCTTGTATTGGGAAAATAATGGAACGAGTCGTTTTTTAAGTATATGTACCGTTACTTCCATACTAATTCCCTTTTTTACAAATACCAGGCCGGTTTTCTCCCACAGAACAGCACAGTCTACCAATTAATAGAAATATACCACAGTTTGTGCTGTGCAATAGACAACAAACTATTTACTTGCGGTGTGTTCTGCGATATTTCTAAGGCCTTCGACAGAGTCTGGCACACTGGGATTATATTCAAGTTAAAGCAATATGGTATATCGGGAACACGCCTTCAGTGGTTTGAAAACTACTTGAGTGATAGAAAACAAAGAGTCTCAGTTAACAATTATTATTCAGATTATAGAACTGTTCCTGCTGGTGTCCCCCAAGGATCTGTTCTTGGTCCTTTTCTCTTCTTGGTTTATATAAATGACATTGCAGGCAACTTGATATCACTCACAAGATTGTTTGCTGATGACACTTGTCTTAGCAATAGTGCCCCAACTAGAACTGACATATCTAGTGTCGTTAATAAGGATCTATGCACAGTAAACGATTGGGCACAAAAATGGCTAATTAAATTTAACGCCGAGAAAACAAAATCTGTAGTGTTCACTTTAGCTAGAGATGTCACTTATCCTGATATAGTTTTCTCAGGAACGTCTCTTAAATTTGATGACGAGCACAGACATCGAGGCCTCATTATTCAAAACAACTTATCCTGGGATAAACACATTGATGCAATATGTAGGAGAGCCTCCTCAAGACTGTCCCAAATAAGAAAACTTAAATATTTAATGAATAGAAGCACACTCGAAAGGATGTAGGTCTCGTTCATTCTGCCAATACTTGAATATGCTAGTCCCGCTTGGAACGGCGCCAGTGCGTGTCACTTGAAACGTCTGGACTTCCTACATTATGATGCTGCGCGGATCGTATCAGGGTTAACCAGATAAGTTCCACATGAACAACTATTATTAGAAGTGGGTTGGCACTCGCTTCAACAACGTAGATATGTTAGGAAAATGTGTGTATTTTATCGCATAGTCCATGGTGAGGCACCTGAGTATTTAACAGACCTTCTTCCACCGCTTGTTGGGGACCGTTCACAATACAATCTGAGAAATACGCCAGATTTCAGACCCTACAGTATTCGGACTGAAATCATGAAACGTTCTTTCTTTCCAACGTGTGTGTCGATATGGAATTCATTGCCAACCCCAGTAAGAAACAATAAACTATTACCAGAATTCAAAGCAGAAATCAGTCCTCCACTTTTCAAGCCACCCGGTTATTTTAATACAGGGAAGAGAAAGTTGAATAGTATTCACAGTATGATCAGAAATCGCAGCAGCGACTTGAATTCGCACAAATTCAATATTACACATATCTAACTCAACTTACTGCTCATGCGGACCATTCATTGAAGACGAACATCATTTCTTTATGGTGTGTGGCTTCCACAACTTAGTCAGGGCAGAGCTTTACATTGTAATGGGGCGGTGTGGCATAAACACAGTTAACGAACTCTTGTTTGGCGTGTCGTCCCTAAGATATCCTGATAATGTAGCCATCTTTAGAGCTGCCCAAAAGTTTATCGGTGATTCGGGTCGTTTCAACAATTGTGCTTAATTGTCATAGCACGTGGTAACACATAGAGTGTTAAACGTTTTAGGTCATAGACACGGTACGTGGAGGGTGGATTGCTTCTGCTCCGTGGTAGGGCGGATGGCTCTCCCGGGATATTAAAACTTAATTGAATGCTCAAGGGTGTTGGCGGTTTCTCTGGCCATGGACCAGCGGGTGTAACCCGTTGGTCCGTGAGCTGAGGGTTTGTCTGTAAATGAACGTCGGGTGAGTGATCCGCCTATCGCGGTTCGGGGGATTGTTTATGACCTGCCCATCCAATACCGTACATCGATCGAACAGTTGGGTTCTGTCTTTCTAGCATTAACATGATAGTGGTAGGTTTCTGGTTACTTTTTTTTTCTTTCTTTTTCTTCTATACTTAGTTCCTCAATTTAAATAAGTAATTATGTATCATTTTTGTTTGCTCCGCCATTGCATCAGAATTACATTATTGTAATTGGAGAGGAGGGATAGCTAAGTGTCAAGCACATGTCCTCCAATCCTCTTTGCTAATTATGCAAATAAAGTATGTTTAAACTAATCATCCAGCGCCTTTTATAGAATTGAGGCAAAACGTAACATTGTGACAACATTTGGCACGGTTTTGGCAGACAACGAAAAACTTAGAACTGCCATGACCCAGATGAGAAACTACAGTAAATTCAAGTCTGTAAGAAAAGGGTTAAAGTATCTATTGGAAAAACTACATAGAAAGAGCATTCATGGAGGCTTATTTCCGGGAGTAAAATATTTTTAAACAAATCAGAAATGGATTTTCGTTAACGATGTTTACAGATATTCATACAGGATTCAGAACAATTTTTCTAAGAAACCAGAAAAGGCATATATATGTACACAACATTCCAAAGGTTCGATCAAGGGAACGTATTAGGGGTCCAAAAAAGTGATTTCCAGCAATACTGAAAAATGCACTCAATGATTCCTGGGTAACATCAGTGACCTTTACAGATATTGTAAACCTCTCATTTGGTGTTGGTCCCAGGTCTATGTATCATAGCATGCTTGAGATATGAGTGTGACCCACTCTCAAAACTATTGCCCACGCCCACTTTTTTCGAGTAAAAAGGCATGTATGAACTTCGGTAATGCATTAGGGGGTCAGAAAATGTGATTTCCAGCAATTATGAAAAATGCACTCAATAACACAAGGAGACCTCAGTGGCCTTGACCCATATTTGGCCCCCGATTGAGTGTTGATTCTTTTGCCGTTGGTCCCAGGACCATTCATCATACCATGCTTGAGATATGAGCATGACCCACTTTAAGAAATTTTGGTAACGCCCACTTTTTTATGTAAAAATGCATATATGGCATGCACTCAATGACCCCGAGGTGACCTCTGTGACTTTGACCCATATTTCAAACCTCCATAGAGTATCGACTTATTTGGTGTTGGTCCCAGGTCTATGCATCATACCATGCTTGAGATATGAGCGTGACTCCACTTTTAAAAAGTTTGACCACGCCCACTTTTTTTCGTGTAAAAAATGTATGTATGAACTTTGGGAATGCATTAGGGGGGTCAGAAAATGTGATTTCCTTCAATTCTGAAAAATGCGCTCAATGACCCCTAGGTGACCTCCATGACCTTGACCCATATTTTGAACCTCCATCGAGTGTCAACTCATTTGGTGTTAGTCCCAGGCCCATTCATCATACCATGCTTGAGATATGAGCCTGACCCACTTTCAAAAATTTTGGCCACGCCCACTTTTTTATGTAAAAATGCATGTATGGAATTCAGGAATGCTTTAGAAAATGTGATTTGCAACAATTCTGAAAATACACTCAATGACCCCTAGGTGACCTTCGTGACCATGACCCATATCTTGAACCTCTATCTAGTGTCGACTCATTTGGTGTTGGTCCCAGGTCCATAGGTCATACCTTGACTGAGATATAGGCGTAACCCACTTCCAAAACACCCCCACGGACACCCCTAATGCCCCAGGAATATGAAAAACATTAGGTGCCGAGAACTTGTAACTCTCTGTCAGTATGCCAAAAATCAACGAGATTGGACAATTCCTTTTCGAGTTATCTTGTGAACAAAACAGAAGACAGGGGAATAAGAAAAAGATTAAAAAAAAAGAAACCACACAAAAACAATAGTCTGTGTGTTTCACACAGACTAATTACAACACATATACATAACAAGTAATGTGCATTAACTTATTTGTTCATGTTGTAGTTAATTGTTATATTTAAACACTGGAGCAGGGAAATTAAAGGGAGGAGGAGTCGGAAATACAATTTCAATTTTTATCGCAATCGGGTATTTGGAATCATTATATCAGCTTACCTGGTCTGGTAACTGTTTTGCTTGACACTGTTTTGTGTCGAAGCATTTCATAACACATGACATAACGTTGAAAGGGTTACGCCATGAAAGAAGAGAAAAGAAGAGACAGAAATTAGCTGAGTTGTACTTCATCCATTCTCAGACATTGCATGAATCACGAAAGCTTCTCTCAAAATCACATTTGTGTACAGCAGAGTTACTTCGAGCAGAATTAATGCCAACAAGCAATGTGAGTTCTGACAAAGATGTTTGATTAAATGGTGGATGAAGTTAAAGGCAGATGTGGATTACAAGACAACGATCAGATGGGGTCTCCATCAAACATATAGGTTTGGACATGAGTATATTTATTCCAATTACCAAAGTTTCATCTGTCACTGGTAAAACAGTCTTGGATGAAAATGACAAAGCTTTCCAATCAAGTGTTTACTTTACTATCTATGATGGCAGTTTATTTAGATTCACCCATTTTCAAATAGGTGAATCTCTTGTTATTCTTATTTTTCTTTTTTTATTATTATTCTTTTTTATTTCAATGATTTTTGTCTGATGGATTCCGCGAAAACAGTCCGTACGATTTTGCTGAAATTTGCCTAATCTGTAGGGCTTCATTCGAAGCTTCTCTCCTGGGTCATGCCATTTTTATGTTTTTAGTTTTCTGCCAGAGCCGTGCCAAATCTAGTCAAAATGTCACGTTTTGCCACAATTCTCAAAAATCCTCTGGACAATTTTGCTGAAACTTTCCTAATAGCTGAAGCATAACTTATTGCATCTGACTACATAGGCGGTATTACCCACGTTGACACTTTGTTTCCATAAAGTTCCCCCAAAAATGCATTTTTTTGCAAAATTGGCCAACTCTCACATGCGATTTCTCAGCACTGCAGCCATATTACTAACTGTCAAGCTGTAATTAACGACAGGTGTTTGGTGTTATTTATTTGTATAATATCATTTATAGCTGACCAGCATTGTCCAGTCGCTATTTGAAAAAGGGTATTGTCTGAAAAAAGTGTAATTTTAAAAATATTCTTTAACCTTCTTTTACTGATTTTTATTGCAACAGAATTCATATATGTGAGCTGGCACTCTTTTCTAAGCGGTATTGCTATGACGCTGTTGATTTCTAAATCAATCCCGCATGCGTGGTTTCAGAGAAGCAGATATGGATTTCCAGCATTTATGGCTGGAATAATATAAAATGCAGTCTGTACCCTCAATTTTTTCCTAAAATTTCCTCATTTTGAGTTCACTTTTCTTCCAATTGGCAATGAAATATCGAAAAATAATCTGCATGTCAGTATTGACAATCAACTACCGGGCATATCTGCTGTTGTAAGTTTGGTTGTGAACTTTAACCCTATGCCCATTCTGGTTGCATAAAGATAGGTGCAGTCAAAAAGCAAGTAAAAAAACCTCTTTTTTCAGAATTCAGTAAGTTTAAGTGACAGTTTACTCCATTTCTAATTGATTGAGCGCTGAATGCATGCAGCAGTCAAAGTATGACAACTTTTGTTTTGTATTACAAGTTTAACCCTTGGAAGATTTGAAAGTTCCCTTAAGGTTTCTATCGGAATAACTGTTATTTTCGCAAACCTTCAAATGCAGTTTTTCAGCACTGAAGCCATATTTTCTCAAAACGTGTTCCATGAGAAGATAGGGCGTTCATCAAAGAGCAATTTTGCTGTTATGTGTTTTATTTAAAGTTTAACTCTTCACCAAGTTTTCGGGCCTTGAATTGGAAAACCCTCAAATTCTTCATAAAAGTGGTGAACTTTGCTGCTATATATTAAAATTACATCAAGCCTCTTATCAGTAATTTAAGAAATAATATACATTTCTCTACCGTAAGTGTCTGGATAAAATGCTCCAATTTCGTGTGTTTGTTTCTGTATATAGAATGGTTAAAGGTAAATACGGCATTGTGGAAATTAAAATATTGATGACTCCGTATGTTTCGCACATGCAGTTGTCGTGAGAAAGGGTCACATCGATAAAGATGAATCAAAACTTTGACAAAAGAAATGCGATATGCTTAAATAACCTAATAGACCGACACAAGAACGTGAAGCAAACAAACATTGATGGACTAAGCAGATCTTCATTTCAATAAATTGCGCAAGTGTGAGAAATGCTGTAAAAATTCAAAAACTGCTTAGCCCAGACTATGTCATTAAAACACATGAACACTATGCTAAAAGTGTCTATTTTATTTGAAACTCCTTACACTAAAAAGGACAGTATTCACATTTCCACCATGACCAGCATTTTGACACCGTCACTTGAATTACTGAGGTGTTAGTATGTTCATTCTATTGAGAGTTTGGGATATGGGAAAAAATTGTGTTAAATCCTTGCTCTTGCAGTGTTAGTTCCCACAACTACTCTTGTATTTTCCACCACTTTTCTACCACTGTTAGCTTCTATCACTGCTATTACCGTGCAATAATGTTTTTTACCACTATAGACTTTGTCCAATACTATAGTCTTCTGCAATGACTAACGCCACCACTGCACTACTACTACTGCCCAAACTAACAGAACCGCTGAGTGTGTGACTTCTAGACCGGTAGTTCATGTTTGTATCATTTCTTGAGACACGAACGTAAATACATATTGCAGTGACAGATTCCACATGAATTGTGATTAAGTGATTAAGGTGTATAGGAAACTAACTGAAATCGTCGATGGGTTCAGGGATGATAATGATACCCGGAAGTTGAAGAGTTCTGCGTTCCCCTTTTTACAAAATAGCATGGTGAGCCATGGTCTTTTCACAAAATACCCCGATATTTAGATATTACCTTGATATATTACCAGAGTATTGATGTGCAGATGTTTTTATTAGCATGGGAGGTTCTGGGACTGGAAGTTTTTGAAAATAAATGCCAGGATTATAATGAGATTTGGAAGTTGATCGGAGAAAATAGCTTAAATCCCAAGCTAAATAGTTATGCCCAAGTGTATACACTTATATATTAGAACATTGTAGAAGGAGCATGTGTTCAGTCTGAACCCGCCACTGTGTTGAAAAGATTTTAAAAAAATCTTTTTCTTCAGCCAGGACTGCCACTATAGGGTCTCAGACTGCCACTATAAGGGGACTAACCCTATAGAAAATCCTATGTTAATTTGATCCCTATAGTGTCAGTCCTGGGGTATGGGAAATTCAGTGTTAAATGCTGGTTCCTATAGTGGCAGTCACGGGGTAGAGGCCTCCCAATTACTTTATGCTGGCAAATATGTGGATTTTGCTTATTAATCAATCTCTCCATACTTTAAACCGTATAACACTTTACTGTATGGAAGGATTGGTTGATAAAGATACAATCTCTTACCCACAGTGGAAAAGAGAAGTATCTCTTAACTCTTTTTTCACTTATGAGATAGAATGGTGAGAAAAGAGTAGTATCTCTTTTTTTACTGCTATGGAGGGCTAGTGGGCACCACTACATTGCAACAGACAATAAGAATTAGTTTAGGTATCAATATTTAATATACGAAGTGAGAAAACATATATACACCGAGATCTGAGTTTGCCTATCTATAGAAAGCCTTTTACATGGAGATTTTTTGTGTGATACCACTTTATTTCAAGATTCCATTTTGCTGAGAAAAAATTTATAGCCAGAATTTTGTCTTGAAATAAAGCATTATCGCTTAAGATTTTTTTTAAAAAAGCTAAAATATCCTATCTGTGACACATAATAGTGACTGGCAAAAAATATACAATAGAAAAAATGTTTTTATAAAAAAGACTCTGTAGGTTGTTTGACACCTTATCTTGATTACATAAAATAATGTCTATAGTTTTGCTCAAACCATTGACAAACTTCTCTGTCATTCTCTTGGAAATTTCTTGGGTCGAAATTGATAGTAAGAACTGTCTCTAAATCATATCCTTTAGCAAGATGATCCAAGGCAAATATACAGTACATTCCACACACCACAGTATGAACACTCTGTACTCTCATTGTGTTAATAGTCCATGAATCTGTGTTTTTCACTATGAAATTGTAAATGTCTTTATCTAACGGTGGTAAGCCATAGGAATCAAAGTAGGTGCATGAATGATTGTCTTTGAAATATATTACCACCCAATGTTCTCCTGGTTCTCTTGATGAATCTGTGTTCACAATATAAGCTTTTCTGCGTTTAGGTTTTTGTTTTGGTAATAAGCCTTTTGAACACACTTTTCCATTCAATAATGATAACCTTGGGGAATTGTCCAGAATATATTGTAGTTGAGTGGTGTATGTGCAGTTTATATAGTACACTTGATGGACACACTTTTTCCATACACTCTTCCATATACAATTCAATCCATATTCTTATATCCTTTTTTATACAAAAGTCACGTTCTTGTCCAGGTATTTCTTGACATGCACCACACAGATTGTTCACTTTTTGTTTTATCAAAGGTGTCACTTCACCCACAACAATTTCTTTAAATAATCTAAGGAACAGTCTTTCATTGTGAGTTTTCTCTTTCCTTGTTATGTTTATTCTTTTTCTCATCTTCCTGTATATCTTGCAATGTTCACATTTACTCATTGTTAATAGTCAAATATCACTTCTCTGAATTTGTTGATTTCTATCTCACTATCAAATTCTGCATAGACAACAACATTGATTACCTCTGAGAGAGCTTGAGCAAACAGAAGATCCAGTCGAAGGTTGCTAGACTTTATAGGGTGAGCTAATGGTTCAGTACCTGACTGATCAGGTGTCAAATCAAGAGGGTATATCCTTTTGCATAATCCTGCATTGATATATTAAATGTTTGATTTTGTCCAAAATAGCCCATTGCTTCAAATAATGATAAATATAAATTTAGATAAAGTCCACCTTCGAAATTCAGTTCAAAGGGACGTGATTTAATAAAATGTCCATCCACTGTGATTTCCAACTTGTTCAGATTGAGATGTTGGAAATTAAATGGACATGTGCCAATATCTCCATTTATATCTTTATTCGAAACTAAACCAAGAATTAATCGTTTTGGCTTCTGTTTATGAAACAGATGGTCTTCTATTTTTGACCGAAGACCATTTCCAATGGTAAAAGTTTTAATTTCGGTACGTCTTATGGGCATTTTATAATTTGTTTGATCTATTTGTGCATTCAGATCATTCGCAAATTTGGGAATTAAATCCAAGGCTGGTATTCTGAATATGGCTTTTTGAATTTCTATTTTTCCATCTACACCACCAATCAGACAAAATTTCGTTGGGGAACGATGAATTGTAATTCTCATCTCTACGCCATTTGGTAAATATTTGTTGTCTTGCACAAATAGATCTAAATGTATTTTTCCTCTCAGTTGTACATATTTACTGTTTGCAATTAATTTGTGACGTTCAACCAAACCTTTGTTATTTGAATCGTTAGCAAATGCTGCATGCTGGCCTGGGGTATCTACATACCACATCTCATTAGCAGCTAGCTGTGTTTTTCTCACATCTTTTGAATAGCTTAACAGATTTTCAAAAAATGCTTGATAAGGATACATGTCTGTATTGGTGGTTATCAGAGAACCGTTCAGAGTAACATAAATTTTACTGAACATACTGTGAAAGAAATTATTGATAGGAGTAATATTTGTATCATCTTCCAATACACTCCCATCTTGCTTTGTAATTTTGAATCGAACCTCAAGTGTACATGATGCAAGATCTAACCACTTGGTTGTTTGTCTTGGAGTTAAAAATTATATTGGTGAAGAATTGTTTAAAGATGCAATAGGAAATTGCTCAATCTCGCCAATATTTTCGACACCACTTGATGTTGGTGATACATTATCTGTATCAAATCCACTACAAAAATGCTCACAAGATCCATGTAACATCATGATTTAATCAAATATATCAAGCGGTCTTGAATTTCGTTTTGAATAAGCTTGCCTTTTACGTGTCTTTCCTCTTTGAGAACGAACAACAGTTCTTGTTTCTGTCTTTTTATTCCCAAAGCAGCTTTACCCACTGATGTCATAAGATCTTTTGCATGAGTGAGCATTACTTCTTTAGGTGGTTTACGATTTCTCATCAATTCATTTGCTATTTCAATACCATATTTTAATCCTTCTCTCTTTAAAGTTCGAAATGCATTTTTGGTAATTGGTTTTATTAATGGTACAGCTGATCTTATTGCTGAGCGAAAAATAGACCCTAATCCATAACCATATTGCGGTGGTACGCCTCGATACACTGGCATCATTTTTATAAATTGAATTTATGTTGCTGTCTAAAATGCAACTTGATGACACTCTTACCACTTGAAAACTGAATGTTTTTACCAGTGTTCCCAGTTATATTTATACTGATCTGATCAAAAGAAGATTTTGATACTGGTACATAATATACATTATAAAATTCTTTATGAGTGTGTAAAGATTCATCACGTGTTTCAAAAGGTATCACACGTAAAATAGGTGCTTCTATATCACCAAAAAATGTATAATCTGCAATGTCAGAATAAATAAAGAGCTGATTAAAATCTACATTTAAAGCAACGTTATATTTAAAAGCATTCTTTGCCATGTTAGGAAAAATTACTGGAAATATATCTTTACATCCCATTTTTTCTGATAAACTTAGTGATAGTTCAATCCCAACTGTTCCAATACTGCTACCTGAAATTTTTACACGTGATTGTCGCGATGAATAACCAAGATAAAATGACACACCAAACTCTTTAAAAATATCCCCAAGTTTTTCTTGAATTTCTGATTCTATTGCTTCTGCGACATGTCCACCATTTGTATAAACCCCTGGTAAAATACTTAGTCCAACAGAAGCAATACCATTTTGCACTTCATGTTTAAAAAACGTTTTATTAATATTATTAATGCGAGATGATATTTGTGGTTCAGTCACAATGATTCTAAATTTTGCTTCATCATCTGATATATTTTTTACCTCAGAAGGTAAAATTACTTCAACTAATCCCACCTCCCAATGTTCTTTATTAATATGAATCGGTTTATATAATTGTGTTTGAAAACAACAGTGTGTGTTATTTGGAAACATATCCATAGAACTATCACTCAGTAGTGTTACATAAAATGAATTCATTTTTCTTATCATGTGGTTTCAAATATTTTAAACCGGAGCTTGGAAAAATATATCCTAAAGAACTACTCAATAATACCAACCACAATTCTTTGTTGGGGGATTGTAAACTAAGATGAATGATAGCTGTAATTATAATTGCAGAAATAACGATCATTTGTGTAAAATAAGTCACTTCATTTTTTGCAACAAGACTCCCGCAAAAATTAAATTGTGATTGTTGACTTTGTACTTCAACACTTGCACTTTCACCACTCAATGCATTTTCATTTACTGACATATTCTTTTTATACTAAATCATATTCTGATATCCAGCTATCAAATTTCGAGGGATAACCTTCCCAATGTACTTTAAGCTCCTTGATGAGTTTCTTACCCACACGTCTTGAACGTCTGGCAAGAACCAAATCAATGATATATTTTTATCATCTTTTACACTTTGAATTTCTTGTGGATAAAATGTCCCCTGTATATTTTCACCACCCATGTTTTCAAGTTTATAAGTGCCTGGGTGTGTATGTTTTACATGGGTGATTTTAAATATTTCTTTTGTCCAATTTGGTAAATACCCCTTTTCAAATGTATGTTTGGTTTTGTTAATACGTACTATATCGCCAACTTTAAATTTTATTTTTCTCTCTTTAGATTTTTTACCATACAAATTCTGAGTTACTTCTATTTCATTTTCCATTGATACAGACAGATGCAGGAGTTCTCTGAATACTACGATGGAAACTGTGATTGTATCCATCAACTAAATTTTGTAATACATCAATATATCTTAATGTACATTTGTGCGTAAAATATTTCCACTTTCGTGTTTTCAATGTGCATTGAAAACGTTCAACAATACTAGCTTTTGTCTCAGGATTTTCTGTTGTGAAAAAATGACCTTTTTGTTTCTTTGAAAATTTTTGCACATCTTTATCTTTAAATTCAGAACCTTTATCAGATTGTAATGATAATAGCTTATGTTCAGAAGTTTTCAAAAGTGTTTGAAAAGATTTTGCTAATGTTTCTCCTGATTTATTGTGAATGGGTAAAACCCATGCATATTTTGAAAATACATTGATGACACAAACTAAATAATGAAATTGGTCATTGTGAGATTGTAAACTTTGTAAATCCGCTAAATCAATCTGCCATTGATGATCGATTCCACCCACGACAGTCTTTCATCTTGCAAATTGTTTATGAATGGGTTTGTGTAAAGTGTAAGTTCTTTCTCCTTTCAACCATTTTTTCACTTGATCAACTGTAATGGATTTATCTTTTCTATGAGCTGCTTTGTATAATTTTTGTATACCCCCATAACCAGCAGGATGTTTTGTATTGTAATATATTTCAGTTAATAAATCATTCAATAAGCGTCCCATTTTTTAGAAATTTGACGTTTTGTCAATCTACGTTTAGGTGTTGATTTTGGTGTTTCTCCATCTCGATGTGGTTTCTTTCCTATCCCTATTTTATGTTTTGGAGATGTTGATAGAGAACTTTTTATCCAACTATCTTCTGGAGAACTTTGATGTTTTCTGAGTTTTGACACCTGATCTCTATTCATCCACAACCAACGTTCACGATTTCCAACAAAATCTTGAGGGATATTTATAGCTTTTAAACCACAATTGAACATTTCCCAACCGGTCGGTTTAAAACCTTTTCGATGTCTAAGAACATCATTGACTAAATCAATGATATTTGAACCTTTTATGGGTTCTCCATCATAACTTAAAATACCCTGATCATCCCAACTCATGTGTGGATGAGTTGATAAAGCAGATAATAATGAAGTTGCTTTACGTTTCATTGTAACAGGGACACTTTCTATAATACGATCTCGTAAAAAACATTGAATTTCGATCTGGCTCAGGCATAACCACTGATGGTAGCAATGCCTTCTTATGTGACAACTGAACTTTTTGTAAATGTTCACCATACATTCGTTTTTTTTTCTCACTTTCTGATAACTCTGAATTTCCTAACACAGAAGATAATTTATTCTGCAACTGTGCTGTATTAGTAATTTGAGGATCAGGTGGTAATCTTGGTCTTTGAAATTTTTCATTTCTAAAATGTTGCATTTCTTCTAACATTTGATAAGGTACAATAGCCATTCTCTTCATATTTTACTCACCAATTTATTTACAAGATTTGTCACAACTCCAATAGCAGGTCCAAGGAAACCAAGTAATGGTAAAAAAACACCTTTTTGATTTAAAATTTGTTTTTTTCTTTTTAAGAGATACAGATTTACTAGCAATAGATCTTAGTTGTTCAGGCTTCGGTTGTAATTTTCGTTTCTGAGCGGGGGTTAGATATATGTTTCCTTTTAAAAGATTATGCCAACATTCTGCCATACAAATTAATCAATTTTTTAGGTGCATTTTTCATAATTTGTTTTTGAAATGCTGGAGGTGTTTGACTTAGTGCCAATAACACCCCACCATATTTTTCAACTAGAGTAATCTTACGAGATATTTTTACCATCTTGCTTTCACTGAGTGCATTAATAAAATGATACGATAGACCAACATGCATTTCATTTTATTCAACGAAAATAAGAACTCATCTCCTTAACACGTTTAGGTGCATTCAAAGCCGTGAAACGTGCCGATGTTGAAATGTTTTCTTTTAGTGGTATATGTCCCACATTCTGTCTAGAACCCATACTCTATTCCCCGTATTTGATATGCAAGTCAAGTTTAATGGTGGTACTATTTTTTGTTTTCGAAGGTTACTCACTAAAACTGATTTTGTTTTTGTCTCTTTCTGAGGAGTGACTAAAACATTTGCATGCATGTAATTTTTGCCAACATTTCGTTTCTTTTTAAGTGATTTTCGTTTCATACTTTTGGATTTTACTTTTGTTATTGTTAGATAGTCAGGAGTGATCATTTGAAATGCATATAATAATGCCTTACGTGCGATCTTGTTTTCTAAGATGTGCCTTACTGCTTCCATGGTTGAAATCAAACTGATGATTCTTTTGTCTGTTCTGATGTACTTTGTGCATCAGGTATTACGTTACACCATGTACTCTGTTCATCAGGGCAGTCAGGAAAATCATTTTCTACATTATCTGTAAACATTTTGTCTAACTTAGTTTTGAATTGTCCTGAAGCTTTTCTTGCAGTTATGGTACTAAATGTTGTTCTTTGATGATCTAGTACCATGAGTGCAAATAAAGATTTAGAATCTGGAAAAGCATCTACACACTTGTCATATTTTTTCATTGTTGAAAATATTTGATTTAAAGTGAATCCACAATCCATCACTGATAATATTGTCTCTGGAGGTGTTTGCATATATGTTGGTGGATTGTTTAATTGACAATTTCTTATCAATTGAATATAAGAACAATTTGGTGACTACTTAACATGTTCTTGTAAAGGAATATCCTTTTCTTCTCAACTATGTAAACCTTGTCCACATACAAAACATTTTACTTTTCTATCTCCTACATAGAAAAACCCAGCTTTAGCTAAATCTTCTTTCTTGGAATGTAAAATAGGATTTGTAGTCATACTAAAACTCGAAAGTCTTCTTCATTCTGATAAGTATATCGGATATGTAGGATTAAGTGGTAGAGACATCTTCCCTGCTCCCTGTTCAAAGTCGAAATAAGAAGTCTGAGTAGTATTTATATCTTATACCCAAAGAGTAGTGTGTCATATTTACCGACAATAATACGTTTTGTGTAAACAGATCTGAATGTTTTGGTTTGTGTTTCTCTTGTGACTTGTCTATCTTTGTTACGTTTAATTCTATGTGTATATTCAATGTTTAATTTGTAATTCTCTTTCTCTCGTGCACACTCAATCATGCTTTCAAAATTACCTTTTTTGATGCCATGTAATCTAATGTGACACCCTTAACTTTACATATGTGGTGTGTATTTCTCCATCTTTAATATATTTGTATCCATAATTTTTTGGACCTAAACCAACAAACTCTGTGATTTTTGCCCCTGGGTGTTCATCTGTCCACTGCCCTAATCTACTGTTTACAATTTCTGGAATCCAGAGTGATGGTTTATGTATGTAGATACAACTGTCTGTGTCAAAATATAAAACTTGTGTTTCTAATTGTTCTAAAACTTTGTATAATTCCATACGTGCATGGGCTGTGACAAATGAAGCCACGACAACATTTGCTGAACTGTGTGGTGTGTAAACATCTGCAGTGTCAATATAGTTTACTAAAACAAAATGATCATGCTCGAAAAACTCCACATTCTTCACAATTTTGTCTTTGCTTTGTATTATATCAAAATATTCGGACAGGTAATTTATGTATTTTGTTTTACTTTTGATATTGTTTTGTGCATTCTTTCCCCAAAGACAATTTAACATGGTTTTGGCAAATGATCTTTTTCCTGGATTTTTTTTCAACATTTTCTAAATAGATGTTTTCAATCTGTGCATAATCTTTTTTAAATGTGCTTTTGTCTGTTTCTGTTTTCACCCAATCTGGAAAACCACTAGCTTCTTGTTTCATTTTTAAATATTTGTTCACATAATGTTTGTATATATCTGAAGACCGACCATTCATCCCAATGCCAAATCTGATAAGTGTCAAGAAGAGTGTAACCCAAATCCAATGCTTTGTCAAGTTCAACAGATGTCCATGTACCTACAAGTGCACGTTGATCTAGTGTGTGTTTACAGTGATCTAATTCGTGTTCTGCACACATTGAATGAGTGTGAATGTCATTTTCTTATTACAATGAATAGGTAAAACTGGCAAAAAAAGATTTTGAGGTGGTAAAACTTTACATTTAATGAGACCTCTGTATTGGCTTATTTTGCCAGTGTCTATGTTTTCCTTTGTGAATATATCTGGATGTCCCGCTGGATATTCACTGTGTTTGTTCACATATGGGTAAAGTGAACAGATATCTATGTATTTAATTTCTGTGTCTGTGTTTTCGTCGATTTCGTAGTGTAATTTATGGCATTTATTCTCCCGCCAAATAATGCTTTTCGTGGTTTAACTGGGTCCATGTGTGGGAAAAATGTATCTAAAGCGGCTTGAACTTCAGGATCAGATTTGCATAAATGATCCGATTCGTGTTCCCATACTACATGCATATTATAACCCAATGCAT
Organism: Pictodentalium vernedei; assembly: GCA_031216915.1. Taxonomy (NCBI): domain Eukaryota; kingdom Metazoa; phylum Mollusca; class Scaphopoda; order Dentaliida; family Dentaliidae; genus Pictodentalium; species Pictodentalium vernedei. The sequence goes on from CM062295.1 coordinate 377,101,929, forward strand.
TAAAATGTGATATGCATGCTTGGGTTTTGTTATACAGAGATTGATAGAATTGTGAATTGATTGGATGTTTCTCGAATCTGTCAGGATAGCAAGTCATACGCCCATGCCAAAGACATCCATAAAATTCATAAACTGTATTTGTGTCTTTGTGAAAACCATCTACATAATAATTTCCTATTTTTATTTCTCCCCCATTTAGTGCATGCCGTATGTGTATGTCTTCTTCTTGTGCTAACATTTGCAAGAATCTAATGGCTTTCATGGAATGTCTAACAGCTGTGGGGTAACATATGTGTGAAATGAGGCCAATTTTGTTTTCTGGCATTAAATTTTTCCGTCAAGCTTTATTACAGGCATCAGCTAAAGTCACAGCTTCACGGAAAGGATCTATTCCATCGCACTCCATGAATTGTTTTCTGAATTCCCCACAACCTCTACGGAGGATGTCTACATCGGATTTACAGTAATCTCCATTTCTTTAACAAAATTGAAAGTGGCATTGCTTGCATTTTTTTGATTGTACCATTTAATGAATTCTTCTCTGACTGGGGGAGACATAGAGTCAGGCATGTACAATTTTGCATCTAAATAAGGTCCAATGTACTTTTGATATGATTTTGTGTTTGCAAGATGAGGGAAATAACCTTTTGCTAGTTCACTCAAACCAAATATTTTAGGGAATTGTGCCAATCCCATAGAAAGAAAACTCAATGAATCAATGAGTCTAACACCACAAGCTTTCAGAGATATAATTTTATTCCCATTCATGATGACATAAGGTTTTGATGTACCAGTTTCAATGATATGTCTTAAGATAAATTGTGCATCAAACCCTCTTGAATTATGAGCAATTGCTGTTCCCCTTCATGTTCCTTACTGAAAAGCCATTCACAAAAATCACTCGAAGTAGATTTTCCTTTAAAAATATATTCCCTTTTCCCGACTTTGTCACCCCGTGTACACTTCTCATCAATAGATTTACAAATACACTCCCCAATTGCACGTTGAGGAACACAAAAATTTGGGATGTGGCCTCCTGAGTCTTGAGTTGTTTCGAAATAATAAAACACAAATGGCACTTTTGGCATGTTGTCATTCTCAGGTGATTTGTATTTTGGAATGAAACAATAATGTTCATTTTTGACTATTTGATGACAATATTTACATTTTTTAAAACTATCACAAATGTTTTTGCCTTTCCCTGCGTAAATGTGTATCATACACGACAGACATTTTTTCACTAATTGACAGATTTTTTTTTCTTGGCCTTGTGTTTGAGGTGAGTGATTTCTGTAACAAGTTGAACTTACAACGTCTCTATTACATGTGTAGCAGTGAAGGTGTGCAAGGGATTGGAGAATAACAGACACAGCCTTTTGGACATCTGTGACATTCTCTGTTATTAAAGCCTATATTGCAATATTCACAATAGTAAGCACAGCCTAAACACCCTGTGATTTTAGTGATAGTGTCAAAATGCTGGTCGTGGTGGTAAATGTGAATAACTTTACTATCTTTTGGAGTTTGAGGTGGTTCAAATAGGAACGTTTCTTTGACAAATAGTGAGTGAATTTTGATGATATAGTCTGGGGAGAGTAACTCTTGAATTTTATGATATTCCTCATACCAACAAGGTTTATTATATTTGAGACCTGCTTTATTCATCTATATTTTAGCTGCTCGTTCTTGCATTGGTTTATTATATCTCTTAATACTGTCCCATTTCTTTTGCCAAAGATCAGATTCATCTTTATTGATGTAAAACTTTCCTACCACAATGGCTCTTGCAAAACACATGGAATCATGGACATTTTTTATTTCAACAATACTTTTCTTATTTCCAACTATTTTACCGACAGATGCAAATGAAATAGGTGCATTTCGCCCGCTCCCTTGTGGCAGGCTCGTGTGTGTCACTTCCAAAGATAATTGGCTGTCATGTATATTAAATTTATCATTTGATTGAATAACCTTTTCTATTTCGTCTTATACTGTTTTTCCACTCACCCCCAAAGCCTTGGTAAAAGGAATAAAAATACCTACATCCAGCCCTGGATGATCGATGGATATCCTCATGGTGTCTCTGTCTTGTATACCACACTCTGTCTTCACATCTCTCACCATTGAGTCAAACATTTCAGTTAGAAACTCGAGTGGATTAGTGACATCAAATTGGTTTAAAGTCACTCTGAATACATATGATTTGGAATGAAATTTGCTGGATGTGCGCATTCACTGAGGATGAATGGAATATAAATTCTGTACACTCTTTTCAGAGTGTATAGAATTTGAATTCTTGGCATATTCAGTCATTCTCTCTTTCTTGCTGCCAAATACAACATGTTCTGCATCACTGTCATCTGAATCACTGTAGTCTACTAATGACCTCTTCATTTTGGAAAAAAACACGTCTTGCAGTCTTGTCAACTCAAAAACAAGTGTAAACCATCCCTCTCCATCCCCGCATTGTTATACTTTTTTCAACGAACAGAAATTTGTGCTTCAGGAAAAAAATTTTCCTGAAACACAAATTTCTGTTTTTCTCTCAGATTTTTTACACTCCCAAATATTTCCACAACCATGTCAGATCTGGGGAGGGAGAAACAACTCAGTGGATGGTGTTGGCAAAAACATTTCCATTACAAAAAGAAAGCAAACTCAACCGATTTTCCCTCACGTGATTAATTATCTTGAACCAATAACAAGACAAACTTTTGTTGCAAATTTACCGCCACCTCAAAATCCAAATATTTTTCTGGAAGCAAAAAATAACAACCCCCTTACAACTAGGCTATCCAGTGTGGGGAAAATAGGCCTCTGACGCCGAAAAGTGAGATGGAATTAGCAAACTCCAGTGCAAGGGAAAAAACTCTCATTTTTCTACCAGTAACAGAAAAATAATATTTTTGTCTCAAAAATCTGCACTCAGGTCAAACAGCTGGTAAGTTCACTCGGTGACACGTGCATGCGAAAAAACGCATCTCAAGACTTAGAGAGAATATATGTCACTTAGTTTATTAGTTTTTAAATACAGAATTCCACATTAGAGAGAGAGAGAGATTCAAGTGTGGTGTGTAATTACGATCTGCGCGCCTTATCGTTTTGAAACACATGTATAATATATAAAATTCACATCTTCCCGCCCAGAAGAGACAAATTGAGGGGAATTATAAACAGGTCTATTTTCACACTGCGATATTCCATCAGCTATCTACAATCAGAATAATGCGTGTGTGTGTGGATGTATTCAATTTTTGTAATTACATTCGAAGCGTGATGTGATAAATTATTTCTCTGACAATTCTGGACACGAAAATGTTTTTTTTTTACCTTACACACAACCAACTTTGAACACGAGTATACAAATAATTGTATACTCGTGTTCAAAGAGGGAAAATGGAAAGTTTTGTAGTTCGAATATATTCTTCCAAAATGTTATAAGCTAAACACCCCCAACTAAATTTGCCCTCTTAATTTCACCCCATCATTTATTCATTTTAATGTTAATGTTGTAGTTTGATCTCCACCTCGCTTGAAGTAATTTCCCCTGAAAGTAAGAACATACGATTTTGCGTATTACTCCTTCTCCCCACTGTGGAACTAAACTTTTAAAATACGGAATATATGTGCACAGAAACCTAATTTATGGCATTTCTATACCGTTAACATAACAGATATGTTTTGAATATGTTTTCAAACAACATTCAGAAAATGTTTCAAACCAATTTCTGAAAAGTTAAACAATTTGGTTTGAAAACATTTTCTGAATTATTTTTTTCTGAATAAGAAAATGATTTCAGCGAGAGTTTAAATAGGTGGGGGCTCACAGTTTGGGGGACACATCTTTGGGGTTAACAAGACTGAAACATGTGATTTTGATCTCCTCTGACGATTAAAAAATGAATAACGATCCGAGAATGGAGAAGGTAAATGATGTTAAAAGTATTTACTATCAGCCATCTAAATGGGGAGAAGTAAAAAGACTTGTCAATGAACTTTATACGCTAACAATACTTGTTCGATTTGTCATCAAGAAGGACATCGGGCGAGTACATGTGCAGACAAAGGACCATGTTATTATTGTCACCAGAAAGGATATTGGATTAATGAATGTGGATTGAAAAAGCTATCGAAAAACTTTGTATCTCAAGCAAAATGGGGTTCACCAGCTGTTGTTCAACCTCAACAGACTAAAGTTTATATATGGTCAGAAGAGATAGAACATGCAGATGGATTGCCGATTACAGGTTTCAACTTTCCCCCACCACCTGATGGAAAATACATCGATAACCACTCTATGGGGATGGGCATGCTACCACTGTCAACTCTAAATGAACAAAAAACTAATTTTACAAATAAGAAAGTTGACTTAACAGAAACTGTGTTACCAGAGTTTAATGACAGTGATGATACATTATTATATGATATGGATATACCCAAAAGAAACAAAAATGGAAGTTGATGGCGACATTTTATTTCCAGAGAAAGAGGAACCACCAAAAAAAGTTACATGAAAACGAAAAGCTAAAGACAGGAGTTCTAAAATAGGAAAACTTGCCAAGAAACATTGAACATTATGAACAGTGAGAATTACACTTATGTAAATATTCATGGAATAAAAAATCTGAAATGTGAAAATGGTGTTCTGGTAGGTTTTTTTTAATATCAGTGCTAAACACCACCTGCTGCTGTACCAGCCATACCAGAAATCTTTTGACAAAAAAAAATAATAATGTAAATTTATGCTCTATGGGTTACGTGTGAAATATCAGGATGTTTTATTCGGCACATTGAAAGACAAGTTGTTAGTAATTGTTTCAATGTGGTTAAGATTTGTTAGTTTTCAGAACGATATTTCAGAATTGCGCCTTTTTTCCTGAATTCGTAACAGACGTTTCTAAAGAAAATATGATTTTCTTTAAAATACATCTGTTACGAATTCAGTACAGGCATAAAAGTTAAGAGAAACTGCGTTTTTCAGTTTGTGTAGAGGAAAGCGATATTTATTCTATTTTTGCGGCATAATGAAGAAAAACATTTTACACTACAAAACAGTGAATGAAATATGTTTTGTAGTGTAAAATGAAATTGTTCTCCGGGCATTTATCCCACTATAATATCTAGCGCTATTTTGTTGAAATCAGCTTAAAACAGTTTACAAATACGCAAATGTAAGAGAATGTGAAGGTTGCATTCACTGAATTATTGAAACATGTCTGGAACACGTGTTTGAAAAAAATGTATCTGAATGGAACATGAGAGAAATGTTTTTGTCAGAGTGAGGAAGTGTTATTTGTCTTACAAATTGACTGTCAGACACTCTTTGAGCTGGGTCATCTTGCATTATAAGACATTCGCGTAATTTTTAAATATCGCTTCCTCTACGTTTGCGCCTTTTTGTTGTGTAAAAATCGGCCGCCAAGGTACAAAATAATTTGGCGCATTTTCTCTTAAGTTAGAACATTTAAACTAAGCACATTTTTATCCCTTTGCTGACTTAGCGGTTCTTTGAGTGTCCGTCTGTTGTGTTAACGGAATAACAATGCCATAAATTAGGTTTCTGTGTACATATATTCCGTATTTTAAAAGTTTAGTTTCACTGTGGGTAAGAGATTGTATGTTTATCAACCAATCCTTCCATACAGTAAAGTGTTATACGGTTTAAAGTATGGAGAGATTGATTAATAAGCAAAATCCACATATTTGCCAGCATAAAGTAATTGGGAGGCCTCTACCCCGTGACTGCCACTATAATGACCAGCATTTAACACCGAATTCCCCATACCCCAGGACTGACACTATAGGGACCAAATTAACATAGGATTCTCCATAGGGTTAGTCCCTATAGTGTCAGTCTGAGTCCCAAAAGTGGCAGTTCTGGCTGAAGAAAAAGATTTAAGTGTGAGATATCCTGATGCTGTAGAAAGTAAGCATCCTGCTGCAGCAACCTGGCAAACATATTCAATGAGAAACAAGAAAACGTTTTGTGGAAGCACAAGCGCATGAAAAAATACCCACAAAAGACTCTTATTATGTGCATTTTTCATGCAATTCCTTCGTATTACAACATAAACAAGAAACATTCTGTGAACAAAGTTGAATCTTTCCCACTGAAAGAAAGTGAATACTACATCTTAAAGCATTGTGACTGTTGATTCACAATAAATAAGTTTAAAATAATTTCACGTTTATTCGACAGGGAGGGTTTCAAACTATGAAAACACTTGAAATGAGCTCCCACATACAAAAACCCCTCCCCAAAAAAGATCAGCGTTTTTGTACGAATCGCCTCTGTACGAAATTCTACTAGGGCCAAATGTCCCCTTTGTTCCTCTGCTGGTTGGATTGCAGTTCTTGTCTGTCACTGCAAATGGTAGAAAAAGTACATTTAGCTTTTTTGAAATTGCTGGCATTTCTTTTGTATGGAAAAGCACGTTATTTGAATACTATTGTCTCATTCGGATATTCTTATTCTTATGCTTCTAACCTGAGTCAGAAGTCAGTACTTCTTGAAAGACATTAATGAAAGTCATTCACCTAAGATAAACTATCGTAACAATCGACAATCATCCAGGTGCCTCAACTGAAACGAAGTACATGGAAGTGGTTCAGCAACATGCAACATGCAGTTATTTATTATACCCATTATAATCAGTAACTCTTTTCAGCCACTATTCCTCCATTTTTCTTGCTTTCACTGTTCAACATATACAATTATCTTTCATTTCCATCTGTACCAAACCTACTATCAAGCCGTAACTATATTTTGAAAGTGTAATGAATAATTAATTCACCATTATTGGATTTGGACGGTAATCTTGACTGTATGTGTACGGCAGCGTAGAACCGCCACATCATTGTACATTTCCACATGATTATTAATCTGTTTTTACAGATTACACGTCTGTATTTACAGATTACCAATCTGTTTTACAGATTACTAATCTATTTTTACAGATGACTAATCTGTATTTACAGATTACTAACCTGCATTTAAATACAGATTACTAACATGTTTTGTAGATTACTAATTTGTTTTTACAGATTACTAATCTATTTTTACAGATTACTAATCTGTATTGGCAGATTACTAATCTGTTTTTACAGATCACTAATCTGTATTTACAGATTACTAATCTGTTTTACACATTACTAATCTGTTTTTTATAAATTACTAATATGTTTTTACATAATACTCTCTGGCCAATCACAGTCAACCTCTTATAATACGAACTCTGTGATTGGCCATTGTTACATTAACCAAACTATTTCAAACAAAATCGCAGGCATAGAAAGTAAGTTGGAGAGTTTGCCTGTTGCAGGGTGGTTTTTCTCTGGATTCTTCGGCTCTTGCTCCACCCACAAAACTGCCCAACGTGACATAACCTTGGAAACACTCCTGTTAAACCCTTATAAAAACTACACACTCTTACGAAAGGATGCGCCTTGTACCCAGAGCACTGCCGTAAAATTAACGCAGAAAAATACGCTCTCGTTGAAAAAATGGCCTTCCACCCCCAGTTCAATTTCCACCCCACCAATGGCTTCCCCAATACCAGCGCACCAACACTCATAACAAAAATCAAAATGGAACACATACCAACAGCAGCGTCATGTGTGTAAATTTATTTATTTATTTACTTATTTATTAGTTCTTATGGTCTCTTTTCTGCAACTTCCCCGTGGGAACCCCGGAAAGTGAAGCAGTGCTTGTAAATGAGCTCTCTTTTACTGGTAAAATAAGACAAGTCACCAATGCTTGGGGTGGAAATCCTCTAAAATAGGCAACATGGCTATAAAGGATTGGCTAAACTCGACTTTGTATCCATGTTGCGGTCACGATTAGCCCCAGTGCAGAAGTATGTGACCTTAAATACCAATAAATAAATTAATTAATTCTGCAACTACGGCTAATTTTGGCCACTAAAGTTTTTAAAGCCAAGTTTAGCTAATCGTTTATACCCACGTTGTCCATTTCCATAGACTTCCATTACAGACATTGGTGAACGGGTTCTATTTTACCAGTAAAACATAACTTGGTCACCTCAGTAGGCTAGCACTGATTCACTTCCGAGGTTCCCACGAGGGATTGTGTAAATACACAATATCACCGTAGTTGATAAGGCTACCAAGTATATGACAAAAAGTCAAAATTTCGAGACAAAAAGTTGTAATATCCATATCAAAAGTAAAAATGTCTAGATGTTATCCCCAAATTTAGACTTTTTATCTCGAAATTTCTAGATTTTATCGCATGTTTGTCGTATATTTGATAGCCTTGTCAGATACATGGGGATTGTGTATACACACATAATCACCCATGAAAATCCCGGGAAGCGAAGCATTCCTTGTCAATTGAGGTAAACAAGTTATGTTTTATTAGGAAAATGGGACTCGGTTACCAATGTGCTCTAAAATGGGCAACATAGGTGTAAACAATTGGCTAAACTTGATTTTATCTCTTTTGCGGTAACAATTTGTCGGAGCTGCAGAAAAGTGACCTTAAATACAAATAAATCAGTAATTAAATTTTCACACAACGACTCTGCACTTGGGGGGGGGAGGAATTTCAGTAATACAATACAAGGTGGAAGGCCGTTGAAAAAATGGCCTTCCACCCCCAGTTCAATTTCCACCCCACCAATGGCTTCCCCAATACCAGCGCACCAACACTCATAACAAAAATCAAAATGGAACACATACCAACAGCAGCGTCATGTGTGTAAATTTATTTATTTATTTACTTATTTATTAGTTCTTATGGTCTCTTTTCTGCAACTTCCCCGTGGGAACCCCGGAAAGTGAAGCAGTGCTTGTAAATGAGCTCTCTTTTACTGGTAAAATAAGACAAGTCACCAATGCTTGGGGTGGAAATCCTCTAAAATAGGCAACATGGCTATAAAGGATTGGCTAAACTCGACTTTGTATCCATGTTGCGGTCACGATTAGCCCCAGTGCAGAAGTATGTGACCTTAAATACCAATAAATAAATTAATTAATTCTGCAACTACGGCTAATTTTGGCCACTAAAGTTTTTAAAGCCAAGTTTAGCTAATCGTTTATACCCACGTTGTCCATTTCCATAGACTTCCATTACAGACATTGGTGAACGGGTTCTATTTTACCAGTAAAACATAACTTGGTCACCTCAGTAGGCTAGCACTGATTCACTTCCGAGGTTCCCACGAGGGATTGTGTAAATACACAATATCACCGTAGTTGATAAGGCTACCAAGTATATGACAAAAAGTCAAAATTTCGAGACAAAAAGTTGTAATATCCATATCAAAAGTAAAAATGTCTAGATGTTATCCCCAAATTTAGACTTTTTATCTCGAAATTTCTAGATTTTATCGCATGTTTGTCGTATATTTGATAGCCTTGTCAGATACATGGGGATTGTGTATACACACATAATCACCCATGAAAATCCCGGGAAGCGAAGCATTCCTTGTCAATTGAGGTAAACAAGTTATGTTTTATTAGGAAAATGGGACTCGGTTACCAATGTGCTCTAAAATGGGCAACATAGGTGTAAACAATTGGCTAAACTTGATTTTATCTCTTTTGCGGTAACAATTTGTCGGAGCTGCAGAAAAGTGACCTTAAATACAAATAAATCAGTAATTAAATTTTCACACAACGACTCTGCACTTGGGGGGGGGGAGGAATTTCAGTAATACAATACAAGGTGGAAGGCCGTTTTTCAACGAGAGCATATTTTCTACTTTAATTTTATGACAGAGCTTTGGGTAGATGTCGCATTTTTCGTAAGGGTGGGCTTTTTAAAGGGGGATTAATGGCAACACAGCTAAGGTCATGTCGTGTCGGGCAGTAGAGGTAGAAGTAGAACTTGAGAATCCAGAGAGAACTACCTAGCAACCGTCAAAATCGTCAACTTATTAACACTAGAAGACTGGTTGAAAGCACATAACGCACTGAAGTGCAGTACGTCTTAGTACACCGCGCCACCGTGTCCCCTTCTCTGAAAGCAATTGGGATTAACTGTCTTGTACAAGGTCACAATGCGGTGACGCACGTCACGATCGACCCGTCGACCCTCAGATTTCAACCTCGTTGGCGTTATAAAGTATAAAAAACTGACCCAATTGGCACTGAACCTCGTGTCAAACAACATTGGCAATGAGAACCGCCGTTATATGCATGTTTTAATCTGAAAAAAACAGATGAGTAATCTGTAAAAACATATTAGTAATCTGTCAAACAGATTAGAAATCTGTAAAAACAGATTAGTAATCTGTAAATACAGATTAGTAATCCGTGGAATAATCTGTAAAAACAGATTAGTAATCTGTAAAAACAGATTAGTAATCTGTGGAAATTTACAATGATGTGGCGGTTCAACCTCGTATAAGCTAGCAGCTTACTTTTGGATCAACGTCTGCTATAACTGATATAATTATATATATTTGAGAACTGGAAATAAATATTGTTTAAACTAAAACACCGTAGTTTTTGAGAGGAATTGCCCCGGCGCCATCTCTAAGTATTTTCAGTGGAGGTTCTCGAAAATTCCACTCAAAGAATTAAAGAATCCAATATAATCGAGAGTAGATGTATCATAACAAAAATTGTTTTAAAAATTACTTATAAGTTTGGTGGTGTCATAACACAGCACAAAAATTGATAACATTGAATACGGCCAATCCCAGTTAAATAACGAATTCCGAATATCAGTGGATCCAGCATATTATACGGTTCCATTTTTCATCGTTTTCGAAGTCAGTTGAATCTGCTCAAGAATTCAGTACCGCATGGTTTGGCGCAATTATTAACCTAATATACACACGCAATAAATTAGAGTTGATGAGGTCGAGTATATAGGCACCAGATAGGAGGCTTATTTCTGTTCTCGGAAAACTTAGGTACTGCAGTGTAGACAAATGGAACACTAACCAAGCGGCTGAATTTAATTGAAAAGGCCACATAGGCTTGGAAAACAGTAGCAGAATGCACTGTAGAGGCCTAAAGATGCTGAGAAAAAGAGACAGTGGCAATATGCGCAGTAAAGGTCCAAAGAGGCTGAGAAAAAAGACAGTAGCAAAATGCGCAATAAAGGCCAAAAAAGAGGCTGAGAGAAAAAAACAGTGGCGAAATGTGCTGTTAAAGCCCAAAAGAGGCTGAGAGAAAAAACAGAAGCGAGATGCACTGTAAAAGTCCAAAGAGGCCTAGAAAAGAAAAACAGTAGCGAAATGATCTGTAAAAAACTCTAAATCTGCCAGGTTTTATAAAGGTAAAAGATGTGGGGAGCTGCTAAATTAAAAAAGCAGTAACAAAACCCACTGTAGAAAAAATTATATTGCCAAAAGTAGTAGATGTTCATTTCGGCCCTTTTTGGGGGGGATCTCGTTTGGGGGATCTCATGTGACGTCATACCGCAATGTATTAAGGGTATCACGTGGTTGCCATGGTAGCCCAGGTGGGTGGCCATGTTGTGACGTCATTGCCATGGTGATGCGTTATGTGAGTGCGCATGCGCAGCTCGTTTTGTTAGGGTGATACGTATTTCCGTCGTCCATTTTGTATGCAGGAGGCCTCCATCTTTGTTTCTACGGTGGTACGTGGTTGCTATGAGCCTGAAAGAGTATTTTTCTGGAACGGATTCTCCCAGTATCCTCGTTTAATTCGTAGTATTACGACAAACAACCCGAGAATGGCCGTAAATCACTGGAAAGTACCTTTTTTAACCGAAACGGACCTGTTTAGAGTAGCACATATTGCTATATACCCTTAAAAGGTCGTGTTCGATTGAATGGGAGTATTTATTTTGGAACAACTTCCCTAGACATCAACCCAAATGAGCCCGAGAATGCCCGTAAATCACCGGAAAGTACCTTTTTTAACCGAAGCGGACCTGTTTACAGTAGCACGTAGTGCTATAGACCTTTAAAAGGTCGTGTTCGATTGAATGGGAGCATTTTCTTTGGAACGACTTCCCTAGATAATTACCCAAATGAGCCCGACAATCCCTTCAAATTACCAAAATCCAACACAAACTACCGAAACGGACTTGGTGAAGCCTCATTTTGGACAGGGGTGTTTTATGAAGGCTCTAATTTTGCTATTCTGTGTACGTAGATCACAACCGTTGGAATGAAGAAGATGATGGACGGGAGCTAGGGTTAATAGAGCAATTTTAGTGGTTGTTTAATCCTGGAGAGGTGATCGAATTGGTTATTTTATCTAAATTAGTAACGAAACAGACGGAAGAGAGTAATTCATACTCCAGAAGAACGGAATCGTAGTGCAGGAGAGCAGGTCGGAGAAACGAGGATTCTGACACAGAATAACAAAATTCGAGCCTTCATAAAACATCCCTGTCCAAAATGAGGCTTTACCAAGTCCGTTTCGGTAGTTTGGGGTAAATTTTGGTAATTTGGAGGGATTGTCGGGCGCATTTGGGTAATTACCTTGGGAGGTCGTTCCAAAAAATACTCCCATTCAATTAAACACGACCTTTTATGGATCTATAGCACTACGTGCTACTACAAACAGGTCCGTTTCGGTTAAAAAAGGTACATTCCGGTGATTTACGGGCATTCTCGGGCGCATTTGGGTAATTATCTAGAAAAGTCGTTCCAAACAGAATACTCCCATTCAATCGAACACGATTTTTAAGGGTCTATAGCACTATTTGCTACTCTAAACAGGTCCGTTTCGGTTAAAAAAGGGTATTTTCCGGTGATTTACGGCCATTCTCGGGTTGTTTGTAGTAATTCTACGAATTAAACGAGGATACTAGGGGAATCCGTTCCAGAAAAATACTCTTATTCAATCAAACATATCTGTTAGAGGCATCTTGGCCCTGTTGTAGACCTTTCAGGCTCATAGCAACCACGTGCCACCATAGAAACAAAGATGGCGGCCTTCAGCATACAAAATGGACGACGGAAACACGTTTCATCCTAACAACATGAACTGCACATGTGCACGCACATCAACCATCAACCTGACAATGACATCACAACATGGCTGCTCACCTGGGCTATCATGGCTACCACGTGATACCCATAATACATTGTGGTATGATATCATATGAGATCCCCGAAATGTGACCCCCCAAAAAAGGGTCAAAATAAACATCTCCTACTACTGCCAAATTTTAAAATTGCCGCCTCAAGCCCGGATAAAGGATGAGGTGAGTTTAATAATTTAATAAAGTAACAAAATTCACTGTAGAAAAAACTCTAAATCTGCCAAGTATAATAGTTAGTGATCTTAAGCCCAGATAAAAGATGAGGAGTGTTGATAAATTATAAGCTATTTATTTCAAGTCAAGCTCGAAATCAGCGCATCAACGCCTGGCAGAAAATGACATCGCAAATGTGATTTTCTATCAGACATTAAACCTAAAATATGTAGGCTTAAAATCAAGATATTACAACCATCTTTGGAATAAATTTTATATATGATATAGCGTAAACATTCGTGTTTATTTTAAGATTAATAGTTTACTTGCGGGTCTCTTTGTCTCTGATTGCGAAAATTGAGGCCACAAATCGGAGGTCGCACCACACACAAAAGGTGGTATTATAGGGGTTAAAAAATATCGATATCAAAGTTCAGATATACACTAAATATACCCCAAATCACCAGATAGTGTTCATTTGGTGTTTTTAGGACCAGATGTTCACTTGCGGTCTATTTGTCCTTAATTGCAAAAAAGTGAGAACGAAGTCGGATATCTCGCTAGTAAGGTGGAAATGGGGGTACGAGCGCACCACATTTTTAGTCTCGATTGCACCTCACCAAAAACTTAGTTTCTTTCAAGTAAATCGCATTCATCACAATCGAAATGTATGGATTTGAACGATCCAACATGTACACGATCACATTGTCACTTTTTCCTGGTTTTTACAGTGTTTGCGGTAGATGAGACATCGTGGGTTTAACGTTCAATTTCTCTAATGATCAACGTGGATCCGACTAAAATTTTGACAGAATTTTAGTGAACTCTATAAAATTCCTCCTCTTAAAAATTCACTTTTAGGTGCTCTCGTGACTTTTGATGATGACCATTCTCGGGAAAACACTCACCTTTTCACAGAGGTAACACAGACCTGTCATTTTGGTGAATTTATTCGACAGAATACCGCCAAAAAGACACCACCGGTGCAGATGGAAGACTAGCGATCTAACGTTGATTCCTGCCGGATAATGGAGTTTGAATCGAGTGGTGAATTTATCGGTGCGCCCAAACCCACGAGCGATGACGTAATGAGATGTTTGGCAAGGAGAGAGAGATAGCTTGCAGAGTCTAAAACGTGCGAGGTGTGCCCGCTCCAGTCTGTGATTATGTAGATATTGCGAGTTGTGAGACGGATGATAAAAAATTGTTTTGACCAATGATTAACAGAATTATCGATCAATCAGCATCGCCTTCATTCCATTGTCATCATAAAATTTAATAACGGTTTTTGTCATTAAAGAAAAAAAAACTGAAAAAGTTAATTTTTACATATATAATAAGATGTATAAAAAAAAATTACAATTAATAATTATTATCATAAAAGTTTAACAATTCACAAAAAAAATTGAAAAATCGCAAAAAAATGTTGACAAAAAATATTTTAATAATAAGTAGAAAAAAAATAAAAAAAATAGTTATTACAATTAATAATTATTATCATTAAAACAAAATACACTGTTTGTCATTAAAGAAAAAAACTTGTTAAAAAAAAGTTGTTATTTTTACATATATAATAAGAAGCAGAAAAAATTAAAAAAATATTTTTTACAATTAATAATTATTATCATAAAAAATAATCAGTCATGACATCATCAGTACCTAAACAATCCCTATTAAAATTGAAGAGAGTCGAGAGATTTTCGAAATAGAATAATAAAATTTATAGACTACAATCGCATGACTCCATTGAATTGAAGGATGTGAAGACGACTGGATTGAGAGAGGAATACGAGAAACATACATTGCTTTTGAAATTGAATGAGACCGCCTTGGATTTAATGTACGAATGTCAAGACCATCTATTAACCATTCTCAAGGAAAATATAAAATAAATTTGATGCAGACGATCTGTCTCTAATCTACGGGAGGTATATATATCTGAACGTCTCTAAACAAGTCGTTGACAAATTGAATCTCGTCGTCGGGGAAGAAAGAACCTTCGAGAGGGTGAATCTAGTTTTCCGATGGATTTTTCAGTGGGGAAAGGATAGCTCTTGGGAAAAGGATAGCTTTAAAGTTAACATGCTCATAATGGACGCGAGCATATGATAAAAAAAGAGAGAGTTAGTTCATTATAGATAGATTTTAAATCTCAATTCGAAAAGCTTATTAAAGTATTCATCATGAAGTAGTACTCGTTTTTTTTGGTTTTTTTCTATATTTTTTTGTCATTAAAGAAAAAAAACAAACAAATATATATATATATATATATAACCTGTAACATACATTAAGGGGACATGGTCAAAAAACCGCCCTTAGGGGGACATTGCTTTCTTTTCATCCTATTTACAAGTTGTGAAGCAATGTACGATATGACGGAAAAACGAGGTATACTACCCATGTCCTCCTAATGGCGACCCCCTAATGTTTTCTTTCCCCGAAACATACATTACGTAGACTTTTTCTATATTGATATTGTATAAGTCTCCGTAAGGTTGTTTTGGGGGAGACCCGTGTCAATACAAACTTCTGTTCTCAAAACAAGAACTTCGCTTCCTGAAAAAAATAATTTGCATTCCAAAGCAATAATTGGGTGAGTGATGGCAAAACCCTCTCCTCTCCACCCCATTTTTTAGGTTTTGTTCTGGCCGTATTATTATAAATATGTTTATTTGAGGTCTCTTTATTTTGTATTCAAATAGAAAGATATTCTTGAACTGGGTATCTGGAAATGCCTAACTATCCCAGAGGGAAATCGTAGAGCATTGGTTTAGGAATATCTCGTGTTTACACTTTAAAAGCACCTTACAATAGGCTGAATACATCAGCATTTGTTCAGTAAACATTAACTCATGCATCGCATTGAACTTAAAACCGAGAGGTCGACGGTTCGATCCTTTCCCGTGGCATCCCTGCAAACATACAACGTAACTACAACACTATGAAACTTTGTAGTTGCGTGGTGTGTCTGCGGCGATCAAATGAGCCACGAAGGGGCAATTTGGGGGCGAGCACGATAGGGGTTGTCGCCACCTCGTCGATGGTGCCGGAACGTTTTTTTCAGGGTGTGAAAGGGTTCCTTGATTTTTAGCCATAATAAAAGCTTGGGAACTTACACATGGCCACTTATTCTCGCGAAGGGTGAGGGGGGGGGGTGGGGGCGCGATTGGCGTAAAATAAAATTGTTTATAAATTGCCACAAACACAACAGCCTGAAATATTATATTTGTTTGTCCGTGTTAAAGGTCAATCGCACCCAGGGATCGGAGCCCAATAACCCCGGACCCGGTATTGTTACAGAGCGCCTGTCTCCGCCGATCTCCACCTCCTCTTCAACGGCCCTGCTTCTCAATCATATTAACCTGTTTTCCCAGTCTTTTTAAGGCAATGTACATGGCGCTATCTTGACCTAAAAACTTGAGATGGGAGAGAATATTGTGGGCTGCATATTTTCTTACAGCACTATAAGCGTCGTCATGAATTTGGTTCAGTTTTGATAGAATATGTTTAAAACATCACAACATAAATATGAACAAACATGTACTAGCAATAATGAGTGAAGTACTTGATTGGTCCAACACATATTTTATATTGGGATATTACAACATATTTAACATCAAGGTCGTGTGATGGTGGATAGTTTCGCAGGTGTAGAAAGAGCCAGACAACCCGGAAAGAACCACCGAGCACTGACGAGCAACGGAGAAGTTCTCCAAATTACGAACCCGACAGAAAAAGGGTGAGCTGCGGTTGAGGGCATGTGCAGCATTGAAGTACCATATGCCTTAGTAAACGACACCGTACCCCACATGGGCAACCGGGATAAAGTCTTCTACTTGGACCCAGCACATGTGACGCCGGTCATGATCAAACGGGTGACCTTTCAGTTTCATATCCAATGCTCTAGCCAATGAGCTACCGCACTCCGCGATCCTATACATACGCACGCAGCCCACCTACTAAAAATTGACGACACTCAGTGAGATACTCTGTTCAGGAAAATATTAGGGTATGGAGGAGGAAAATATCATGGCGTGAAGACACCCATACCACTTACCCCCACCCCACTAACCCAGCAATAGCAGGATTAGCTGAGGTAGATGCAACGTTCAGCATCGAAGTACAGTATGCCTTAGTACACAACAACATCGGGCCTCCACGTGGGCAATCGGAATTAAGTGTATTCTGCGTGGACTCAACACAGATGGCGCCGGTCATGATCGAACGGTTGTCCGTTCGGTTTCTTGTTCGATGCTCTGGCCAATGAACTACCGCACACCCCAATGCTAAACATACGTAGCCCACATACTGAAAAATAATTACACTCAGTGAGATACTCTATTCAGGAAAATATTAGGGTACGGTGGAGAAAAATATCAGGTCCGGCGTACACTACCACCTCCCTCCACCCCTCCGCCCCCCCCCCCCCCCCCGCCCCATCTGAGCGTCCTGGCCCGAAAAATTCTGTCTTCTCGAAACATTCTTTTTTCGATTGTAATTAACTAATGTTCTGCATAGTGATCTGGCGGTCAGACATAATATGTTTGCTGAGAGTGACAGAAGATATCTTGAATTGGATATCCCTAACCCCTCCGACTCAATGCATCTCGGCATCACTGTCAGAAAAGTCTTTTAAAGTCTTTTCTCCAAACCATTCTTAATAAGATTGTACATAGTCCATACACTGCATGTTGATGACGTTCGGATAGGAATTATGTTGAGAAGAAATATTGAAGATGGTGGAAATATGGTCGCCTGCATATATTCTCCTCGCCTTGGCACCTGAGTCATGAAAATTTCAGCCCAAAACAATCTCATTGAGAGTGCAATAAAATTGTGCATAGCCTATACATTGCATATTGATTACACTCAAGGAAAGGTACTGGTGAGATTTTTTAGCACAGGGGCTGGGGGATAGGAAGGTCACGATATCAAAGCTACCTGGCCCCCGCCCCCACCACCCCTTTCAACATTTTCTCTGAATATCACCTTTATCCCTCATTGTTCAACGCTGGGAATGCTATAATTGCGTTCACGTACAACAACACGATAAGATATAACGATGAACTGGCGGCAAACACGCAAAGGTACAATCCTAATTCGACATAAAGAGTACTGGATATTATGAAATATATATGGCATCCTAATGTAACATTAAGACGACCTGATATTATATATTAAATATATATATGTCTTCTTAATGTAACTTTATGGGGACTTCGTATGATATATTGCCGAAGTTACCCGGACCACTTTCCGTACAACCTAAGATTGTGTCCGTAACAGCTTCCATCTCGATGAAGTAAAAACTAAACGGATGAGATCACGCCCTTAGTTTCGGTTGTGGTGTTGACTCGCCGCCACACACCCATTGCATGGTGTTTACGAGTCTGTATTTAAGAGCTTAAGCAAGCATTAATAACCAACCTTGTTGGAGATTTAGCTGTACATGTTTGTGTCGCTCTATCTTGTCAAGCTTTTTTTCTCAGTTGTTCATTACAATACAAAATCAAAGCGCGACTTTGAGCCCAAAAGAATTGAGATGGGAGAAAATATTATGTCTTGCATTTTCTCTGAATACCACCTTTATCCCTCATTGTTAAATGCTACAATTGCGTCCACGTACAAGAACACGATAAGATATAACCACTCACGCTGAACTGGCGGCAAACACGCAAAGGTACAATCCTAATTCGACATAACGAATACTGGATATTATGAAATATATATGGCATCCTAATGTAACATTAGGACGACCTGATATTATATATTAAATATACATATGTCTTCTTAATGTAACTTTATGGGGACTTTGTATGATATATTACCGAAGTTACCCGGACCACTTTCCGAACACCCTAAGATTGTGTCCGTAACAGCTTCCATCTCGGTGAAATAAAAACTAGACGGATGAGATCACGCCATTAGTTTCGGTTGTGGCGTTGACTCGCTGCCACACACCCATTGCATGCTGTCTACGAGCCTATTTTTAAGAGCTTTAGCAAGCATTAATAACCAACCTCATTGGAGATTTAGCTGTACATGTTTGTGTCACTCTATCTTGTCAACTTTTTTTCTCAGTTGTTTATTACAATACATAACCAAGGCGCAACTTTGACCCCAAAAGAATTGAGATGGGAGAAAATATTACATCTTGCATATCTTTCTGCAACTTGGGAAGCGAGGGTATGGAGCAGGAAAATATCATGGCTTGCATACACCCACACCACGTACACCCGCCCACCACCCCCACTAACCCGGCAGTAGTAGGGTTAGCTGAGGTAGATGCAACGTTCAGAATCGAAGTACAGTATGCCTTAGTACACAATGACATTGGGCCTCCACGTGGGCAATCGGAATTAAGTGTATTCTGCGTGGACTCAACACAGATTGCGCCGGTCATGATCGAACGGTTGTCCTTTCGGTTTCTTGTTCGATGCTCTGGCCAATGAACTACCGCACACCCCAATGCTAAACCACCCGATACGTAGCCCACATACTGAAAAATAATTACACTCAGTGAGATGCTCTATTCAGGAAAATATTAGCGTATGGTGGAGGGAAATATCGAGGCCTGCATACACCTCCCCCCCCAACCCCCCCCCCCCCCCCCCCCGCCCCCACATCTGAGCGTCCTGGCCTGAAAATTTATGTCTTCTCGGAACTTTCTTATTCAGATTGTAAATAGCCAATATTCTGCATAGTGATCTGACTAACAGACATATTGTGTTTGCTGAGAGTGACAGAAGATATCTTGAATTGGATATCCCTAGCCCCTCCCACTCAATGCACTCGGCATCACTCTCAGAAAAGTCTTTTCTCCAAAACATTCTTATTAAGATTGTACATAGTCCATACACTGCATGTTGATGACGTTCGGAGAGGAATTATGTTGAGAAGATATATTGAAGATGGTGGAAATATGGTCGCCTGCATATATTTTCCTCGCCTAGGCACCTCAGTCATGAAAACTTCAGCCAAAAACAATCTCATTGAGAGTGCTATAAAATTGTGCATAGCCTAAACATTGCATATTGATTACACTGAAGAAAAAGTTCTGGTGAGATTTTTTAGCACAGGGGCTAGGGGATAGGAATGTCACGATATCAAAGCTACCTGGCACCCACCACCCCTTTCAAGATTTTCTCTGAATATCACCCTTATCCCTCACTGTTCAATGCTGGGAACGCTACAATTGCGTTCACGTACAGCAACACGATAAGATATAACCACTCACGATGAACTGGCGGCAAACACGCAAAGGTACAATCCTAATTCGACATAACGAGTACTGGATATTATGAAATATATATGGCATCCTAATGTAACATTAAGACGACCTGATATTATATATTAAATATATATATGTCTTCTTAATGTAACTTTATGGGGACTTCATATGATATTTTGCCGAAGTACCCGGACCACTTTCCGTACACCCTAAGATTGTGTCCGTAACAGCTTCCATCTCGATGAAATAAAAACTAGACGGATGAGATCATGCCATAAGTTTCGGTTGTGGTGTTGACTCGCCGCCACACACCCATTGCATGCTGTCTACGCGCCTGATTTTAAGAGCTTAAGCAAGCATTTATAACCAACCTTACTGAAGATTTAGCTGTACATGTTTGTGTCGCTCAATCTTGTCAACCTTTTTTTCTAAGTTGTTTATTACAATACATAATCAAGGCGCGACTTTGATCCCAAAAGAATTGAGATGGGAGAAAATATTATATCTTGCAGATCTTTCTGCAACTTGGAAGCGAGGGTATGGAATAGGAAAATATCATGGCTTGCATACACCCATACCACTTACGCCCGTCCCCGCCCCCACTAACCCGGCAATAGCAGGATTAGCTGAGGTAGATGCAACGTTCAGAATCGAAGTACAGTATGCCTTAGTACACAACGACATCGGGCCTCCACGTGGGCAATCGGAATTAAGTGTATTCTGCGTGGATTCAACACAGATGGCGCTGGTCATGCTCGAACGGTTGTCCTTGTTCGATGCTCTGGCCAATGAACTATCGCACACCCCAATGCTAAACATACGTAGCCCACAGACTGAAAAATAATGACACTCAGTGAGATACTCTATTATGGAAAATATTAGGGTATGGTGGAGAAAAATATCGAGGCCTGCACACACACACCCCAACCACCCCCCCCCCCCCCCCCTCCCCGACCTCAGATCCGAAGCTTTTTGTCTTCTGGAAACTTTCTTATTTCGATTGTAAATAGCCAATATTCTGCATAGTGATCTGACTAACAGACACATTATGTTTACTAAGAGTGACAGAAGATATCTTGAACTGGATATCCCTAGCCCCTCCCACTCAATGCACCTCGGCAACACTGTCAGAAAAGTCTTTTCTCCAAAACATTCTTAATAAGATTGTACATAGTCCACACACTGCATGTTGATGACGTTCGGAGAGGAATTATGTTGAGAAGAAATATTGAAGATGGTGGAAATATGATCGCCTGCATATATTCTCCTCGCCTAGGCACCTGAGTCATGAAAATTTCAGCCCAAAACAATCTCATTGAGGGTGGTTTAAAATTGTGCATAGCCTAAACATTGCATATTGATTACACACAAGAAAATGTTCTGGTGAGATTTTTAGCATGGGGGCTGGGGGATAGGAAGGTCGCGATATCAGATATCCTACCTGGCCCCCGTCCCCACCACCCCTTTCAACGTTTTCCTTGAATATCACCTTTATCCTTCATTGTTCAATGCTGAGAATGCTACAATTGTGTTCACGTACAACACGATAAGATATAAACACTCACGACGAACTGGCGCCACCCACGCAAAGGTACAATCCTAATGCGACATAAAGAGTACTGAATATTATGAAATATATCTGGCATCCTAATGTAACATTAAGAAGACCTGATATTATATATTAAATATATATATGTCTTCTTAATGTAACTTTATGGGGACTTCGTATATGTTGCCGAAGTTACCTGGACCACTTTTCGTGCGCCCTAAGATTGTGTCCGTAACAGCTTCCATCTGGGTGAAATAAAAACTAGACGGGTGAGACCACGCCCTTACTTTTGGTTGTGGTGTTGACTCGCCGTCACACACCCATTGCATTGTGTCTTCGAGCCTGTTTTTTACAGCTTAACCAAGCAATAATATCCATCCTTATTGGTGATTTAGCTGTACATATTTGTGTCGCTCTATCTTGTCAACCCTTTTTCTCAGTTGTTTATTACAACACAAAACCAAGGCGCGACTTTGAACCAAAAAGACTTGAGATGGGAGAAAATATTATGTCCTGCATATCTTCCTACAACTTGGGAAGCGAGACATGAATTTTTGTTCACTTTTTGTAGATTGTATTTAAAATAGCATACACGTAACATAAATATGACAAACATGTACTAGCATAATAAGTGAAGCATTTGATTCGTACTATACAATGTTTATATTTGTGTTTAACAACACATTGAATAGCCAAGGTCATGTCATGACGGTGAAATTCACGGGTGGACGAAGAGCCGGACAATCCGGAGAGAGCCCCAGTGCATTGATGAGCAGCCGCCAAGTTGTCCAACTTACTAACCCGGCAGAAGCAGGGGCAGCTGTGGAAGATGCAACGAGTAGCATCGAAGTATTGTATGCCTTAGTACACAACTACAGCGGGTCTCCACGTGGGCAATCGGGATTAAGTGTCTTCTGCGTGGACTTAACACACATGGCGCCGAGCATGATCGCAGTTGACCTCTTGGTTTCTTGTACGATGTTCTAGCCAATGAGTCACCGCACACCCTGATCATACACGTACGTAGCCTACATACTGAAAGATAGTGACACTCAGTGAGATACTCTGCTCAGGAAAATATTAGGGTATGGAGGAGGAAAATATCATGGCTTGAATACACCCATTCCACTACCACCTCCCCCCCCCCCCCCCTTTGAGCGTCCAACCCCAAGAAACTTTTCTCTTCTCAAAACATTCTTATTTAGTTTGTAAATAGCCAATATTCTGCATAGTGGTGCCAATAACAGACACATTATGTTTGCTGAGAATGACAGAAGATATCCTGGCTGGCATAGCTCTAATCCCTCCCACTTTCTGTACCTGGTCATCCGACTCAGGAACATCTTTTCTCCGAAACATTCTTATTAAGATTTCTCATAGTCCATACACTGCATGTAGATGACGTTCGGAGAGGAATTATGTTGAGAAGGAATAATGAAGATGGTGGAAATACGGACGCCTGCATATATTCTAGTCACCTAGGCATCTGAGACATGAATATTTCAGCCCAAAACAATCTCATTAAGATTGCTATAAGCTTCTGCATATCCTAAACTTGCATATTGATTACACTCATGGAAAAAATCAGGTTAGAGTTTCTAGTAAGAGCCCGGGGCATAGGAAGGTCACGATATCAATGGTACCCCCCCCCCCCCCTCCCCTCCCCCCGCCTTACCAAACTTTCAATGTTTTATCTGAATATCACCTTTATCCACCATTGTTCAACGCTGGAAATGTTATAATTGTGTTCACGTTCAACAACACGATAAGACATAACCAATCACGATGAACACGCAAAGGTACAATCCTAATGTGACATAAAGAGAACTGGATATTATGAAATATATATGGCATCCTAATGTAACATTAAGACGACTTGATATTATATATTAAATATATATATGTCTTCTTAATGTAGCATTATGGGAACTTCGTATGATATATTGCTGAAGGTACACGGACTGTATTCCATACGTCCTAAGATTGTGTCCGTAATAGCCCCCATCTGGGTGAAATAAAAACTAAACGGATGAGATCATGCCCTTAGTTTTCATTGTGATGCAGACTCGCCCTCACACACCCATTGCATGGTGTGTACTAGCCTGTTTTTACAGCTTAACAAAGTATTAATAACCAACCTTATTGGCGATTTTGCTGTAAATGTTTGTGTCGCTCTATCTTGTCAACCCTTTTTTCCAAGTTGTTTATTACAATACATAATCATGGCGCGACTTTGACTCAAAAAGACTTGAGGTGGGAAAAAAATATGATGTCCTGCATATCTTCCTGCAACGTGGGAAGCGTGTCATAAATTGTTGTTGACTTTTTATAGATTCCATTTAAAATAGCATAACATGAATATGACAAACATGTACTAGCAATAATGAGTGAAGCATTTGATGATTTGGTCCTACACAAATTTTATATTGGGGTTCAACAACACTTAAATAGCCACGTCATGTCATGTCATGGCGGTCAATTTTACAGGTGGAGGAAGAACAGGACAATCCGGACAGAGCCCCAGTGCATTGACGAGCAGATGCCAAGTTACTCCAACTTACTAACCCGGCAGATGCAGGGTTAGCTGAGGAAGATGCAACGTGCAGCATCAAAGTACAGGATGCCTTAGTACACAACGACATCGGGCCGCCACGTGGGCAATCAGGATTAAGTGTCTTCTGCGTGGACTCAACACAGATGACGCCGGTCATGACCAAACAGTTGACCTTTCGGTTTATTGTCCGATGCTCCAGCCAATGAGTCACTGCACACCCTGGTCCTACACGTACGTCGCCTACATTCTGAAAAATAGTGACACTCAGTGAGATACTCTGTTCAGGAAAATATTAAGGTATGGTGGAGAAAAATATCGTGGCCTGCATTGAACCCCCAAACCCCAACCTCAGCAACCTCAGCACCCCATCCCCACGGACCCCCACCCCACCCCCCTCTCATCTGAGCGTCCAGGCAAGACAAAAAACATTCTCTCTTCTCAAAAAATATTCTTATTTAGTCTATAGATACCCAATATTCTGTATAGTGGTGTCACTACAGACATATTATGTTTACTGAGAGTGACATAAGATGTCCTTGCTTGCATAATCCCAAACCCTCCCACTCTCTGCCCCTGGTCATCCGACTCAGGAATATCTTTTCTCCGAAACATTCTTATTAAGAATGTACATAGTCCATACACCGCATGTTGATGACATTCGGGGGGGGGGGGGGGGGGGGGGGGGGGGGGAATTACATTGAAAAGAAATATTGAAGATGGTGGAAATATGGTCGCCTGCATATATTCTAGTCGCCTAGGCACTCGAGTCAGGAATATTTCAGCCCAAAACAATCTCATTAAGATTGCTATAAGATTGTGCACAGCCCAAACATTGTAAACTGGTTATACTCATGGATACATGCAGGTGAGATTTTTAGTAAGAGGCCGGGGTATACGAAGGTCACGATATCAATCGTACCATCACCACCCCCCCCCCCCCCCCTCCCTGCCCCACCACCCCTTTCAATGTTTTGTCTGAATATGACCTTTATCCACCATTGTTCAACGCTGGAAAAGCTACAATCGTGTTCACGTTCAACAACACGATAAGACATATCCAATCACGATGAACTGGTGGCAAACACGCAACGGTACAATCCTAAAGTGATTATGTGACATAAAGAATACTGGATATTATGAAACATATATGGTATCCTCATTAAGACGACCTGATATTATATATTAAATTTATACATTGTATATGTCTTCTTAATGTAACATTATGGGGACATCGCATGATATATTGCTGAAGGTACCCGGACTACATTCCATACGTCCTAAGATTGTGTCAGTAATAGCCTCCATCTTGGTGAAATAAAAACTAAACGGATGAGATCACGCCCTTAGTTTTGATTATGATGTTGACTCGCCGTCACACACCCATTGCATGGTGTCTACGAGCCTGTTTTTACAGCTTAACCAAGCATTAATAACCAACCTTATTGGTGATTTAGCCGTAAATGTTTGTGTCGCTCTGTCTTGTCAACTTTTTTTCTCATTTCTTTATTACAATACATAATCATGGCGCGACTTTGACTCAAAAAGACTGGAGGTGAGAGAAAATATGATGTCCTGTATATCTTTCTACAACTTGGGAAGCGAGTCATGAATTTATGTTCACTGTTTATAGATTGTATTTAAAATAGCATAACATAAATATGACAAACATATACTAGCAATAATGAGAGAAGCATCTGTCCTATGCACATTTTATATTGGGGTTTAACAACACTTAAGTAGCCATGGTCATGTCATGACGGTTAATTTTACCGATAGAGAAAGAGCCGGACAATCCGGAGAGACAGTGCATTGACGAACAGCCGCCAAGTACTCCAACGTACTAACCCGGCAATAGCAGGATTAGCTGAGGTAGATGCAACGTGCAGCATCAAAGTAGAGGATGCCTTAGTACACAACGACACCGAGTCTCTACGTGGGCAATCAGGATTAAGTGTCTTCTGCGTCGACTCAACACAGATGACGCTGATCATGATCGAAAAGTTGACCTTTCGGTCTCTTGTCCGATACTCTAGCCAATGAGTCAACACACACCCTGATCCTACACGTATGTAGCCTACATCCTGAAAAATAGTGGCACTCAGTGAGATACTCTGTACAGGAAAATATTAAGGTATGGTGGACGAAAATATCGTGGCTTGCATACACCCCACCCCAACCACCCACCCACACCCACCACCACCCCACCCCATCCATCTGAACGTCCAGGCCAGACAAATTCTGTCTTCTCAAAACTTTCTTTAGATTCTAAACAGCCTATATTCTGCACTTTGTGACCTCGTTGATTATGGAGCAGTAAGTAAATGAAGCTGACAGCTGCAAGAAGATAGAATTAATTGAGGTTGTGAAACCGTTTTCATGCTATTCCTATTACATCTGAATATTTTTATTGTTTCAATTGCCCATTAAATACCTATACTGCCCAACGGCCACTGATAGTAATCATTCCACCAGGAACCACTTTAAGACTTTGTTTCCATATTTTTATCATCTTCTATTTAGTGGTGGTGCCACATTACGTAAAAGGGTAAGGTGGAAACAACGCATCAATTACAAAGTTTTTGTCGATACATTTGTACAAATACCCAATCCAATTCACGACAGACACGTGTTATAAAGTCTACAACTTTTCAAGACCTGGTTTACTTTTACCAAACACATGTACCACTGCATGTCATTGGGCAAGCATAGGCGCACGGGCCGTTGGGGGGGGGGGGGGGGGGGGGGCTGGAAGATTTTGCCCGAAAAGTGATTCCGCGGGCACCGTCGAGGCCACTCCCTCCCCGAGGTCCGAGGAGTCTTCTCAGAGAAATTTAAAACCATGCGGTGGCATGAGACCGATCCTAGTGCTCCATCCACCCACCGGCTGCCTTTCCGACCTTGTAATTAAGGAGGAAACCAGTCACTTTTTGGGGCCATATATATATTTTTTTGTGCAAGTTCAACCCCCTACTACCCCCACCCCACCCAAAACTCACACACACGATTCAAGAAAAAGCCAATTTTGAGGGCTGTTTTCAATTTTTTTTGTTCGGACAGACAAAGGTCGAATGTTGCATAGTGAAAATAGATTCTTTCGAGTAGATTTGATAATTTTTGAGGGGCAACCCAAACTTGCCTGGTAAAAATCGATTATTCCGAGTAGTTTTCATATTTTTGTCGGGCAACCCAAAACTTGCCAGAAAAAAATGAAAACAGCCAGAATTTTTTTTTTCCAAACCAAGGGCGAGAGGGGGGTGGGGTGGGGGGGGGCAGCCTTCCACCCCCGCCCAGCCCATGCTGACAAGCACGTTTCGCATGTGACTAACACGTGCACAAAATGATTTGGCATCAGACTTGATTGTTAAAAAATTTGCTGGAGTGTCTCCATATAATATAGCATATCTTTCGGAATAAGTTGACTGCTGCCCGAAGGAGTGACAAATGTATTATAGCAGAATGATGGCAGCTAGACTGCAACTAAAAATATATAAATTTAGTAGTAGTATAGCTCGCAATCTTCAACACCTATCTGGATGACCCCGCGGATAACCCCCGAAGTAATGTCATAGTCACGTGACCTGGCTCGTCATCTTGGTTGTCATGGCAGCGCGCGTGAGCGGCCATCGTGTGGCGTCATCCCCATAGTAATATGTGGTGTTAGTGCGCATGCGCAGCACTGTTGTGGTAATAGACGTTTCCGTCGTCCATTTTGTATACTGGAGGCCGCCATCTTGATTTATATGGTGACAAATGGTTGCTATGAGCTGGAAGGCTTCTTATAAGATGGGGGTATGTTCTGGGGTATGTTCGATTGAATTTTATTCCATATCATGGAATCCTATTTTACGGAATCGACTAGGAATCCTATTTTACGGAATCGGTTAGGAATCTTTTTTTCTTCGTATGTGTCTAGGTGCGGTATGTGATTTACGCACATAATGCATTTTCACACAGGCACATATCGGCACATTCAGAATGGCCTAATGTGTTGTATGTGATGTGCTCACATTATGTACTAGACCACCATCACATTCCATCAGACACCAACCACAGGTTCCGTGGAATCCTTTACACAGAATCCATTTCTAGTGGCTGGTCGTGGAATCCTTTTTTAACGAGATGATTCGAAGAGTAGTGGGGGTATTGACTCCAGAAGTAATTATCTCATTACTCTTGTTACTCCAAACAGATGAGTTGAGGAGTCGTAGGAGTATTTACTCCTAGGAGAACTTATTCTCATCGCTCTTAAGTTCATTTGACAAAATCACTAACCACCTTCCAAGAAATCCCAATCTGACTGGAAACCAGAATCCCTTTTTACCGAGATGAGTCGAAGAGTAGTAGGAGTATTTACTCCAGCAGTAATTTTTTTTCGTATGGCTCCTCTTGGTCTAAACAGAGAAAGCCAAAGGCCACTGGCGCTTCCATTTGGTCAAGGGGCTGTATAGACAGATATGGGTTATAGGTTTTGGGGGTGATCTAAAGTAGCAGGACTAGTAGAAGTAGCAGTAATATCAGTAGT
This sequence comes from Pictodentalium vernedei, assembly GCA_031216915.1. Taxonomy (NCBI): domain Eukaryota; kingdom Metazoa; phylum Mollusca; class Scaphopoda; order Dentaliida; family Dentaliidae; genus Pictodentalium; species Pictodentalium vernedei. Next base: position 377,130,935 of record CM062295.1, read on the forward strand.
ATTGGCTGTTTTAGAAGTAGTAGGGGCCGTAGTAGAATTAGTAGTAGCAGTAGTAGTGTTGGCAATAGTAGTGCTAGTGTTTGGTAGGTAGTAATATTGGTAGTGGTAGTGGGTAGTAGTAGTGTCAGTGGTAGTAGCAGTAGCAATAGTAGTAGTATCAGTAGTAGTTGTAGGAGTAGCAGATAGTAGTATCAGTAGTAGAAAAGCAGTAGTGGTATAAGGGATAAAAATAGACCAACAGGCGTACAGACAGTTCATCCTATACGGCTTTACCAGACAACGAAACATACCTACAAAACCACCATAACCAAACATTACATACGACTTATTCCAACCACACAATGACATAAGGTATTAGATGGATGAGCGTTGCTAAGTGCTAATAGTAGACCAACATAGGTATAAACAACCCATCCTACTCTACTGTAATAGCCAACCAAGCTTACCCACACAACACAATATAACCTAACATTACGTACCAACCAAACGGTCATATCAGGCAACTTGTGTATTAGCAGTAATAAGAACTAAAAGCGGACCAGCAACGGTACAGCAACCCAGGTCAAGAGGACAGGTGGGTAAAGAGCCATACATAGACGGATATGGGTAGACTGGAGTAAATAGCAGTGATATCACCACAGAACAGGCTAAGAAAGATTTGAATCCACTAAGGTACACGGGTAGAGTAGCTTGGGGAAGTCAGGAATATCCAAAAATATGTAGACTAGATAAGACAGCAGTCATATCACAGGTAGAACTGGCCAAAGAAGGAATGGATCAACTAAGGTAAGGGCCATTCAGAGGCAGGTGCGGATCATTAATTAGTACACTACAGCAGATAGAAGTCATTACACAGGCAGTACAGACCCCTGTATGATGGGAATAGGTTATAGGATAAACAGTAGATGCTCTAAGTAGTCAGCAATGGGTAGTAGTAAGTACGCATACGTAGTGGGATTAATAGTCGTAGTAGTACTAGTATTAGTAGGGGGTAGTAGTAGTATTAGTAGTAATAGTAGTAGTAGGAATGGTTGTGGTGGCTGGTGCAGTATTAGTAGCAGTAGCAGCTGTAGTAGTAGTAGTAGTAGTAGTAGTAGTAGTAGTAGTAGTAGTAGTAGTAGTAGTAGTAGTCTTTCCAGTAGGGCTCTAAGAGAATCCGGGCCAGGGATATGTCTGTAAAAGTGAGGAGCGGTACCGGTAATTATAGGTAGGAACCAAAGGTTCGGGCTCGAGGGACATACTCTAGTATAATCCAGCACATCCCATAGGGACTTTATAGCACTATGTGACACTATTTAGATCAAAATTCTAAGAGAATCTGTACCAAAAAAAGGTCCGTGCGACCGCTTATTAGAACGACCTTATTGAGCTCGTTCCATGATAAGTTGCATAATATGGTTTTCTTGATAATATGCAGGTTTGGAATGAATGCAAGTCCTCAGAAAAAGTAGTCCCTCCGTACTATACTTTCGCGGAATTGTAGTCCCAGGTCTAACATTTCTAGGAATAAATGTCCGCAGAACTACTATTTCCTGAAATGTTAGGCCTATTCCGCGAAATTATAGACCAGAGGGACTACTTTTCCCGAGGACTTGCATTCCTTTCACACATGTACACGGTTCTGGTCGATTTATCAATAATATTCAAATGAATCACATATGGTGGCTTTGAAGCAATCTAACAATTTAATACAGGTTTTGGGTTTTTCTTACAGTTGTTATAGAGCACTTGGTGACTTGGTACGGCATCCGTAATTTCTTGTTACATAATTTTGGGGGGGCTGATAAAAAATGACGGAGCTGAATATGGATCTTGGGCCAACTGGCCTCGAGCAGATGTAAAGCCTGGTTGAGCATAACTGGGTTTCTCTGAGGTTTGTTATAAATCACTAGGTCATTTCTTGTAACAGAATTTGGGGGAGGTAGGGGAGGGGTGGGGGCTGATAAAAAAACAACGGAGCTGAATATGGATCTTGGGCCAACTGGCCTCGTGCAAATGTAAAGCCTTGTTGAGCATAACTGTCCAGTATTTATGTGTGTAATTATCACTAAAAAACTAGAAGTAGATGGAACTATTTTGTTTAATATAACATATAATATCATACTTATTTGTCATGAAATGTTGAACAAAGAAATAAAATAAATAAGGAACAGAGAAAACGTACATAATAATAAACGTATTTTCATATATTTTCTAAAGTTGAACGAATTAACAACATGGCACAAACAGCTTTCATAATTATTAAAAATATATATTCAAATTTAAAATCGCAGCAATCTGAAAATACTCTTGGTTTCCAAGAAGGAATATTTTGAATCAATGTTTTTCAGGAGAGGGCACTGCATTACAGTTGCAGAAGTGGAAGGAAATGTTTTCTGGAAGTAACTTTAAATTCAATTGTTTATTTATATATTGGTGATTACGATCACTTTCAGCATTGATGGTTATATCGTGCCCACGACATGGGCATGAAGTGAAGTTTAGCCAATCATTTATACCTATGTGCCCGCTTTAAGTTGTTTTTAGCCCAGGCTTTGGATACCAGGTCCTATTTTTCCAGAGAACAAAATTTGTTAACCACAATAAACAAGCACAACTTCAACCGCCCGAGGTTCCCAAAAGGAGTAATTCAGCAATTAATGTGGAAACTGGATAAAACAGTCCGTTTTTGTTTAGCAGTAAAACGTTACTAAAAGTCCGTTCTGTTTATGCGGTGTGGTAATAGCGTTTTGCGCGTGAATATTCATTCTAGTTCACGTGTACGTCTCTGTTTCGATGTATTGGGCGTTTCCGAATCGAAATTAAATACCTGCATAATATGCCGAGTCGCCGACCGTTTTGCGTGTGCTCGGCATAGTGAGGTCACTAAATAAGCTCGCGGCTGGTACATTAAATGTCATGTCCATCACATGGAGTCAAATAGTTAATATATTAAATGAATGAATGAATGGAACTTTATTTTGCAGTATACGGAAATACAGTTCCCATTAAAATACCAATAAAAATCAAAAAGGTGTACATTGCATGAAAATGACATAGCCAGGGAGAGACGCCCTGCCATTTCCATATATAGGCCTATATGAAGAGCAACCCGAAAGTGTGAGATGGCTCCTTTGGTGAAGATTCCGTATATTAGCAATGAGGGTCTAATCAAAAGTGCTCGATTTGAGCTTCATCGGAGGCTTTCGTGGTTGCTTCGTGACTCCCTCCCCTTTTCATAGCAAAAGCCTGGCAGTTAGAGTTTGTGAGTAGAAATGGCGGAAATAATTGCTTATTTGTTGCGTTAGTATGTTTTCGGAGGGTAGGTGTGGCGGGTAGATCTGGTAGGTCAGGTTTAGATTCACAATAGTTATATAGAAGTGTTGGACTGAACAGAACAAGAGTTCGTATACTATTATGTAGACCAGAGATATTAAAAAAAAATAACTCACTGTGCTGTTATTTCTTCAAATTATTTCCCGCCACAGAGGGTTAACGGGGCGTTCTAAAATAACGTAAAGAGGGTCCCTATATGAGATGTTGGCTACATATCGTAACACCTTGCCGATTACAGAATCTGTGTTGGGTTGATGGGTTGAGTATTACCGTGGCGGACGAAATGCGTGGATTCTGTGATTCGATATCAGTGCTGATGTGGCATCTACAGGGGTCTGTCCGTTCAGATTTTGGTCTGTGTTGGTAGTCTGGCGTGTTGGTAGAGTTGGGGACAGGGCGCTGTTTCCATCCATGTGATGGTATAGCTTGTCAGATCCCATGAAAACGGCTCATTGAAATGGAACCAGAACGATCTGTACGAGATGGAGTCATCCTTTGAATTGTAACGAGGGAAATCATAATGCCAGCGCTCTTTTTTCAGCGGACCAGGGTCAATGCAAACAAATACACCCAATGCTATACTATCAGATGGGGGGGGGGGGGGGGGGCGCGGTGGCTCAGTTGGTAGAGGTACAGGCTGCAAGCCGAGAGGTCCTCGGTTCGAATCCCACCTGCGGCAACCGCGTTGTGTCCTTGGGCAAGACACTTCACCCCGATTGCCTACATGGGGGCACGATGACGCTGTGTACTGAGGCGTACTGCACGTCGATGGTGCGCATGTCTTCAACCAATCTAACCCTGCCTGTGCTGCGGTGCAGAGTTCAGAGTTACGATGTTGGAGAGCTGACAGCTGCTCGTCGTTGCTCGGTGGTTCTCTCCGGGTACTCCGGCTTCCTCCACCCGTAAAACTGTCACGGTCACGATTAGCCATTGTGCATAAGTATGTGACCTTAAACACCAATAAATAAATAATAAATATACTATCAGATGAAAATAGCGAACTGGCCCCAATTCTGACAACACACCAGACTACCAACAGAGCGCAAAATCTTAAACCTGCAGACCCCTACAACTGCAACGTCAGTACTGATATCAGATCACCGAATCAACGCATATCGTCACGCCAGGGCAATACTTAACACAACGCCGACCCTGTTTTCATTTTGAGTCTTTCCAACACCAGTAAGGTGTTATGATACACAGTCAACATTTTATATAGACACTTTTTAAATTATTGTAATACGCTCCATTAACCCCTCGTAATAGGAATATATTTAAATAAATGAAAACACAGTGGATTAGTGTTTTTAATATCTCTGGTCTACGCAATGGCATACGAACTCTTGTTCAAGTTAACCCAGTACTTTTCGACACTGATACTATATTAATATCGGAAATCTAAACCAGGACTGTTATTTGCGTGCTAATTCCTATTCTTTGTCCGTACCCTCAGCAGAATCTGGAAGATAAAAATGGCTGTTACTGTTTACATAAATGACGTAAGTCAATACATTTCAAACCTACCAATACGCTAAATGAGTGGAAGTCTACCCGACACACCAACTCGCCAGATCTACCCGCCACACCTACTCGCCGAAAACACACTGACTCAAAAATCAAGCATTTTTACCCATTATTTCTACCAGAAACATCTTCCCGGCTGGTTTGTACTATAAATAGAAGTGGGGCACGATGCAACCATAAAAGCCTCCAATGAAGCTGGAACCGGTTTGGACGTCATAATTAGCAACTTGCATATTACAGAGTTTTCGTTCTTTGCCCTTGGGGATTTGGAATTGGAAAGAGTTTCACACACGAGGATGACCTAATCCCATCTGGACAGTTGCAATAAACGGGATTATTCAATGCGACATATACGTGTTTTATTACCAGGAACAACATGGTCAATGGATGATAGAAAATCTATTCTTACATATTCTCTCGATCATTGAATGTTTTATGACGTTTGCCTAATAAATGTCACACATATATTTCTTAGATTTCAGTGATATTTCGATATTTCTTACATTTCAAATATCGATATATTTCTCGCATTTCAGTGACATCCACGTGTTGAATAAAACCAATGATTCCAGTAAGGCTTGTAATTTTCTACCTTTTTCTCTTAGTTTAGTTTATTTAACTTCTGTGTGGCCCAAATGAATGGGATTACACCTTCATAAAAACAATTAAGACAAATAAATCAAATACAGCATGGCCTTGGTGGTAAACATATTAGATCAACAAACAAAGAATACCGATAAACAATCATTCAGAGCTCTCTCTCTCTCTCTCTCTCTCTCTCTCTCTCTCTCTCTCTCTCTCTCTCTCTCTCTCCCTCTCTCTCTCTCTCTCTCTCTCAATGTCACTTCTTCTCTACTCGCACAAAAATCATGCTTTCTTCACACATCTTTGAAAACACACAAATGCTTTTTCAAAGAAACGTGCTTTCACTAAAAGATAAGCACAATTTTATGATAGAAATTCACTGGAATTTTTTTTTAAGATATAGAAAGAAAATCACCAAATTTTTTTCCTCCTCGCTCAACACGAAGCAAAATTAAAAGAGTCTGAGCAGAGCTGGGGGTGGGCGCGTTCACCCACGAAAGGAGGAAACGAAATTTCGGAGTCAAGTTATTTATCCTCTTACGACATTCAGCCCTAAATGAGTGAAGTATTCATTATTTATTTCTTTACCGTCGCATAATCTCTGAGTAATATCGTCTTTGGTGGTCCAAACTAAGAACCACATCCTTCCATCGTTATCCCTCCCTGTGTGCACAGGTAGCACGTCGAACGGCGATAGGAGTCTAGTTGGGGTCTCTTTCGGCGTGTGTGTGTGGGTTTTCATTTCTGAATATATCTAGTTTGTTTGTTTTTTTTGATTATATCACATACAAATTGTACTCCCCCCCCCCCCCCCCCACCTCCCCGAAAAAAGAAGAAGCAAAACTTAAGGTGGGGAAGTGGGAAGGGGAAGGCGGCTTGATGAAGTAACTCACACTACGTTTGTGTATAGTGTAATGTATTTTTTTAAAAAAACGGCTCTTGAAATTTTTGGCTGGTCTGAAGTGCGAATGAAATTTCCTGTGTGAGGTGTGTGTGTGGAGGGGGTGGGGAGGCACCTATTTACGCATTTGTAAGCCTGGTTGACCTGATTCTTGTTTGTTGCACAATAACAGATCGTTCACTTTCAAACACATCAGTTAAACAAATATTAAATACAATCAATTAAAATGTAGGGAGAGCTTAGATGTTTTTAATGACTGAGTTGGGGCGCGGAGGCTCAGTAGGTAGAGGTGCAGGCTGCAAGCCGAGAGGTCCTCGGTTCGAATCTCACCTGCGGCAACCGCGTTGTGTCCTTGGGCAAGACACTTCACCCCCATTGCCTACGTGGGGGCATGGTGGCGTTGTGTACTGAGGCGTACTGCACGTCGATGGTCCACGTGTCTTCAACCAATGCTAACCCTGCTTGTGTGGAGTTTGTATGTTGGGGAGCTGACAGTTGCTCGCCGTTGCTCGTTGGTTCTCTCCGGGTACTCCGGCTTCCTCCACCCGTAAAACTGTCGTGGTCATGATTAGCCATTGTGAATAAATATGTGACGTTAAACACCAATAAATATAAATAGATATAAATGACTGAGTTAAGACAAGGGCGGAATTTTCCCTAATGGTCGAAAACAGTTGCAAGGAAAAGTGATTTGAGCGGTTTATCGAGTATTTGAGACACACACATTGACGACAGGAACTATCTGGGAGTGCTGTATGCCGCCAATCTCATATTTTTGTAGAAAATTGCAAATACATTTTATTCCGAGGTTAGGACCTGCATGCATCATTATGTCTGTTTTACTCATCTCAGTAGCCCCTCTCCGATAATGTCCATAAATGGAATTAAATATGCTTATAGAAGGGCTGGAAATCTGTTGATTGTATCATACACGAGGGGGCTCATTGAGGTCTGTCGTGCATGATATAATCGACCGAATTCTTAATGACAAGACAATATTGCCTGAACCCACACTCACCAAACACATTAAATACCATAATCCGATTTCTCAGGCAATTAGAATTTATATGCCTTCTCTGGCAGACTTCATTCATGTAGCCCCTCCATCTGTTTGAAGTGAAAAATAGGGCCATAGATGGGGGAGGGGGAGGTGGGGAGGGGGGGGGGGGTAGAGAAAACAAAGCTATTGGGTAAATTTTACGGCCATAGACCAATTTACACTGCATTTGCATTTTTTTTCTCTTCTTTTTTCAAGCTTGTTGAACTGTCGGGGAATTTTTGGTCAGTGGGAGAATGTTGTCTTTTCTCCACGCCAGCAAAATGCCGTCTACGCGACTGGTGGACATCAAATCAAATGACCTAGCACCAGGCCTCATTTAGGCCTGTCGTGTATGATGTAATCGACCAAATTTTTAATGACAAGGCAATATTGCCGAAACCCACATACACCAAACATATTAAACACCATAATCCGATTATGTTCAATCATTCGCACACACAAGAGAAAACGGCGCGTTTGTTTATAGGCACAGTGGGCGCCTGTCTGACTAACTCGACTCATTTATTTATTTATTTATTTATTTATTTATTTATTTATTTATTTATTTATTTATTTATTTGTGTCTATTTATTTATTCATTTATTTTTTTATTTTTTGTTTATTTATTTGTTGGTGTTTAAGCTTGGCCAGTGTTTTACAACTGCCTGGATGCGCACCCACAGCCCGTCCATCTGCCTGAATGCACGTCAGCCCACCCACTCGCGCTTGCCCACCCACCCACCCACCTGCCCGTCTGCCTACTTCCCAGCATGCTTAATACTTTGGTGTAGTTTCAGGAGAGAGAAAGAGAGAGAGAGAGAGGACGAGAGAGAGAGACACACACACACACAAAGAGAGAGAGAAACAGAGAGAGAGAGACAGAGACAGACAGAGAGATACAGAGAGAGAGAGAGAGACTGCGAGAGAGAGAGACTGAGAGAGAGAGAGAGAGAGAGAGAGAGAGAGAGAGAGAGAGGCGGAGAGACAGAGAGGCAGAGAGACAGACAGACAGACAGACAGACAGACAGACAGACAGACAGACAGACAGACAGACAGACGGACGGACGGACGGACGGACGGACGGACGGACGGACGGACGGACGAACGGAACGGACGGACGGACGGACGGACGGACGGACAGACAGACAGACAGACAGACAGACAGACAGACAGACAGACAGACAGACAGACAGACAGACACACAGACAAGACAGACAGACAGACAGACAGACAGAGATGGCAAGGCAGACAGATAGAGAGAGGGGCAAGAAAGACAGGCGGATAGATAGAGAGAGAGAGAGAGAGAGAGAGGGGGAGAGGGGGCAAGACAGACAGATAGCGCTCACCAAAAGCATGGTGATGTCATCCATGTGCAAACCACCAAGAAGCTGTGCGACTTTCACTCAGCGTGCCCAATTAAATTCCGGACCACCAACACAATAGGACGAAGCTATCATTGTCAAGGGCGGAAGTCTCTCAAATAGAGCTCCACATGTACGGATCACGAGGCTGACCCTATCCAACATTCGCGACACGGCTATGATAACGAACTTGTTGCCGAGTCAGTAAATATCCAAATCGTACCCGTAATACAAAACAAGTGTCCTTAGCCACGCGAACATTAGTGGCATAGATACGGAGGAGGGGGCAAGCCGGCGACGCCCCCCCCCCCCCCCCCCACATCCCAACAATTTTGTCGGAGAATCTGTAGCCCCGTCCGAAATTTATTGGTACCCTTGGGCGAATTTATGTCTAATAGCATTAAAATACAGGCTTGTTTCTTCGGAGAGGGGGGAAGGAGGCTTGGTTGTTGTAAAAACAAAGCTATTGTGGCGAATTTTCAGGCCATTAACCAATTTACAGTACATTTGCAGTGAAAAGGTTTCTGTGGAGGGGTGGGGTAAGTTTTTCGGGAAAATTTTGGCTTGCCTCAATGCCAGCAGAAAGCCATCTATGCCACTGACGGACACCCGGGGCGCGTGGTGGTGTCGCGGTAACCGGTTCTCATCAGATCAACGAAGTTAAGAAACGTCGAGCGCAGTCAGTAGTTGGATGGGTCAGGATGGGTGGCCATTTCAGCGACTGATTCGTGCTCCTGCATTGTGTCCTTGGGCAAGACGCTTAACCCCGATTGCCCACAAGGAGACATGATGATGCTGGGTACTAAGGCAAACTGCACGTACAGTGGCGGCACTAAGGGGGGGGGGGAGGTGGAGGGGTAGCCAACACCCCCTCAAATATCCAGTGTGCCACCCCCCCCCCCCCTACTCCTCAGGCGAAAAGAAGGACAGTGGGGAAAATTCGGGCTAAACAAAAACAGAAAAAATCGGACACAGGAAATCACTAAAATGGAATTGAAAATTAACGTTGTAATAATTATTGCAAGAACCCAGGAAAACACATCTGAGCTCATAAATTTTTCAAAATTTTCTGAGAGTGGATCACTACCCCCTCCCCCCCCCCCCCCCAAAAAAAAAGCTTTCGTGCCTCGCAGGTTTGTGCCGCCGGCGTTCGCGTATCGGCGGTCCACTATTCAACAGTACAGTTCAATATTATATGCGACTTCATTCCGTTAGAGCAAATCCTGCTCCCAAGTTGGGGTGGGAGGGGGCACATTCTCCCACACTTGCCTTGCCATCACGCGTCTCACCCATGCCATCACAGGTAAAATCAATTTTAGGGGGAAATCTTCAACCCCCACCCCCTCCCCACCCCCCCCCAAAAAAAAAAATAACATTTCGTCCAGGCGCCTATGGCGTATGGCAAGTAACGTCCAGCTTGTTCAACCAATACTCCGAAGTCCAAAATGCTGCGAGATATTTTGTTACGATTGTTTGTCACACTCATTCCTTTGTGCATTGTATATTTTCTGGTTTGAAATGAGTCATAAAAATGGTCCAGATACAAGAAAAATGCAACGAAAAAAGCAGTTTTTAAAAAAAAAATTCCCGCCCGGGGAACACCCCGTCTCGAGCTCCCCCTTCCTCGCTTCGCGGAACGGGTGACGCTGCGCGTCATGAGTCCAGTTCCCCCACCCTAATATTTACAGGCCCCCCTTATTTCGAAATCATGGCGCGCCACTGTGGTGCGCATGTCTTCACCCAATCTAACCCTGCCTGTGCCGCGGTGCAGAATTCAGAGTTACGATGTTGAAGAACTGACAGCTGCTCGTCGCTGCTCGGTGGTTCTCTCCGGGTACTCTGGCTCCCTCCACCTGTAAAACTGTCACCGACATGATATAACCCTGGCTGTTAATGTGTCGTTTAACTCTACTAAATAAATAAATAAATAAATAAATGGCGGACACCAAAAGACCCAGCACCAGTCCCCAGCTACCTAGCCCTACCGTACATTCTGAAGAACTCGCCCACACTACCAACATGCACTGCACAATTTTCCTCACTAATAATTACTAACTCGGGTAATCAAAACAGCAGGGGTCATTGTGTTGACTGTTTTTTATACGAAAATAACAGTTTATTACTTTTTTTAATCAATTCATTCTGTGTTTCTCAATGTCTGATTCAAATATATGTATGATTCGCAGTACCCATAATGTACCTTTTTTTACCATGTAACCCGAAACCTCAGAAATTTTCTGAAAATGGACACACAAAAAAAGATTATCAAATATATCCTAGGATTTTAAAGGACAGACTTATTATTTTTGTATGGTGATTTTTCAGTATTCTTTCGGTCATCAAGTAATCATACAATTAAAACATATCGCCCGAAAAAAAGAGAAAAATAACTTTAATTGAAAGTCCACTTAATGACTGTTTTGTTGACAAGCGAACATATAGCACATCAAAATTTCACCACGCGTTTGTGGCTCGGGTACAGACTCGAAAGTAACATCGGGTGCACAACACAAAATATATTGTTTAGATGAAAACACGAGAATCAAAATTAAAAACAGAAAATCACACAAAAAGTGACAATTGAAGATCAAAGTATTAGGGGGACACGTATATGTCCCGCTAATGTTGATGTCTCCTTAATGTATGTCTTTTACACACCAAAAGTCTCCCTAATGTTTGAAACAGGGATATATATATTACGTATTTTATAAAAATAAAAATGCCTGAAGATCCGCATACAGAGCGTTGAAAGCGCTAGCAGGAATATAGTCAGTGATGTCGTTGTATTTGTTCTGAACTTTAATATTTTTTTCTTATATATATATATATATATATATTTAACAATTTACAAAAAATTTTTTGAAAAATTAAAATAAATATTATATATACATATTAAATAAGAAGTTTAACACATAAAAAAAATGCCAAAAACAAAAAAGTTTATCGTGGAAAAAAAATTATATTTTTCCACCAAATCCAAGTTGAAAAAGTACTGTAGAAATCTACGAGTTAAAAATTAGAACCGTTACAAAACCAAAGAACAATTGATCGAACTATGCGCGAGGAGACTTGTGATCTATCACTGGTGAAATTACAAGCCAAAGTGCGTCAGGCGTTGAAATTGAAAGATGTCAAATACATGAAAAAAGACAAATGCATAAGTGATTTGCTCGACGGAAAGGGAATGGATTAAAGGTCTGTGGTAGTGACAAAAACAAGTCAAATCGCAAAAAAATGATGAGAAGATAGCACTGACAAAACAACGTCAACAAACGACTGAGAAAACTAAGAAGAAGAAGATAGCGATTAAAGGAAAAGTGGTAGAGCAGCAGAAGGTTTCGAAAGGGAATAATAAAAAATATGAAAAACGACGCCATTCGAGACGACAATTCGTTAGAAAAAAAACGATGATTGCAATCGAGAGAGCGGTGAATGAAAAAAAAAGGGTCTCGATGTTATAACGGATATCGTGATCGAAGCGCTGAAGTCACCATTGATTTTGATAGAATGAGACGAAGCCATCAAAGGACGGTATAAAACTTTGGACGTGAAGCCCGGTCTTCATAAAAAAACTCGATCCCAAATCATTCATGGAACAGGTGAAGAGTAGAGTGTTGGACGTAATTTGAAAAAATCTGGATAACGGTTTAAAAACAAGAATGATCTTGTATTGTCTGATGAGAAAGGTCGATGCGAAAACGGGTAAGATCCTGGTACGAGATGCCTTTTTCCGATCTAAAATTGAGATTGTGTTTAGAGATGACGATTTAGTTGACGTTTATAAAGTGATGAAAGACAAGAAGATGGAATCTATGGCTACTTTTCAAAACACAGGAAGAAATTGGATGTTCGAGAAGATATTAAATCTCGAGATTCACGGCGATAGACACGATCCTTTGAAAGCATCTTCCTACATAAAATTACCTCATTTCATATTTACAAAACAAGCCGTAATCGATGAGAAAAATAAAGATGATAACGTGTGTTTCAAATGGGCGATCACATCGGCCTTGTATCCCATAGAAAAGGATGCTCAGAGAGTTTCCAAGTACTCAGAGACTTGTAAAAATCTCGATTGGACAGGAGTGTCTTTCCCAATGCGGTTGAAAGATATCAGAGATTTGAAAAAGCTAAATTCCACCGTGGCCGTGAACATCTTGGGATACGAGGGAGATGATAAAAAAGGAGTAGTCTATCCTCTCAGACTGACTTCGCACTAAGAGAGAGAAAAGATTGCTAATTTCAGAAGGTGACAATCAACATTATTGCTGGGTTAAAATATGAGTTATTTGCTGACGAAGCAGAATAATAAACATAAGTGTGAGAGATTTTTCTGTTTTAACTGCATGAATTCGTTCCATAGTCAAGAATTGTTGACATGTCATCGGGAATATTGCAGCGAAAAGCAAGGCGTTCCCGTCAAAATGCCTAAACCTAATATTTGTCATATTCGGCAATTTCGAATGTTTCACAACGAAAATAAATTCTTGCCAGCCTGATGAGCATAGGAGTTATGCTGAAAAATATCAGAAGCACGTACCGTCGGACTTTTGTTATTACGTGAAATGTTATTTCAACGATCGAGAATCATCGGGTCCATTTGTCTATACCAAACGTTTAGATGATGATGATGTGGCTCAAAGATTCGTAGAAGAGTTAGAATCGAAAATTCAAATATTATACGACAAATTTAAAAAAACTAAAGACATGATCATCACGGCAGAGCAACAGCGAGAACACAATGAAACCATCGAATGTCACATCTGTAGACAATTATTCGATAATCAGTCTGAAAATAATAATAAAGTTAGAGATCATGATCACTACACAGGTCTGTTTCGTGTTGCTGCTCACAACAAATGCAATTTAAAATTTCGAGACGCTCAATTCTATCCGGTGATATTTCACAATCTCTCAGGTTATGACAGTCACTTGTTCATGAAACAGGTGGGTGTTAGCGAATGGGAGTTGAATTGCATCGCGCAAAATGATGAAAAATACATTTCCTTCAATAAATGTAAAGTCGTCGATAAAAAGAGAGTCATCGATGGTTTGATTGAGAAAATGAGTCCCATACATAGAGAGATATGTTTCATCGATAGTTATAAATTTATGTCAACCAGTCTAGAAAAATTAGTCAACAGTTTGAATAAGGAGAAATTTAAAATCATGAGTAAACGTTTTAATGATCGACGAGAATTGGTGAACATTATGTTGAGGAAAGGCATCTATCCTTACGATTACATGAGTGATCTCGAGAAATTCGACGACGTCGCTCTACCTCCCAAAAAAGATTTTTATTTGAAATTATACCAGTCTCATATTTCCGATGATGATTACGAACATGTGTAAAAAGTGTGGATATTATTTGACATGAAATCCATGAAAGAATATCAAGACCTCTATTTGAAAAATGACGTGCTTCTTTTGGCTTATGTGCTTCGAAAATTTTCGATGAGTGTGTCGTCGACATTACGACATAGATCCGGCTTGGTATTTCGCTGCATCTGGGGATGCTCTTTTGAAAACGACCGAGGTTTGATTGGAATTATTAACAGACGTAGACATGTTGCTCATGTTTGAAAAAGCTGTGAGGGGTGGTGTCTCTTTGATTTCCACTAGATATGCTAAAGCTAATAATTATTACATGGGAAAAGATTTCGATTCAGGAAAACTGATTAAATACATATAGTATTGGGACTCTAATAATTTGTACAGCTGGGCCATAAGTCATCCTTTACCAATCGGAAATTTCAAATGGGTCAAAACGTTGGAAGAAAAAGAGAGGGACTAATCTTGTATTCTAGAGGTCGATTTGGACTATCTGGAAACGTTACACGATCCACACAACGATTATCCACTAGCTCCCGAACGAATAGGAGTGAATGACATCAACAAACTCATTCCTAATTTAAATCACAAACGCAAGTATATGGTCTACTGTAAAAATCTGAAACATTACATCGATCATGGGATGAAATTGATCGACGTGCATCGAATCATTAGATTCAACGAGGAGCCTTGGATGAAAAAATACATCGATCTCAACAAGAATTGAAGAATGCATGCCGAGAGTCACTTCAAAAAAGATTTCTTCAAACTCATGAACAATTGCGTGTTTGGGAAATCTATGGAAAACATTAGGAATAGAACTGTCGTTCAACTCGTCACGTCTGAAGAGAAGTCTAGAAAATTAATCGCAAAACCCAGTTATCAACATAGAACCATATTCGATGAAAATCTAGTGGCCGTGCACATGCAAAAGACGCATCTGAGGTTCGATAAACCCTGGTATCTTGAGGCGATCATCTTAGACATTAGAAAGAAGTGGATGCATGAGTTTCACTACGATTACGTCAAAGCGAAATTCGATTTGAAAGCTAAACTATTGTTCACCAACACGGACAGTTTAGCTTACGAAATACAGACTAAGGACATTTATGAGGACATAGCGTCAGACGTGAATGAATGGTTCAACATGAGTAATTATCCCAATGATCACCCGTCTAAGATTCCAAAGGGTGTCAATAAAAAGGTGTTGGATAAATTTAAAGACGAGACCGGTGAAAGAAAAATCACCGAATTCATGGGTTTGAGACCTAAATTGTATGCTTATCTCATCGATGGTGAAGGGATCAAGAGATGTAAAGGCATTCAGGCGTGTGTGAAGAATAAAAACATCGCTTTTGAAGAGTATAAATACAGACTTTTCGAAAATTTGACGGTGAATAAAAAGATGGCTACCATTCAAAGCAAAATGCATGAGATATACACCAAATAAATCAATAAAATTGCATTGACGGATGACAACGATAAGAGAATTATATGCCAGGATAAAATACACACTTTTGCACTCGGACATTATTGGGCGATATTTCAACAAAATCAAGAGGATGATGAATGGAGTACGACTGAAGACATCGAAATGTCGTAAGTTTAAAAAAATCTCATGAGTTTATAAATTAAAAAAAGAATACAAAAAAAATAATAAATAAAAAACAAAATAAAAAAAAACCCAACATATTATGAATAATAAGAAAATAAAACACATATCCATAAAAGGTGTCGTGTTACCCAACAAACCCCTATCCAACATTGATCTATCGAAAGCAGGAAAAGATTTAAAAATCAAACATTTTCGAGGTTTGTTGTCAATAGATGCCTTGCCAAGAAAAAAAGACTACGATTCAGAATGTGGAATTTTAAATCTGGACGATATCGGAGGTGAGGGCATGCATTGGGTCATGTTGTTTTCGAATCAGAATAAAAATTATTATTTCGATAGCTATGGAATCTCACTGCCAATAGAAATAAGGAACTATTTAATGTCAGTTATTTACAATACTGAATGAGTGCAAACGCCGGATCGAGGTGCCGATGGCGATAGGAACAATTTCAAGACGAAAACCAATAATCCCCAAGCTGCCACTTCAGTGGTCTCTCTGTTAATCGAACTGGACCCTCTAAACAAACAGTGAGTACAAAAAAAATAAAAATAATCACTTTTTGTGATGTAGGGGAGACAGCTCCAAACAAAATAAAATTGGATTTTGAGACATTGATTTATTCTCTCTCTCAAAATCCAATTACATGTTTTTTATTACTTTTTATTTTGTTTTGGTTTGACATTCCGAACTTACATAAATTGTTATTTGTTTTGTTTTAACATTCTTAAAACACTTGTCAATGTCTAAATCAAGATCCAAAATAGCAAAAATAATAATTTTTTTCAAAAGCTGTTTCTCCTCTATACGTTAACGTATCTAGTAAATGTCTCATGCAGTCTTTCATGGTTGTTCTTTAATTCGTTCTACCATTTCAGAAGTAAATATTACGGGTGTTGTCATTTCCAATTGATCTAATATATTTAATAAAAAGAGTAGCATCTTAGACATTTAGATCAAGATGCAATTCGATAAGAATGTGCCGAGGAGAACCGATGCTTTTGCTCTAGTCCTATCTGATAGAGAGTTAGAATTTGAATCAGACGGACAAACATTGTCTATCGTTTGATGATATAATATATATAAAAATAGAAATAAAAATACCCCCCAAAAATATCGATGAAATATAAAAAAAAGATAAATAATAAAAACCTAAAAAATGAATAATCAAGATAGAGAATGCTTGAGACAAAATCGAAAGCATTTGGTAGATAACATAGTCGAGAGCAATTTATTAAATATATTAGATCGATTGGAAATGACAACACCCGTAATATTGACTTCCGAAATGGTAGAATGAATTAAAAAAAAAGCGAACAACCATGAAAGACTGCGTGAGACATTTACTAGATATGCTAAGGTATAGAGGAGAAATGGCTTTTGAAGAATTTATTATTGCTATGTTGGATCTTGGTTTAACATTGACTAGTGTTTTAAGAACGTTGAACAAAAACAAATAACAATTTATGAAACTTCGGAATGTCAAACTAAAACAAAATAAAAAGTAATAAAAAAAAATATAATTGGATTTTGAGAGAGAGAATAAATCAATGTCTCAAAATCCAATTATATTTTTTTTGGAGTTGTATCCCCTACATCACAAAAAAGTGATTATTTTTTTTTGTATTCACTGTTTGTTTATAGGGTCCAGTTCGATTAACAGAGAGACCACTGAAGTGGCAGCTTGGGGATTATTGGTTTTCGTCTTGAAATTGATCCTATCCCCATCAGCACCTTGAGAGGCAGCCTGAAGACGCTAGCGTTCGAATGTTGCTCCTTCCTCTTTTCGACTCTGTACCTCTTGTTGTATTCCACACCATTCATCACGAGATTGACGATTGCTTTTTCGCTCAAGTCCGTAGAAGTCAGACTCATTCGAATGATATCACCTGCCACAGGCATGGGATATCCTATCAGACCATGCAATGGTCTGCTACCCCATTTCGGAAAGGACCATTGGGCTTTTTCCGCATCTAATGCACCACTCTCCTCGGCCCAGTTGGTGATCCATTGTCTGGCGTATTTTATCTTTTCCACGATGGAGATCAGATTGCAGGCATCCGTTATGTGGGTGGGATCTGGCACATTCGTCAGCGCGTGCCCTTCCATGTCTATTTTGCCTTCCATGATATCACCTTTTCTCCAGATCATATTTTCTTCCAAGAACTTTCTGCTAACTGCGCTGGAATCGTATTCCGGGTCTTCATCGAGACCAAATAGTTCGTAACCATTCATGTTGATGCCGGCCTCCATTTTTCCTCTGGATTGTATGTTCAGATACAAGTCATCGACTTGAGATTCCAGATAGGACTGAGAATCCTGTATGGCAAAATCTATGTAGCCTATGTTGACCGCAATCGAGTCTTCATCCATATCGTCGATCTGAGATAGATTCAATATTTGTTGAATCCCGCATCCAGATCCGATTTCATTTCTAGCTCGTCGACGTTATTCTTTCTCAGTTCCAAGTCTACGTATCGTTTGGTAGCCACATCATTGGGATTCGTGGGATCGGGTACATTAATTATCTTGTTAGAATTCGCGCCCAATACAGACTGCATCACTTTAGGAATGTGGCGATCTCTCAGATGTTTCCTGAATCTCTCAGATGTTTCCTGAATCTCGCGTGAGACAGTTCTCGATCGTCAAAAGAACATTTCACATAATAACAATAGTCTGAAGGTACATGCTTCTGATATATTTTCAGCATAACTCCTACGCTCGTCAGGCTGGCATGAATTCATTTTCGTTGTGAAACATTCGAAATCACCGTAGATGACAAATGGTGGTTCTAATCATTTTTGTAGTTGTGAAAATCCACATAAGTGTTAGGATTAGGCATTTCTACGGCAATGCCTTGCTCTTCGCTGCAATATTTCCGATGACGTGTCAACAATTCTTGACTCTGGAACGAATTCATGCAGTTAAAACAGAAAAATCTCTCACACTTATGTTTATTATTCTGTTTCGTCAGCAAATAACTCGTATTTTTAACCCAGCAATAATGTTGATTGTCACCCCCTGAAATTAATAACAAATTAACAATCTTTTCTCTCTTTTTGTGCGAAGTCAGTCTGAGAGGATAGACTACTCCTTTTTATCATCTCCCTTGTATCCCAAGACGTTCACAGCCACGGTGGAATTTAACTTTTCGAAATCTCTGAGATCTTTCAACCGCGTTGGGAAAGACACTCCCGTCCAATCGAGAGTTTTACAAGTCTCTGAGTACTTGGAAACTCTCGGAGCATCCTTTTCTACGGGATACAAGGCCAATGTGATCGCCCATTTGAAACACTCGTTATCATCTTCATTTTTCACGTTGATTACGGCTTGTTTTTTTAAATATGAAATAAGGTAATTTTATGTAGAAAGATGCTTTCAAAGGACCGTGCCTATCCACGCGAATCTCGAGATTCAATATCTTCTCAAACATCCAATTACTTCCCTTGTTTTGAAAAGTAGCCATAGATTACATCATTTTGTCTTTCATCACTTTATAAACGTCAAAAAATTCATAATCTCTAGCACAATCTTGTTTTTAGATCGGAAAAAGGCATCTCGTACCAGGCTCTTACCCGTTTTCGCGTCGACCTTTTTCATCAGACAATACAAGATCATTCTTCTTTTTAAACCCTTATCTAGATGTTTTCAAATTACGTCCAATACTCTACCCTTCACCTGTTCCATGAACGATTTGGTATCGAGTTTTTTTTACGAGACCGAGCTTCACGTCTAAAGTTTTAAACCATCCTTTGATGGCTTCGACTCATTCTATCAAAATCAGTGGTGACTTCAACGCTTCGATCACGATATCCGTTCTCTTCATTCACTGCTCTCTCGATTGCATCCATCATTTTTTTCTAACAAATTGTCATCTCGAACGGCATCGCTTTCCATTTTTTTTATTATTCTCTTTCGAAACCTTCTGCTGCTCTACCACTTTTCGTTTAATGGCTATCTTCTTCTTAGTTTTCTCAGTCATTTGTTGACGTTGTTTTGTCATTGCTATCTTCTCATCCTTTTTTTCGCGATTCGAGTTGTTTTTGTCACTACCGCAGATCTTTAATCCATTCCCTTTCCGTCGAGCAAATGACTGATGCATTCATCTTTTTTCATGTATTTGACACCTTTCAATTTCAACGACTGACGCACTTTGGCTTGTAATTTCACCAGTGATAGATCACAAGTCTCCTCGCACATGGCTTTGATCAATCATTCTTTGGTTTTGAAATGGTTATAATTTTAATTCCTAGATTTCTACAGTACATTTTCAACTTGGATTTGGTGGAAAAATATAATTTTTTTTTCCACGATATACTTTTTTTGTTTTTGGCATTATTTTATGTGTTAAACTTCTTATTTAATATGTATATATAATATTTATTTTAATTTTTCAAAAATTTTATTTAATTTTTCCAAAACTTTTTTGTGAATTGTTAAACTTTTTCTTATTATATATTTATATTTTTTTTTGTTTTTTTTTTTTAATGACAGAAAAAACATAGAATAAAACAGAAAAAAACGAGTACTACTTCATGATAAATACTCTAATAAGGTTTTCGAATTGAGCTTTAAAATCTTTCTATAATGAACTAACTCTCTCTTTTTTATCATATGTTTGCATCCGTTATGAGCATGTTAACTTTAAAGCTATCCTTTTCCTGAGAGCTATCCTTTCCCCGCTGAAAAAGCCATTGGAAAACTAGATTCACCCTCTCGAACGTTCGTTCTTCCACGACGACCAGATTCAATTTGTGGACGACTTCTTTAGAAACGTTCAGATATATATTACTCCCGTAGATTAGAGACAGATCGTCTGCATCAAATTCTTTTTAGATTTTCCTTGAGAATGGTTAATAGATCATCTTGACATTCGTACATAAAATCCAAGGCAGTCTAATTCAATTTTAAAGGCAATGTATATTTCTCGTATTCCTCTCTCAATCCAGTCGTCTTCACGTCCTTCAATTCGATGGTGGCGTGCGATTGCAGTCTATAAATTTTACGGATTGTTCAGGTACTGATGATGTCATGACTGATTATTTTTTTATGATAATAATTATTAATTGTAAAAAACATTTTTTTTATTTTTTCTACTTCTTATTATATATGTAAAAATAACAACTTTTTTTTAACAAGTTTTTTTCTTTAATGACAAACAGTGTATTTTTTTTAATGATTATAATTATTAATTGTAAAAACAAAACTATCTTTTTAATTTTTTTCTACTTCTTATTATTAAAATATTTTCTGGCAAAATTTTTTTTGCTATTTTTCAATTTTTTTGTGAATTGTTAAACTTTTATGATAATAATTATTAATTGTAATTTTTTTTTCTACTTCTTATTATATATGTAAAAAATAACTTTTTTTCAGTTTTTTTTCTTTAATGACAAAAATGGTTATTAAATTTTATGATGAAATTAGAATGAAGCCGATGCTGATTGATTGATAATTCTGTTATTCGTTGGTCCGAACAATTTTTTATTGTCTGTCTCACAACTCGCATTATCTACATAATCGCGGACCGGAGCGGGCGTGTTACAACCGATAATGTTACAACGCCGCATAATGTCACACCAACGCATAATGTTACAAAAAATGTAGTGAACAACCGATAATGTTATAAACTCCGCATAATGTTATAACTTTTTTCAACCCGTTATGTTATAAAAATCGATGCATAATGTTATAACTTTTCTCAACCCGTTATGTTACAACAAATTAACCGATAATGTTATAACCTCTGTATATTAATTCCCGTTACAGCTATTGTAGATACCACTTACCATTTATTGCCGCATAAAGGTATGTAATATTTATACTAAAGGTTTCTGCTCTGGCTAAGGCGAGGAGACTCCCCCCCCCTCAACTCCCGGGAATTTATCATAGAATGACCTAGTCACGTTACATAGACACGGATTATCCTGGTAACTCAATTGTGTGACGTCATTACCATGATCATCCAGTGCCCAAAATAGTGATTATGGGTATCACGTGGTCGACATGGTAGCCCAGGTGAGCGGCCATGTTGTGATGTCATTGTCATGGTGATGGGTGATGTGAGTGCGCATGTGCATGTGCAGTTCATGTTGTTAGGGTGATACATGTTTCCGTCGTCCATTTTGTATGCAGAAGGCCTCCATCTTTGTTTCTATGGTTGCACGTGGTTGCTATGAGTCTGAAAGGTCTACAGCAGGGCCAAGAGGCCTCTAACAGATAAGTTCGATTGAATAAGAGTATTTTTTTCTGGAATGGATTCCCCCAGAATCCTCGTTCAATTCGTAGAATTATCACAAACAACCCGAGA
Source organism: Pictodentalium vernedei (assembly GCA_031216915.1). Taxonomy (NCBI): domain Eukaryota; kingdom Metazoa; phylum Mollusca; class Scaphopoda; order Dentaliida; family Dentaliidae; genus Pictodentalium; species Pictodentalium vernedei. Next base: position 377,152,914 of record CM062295.1, read on the forward strand.
ATGACTGTAAATCACCGAAAAGTACCTTTTTTAACCGAAACGGACCTGTTTAGAGTAGCACGCTATAATAGAAAAAAATAAATAATAAGTAGAGAAAATAAAAGAATTTTATATAAATATTATGACGAACGATTCCATGGAATCAAGAGCTTGGTTTCTTCGAAGAGTGCTGTGCAGAGCTTACGCAATCGGTTGTTGAGAGGAGAAAGAATGTAATCACATTGATCATTCGTGTCTTCTGGTGGAATGGGAAGACACCATCACCATGTATTTCATGCCTGCATTGGAATACGTCTGACGTGACGACGTGATCAAATGTTGGATCAAATGTTGGAGACAATTCGTGTCTTGCATTGGAGAACATGAGCCTACAAAATCGGAAGAACTGAAGTTAGCGCATCAAAGTCTCACCACCGAAGACAGGGGACGCAGTTTTTTTTATAAAATAATTATGAGTAAAACTGACCGTTTCGACCCTTTCAAGGAAGAGAGAGAATGGGATCTTTGATGTATGTTGTGTTATGCTTACGCGGTCTGCGTGAACGAACAATTTCCTCACGGCGTGGGCGAAAGGTGTCTCGGTGGTCGAGAGAAGAAAGAATTTAATCGTATTGATCATTCGTGCCTCACGATGGAATGGGAAGACATTGCCACCACATATCTCATACCCGCATTAGAATACGTCCGCCACGACGACGTGATCAGAGTTTGGAATCAATTATTACTTCCGAAGCCTACTGAATCAGAACAGCATGCAGAAGCCACCATCGAAGACAGAGGACGCCTTTTGAAATATTTGTTGGAAATCAGGAAACCACTACCATTAGACTGTTTTATATAATATTTTTTTTTATTAAAATAATAAACAGTGAAAAATAAAAAAAAAAAACTTATAATATTCATAATAATAAAAAAAAACTTATAATATAATAAGAATAGAAATAATTTTTTTTATATAATAATTATAATGAACGATTCCTTGAAATCGAGAGTTTGGTTTCATCGAAAGGTGTTAAAAATCATTATGTGCTATTTCCCATATCTTTCCGACGACGATGACGATGATTTTCGCGGAGGTATCAATGCCCTGGTAGTGCGCGTTTTTGAGCTCGGAGGCTATCTTCCAAAGGTCAAGATAGCAGTGGTACACATCTGCATCGTCGACCGACATCACCTCGTTCACGCGGATCTTGGTTGCCATTTTCTTGACGATGGCACGGCCACGATTCTGATCGACTGACCTGTTATCAGCTATTGAGTTTAGGCAAAGGCGAGGCGCACTGTACCCTGTATGATAAGGTCATGGGGCCCGAGGTTTTGGAACTGGATATTGAGCTGTTGGTTCGGGCCAATCGTACTAGGGTTGCGCGTGAAAACAACCGACTGCCGAACTCCTTTTATCCCAAGAGGCTCTCGTAACCTGCGGTGTGGGTTAAGCTGGCATCCACATTGACTTGAAGACATGATGAATATAATGAACATATAATGGATCAGTCTTCAATACAATGGCAGACTTTGACCTCGACGAGTTCGCAAGACAACAGGACGATGATGAGTTGGAAGATGAAACTAGCTTTACCAGGCCCCCGACAGTGGAACTGTTGTGGAACAAGAGACGGGCGTTAAAATACCTTCATTGCAGCATGAACTCTTGGTGGAGGCTGTCAAAGGCTACTACCAGAATCTATCCGAGAAAGGGATGGTGCCCTGTCTACGTGACTATTCCAAGTTTGAATTCGACAAAAATGGGTGGCTAAGGCTGAAGGCCCATCCAAATGTCGACATTGTTAGTAAATCAGTAGTACCCCATGCTCTCTCAACCTATTGTTGGAAAGCGTGGCGGTGGTGAGATCATCCGGAATGAGCTGTGGTTTACGGACTGGACTCAAGGGGGTAAGGCGCTTAAGGCAAAGGTGTTTGAAACACTGTGGGTCAATGACATCGGGCTGCGTAAGGCAGCTGCTAGGATCGGATCGGATACTACAGAACTGCGAGACTTGGGACCGGTGGCTAATGCTACGTCAAATTCCACTCAAAACTTGGTGGAAAGTCTTACTGAGGCGGAAGAAATTGCACATAAAACCTTACATGACCCTCTACTTTATACCGTGGGATTGGAGTTCAGCATCAGAGAGCTCTGCGGATTCGACAGGGCAATACGGACCACCCGTTGTGAGTTAACGAAGAACCTGGCCAGACTCTCCGGGCTGGATGAGCACATCGCTTTGGAAAAGAGAAAGCTCGATGAAGCTCAAGACGATCAGTTTTGTAGGCGCTGGATAGCAGAACGCTTGTGCAACCTGGAAGATGAACGAGCTTCCCGCCTGGAGGTGGCTGCAAACGAATAGAGAGGCTCTCCGATCTCAAATCAACCGAATCAGAGAAACGATCAGTCGGATCCTCAATGAGGACACGACGATCGGTGAGCGCATTCGCACCCTCTTCCGGGAACAAGGGATTACTATCGCATCTATCCTCACAGCGATTGGGATGGCAATCTCGACCCTAGTACTTGCTCTGACCGGCGGAGGTGGAAGTACCCCCACTCCCACCCACTCCACCCCCATTTGATAAGAGTGGCCTCAAAGAGTGTGTGAAGGAGCACATACAGGCTCTTGGGCGCATCCTTTCCATGCTAGCTGGGAAGGCGGCGGCTGCGCTATGTGGAATTATTGGCTCCATTTTTTCGTGGCTGTTCAAGCTACTCACAAAAACTGTAGGCTAGCTGATCGAAAACCTGTGGGCCGTGGTCCTTGCTGTTGGGGGTCTACTTCTCGTGGTGGTTCGTCAGTGGCTATCATCAAAGAAACCAAAGCGCGAGTATGCCAACTGTAACCCCACCCACTATGACGGCAGTTTTCTCGCCATCATGCTGGCGTGCTGCCGCAATTCCTGATGCCACTGACTCGGCACCTCCGCTACGGGTCACCACTGGTTTGGTTCAGGTGGTCAGTAGCCAAGACCCCGCATCCCGTCGTCGCACACCATACAGCTAAGTTCACCTGGTTTTGCCAGAAAGCCATGGGCGAACTCCGCCATTGCTTGATGACTGCTCCAGAATTTATATCTGGGTGTTTATACTTTGAGAAGATGTCCAAGTGATTGGCTTCAAAACTCTTGTTCTCTAATCTATGTGGAGGGACTAAAGCCACATGAATTTCGTTGATATCACTTAGTTTTTTGTGCTTGTAGAATCCACCTGCATTTATCTGGCAGCGGCATCGTACCCAGTGGCTTTTGGGTGGTCAGCCATCAAAAGGAACAACCATGTGTACAGTTACACAAGTGGAAGTATATGCTCTGAATACATTCAACGACCGTGTAAAACTGAAACCTCTCGGGGAAAGTATTCGTTGTGAATCTATTTAGGGCGAATATGTTTAATGAAGGAGTTTAACTGGTTGTGAATTATTTTTATGATTGTCAAACGCACCGTATGCTGTTAAGAAATGGGTCACGCGATTTCGTAAGGTGTAGTCGCAATGAAAATAGGAGCAAAAAAGAGGAAATTAAGACTAAAAAAGAGAAAAATTAGAGCAAAAAAAAGGGAACACCTTCCACATGCTTATGGGCCTTGGCTGGATGTGCAGCTCCGACAGCAGGCTGCCCTCACACATCCATGGAGTGTCACTTATAGCTGTGACCGCTGGTACCGCTGGTACATTACAACAAGCACCGGCTGATACACTCAATATCCGCTGACCCCAGGCAATGGCCAATCCCGCTGGCAGGTACATTGGGAACCCGCTGTACCATGTACTAGCTAAACAAAATAATTTGTGCTTATATATAACGCTAATATTTATTTGACACCCCAGTGGTGTTAAGCGGTAAATGTTTCTAGTCAGCTTGTTTACACACAGACTCCGAGGTAGTTAACGCTCTCTGTTGTGCAGAATGGGTTTGATAATCTGCTCTGTGCGAATGCGACCGAGTTTGATGACCTCCTCTGCGCGAATGAGATCGAATTTCCTATTCCGCATCGATGAAAAGGTCTATTCGTTTCGGCGCCATTACCGGGTTATCGTTTTTACTGTTTTATATTTAAACAACAACATGGCCGATTTTGAAATCTCCGTCGCCGCCTCACGAGTACACAAATGACGACATTTAAAGGATAAAACCTAGTTTGGATTAATAAACTCTTCCCAAATGTAAGGAAATACGTATACTATCGATTGCAGCCGGTAATAAGGGCGAAAGCTTGATATATATTCCTAATTTCGAGTTTTGAGTTCCCATAAAAACTTTATGGGAACTTTTTCTATAGGATTGAATGGGAAGAATCTGAACGTAGAGGGGTAGCCACTACGTTCAGATCGCTGAACTAGGTTTCGGGAGAGGAGTGCCGTCCCGAAGTAGAGAAAAGTTTTAAAACTTACGTTGTAAATGGTGTTTTCTGGAGCATTCTTAGACAATTAAATTAAAACAGTTTTATCCTTTTGAAACTTATTGGTTAGGTCTTTCAGTTATAGGAAACGTCGTACGTGGTGACATTTTAACAGAAGAACGCTGTTGTAAAGTGCGAGCACAAAGCACCAAACGACACTCAAATCGAAAATGAAAGTAGGCTGCATTCCAAACGGATGCGTTGCACGCTCTTGATTCTAGTATTCCTCGAATACTCTTAAGCGGTATGTTTCAGACCGTTTGCACGCGGCACGTCTTGTTGCAATTTGGGCCCTCGACTCTTGTTTGTTATTTGCAGCTAATGTGTGTGTGTGTGGGGGGGGGGGGGGGGGGGGGGGGCACACACAAACATAGTTTAAAAACTTCTCTGATTTAGTGCACTTGGGAATATGGAATTAAGCATACCCACCATTACAGCGCAACGTTCAATACAAAAATTAAAATGATAGTATTTTTTTATTACGCTTGGCTAAAAAAGTGGAGGGGTAAGTACAACCGCTCCACCCCCCCCCCCCCCCCTATACCACCGCCACTGTTTCCCACGGTTATGAATATAAGAGAGAAAACATACAACTCCCTGGCTTGGAAGAATTTGACCTGCCATATTCAAACTCACAGAAAAACCAAATGCGTGAATTTGTAGTCAATATATTGATGTCATCCGACAACTAAGACATTAAGCTTTACGTTGGTATACAACTTGCCCAATTAAATACTTTTTAACGCTAAAACGGGTTAAATATATCTCGGGAACGAGTCACTTTTCTAGGTCGGACACGGCTGTTGACAGAAACTTGACTGGGGCCGATCAAAACAATTGATCAAATCTATCGAATGAAACGACCCATTTTCTAACTACGATTGTCACTCTATCTAAACTTCACCACACTAATCATACAGTACGGTATTGGGGCTTTATAGCCTCTTGGGTGTCATAAAATTGAAAATTTGTATTGCAAATTCTCTTCAACAGAAATTTCCTCGCGTCGCCATGCTTGTTAATAGTTAAAAATAAAAGAATTGATAACTTGTATTTTGTTGTTCTATATTTAGAACAAAGGAACGTGTAAATATTTCGGGAGATTCAAAAAGGTTTTGACAGCAACGCAAATTTATAAGAATGTCAAGACAGATATGAACGTATATGTGTTTAATTAATTATGTATGGCATTTAGACTTGTAGTGCGTAAATAGAGGGGAGAAAGATGGAGCGAGGACGCACGTCTTCCCCACCCCCACCCCCCCCCCCAAAAAAAAACAATTGTCCAAAAATATGGGTTTGCTGGAAATTTTCGTTGGGTTGGCGATGTAAAATCAAAATGATTTTCATTCCAAAAGCCACCAGTTTGCATCATCTGCTGCAGAATGAAAAAAACACAGTAAGCAGATGCCGAACACACAGGTGTTCAACAAGTGCCAGCAGGTGCGTAGCCAGAATGTCAAAGTTAGGGGGCAAGAGTAATATATAGGGGCAAACAGCAAACTGGAGAGGGGGGGGGGGGGGGCGCCCCCGGTAAAATTACGAAAATCGAGAAAAAACAAAACAATTTCCTTGACATCGAGTTCTCTTTCGATGGTGCAAACATCTTGCAAGTATAAATGTCTACATATTAAAATTTCTTGCCTGATGTTTCCTACATGGGTTAACATGGGGGGGGGGGGGGGGGGGTGAACATGACTTTTTTGGGGGGGGGGGCATGTGATCAACGGTTGTAATTTTGGACTGCATAATTCTCGAAGTAATAACTACTGAATCGACTTGTCGTAATTAAGTTATCACTTCAAGAATTGTGAAGTCAAAAGCTATAACTCTTGGTCACTGATACTCACCGATGAGCTTGGAAATTGGAAACACGCAGCTAAAAAAGTCATTTTAACGGCCAACAATAACGTAATTTTTCATCCCAAAAGCCAACATAAGTCACCTTTAACCCTTTGAACACGAGAGATTGGTTTTTCGGCCCAAGAACATGGTACGTCATAATTCCATCAAGTAGGGTGGCCGCTAAGTTAATGCGTGGGTTGACGAATGAATATGTTCAACATGCAGAAGAAGGCTGCACGTTGAAAATATTAATTGATCCACCCCAAAATAATGAACATAGACTCTTCCAGGTGCTGCTATTGGACTAATATGGGAGATGCCACCAGTGTTCGAAGGGTTAATAACTGATTTCAAAATGTTCTTGCGGGGAGACCCACCCCCCCCCCCCCCCAACCTCCAATTATCGATTATGCCTTCGGCATCTGCATCAGTATCTCGACTTTTCCGAAAGGGGGCCCGTCACAGAATTAACTCTAGGGCACGAATTTCCTCCCCCGCCCCCGTTGTTTGCTAATATGGAACGATCACACTTTAAATTATCAATGGCGTCAGTAGTAGACCATGAACCAGACCGGCCCCTGTTGGGGGAACCCCGCACGGAACCCCGGAAGTGGCGACATGTCACGTGACCCAGCGGCGCCATGTTTGGATATCGCGGTAGCCCGCGTGAGCGGCCATCTTGTGGTGTCATACCCATAGTGATACGTGGGGTTCGTGCGCATGCGCAGGTCGTGTTGTTAGGGTGATACGTGTTTCCGTCGGCCATTTTGTATACTGGAGGTCGCCGTCTTGGTTTCTATGGTAGCACGTGGTTGCTATGTGACCTAAAACTTTCTTATAGGGCAGGGGTATGCTCTGGGGTATGTTCGATTGAATCGGAGTATCACGAATTACCCAAATGAGCCCGAGAATCACCGGAAATCACCGAAATGATTACCGAAATCACCGAAACGGACTTATCCTAACTAGAAGCTTTGACGTAAATAGTAAATAGTAGCACGTTGTGCTATAAGGCAACAATGGGTGTGTTCCATTGTACTAGAGTATTGTTTTACCAAGAATTACCCAAATAGACCCGATAATCCCATGCTTCTACCTTTTTGGGTTTATAAGAGTAGTTTCTAACCATTATTCGAATTATAAAAGTAGGTCCCATATGTGTACATGAAGGCCACCAAGCTAACTCAAGTCCCACCATATACTCATGTGAGGATCTACCCATATGTTAAGCTAAGAGAATCCCTTTTTGTTGTATGAGGTCAAATTTACCATCCCTCTTAGCCTCATTTCGGTATTTGCGGATACCTTTTATAAGATACAATTTGGGGATACCTCTGGTATTGTACTACTGGACTCATTGATAACAACACAATTTTGTACATTTTAATTTCTTTTATTCAACAACAACAACAACAACAACAACAACAACAACAAAAGTACACCTTTTTATGGAATCTTCTCTGGTATGTAGATTGTCAGATATTCAAAAACAGTCTTTCTGCAGATTGGACATCTTCTCAGTGATTTACAACGGTCTTGCACATGCACAAATGGTTACATGGTCGCGGAGCAACATTGGCTTCAGCTAATAAACACACACTACACTTCGTCCTCCGTGAATCTTCTTCTTCAACTGGTGTGTCCATTTCTTCTTTCACGACCATTTCGTCTTCTTGAACTTTTTCATTGTCCATGAATTCAGGTGGTACATTATGAATGTAATAACAGTCTGGAGAATATTTCTGTGTTCTTCTATAACAACATCTTCTGTTTCCCAGAAACGAACAATAATACCACAGTGAAAACATTGAGTTCTGCCTCCTGTCCCCAAATAAAAGAATCCAGCTTTTGTCAGTTCATTCGGGGTTTTCACACTTTCAATTGGTAACATGAATTGAAATGTCTTGAGACGATTTTCCTCCAATGCATACTTGATGTGTTTTGGTGGTCTTTGTTCTGGCGTCTTTCTTATTTTCTCTTCTCCACGTAATACCTGCTCGAGTACTGGTGGTTGAAAATCACGAAAATACGTTTCGACTGAAACGCTCATTCTCTCTACAAAGTCTCTTGGATTTCTTGTTTCTTTGTTTCTTGTTTGATAATCATTCAGCGCAATCTGTATCAAAGACGGAATAGTGAACATTCTTCAATCCTTTTTATCTTCATTCTTCTTTGGTTTTCTTTCTCTCTTTAGTTTGGGTTCTCCTATTTCAAGGCTCCTCTTCTTTGCAATATCCACTGCTTTTGTCACTTGTTTTCAATCTCTCGTGGTAAATGGGAACCCAACGTCGTGCTTGAACAGCTGAATCTGCAAATCTTTGTTGAGTTTGAAGGCGGTCACATTTGTAGACATCCCTCCTCTTTGGCTGTCGAAACACAAATGAGCTGAACACCAAGTGCACCCTTTTTATAGTGTTTTCTTCAAAACAGCGACATCTAATGGCAGGTTCCTTCTTTGACGCCATTAACCAACACATAATTATCTATTAGATCAGTTGTAAACATGTTGGATATGGTTTCCATCGGTACACCGCGGCAGCGATGTTTCAAGTAAAGTAGGTAGTATTGTCCACACACTGGTAATGGTCCTTGCATGCGTTTTGTATTATATTTCCAATATCGGGAATTCTTCTTCAGGAAATTCTCGCATGGTCTGTGTTGTGGTGGTAATCGATAGGAATCAAAGTACTCTGCGTTGTGGTGACTCACAAAGAAAGCCACCCAATGTTCTCCTTCTCTGTGGTCTGGATCCGTATTGGCTATCAAAGCCACTGGTCTGTGATCTGGTAATCTCCTTGGTAGTCTGTTTCTTGCAAATACACCCAAACATATTCTCCTCAAACAACTATCTGATTGAAAGGCGTTCTCTAACAGCAACATGTTCATGTCGAGTAATCAAAAATGACTTGTCTATTCTTATCCACTTCTATGATGTTCTGGAATTCTGCATACATCAGTACGTTGATTGTGGTTGGTAATGGGTTTTCGAAATGGACTTCAAGTCTCCAAGTTCCTCTCTTCATCAGATCGAAGTGTTGTTCGTGTGATAGGTCTGGCGTCAAGTCGAATACGAATAGGGTGTATCCAGCTATGTACTCTTCTCGGCTGATGTGGTTTCCTTCATTCTCGTACATTTGTCCAGTTCCTTGGAACAGGGTCGCATAACATCTGGTCGCTTCTTGTTGTTCGAATCGAGGTTGTAATGGTTTGGCTGGAATCTGTTGTCTGTCCACGTACAAAGCCAAGTAATTGATGTTGTAGTTCTTGAAATTATATGGATTCTTTGCAACGTTTCCATTGAAAGCATCGTCGTCTACACATCCCACCACGATGCGTTTAGGTAGTTGGCCTAAAAATAGATTTTCTTGTGTAATGCTCAGATTTCCTTTTGGCACTGAAAACATCTGGTTTCCCTGGTCGATCGGATATTTTGCCGTTGGTTTTGTTAGTGCTTTCTCGTGAGCCATTCTCACGAATGACTGGAGCCTCCCTTTCCGTACAAACATAGATACGTCTTGAATTTTGATCTTGTATGTATCGACATCTGCCATCAATGCGAAAGCATCTTTGGCTCTGTTCATTTTAACCATGAGCGTTAACTCCATTCAGCAAGTAACGAGTTTGGAAAAACATATCCAAATGTAATCTCCCAGTCATGTTCACGATTTTACTTTTCTCTATAAATTTCTTTCGAAGAAGAAATCCCTTGTTATTTTCTGTCAAATCTTCCACGTGTCCGGTCGTATCCTTATACCATAAAGGATTAGTCAGTTGTGACTTCTTTGCAGCTGGTCCGTAACTCAACAAAGTTTCTATGAAAGCTCTGTAGTGATAAGTGTTGTTGGAAGGAGATACCAGTTTTCAATCAAGCTGATATCGATTTGATTATATAAGGAATGCATCCATAAACTGACTGGGCCCACATTGGCATCGGGTGCAGTTGTTGCCCCATTGGAATCTACAACCTTTGCTTTAACATACAAGTGCGTTTGTGCTAAATTCATATAATGATCTCCTAATCCTGAAATGTGGAATTCTATTGGGCCACTGTTTCCAATGGTCGCCAAAGGCCTGTGTTCTACACTAGCCTGTGCTGGCGGTATGGAAAACAAGTCGAGTTCGCTGTTGACACACTCACAAGATTTTTCATTGATGAGAGACATCATGCACCGAGAATGTCTTGTGTCTATACAGTTGTCCTTCTTTTGGTCGATTTGCCAGTTTTGCGGGGTGAAGGCCTTTCTATACCTTTCCTGCCGGGTGGTTGCCAGCCACCAACCACTTCATTCCAAGCACTCACACCAGCCTCTTTCACTCTCTTGCTTGCTGCCTTTTCAACATGTTCCCTTTCAATGACATCTTCGGCAAAGTCCGCTCCTTTTTTCACGAGCTGTCTTCCCACGGTCCTGGTTGTAGTTTTCAATAAAGGTAACACGACGTTCTTCAGTCCCCCCATTAGACTTCCCAAACCATAACCTCTCTGTATTTCAGCTCCAGAAAAAAGCTGGTAGGCCGTTCCTAGCTTGTTTCATGCAATATTCTTCGTATAATTTGGACTTCCAACAGTAAGTCATGTTTATGTGAATTGAAGAGATCTACGATTTCTGAAATGAAGTGTCACTGTCACTTTCCCGAACACGAATGGTACTATGGCTCCTGTGTCGTCCCTTATATACACCGGGACGGTACTGAAATGTTTTCGTTCCACTGGTACATAATACACATTCTCAAAAGTTTTGGAGATGATGTTCCCATATTTTCCACATACAGGTACGATACGAAGAAGGGGTATTCTTGCATCTCCCACGACTTGGTCACGAACCAAGTCACAGTATATGTAGTGTGAATAAAATCCTTGGTTGACATCAGCAACTCTGAAAGAATTGAAAGTTCCTGATTAAAAACACACTCATTAAATCCCAAAATATTTTGAAGAGTAAGGATCAATGTGACCAAGACTCCATCACGTACTGTGATACGAACTTTACCGGTCACTTCATCCAAATCAAAATGGACCTTACCGTGACGAGGCAAGAGTAATTCTTTAACGCCATTGATAGACCGTATCACATCAGCAGGATCCGAATAACGACCTTCCTTGAGAGTAAGTCGATAATTCTTTTTCGAAGACCAGAACACAGTAACGAAAGCTTCTTCTCCACGAATATTGACCCAAGTATTTGGATACTGGATCTCTGCCAGACCTACTCCCCATTCCCCCGTGAGATTCAATGGTTGTGATAACTGAGTGGTGTGCGTAGTCAACGTGTTTTCAGGAAACACGTTCATAGAACTATTACTTGGTAGAGTCAAATAAAACATTAATTTTTCTTAATGGCTGGATTAGGCAACAAATATCCTATGCCACTACTCAAGAGAGGAGTCCACAACTTGCTGCATGTGTTGTCGAGAGTGAGATTAACGACACTGGTAATGATGATGATGTACAAAATGATTATTTGTGAAAAGTAAGTGATCTCGCTCCTTGGAATTCTTTTTCCAAACAGAGGTCAATATCCGTTCGATCCTTCTTCCATTTTGGAGAAACCTCAGGGGTTCACTTCCTTTTATAGGTGAGCTGACTCTGCTTGATCCACAAATTGAACGAAGTAGGGTATCCTAACCACTTTACGAACAGTTCTTTGTTTTTACCACGACCACGTTTCTTGAGTACGTGTTCGATTTTGTAAATAGTTTTATGTGCAACACGCTGAAGCCATTCAGTGTAGAACGACCCTTTCAATATTTCCCCATTATCATCTTGTAACATGTATGTGACTGGATGACCTTTCTTCATGGCTTCCACTGTGAATAACTCTCCGGTCCAATTGGGCAAAGAACCTTTGTCAAAAGTTTTCTGAATTTTACTGATTCTCACTCTGTCTCCCACTTTGAACTTTGGGGCCTTGTGTTTTATGGGTTTGCCATAAAGTTTCTGCCCAACTTCTTCTTGATTTTCAAAGTTCACGGCAATTGGGGCCATACCGGTACTACGATGATGAGAATGATTAAAAGCTTTCACCAAGTTTTGAAGTGGAAAAATTAGTGTATAGTTCTTGGTAAAATATGTCCACATTTTGGTTTTCAAAGTTCTTTTGAATCTTTCTACTATGGAACATTTTGTTTCAACTTTTTGTGCAGTGTAAAATTCTACTCCGTGTTGTTTGAGAAAATTCTGAAATTTTCTGTTCAGAAATTCTTTGCCTTGATCAGTTTGTAATGTTAAAGGTTTACGATCTTGTTTGAAAATTTTAGTGAAAGCGTTAATGGTGGAATCACCAAGTTTGTTTTTGAGGGATATGACCCAAGCATATTTACTAAACACATCTATACACGTCAACAAAAATTTTGTATCTTTATTATATTTACTAATATTTGCTAAATCTACCAAGTCAGCTGGCCACTGTGCATCGATACCACTAACAATCACTTTCCTTCTAGAAAATGTACGACGAACAGGTTTGTGAAGAGTGTATGCGTCTTGAGTTTCTAACCATTTTACAACTTGTTTGCTCTTTTTCGTGGACGCTCTATGAAGAGCATCTATACCAACAAAACTCCCAGGAGCCGCAAAATCATAGTATAATGCTACCATGACTGGCTTTTTTCAAGCGTCAACTCTATTTATACCCTTCTTCAGTCTGCTTTGGCGTTTTTCTTTTCTTTCGTTGGTTTGCTTCTGACTTCGTCGGTGCCTTTTTCATAAAATCCCAACATTCTTTATGACCAATCAATTCTTGGGGCATGTTACTATCTCTCAAGGCTTCGGCCAACGCTTCCCATCCTTTTGGTTGGAAAGATTTTCGTCTTCTAAGTAAATCGTTTAGAAGATCTGTTACATTCGACCCTACCACTGTTTGATCTTTGTGGACTAGTTCGCCCTTCTCATTCCAAGATATATTTGGGTCATTTCTAAGACGATTCAACAACACCTTTGCCTTTCTCTTCATAGTCATAGGTACAGAATCGAGAATATCTTGGTCTTTATTATCTTTCTCAAGTTCGACTTTAATGGGACGAGGAGCCACTACCTTTTGTTGAAATGTCTAGTATCTTTGTAAAATTCGATTATATTGAGTCATATTTTCATCAGCTGAAAGAAAAGGGGCATCGAGAATACTCTCATTTCTCGATCCAATGATGAAACAGCCATTTCATTCGGTTGTCTTGGAGTCTCTTGTAGACACTCCAATAACCTTGGTTCTACTAAAGCCATCTTCTTTCCATATTCCATCATCATCCAAAAATACCTTTAACAGCACCCAATAGTACAGGAGGTAACAATGCACCCAAGAATCCCCTTTCTGTAAGATCTGTCTCTTCCTTTTATCAGAGGTACCTTTATTTGCAACTGCCCTCACTAGTTGTTTCTGACGAACGAGTTTGGTTCTCTGAGCTTAGGTCAGAGGTACTGCCCCCTTCAAAATATTCGAGGCACAGTCACACAAACAAGTAATCAATTCTGTGTCTGTATTTCAGTATTGATTTAACGAGGGTGGGTTTCGATTCAATAAGAAGATTGAGAAGAGCGATGTTGTGCTTGAGACGGTCAGACATACTTCTGACTTGAGGCAGACTTGCTGCCCCCCCCCCCCCCCCTTATACTTTTCGGAGGTGCACGTAGAGGGTTTCCCCTGGATAAAAATAATTTGTGTTCAGGAGTATCTTGTTTAAGATCCATTAAAAGGTAACCATATGGGGTCGAAGTGGATTCTTCAAAAACTTCTCTCAGAAACTTGGAATGACCAGGATACATCTGTGCTGCCAAGTGTGTGATCTGAGAACGATCCCTAGGGTTTTTAAACAAGATCATGTAATGACTATTGAGAGCTACAGTCCTGTGGACTTTATTTTTTAAATTTTGAACAACGTACATCACACTAATCTTACGGTGATAACTACCTTTAGTGAATAATCTAGACACTCAAACATCTGCATCGAGCATCAGATCATCCAGTATGACTAAAAATTCTTGAGGGAGACCCTCTACGAATTCTACTTGGGATAAAGTATTGTATAATGGTTGCCATTCACTATAACACCAAATGAAGTGACTTGGAACAGGTGAAGTAATATCTTGAATGTTTTGAATAACTTGATTTACAAAATGTCATTTACCGCTACCCGTGGGACCACATAGTAACCAAGTGAATGGATGCTTCCAGCTAGAATCCATTTTTCTTGTTCTATGTGGATACTCCTCCCCTTTCTATACCTTTTGGGGAGGTGGCATATTGGCCACTGAACGTGGGTATGGCTCCCCTTTTATACCTTTTAGGAAGGTGGTCTTTTTGACCGCCCTCCAAAAATATACACAGCATTGGTGGCCCTCTGGCTTACTGGCTGGGGACATGTCAAGTTTGTTTGATATTTGTCAAGAAGATAAACATCAAATAACTTAAGCGTCATTACCACCTTTTTGTGTTTTTTTTATTTTTAAAAAAACAAACATCTATTTACAACATCCATTTACATCTTCAGACTGAGTGGTTTCTTGAAGGTCATGAATTCAATCACCAAATCCATAATACAACATCTCTGTTCATTTGTGAGAGGTTTCTCGAACATATCTTCATACTCGGTCTGTACTGGTGGTGGATTCATTCTAGAAGTATTATGGTGCCACAGTAGATGGACGTCATTCTTGTTAACTCTTTCAAGTGCTTCATTAAAACATGTTATAATCTTCTCTTCTTGAGACATCATGAGGCATACATTACGCTGAATCTGACTTGGGTGATCGACTGTACATCCATAGCATTTTTCTTTCACTACAGCGTCAATGTTCTCTTCCACATAATGAGCATATGCCAAACAAAGTTCATGTTGCAAGAGAACTTGCCTGAGTTCACTATCAATTTCATCAACGATCAATGGTAGTGGTTTGGTTCTTCTCACTGTGATCTTCTTCTTCAAAGGTTGTTCCCTTGGTTTTCTGAAGTCATCATGGGTTAGCAGGTCCTGGTGTATTTTCTTCAGGTTTAGTATCTTCAGTTAAAGCTGTTTGTTGGGTATTGATGGCTGCATCTATTTCTTCTATTTGGGATTTCAGGGCATTCCATTTTACTAAAGATAGTGTAATGCCAGTTTTCGCTGGATAAGGTTTCTGGTCTCTACCCTCAAAGTAAGTTCGAACATGTATCTTCAGTTCACCCTGGTACTGAGTGACATTAGCATAAGTCTGCTTGCTGCCAAGTCGGAACATCTTCTCTGGTCAATGGTTAGAACGTGAATGATGCCAAGTCCATTCTTCGTCAAATCTTATATATCTTTGATGGACGTGTTTGAAAACATTTCCACAGTTCAACATATTCCGATCGACTTTTTGATTCTTGGTTTGGATTTGTGTTTGTTTCCTATAGGATTATAGGTTAAAGTTGTAAAAAGTAGAAAATTAGTATAGAAAGTAATGGAAAAGAAACACAATGGGAATACAATAATCTGATTGGTTGATTAACTTCGATCCGATTGGTCAGTTTGGCGATCAAACTGTAATCTTGATCCTTAAACTGTAGGATATGGCCCTCTACATTTTATACTGACTTGTGACAGGTCAAGCTACAAACCCCTCTGTTCAATGGAGATAATTCAAATAGCTCGAGTGCATTCCCACCCCCTACAGTTCGTACTCTTTCCAGTTTCAATCTGATATCCTGTAAGAAGTGTCCCTCTCCATTTTGTAGTGAACTTGGGACAGGTCAAGTTTATTGATCATTGGCCAGAAGATAATGATCAAATAACTTGAGAGCATTACCACCCCCAACAGGAATATTTTTTTTTGTTTTTTTATTTTTATTTATTTATTTATTTTTTTTTTTTTTTGTTGGGGAAGGTTGGGGTTGTTTTTTTATTTTAAGTTTTCTATAAAAAGTAGAAGGAAATTTATTCTTTGTTCAACAGAGAATGATGATATGATGATGATGAATTGACAACATCAACCCGTTTAACGCTAAAACGGGTTAAATATATCTCGGGAACGAGTCACTTTTCTAGGTCGGACACGGCTGTTGACAGAAACTTGACTGGGGCCGATCAAAACAATTGATCAAATCTATCGAATGAAACGACCCATTTTCTAACTACGATTGTCACTCTATCTAAACTTCACCACACTAATCATACAGTACGGTATTGGGGCTTTATAGCCTCTTGGGTGTCATAAAATTGAAAATTTGTATTGCAAATTCTCTTCAACAGAAATTTCCTCGCGTCGCCATGCTTGTTGATAGTTAAAAATAAAAGAATTGATAACTTGTATTTTGTTGTTCTATATTTAGAACAAAGGAACGTGTAAATATTTCGGGAGATTCAAAAAGGTTTTGACAGCAACGCAAATTTATAAGAATGTCAAGACAGATATGAACGTATATGTGTTTAATTAATTATGTATGGCATTTAGACTTGTAGTGCGTAAATAGAGGGGAGAAAGATGGAGCGAGGACGCACGTCTTCCCCACCCCCACCCCCCCCCCCCACCAAAAAAAAAATTGTCCAAAAATATGGGTTTGCCGGAAATTTTCGTTGGGTTGGCGATGTAAAATCAAAATGATTTTCATTCCAAAAGCCACCAGTTTGCATCATCTGCTGCAGAATGAAAAAAACACAGTAAGCAGATGCCGAACACACAGGTGTTCAACAAGTGCCAGCAGGTGCGTAGCCAGAATATCAAAGTTAGGGGGCAAGAGTAATATATAGGGGCAAACAGCAAACTGGAGAGGGGGGGGGGGGGGGCGCCCCCGGTAAAATTACGAAAATCGAGAAAAAACAAAACAATTTCCTTGACATCGAGTTCTCTTTCGATGGTGCAAACATCTTGCAAGTATAAATGTCTACATATTAAAATTTCTTGCCTGATGTTTCCTACATGGGTTAACATGGGGGGGGGGGGGGGGGGTGAACATGACTTTTTTTTTGGGGGGGGGGGGCATGTGATCAACGGTTGTAATTTTGGACTGCATAATTCTCGAAGTAATAACTACTGAATCGACTTGTCGTAATTAAGTTATCACTTCAAGAATTGTGAAGTCAAAAGCAATAACTCTTGGTCACTGATACTCACCGATGAGCTTGCAAATTGGAAACATGCTGCTAAAAAAGTCATTTTAACGGCCAACAATAACGTAATTTTTCATCCCAAAAGCCAACATAAGTCTCCTTTAACCCTTTGAACACGAGAGATTGGTTTTTTCGGCCCAAGAACATGGTACGTCATAATTCCATCAAGTAGGGTGGCCGCTAAGTTAATGCGTGGGTCGACCAATGAATATGTTCAACATGCAGAAGAAGGCTGCACGTTGAAAATATTAATTGATCCACCCCAAAATAATGAACATAGACTCTTCCAGGTGCTGCTATTGGACTAATATGGGAGATGCCACCAGTGTTCGAAGGGTTAGTAACTGATTTCAAAATGTTCTTGCGGGGAGACCCCCCCCCCCCCCCCACCAACCTCCAATTATCGATTATGCCTTCGGCATCTGCATCAGTATCTCGACTTTTCCGAAAGGGGGCCCGTCACAGAATTAACTCTAGGGCACGAATTTCCTCCCCCGCCCCCGTTGTTTGCTAATATGGAACGATCACACTTTAAATTATCAATGGCGTCAGTAGTAGACCATGAACCAGACCGGCCCCTGTTGGGGGAACCCCGCAGGGAACCCCGGAAGTGGCGACATGTCACGTGACCCAGCGGCGCCATGTTTGGATATCGCGGTAGCCCGCGTGAGCGGCCATCTTGTGGTGTCATACCCATAGTGATACGTGGGGTTCGTGCGCATGCGCAGGTCGTGTTGTTAGGGTGATACGTGTTTCCGTCGGCCATTTTGTATACTGGAGGTCGCCGTCTTGGTTTCTATGGTAGCACGTGGTTGCTATGTGACCTAAAACTTTCTTATAGGGCAGGGGTATGCTCTGGGGTATGTTCGATTGAATCGGAGTATCACGAATTACCCAAATGAGCCCGAGAATCACCGGAAATCACCGAAATGATTACCGAAATCACCGAAACGGACTTATCCTAACTAGAAGCTTTGACGTAAATAGTAAATAGTAGCACGTTGTGCTATAAGACAACAATGGGTGTGTTCCATTGTACTAGAGTATTGTTTTACCAAGAATTACCCAAATAGACCCGATAATCCCATGCTTCTACCTTTTTGGGTTTATAAGAGTAGTTTCTAACCATTATTCGAATTATAAAAGTAGGTCCCATATGTGTACATGAAGGCCACCAAGCTAACTCAAGTCCCACCATATACTCATGTGAGGATCTACCCATATGTTAAGCTAAGAGAATCCCTTTTTGTTGTATGAGGTCAAATTTACCATCCCTCTTAGCCTCATTTCGGTATTTGCGGATACCTTTTATAAGATACAATTTGGGGATACCTCTGGTATTGTACTACTGGACTCATTGATAACAACACAATTTTGTACATTTTAATTTCTTTTATTCAACAACAACAACAACAACAACAACAACAACAACAACAACAACAAAAGTACACCTTTTTATGGAATCTTCTCTGGTATGTAGATTGTCAGATATTCAAAAACAGTCTTTCTGCAGATTGGACATCTTCTCAGTGATTTACAACAGTCTTGCACATGCACAAATGGTTACATGGTCGCGGAGCAACATTGGCTTCAGCTAATAAACACACACTACACTTTGTCCTCCGTGAATCTTCTTCTTGAACTGGTGTGTCCATTTCTTCTTTCACGACCATTTCGTCTTCTTGAACTTTTTCATTGTCCATGAATTCAGGTGGTACATTATGAATGTAATAACAGTCTGGAGAATATTTTCTGTGTTCTTCTATAACTACATCTTTTGTTTCCCAGAAACGAACAATAATACCACAGTGAAAACATTGAGTTCTGCCTCCTGTCCCCAAATAAAAGAATCCAGCTTTTGTCAGTTCATTCGGGGTTTTCACACTTTCAATTGGTAACATGAATTGAAATGTCTTGAGACGATTTTCCTCCAATGCATACTTGATGTGTTTTGGTGGTCTTTGTTCTGGCGTCTTTCTTATTTTCTCTTCTCCACGTAATACCTGCTCGAGTACTGGTGGTTGAAAATCACGAAAATACGTTTCGACTGAAACGCTCATTCTCTCTACAAAGTCTCTTGGATTTCTTGTTTCTTTGTTTCTTGTTTGATAATCATTCAGCGCAATCTGTATCAAAGACGGAATAGTGAACATTCTTCAATCCTTTTTATCTTCATTCTTCTTTGGTTTTCTTTCTCTCTTTAGTTTGGGTTCTCCTATTTCAAGGCTCCTCTTCTTTGCAATATCCACTGCTTTTGTCACTTGTTTTCAATCTCTCGTTGTAAATGGGAACCCAACGTCGTGCTTGAACAGCTGAATCTGCAAATCTTTGTTGAGTTTGAAGGCGGTCACATTTGTAGACATCCCTCCTCTTTGGCTGTCGAAACACAAATGAGCTGAACACCAAGTGCACCCTTTTTATAGTGTTTTCTTCAAAACAGCGACATCTAATGGCAGGTTCCTTCTTTGACGCCATTAACCAACACATAATTATCTATTAGATCAGTTGTAAACATGTTGGATATGGTTTCCATCGGTACACCGCGGCAGCGATGTTTCAAGTAAAGTAGGTAGTATTGTCCACACACTGGTAATGGTCCTTGCATGCGTTTTGTATTATATTTCCAATATCGGGAATTCTTCTTCAGGAAATTCTCGCATGGTCTGTGTTGTGGTGGTAATCGATAGGAATCAAAGTACTCTGCGTTGTGGTGACTCACAAAGAAAGCCACCCAATGTTCTCCTTCTCTGTGGTCTGGATCCGTATTGGCTATCAAAGCCACTGGTCTGTGATCTGGTAATCTCCTTGGTAGTCTGTTTCTTGCAAATACACCCAAACATATTCTCCTCAAACAACTATCTGATTGAAAGGCGTTCTCTAACAGCAACGTGTTCATGTCGAGTAATCAAAAATGACTTGTCTATTCTTATCCACTTCTATGATGTTCTGGAATTCTGCATACATCAGTACGTTGATTGTGGTTGGTAATGGGTTTTCGAAATGGACTTCAAGTCTCCAAGTTCCTCTCTTCATCAGATCGAAGTGTTGTTCGAGTGATAGGTCTGGCGTCAAGTCGAATACGAATAGGGTGTATCCAGCTATGTACTCTTCTCGGCTGATGTGGTTTCCTTCATTCTCGTACATTTGTCCAGTTCCTTGGAACAGGGTCGCATAACATCTGGTCACTTCGTGTTGTTCGAATCGAGGTTGTAATGGTTTGGCTGGAATCTGTTGTCTGTCCACGTACAAAGCCAAGTAATTGATGTTGTAGTTCTTGAAATTATATGGATTCTTTGCAACGTTTCCATTGAAAGCATCGTCGTCTACACATCCCACCACGATGCGTTTAGGTAGTTGGCCTAAAAATAGATTTTCTTGTGTAATGCTCAGATTTCCTTTTGGCACTGAAAACATCTGGTTTCCCTGGTCGATCGGATATTTTGCCGTTGGTTTTGTTAGTGCTTTCTCGTGAGCCATCCTCACGAATGACTGGAGCCTCCCTTTCCGTACAAACATAGATACGTCTTGAATTTTGATCTTGTATGTATCGACATCTGCCATCAATGCGAAAGCATCTTTGGCTCTGTTCATTTTAACCATGAGCGTTAACTCCATTCAGCAAGTAACGAGTTTGGAAAAACATATCCAAATGTAATCTCCCAGTCATGTTCACGATTTTACTTTTCTCTATAAATTTCTTTCGAAGAAGAAATCCCTTGTTATTTTCTGTCAAATCTTCCACGTGTCCGGTCGTATCCTTATACCATAATGGATTAGTCAGTTGTGACTTCTTTGCAGCTGGTCCGTAACTCAACAAAGTTTCTATGAAAGCTCTGTAGTGATAAGTGTTGTTGGAAGGAGATACCAGTTTTCAATCAAGCTGATATCGATTTGATTATATAAGGAATGCATCCATAAACTGACTGGGCCCACATTGGTATCGGGTGCAGTTGTTGCCCCATTGGAATCTACAACCTTTGCTTTAACATACAAGTGCGTTTGTGCTAAATTCAAATAATCATCTCCTAATCCTGAAATGTGGAATTCTATTGGCCCACTGTTTCCAATGGTCGCCAAAGGCCTGTGTTCCACACTAGCCTGTGCTGGCGGTATGGAAAACAAGTCGAGTTCGCTGTTGACACACTCACAAGATTTTTCATTGATGAGAGACATCATGCACCGAGAATGTCTTGTGTCTATACAGTTGTCCTTCTTTTGGTCGATTTGCCAGTTTTGCGGGGTGAAGGCCTTTCTATACCTTTCCTGCCGGGTGGTTGCCAGCCACCAACCACTTCATTCCAAGCACTCACACCAGCCTCTTTCACTCTCTTGCTTGCTGCCTTTTCAACATGGTCCCTTTCAATGACATCTTCGGCAAAGTCCGCTCCTTTTTTCACGAGCTGTCTTCCCACGGTCCTGGTTGTAGTTTTCAATAAAGGTAACACGACGTTCTTCAGTCCCCCCATTAGACTTCCCAAACCATAACCTCTCTGTATTTCAGCTCCAGAAAAAAGCTGGTAGGCCGTTCCCAGCTTGTTTCATGCAATATTCTTCGTATAATTTGGACTTCCAACAGTAAGTCATGTTTATGTGAATTGAAGAGATCTACGATTTCTGAAATGAAGTGTCACTGTCACTTTCCCGAACACGAATGGTACTATGGCTCCTGTGTCGTCCCTTATATACACCGGGACGGTACTGAAATGTTTTCGTTCCACTGGTACATAATACACATTCTCAAAAGTTTTGGAGATGATGTTCCCATATTTTCCACATACAGGTTCGATACGAAGAAGGGGTATTCTTGCATCTCCCACGACTTGGTCACGAACCAAGTCACAGTATATGTAGTGTGAATAAAATCCTTGGTTGACATCAGCAACTCTGAAAGAATTGAAAGTTCCTGATTAAAAACACACTCATTAAATCCCAAAATATTTTGAAGAGTAAGGATCAATGTGACCAAGACTCCATCACGTACTGTGATACGAACTTTACCAGTCACTTCATCCAAATCAAAATGGACCTTAGCGTGACGAGGCAAGAGTAATTCTTTAACGCCATTGATAGACCGTATCACATCAGCAGGATCCGAATAACGACCTTCCTTGAGAGTAAGTCGATAATTCTTTTTCGAAGACCAGAACACAGTAACGAAAGCTTCTTCTCCACGAATATTGACCCAAGTATTTGGATACTGGATCTCTGCCAGACCTACTCCCCATTCCCCCGTGAGATTCAATGGTTGTGATAACTGAGTGGTGTGCGTAGTCAGCGTGTTTTCAGGAAACACGTTCATAGAACTATTACTTGGTAGAGTCAAATAAAACATTAATTTTTCTTAATGGCTGGATTAGGCAACAAATATCCTATGCCACTACTCAAGAGAGGAGTCCACAACTTGCTGCATGTGTTGTCGAGAGTGAGATTAACGACACTGGTAATGATGATGATGTACAAAATGATTATTTGTGAAAAGTAAGTGATCTCGCTCCTTGGAATTCTTTTTCCAAACAGAGGTCAATATCCGTTCGATCCTTCTTCCATTTTGGAGAAACCTCAGGGGTTCACTTCCTTTTATAGGTGAGCTGACTCTGCTTGATCCACAAATTGAACGAAGTAGGGTATCCTAACCACTTTACGAACAGTTCTTTGTTTTTACCACGACCACGTTTCTTGAGTACGTGTTCGATTTTGTAAATAGTTTTATGTGCAACACGCTGAAGCCATTCAGTGTAGAACGACCCTTTCAATATTTCCCCATTATCATCTTGTAACATGTATGTGACTGGATGACCTTTCTTCATGGCTTCCACTGTGAATAACTCTCCGGTCCAATTGGGCAAAGAACCTTTGTCAAAAGTTTTCTGAACTTTACTGATTCTCACTCTGTCTCCCACTTTGAACTTTGGGGCCTTGTGTTTTATGGGTTTGCCATAAAGTTTCTGCCCAACTTCTTCTTGATTTTCAAAGTTCACGGCAATTGGGGCCATACCGGTACTACGATGATGAGAATGATTAAAAGCTTTCACCAAGTTTTGAAGTGGAAAAATTAGTGTATAGTTCTTGGTAAAATATGTCCACATTTTGGTTTTCAAAGTTCTTTTGAATCTTTCTACTATGGAACATTTTGTTTCAACTTTTTGTGCAGTGTAAAATTCTACTCCGTGTTGTTTGAGAAAATTCTGAAATTTTCTGTTCAGAAATTCTTTGCCTTGATCAGTTTGTAATGTTAAAGGTTTACGATCTTGTTTGAAAATTTTAGTGAAAGCGTTAATGGTGGAATCACCAAGTTTGTTTTTGAGGGATATGACCCAAGCATATTTACTAAACACATCTATACACGTCAACAAAAATTTTGTGTCTTTATTATATTTACTAATATTTGCTAAATCTACCAAGTCAGCTTGCCACTGTGCATCGATACCACTAACAATCACTTTCCTTCTAGAAAATGTACGACGAACAGGTTTGTGAAGAGTGTATGCGTCTTGAGTCTCTAACCATTTTACAACTTGTTTGCTCTTTTTCGTGGACGCTCTATGAAGAGCATCTATACCAACAAAACTCCCAGGAGCCGCAAATTCATAGTATAATGCTACCATGACTGGCTTTTTTCAAGCGTCAACTCTATTTATACCCTTCTTCAGTCTGCTTTGGCGTTTTTCTTTTCTTTCGTTGGTTTGCTTCTGACTTCGTCGGTGCCTTTTTCATAAAATCCCAACATTCTTTATGACCAATCAATTCTTGGGGCATGTTACTATCTCTCAAGGCTTCGGCCAACGCTTCCCATCCTTTTGGTTGGAAAGATTTTCGTCTTCTAAGTAAATCGTTTAGAAGATCTGTTACATTCGACCCTACCACTGTTTGATCTTTGTGGACTAGTTCGCCCTTCTCATTCCAAGATATATTTGGGTCATTTCTAAGACGATTCAACAACACCTTTGCCTTTCTCTTCATAGTCATAGGTACAGAATCGAGAATATCTTGGTCTTTATTATCTTTCTCAAGTTCGACTTTAATGGGACGAGGAGCCACTACCTTTTGTTGAAATGTCTAGTATCTTTGTAAAATTCGATTATATTGAGTCATATTTTCATCAGCTGAAAGAAAAGGGGCATCGAGAATACTCTCATTTCTCGATCCAATGATGAAACAGCCATTTCATTCGGTTGTCTTGGAGTCTCTTGTAGACACTCCAATAACCTTGGTTCTACTAAAGCCATCTTCTTTCCATATTCCATCATCATCCAAAAATACCTTTAACAGCACCCAATAGTACAGGATGTAACAATGCACCCAAGAATCCCCTTTCTGTAAGATCTGTCTCTTCCTTTTATCAGAGGTACCTTTATTTGCAACTGCCCTCACTAGTTGTTTCTGACGAACGAGTTTGGTTCTCTGAGCTTTGGTCAGAGGTACTGCCCCCTTCAAAATATTCGAGGCACAGTCACACAAACAATTAATCAATTCTGTGTCTGTATTTCAGTATTGATTTAACGAGGGTGGGTTTCGATTCAATAAGAAGATTGAGAAGAGCGATGTTGTGCTTGAGACGGTCAGACATACTTCTGACTTGAGGCAGACTTGCTGCCCCCCCCCCCCCCCCCCCTTTATACTTTTCGGAGGTGCACGTACAGGGTTTCCCCTGGATAAAAATAATTTGTGTTCAGGAGTATCTTGTTTAAGATCCATTAAAAGGTAACCATATGGGGTCGAAGTGGATTCTTCAAAAACTTCTCTCAGAAACTTGGAATGACCAGGATACATCTGTGCTGCCAAGTGTGTGATCTGAGAACGATCCCTAGGATTTTTAAACAAGATCATGTAATGACTATTGAGAGCTACAGTCCTGTGGACTTTATTTTTTAAATTTTGAACAACGTACATCACACTAATCTTACGGTGATAACTACCTTTAGTGAATAATCTAGACACTCAAACATCTGCATCGAGCATCAGATCATCCAGTATGACTAAAAATTCTTGAGGGAGACCCTCTACGAATTCTACTTGGGATAAAGTATTGTATAATGGTTGCCATTCACTATAACACCAAATGAAGTGACTTGGAACAGGTGAAGTAATATCTTGAATGTTTTGAATAACTTGATTTACAAAATGTCATTTACCGCTACCCGTGGGACCACATAGTAACCAAGTGAATGGATGCTTCCAGCTAGAATCCATTTTTCTTGTTCTATGTGGATACTCCTCCCCTTTCTATACCCTTTGGAGAGGTGGCATATTGGCCACTGAACGTGGGTATGGCTCCCCTTTTATACCTTTTAGGAAGGTGGTCTTTTTGACCGCCCTCCAAAAATATACACAGCATTGGTTGCCCTCTGGCTTACTGGCTGGGGACATGTCAAGTTTGTTTGATATTTGTCAAGAAGATAAACATCAAATAACTTAAGCGTCATTACCACCTTTTTGTGTTTTTTTTATTTTTAAAAAAACAAACATCTATTTACAACATCCATTTACATCTTCAGACTGAGTGGTTTCTTGAAGGTCATGAATTCAATCACCAAATCCATAATACAACATCTCTGTTCATTTGTGAGAGGTTTCTCGAACATATCTTCATACTCGGTCTGTACTGGTGGTGGATTCATTCTAGAAGTATTATGGTGCCACAGTAGATGGACGTCATTCTTGTTAACTCTTTCAAGTGCTTCATTAAAACATGTTATAATCTTCTCTTCTTGAGACATCATGAGGCATACATTACGCTGAATCTGACTTGGGTGATCGACTGTACATCCATAGCATTTTTCTTTCACTACAGCGTCAATGTTCTCTTCCACATAATGAGCATATGCCAAACAAAGTTCATGTTGCAAGAGAACTTGCCTGAGTTCACTATCAATTTCATCAACGATCAATGGTAGTGGTTTGGTTCTTCTCACTGTGATCTTCTTCTTCAAAGGTTGTTCTCTTGGTTTTCTGAAGTCATCATGGGTTAGCAGGTCCTGGTGTATTTTCTTCAGGTTTAGTATCTTCAGTTAAAGCTGTTTGTTGGGTATTGATGGCTGCATCTATTTCTTCTATTTGGGATTTCAGGGCATTCCATTTTACTAAAGATAGTGTAATGCCAGTTTTCGCTGGATAAGGTTTCTGGTCTCTACCCTCAAAGTAAGTTCGAACATGTATCTTCAGTTCACCCTGGTACTGAGTGACATTAACATAAGTCTGCTTGCTGCCAAGTCGGAACATCTTCTCTGGTCAATGGTTAGAACGTGAATGATGCCAAGTCCATTCTTCGTCAAATCTTATATATCTTTGATGGACGTGTTTGAAAACATTTCCACAGTTCAACATATTCCGATCGACTTTTTGATTCTTGGTTTGGATTTGTGTTTGTTTCCTATAGGATTATAGGTTAAAGTTGTAAAAAGTAGAAAATTAGTATAGAAAGTAATGGAAAAGAAACACAATGGGAATACAATAATCTGATTGGTTGATTAACTTCGATCCGATTGGTCAGTTTGGCGATCAAACTGTAATCTTGATCCTTAAACTGTAGGATATGGCCCTCTACATTTTATACTGACTTGTGACAGGTCAAGCTACAAACCCCTCTGTTCAATGGAGATAATTCAAATAGCTCGAGTGCATTCCCACCCCCTACAGTTCGTACTCTTTCCAGTTTCAATCTGATATCCTGTAAGAAGTGTCCCTCTCCATTTTGTAGTGAACTTGGGACAGGTCAAGTTTATTGATCATTGGCCAGAAGATAATGATCAAATAACTTGAGAGCATTACCACCCCCAACAGGAATATTTTTTTTTGTTTTTTTTATTTTTACTTATTTATTTTTTTTTTTTTTGTTTTGTTGGGGGAGGTTGGGGTTGGTTTTTGTTTTAAGTTTTCTATAAAAAGTAGAAGGAAATTTATTCTTTGTTCAACAGAGAATGATGATATGATGATGATGAATTGACAACATGAATTACTCCATTGGTAGGGATAACCTAAACATTTTTTTGTTAACTAAAAATAATTGGCTATCATCCAGTTCCAATAGGGGTAACCTTAGGAACACCAGGTATCAATATTGTAAACTAAACATAAATGTTTGTGTATTGTGAAAATAAATATAATTAGGTGTCATCCAGTTCCGATAAGGGTAACCTAAGGGATACCAGGAATCAACATTGTAAACAAAACATAATTTTTGTACATTGGTTATACTTAGCCTACACCAGGAGTGTGCAACATGAATGATATTTGTTGAAGAACAAATTTCGTTCCATAAACTATACAAGTACTGTATGTAACGACAGTGATCTAACCCCGCCTAGACCCCTCCTCTGCGCCGACGCTCTAGGCCCAAACTCACTTACAAGAAGTGAGTTCCAGCAGACAGCCTCGCACAGAAGTCAAGCAAGATCTAGCCGTACACAAATTTGTTGTCTGGGGTTTCTGCAGATTCGTTCCTAAATAGGGATTAGTTTCCTTTCTCAGTCACCTAGGACTGTCACAAACGTTTAACGCTGCCTTGGCACCCCTCTTGCGCCGTTGCTCTCGGCTCGAACCCACTTATAAGAAATGAGTTCTAGCCGACAGCCCCGTCGCAAAAGCCAACCAAGGGTAATCATACACATAGGTGAATTTAAAGGGCATGTTTCAGATCCACTATCGAACCGCGTTTAATGATAAAAAAAATAATAATATCCGGTCAAGGGCTCATTGAAAGGTCTATAAGCTGAAAAAAACAAACAACAACAAATGGCGAAAGATTTAAATATATATATTAATTTAACGTTTATTACAATTCCCCCATTACTATTTCAACCTCGGAGGAAGTCACATGGAATTTTGGATTTTCATTTTTCATATTTCAATTGGCATGTACAACTACATCTCCACTCTATAGGTGGAAACAAATTTATTCTACCGTCTATTAGGTATTCACTTTTCAGGCCATAACCACTGTTTCGATCACCAAGTCCCACTTCCCCGGCAAAAGAGTTACATACCAAACATCGATGATTTTTATAAATATTACGGCTGCTACCACCCTTGGCTAAAGAAGGGGAGCGCTCATAAGTCGGAATCCAGGTTCCAACGTCCAAAACTCTCCCTCATCAGAAGAGTTGCACATCAAAATGTCTGCAATTATTCACAACTGCTACAACCCTTGGCTAAAGAAGGGGAGCTCTACACAGGACAGAACCAAAAGTTCCAACACCCGAAACTCTCTACCGGCGGAAGGGTTACGCCAACAATCGTATAAAACTACGAATTTTCATATCAAGAGCTGTTCAATCTGAATCCCTTGCGCTCACAAATTTTGTCTACACATCAAAAATTTAGGCCGTTTCACCAAACAGCCTGCCCGTCGTATCTCACCTTCTTCCCCCTTAAATAAAAATACGCATATTGAAAGGGTAGAATCGTGCCAATGAATGCGACCATAAAATTCCGTAAAGTTGCCAAATGGGAGGGACGGGGTTTCAAATCTATCGACCCTCCGAAACACGTCGTACGCCGAATTTCATCGATTAGACCGAGGCATCTCACAACTAAATAAGATGCATCGGGCTAATCGTGAATAAACTTGTCTTTTTACTAAATTAATAGAGCCATCATTGGGAATTCGACGTAGGACGAGGATCAGAAATCCATGATATAGTGACCGGCCCCGATGGGGAGTTAATCTGGAGGAGAGTACAAAAGTACAACCTACCTCTATGAAGTCCCGATGTGTTCTCCAAAAGTATTGGGAGTCAACCCAATCACTTCGACTTCCAGATCACCAATAATCCGTGCGTGTTCACATTGATTACCGCATGAGTTGTTTCACCTCGACGATCAACAAGAGACAATCAGCCGACGTGGAAATTAACCCATTTTTCTATCTGTCACTAATGTGTGCGAACACGTAAGGCCACCACAAAGTGATTTAACACTTCCAATATCGAAGCGACCAGTTCGCCTTCATACGCCAGATTCATGCACACACACCTACACATATATATATATTTATATATATACATATTATAGGCTTGTATGCACATATCCTATGTATGGTAATTTCTTGTATATATTTTCCTTTTTTCTTACACTACCCCCACCCCAGGATCAACGTCTCCGTTGAAAAAATAAAAGGGGGAGATATTTACAACCCTCCGTAAAAAATAAAAGTAAAAAAAACTTCTAATACTCAGTATTAGATATTGTTGGCTGGTTTCCCATGGGACAACTACAATTTTTTTTTTTTTTTTTTTTTTTTAAATAATTATTTTTTTTTTATTTTCTAAATAATAAATTATTTTCAAATGACATATTAAATAGGGTTCCGTTTAGGGCCAATTGCTACGCTTTAGGTCGAAATAGGTCCCCGACCAGTACTGAAACCAGCACTGCCTGAAGCCGTCTTTGACATGCCGCAGGAGATAGAAAACGTCAGATTGGACCCATTCAAGCATAAAACAACAACCTTTAATTTTATGGTTCCAACCAGAACCCCAGCATATATATCAAACGATATTTATTCCAATAATTTAAGAAAAAAAAAACACTTTGATTTCATAGATGAAAGTTCTCTTGAAACTTATACCTTCCTCGAATGAAATGACTATTCTTAGGTATACAGTTTACCTTTTATATCGTTAAATCTATTCATTATGCTTTTACAAATATTTTCCAAATCTCAAGAAACTTAGGTGCTTATACTGGAAGTATTATTCAATAAGAGGAGCTTTGTTCCTTCAAGACTAAAGCAAGATGTCTTGCATAAAGAAACTGGTCCAAGTCGTTCAAGTGCACCCCGTCTCTGGAAAAATGCATACGGGATACTTTAAACAAAGACTTATATACCACATTTGAGCCTGAAAGAGTTCCATAGAACTGGATAATAGCCGCCCTTCGTAGTTCGAATAGGGTGTCAGACACTCTGGTCTTTATCCGAGGAAACAGACCCAATATAATAATCGTTTTAACGCCTTGGCGTAATAAATGCTTAATGAGTCTTTCAACATATAGTTTATAATGTTCAAAATGGAAGTTGTCACTGTCCAAATCATTCTCACCAGCCTGCACCAGTACAGTTTTTGCACCAACACAATGAATCTGTTCCAAATGTTGAAGTTTTGCTCCAGGGATTCCATACATTTTAATCGACTTCAGACGATCAGGAAGTTTCCCTGTCCTTGTTCCAATTCTTCTCACAAACGAATGTCCAATTACCATCTCCATTATGCTATAAGGAAAAAGTTACACAGAGAACAGTATCTGGATATAAAAATATCATTTTCTCGACAAAAGATTACACAATCTTTTCCTTACATGGAAATGTAATGGGGAACCAACTCACAAAAAAACTCATATTCATAAATTCCTGTCAGATAGTTCTTTCGACCAAGCTGACCCGTTCATTAATTCAGATTTCTACCTCGGACACAACGCTCGCGGAAATTCAATTATACTTAGTCGGATCCGACTTTAACTTGCATAACTCTAATATTCCTAAACATACTAATACATACACTAGCATATAACTCGCACCACCCTTCACGAATCACGCGCACAATAAAAGATCCCCATCAATGATACCCAACGCTCTTGCGCACCGAAACGCAAAAATGAACCGGTCAGCGGGCTCAAGAACAATCTAGACAGGTATAAAAAGAGAGGCAACCACACTTGTATTTGAACTGAATTATAACCGATCTAGTCTGAAATTATCGTCACAGGGGGCTTTCCGAAAATCAACCCCATGGCGATCCCCACGAATGAACACACAAAACTCAATTACCCGGATCCATATCTCAAGCGGCAATTCCCCAACGTCAGGGAAATGACGCAATTATAAAAAGAATTATTGCAATACAAGCCAATACAGCTCATATGACGGTTCAATGCTCATGCAGCCAAATATGTACAAAATATGAATTTTAGGTACCACCATAGATACCCATCGAAGGCAGTTCTAAGTCGAAGGCCGGATTATAAGCGCAAAATCCAAACTCAAATCTATACAACAACTATCGCGCTTAACACAAATTTTACACACCAAGCCCACGCGAACTGCCAATCTAACGTCAAATGTCAAGTGGGTTGCCAGAATAAATTCAAGTAAGAAAAAAAAACAATAAATAATTAATAAAATACAAATTCTTGAGAACCTAGTCGGCGCGGTCGCCGGAGGGTGCGATTACGCCTACTAGTCGGACCTTCATCGAGGAACGTCTCCTCCTCCCCAGGACTCTCCACCGAGGATCGTCTATATTATTTTCGTTAGAACTATCAGGTATGGGACACATGGGGGCACCCAAATCCGAATTAACCACCTCTGATTTACGTGTGTAACATTTCTTCAAAGGTTGAAATGTACAACTTGTGGTTTACCTCCCCCGACGCGAACCACAAGGGAATTTGCGTCCGAGAGTTTGCTTTTTATGATATAGGGACCGACCCAAAATTTAGCAAATTTCGAGTTTGGCCTTTTTTCACTCTAGGTAAATAAAGCCAAACCTTATCCCCAACAGTCAGAGGTTTGCCGAAAACTCGTTTGTCGTAAATTTTCTTTCTTCTTCTAATCTCAGAATCACATTTCGCCGAAACTAACTGGAAAATTTGAGCTAGACGACCCTCTAAATCACTGACATACTTAGAGGGAGCACAATCCCTATCAGGAGTCTTACCAGCAGTTAACTCTGCAGGTAAAGTAATTTCTCTACCAAACATGACACTAAAGGGAGTGAACCCCGTAGTTTCATGTTTGGCGCTCCTATAAGCCATCATGGCGAATGGAAGATAATATTCCCATTCGCTGTAATTGTCTTCTACAAAGCAGGCTAACATAGCCGCTAAGGTTCTGTTAAACCTCTCAACTTGGCCGTCACTTTGAGGCATATAAGGAGAGGTACGAGTCTTCTTAATCTCAAAATAGCGACAAACTTCTCGAAATAGATCTGACTCAAAATTCGATCCCTGATCTGAATGAACAAATTTCGGCATACCATACCGACTAATCCACTCTCGAATCACAATATCGGCTACTGTACTTGCCCTTTGATTCGGGATAGCAAAAGCCTCCGTCCATTTGGAGAAATAATCTGGTATGACCAAAATATAAATATTACCCTGAACGGACTCGGGTAATGGCCCCAAAATGTCTAGAGCAATTCGTTCCATAGGCTCCGATACTTTATCTGTTACCAAAGGAGCTCGACTGGTCTTGCCAGGCGGTTTACGACGCTGACAACTCGGACAAGACTGAACCCAAAGTTCTATGTCACGATGCATGCCTATCCAAACAAAACGCTCTCGAATTTTTGAATATGTTTTATGGACGCCCAAATGTGCACCCACTAAAGAGTCATGATGCTCCTTACACACCTGACTTCTTAAGTCTTTTGGGACCACCCACAAAAATTTTCTGGGGGCCCCTATTTGTGTCCATTCTCGAAAAAGAATGCCATCTTCCACAGAAAATTGTTCCCACTGACTCACATACCTTTGAAGTTCTGAGGGCTCTCCTTTTAACTTTTCAAGACTAGGTTTTTCTCTTTTTAGCTTAATTTCGAGAAATCTTTTAATAACGGGATCAGCCCGCTGATTTTCTTTAGTCAATTTAATTTCAGACTCAAACTCTACAGTGTTAATATCATTTTTATTACAGGAAGGAATCCTACTCAGCGCATCCGCATTTTTATACTGTTCACCGCGACGATGAACCGTCGTAAAAACGAACCCACTGAGGTATTCCAGCCAACGCGCCACCTGTCCGACAGGTTCCTTAAAATTGAACAACCACTACAAGGACCCATGGTCGGTTCGCAGCGTAAAATGCTTACCAATGAGAAAATGCCTAAAATGTTTGACACTTTTAATCACGGCTAATAATTCTTTCCGAGTAACACTATAGTTTTTCTCCTGCTGGGAATGGGTTTTACTACAATATGCTATTACTCGCTCCTTGCCCTCTATAATTTGAGACAAAACTGAGCCAGAGGCAAAATCACTCGAATCTGTGTCGAGAATAAATTCATGCTCAAAATTCTGGTAAGCCAAAATTGGGCTTTGACACAATTTGCCTTTTAACACATCAAAAGCTTCTTGCTGGTACTCGCCCCAGACAAACTTCTCGTTCTTACGAGTTAGCTTGGTTAAGGGACTAGCCAAAGTGGAAAACCGAGGCACAAATTTCCGATAATATGCAGATAACCCGACAAAACTCCGTCAATCTTTCAGACAAGTCAGAACAGGCCAATCTTTTACACGCGCAATTTTCTCCGGGTCAGCTGACACACCCGACGCGGAAACAATGTGACCTAAATATGAAACCTGACGTCTGAACAACGCACACTTGGAGGGTTTCAATTTTAACCCTGCGGACCTTATTCTACTAAAACCCTCTTGCAATCGTTTAATATGCTCCTGGAATGTTCGGGCATAAATAATGACATCATCAAGATAGATAAGGCATGTCTTCCAGTGTAACCCTTTTAGCACGAGCTCCATGAACCTCTCGAAGGACCCAGGGGCCCCACAGAGCCCAAATGGGAGGACCGTGAACTGACAAAGCCCAACATCGGTAGTAAAAGCCGTTTTCTCTTGGGCGTCAGGAGTCAGTTCCATTTGCCAGTACCCCGAAGCTAAATCTAGGGTGGAAAACCACTGTGCCCCCGCCATACCCTCTAAACTCTCATCTATACGGGGCAGAGGATAGGCATCTTTTTTTGTAATGGCATTTAACTTACGGTAGTCCACACAAAAACGAAAACTATTGTCTTTCTTTTTAACTAAAACTATGGGAGCCGCCCACGGACTAGAAAAGGGCTGAATTACCCCCCTGCTTTAGCATAGCATCTATCTGCTGTTCTACCTCGCGCCTTTTATGGAAGGGGAGCCGATACGCCCGCTGTTTAATAGAAGGGTGGTCGCCCGTACAAATATCATGCTGGATGAGATCAGTGCGGCCCAAATCACCTTCGAACTGAATAAATACCTCGCGGTTCTTTTCTAAAAACTCATTGGCCCGTTCCGCTTGAGCACTAGTCAATGCCTCTCTGTCATAAGTTTGTGACAAGGAGAACTTCCCATCATCTGAAGGGGAGGTCTCGTTAGGTTGTTCATCTAAAATGTCAATATTCTCAAGAACAGCCACAGGCTCACCAACTTTTAACTTTTGTGGGGTCTGAGAAACATTTATTAATCTGACAGGAACTTCCGGTTGACTAACATCAACAATACTTCGCCCCAGCATTAATCCACGATGATTTTTCATAAACTCTGGGTCGGGTTCACACAAACTCTGTCCAGTTGGTGGTCTGTCAATACGACCCTTCACGACAACTTCCGAAAAGGGAGGTACTGTCAATCCCTCAATCAGCAATACACGAATTTGATTATTTTCTTTCAAAAACTCAAGGGACAACTTAACTGCTAAAATCGTAATAGTGTTGTCTGGCAAGGAGATCACTGAATTAGTTCTATTCATAAAATCAATTCCCAGGATTGCATCAAATGCAAAGTCAGTCACAAAAAAGTTTGTACTCATTGATACTTACCAACAGTAACAGGTAAATCAATTAACCCTTTTAAATCAAGGGGCTGCCCATTAGCCCCCACAACACTACGAGGAGCCTCTCTTACGCGAGACTGCTCGATACCCAAAATATCATGTAACACTTTGGTACTGATTAAACTCACCGCCGAGCCAGTATCCAATAGGAACTTAACATTTTCGTTCAAAACTTTAAGAGTCAGATAACTATGACCGGTACTCTCTGGTGGGAGGGTCCTTTTCATCCTAGACTGAGGTGCGACCCTTACCCCAGTCTTTACTCGTTTAAATCCTGATTATTATTTAAATTAGGCTCGTGTGACCAATCACCTTTACCTCTACCTCTATTTCTATAACCATCTCGGCCACGACAGTAGTAGGAGAGCGATGAAACGGGCCCCATTGGCAGGACTCCGGGCAGGACCCCGGAAGTGACGTCATAGACACGTGACCTGGGGACGTCATGTTGTGTTGTCATGGTAACCCGCGTGAGCGGCCATCTTGTGACGTCATCTCCATAGTGATACGTGGTGTGAGTGCGCATGCGCAGCGCGAGTTGTTAGGGTGATACGTGTTTCCGTCGTCCATTTTGTATACTGGAGGCCGCCATCTTGGTTTCTATAGTAGCACGTGATTGCTATGTTACCCAATTGTTCTGCAATGGTACGGGGTATGTTCGGAGGGTGTGTTCGATTGAATCGGAGTATTACGAATTACCCAAATAAACCCGACAATCCCTCCAAATCACCAAAATCTACCCGAAATCACCGAAATTGACTTTATTTCCCCAATTTATCGGTGTAGTGCTGTAGTACTAAGGGGTACAAGGGGTGCGTTCCTTTGTAGAAGAGTAATTTTTCCTAAAATCCTCGTTTAATTACCCAAATAAACCCGTCAAGTTGTATTATTTCGAATTCTTTAAGAATCCCCTTTTTTGGATCCCATGACGTGTTATTTCCATATTAAGAATAGCATGTAGTGCTATAGTACCAAGGGGATACAAGGGGGGGGGGTGCGTTCCTTTGTAGAAGAGTAATTGTCTGGTTTTGTGTTTGCCCCATTTTATCGGTATAGCACGTAGTGCTATAGTACCGAGAGGGCCCCGTGGGTACGTTCCTTTAGACTAGAGTACTTGTTTTTCCCCCAATAAATTGTATAAGAATAGTGCTATAGGACAACTTTACCCAGAATCCTTTATTTTTTTTATATAGTTTCTATTTTTAGTAACATCCTTAAATGACCTCCATCACTATTTTAATAAGTTTTTAATAACTTTATTTTTTTTTTTTAATGTGAGGATCAAGATTCCTTTTTCGATCTCCAAACTGACCAATGAAATAACAGAATTATCGACCAACCAGATTTCTGGATTCCCATTGTGTTTCTTTCCCATTACTTTCTATACTAATTTTCTAAATTTCCTAACTTTAACCTATAA
The DNA here is from genome assembly GCA_031216915.1 of Pictodentalium vernedei. Taxonomy (NCBI): domain Eukaryota; kingdom Metazoa; phylum Mollusca; class Scaphopoda; order Dentaliida; family Dentaliidae; genus Pictodentalium; species Pictodentalium vernedei. The sequence continues at coordinate 377,189,160 of CM062295.1, forward strand.
TCCTATAGGAAACAAACACAAACTCCAATCAAGAATGAAAATATCGATAAAAAAACGCTGTGACGTCATGACGTTTTCAAACACGTCCGTCACGTCGAAATAAATTCAGCGACTTTGTGGAGTCGGCTTCATTCCATTTTCATCTCTTGACGGAAAAGGATCATCTCTGTGTACTCAGATTATTCAATTGTTTTGTGCTATTTTTGTGCATTCATTATTCTAAGGATTATGGAGACTTCTGGATTTTCATGTGAGGATTGTGGGAAAATATTCACGGATCGACGGAACAGGAATAGACATCAACGGACAGCCCACGGACAAGGTAAGACATTTGACTGTAACAACTGCTATAAAACATTTACTAGGAAAGAATATTTAGACAACCATAAAAAAACCTGCTTAGATGTATATACATGTTTGGAATGTGGACAGGAATTTAAACAACTTTTACATTTTAATAGGCATAAAAACACTGATCATCTCCCTGTTACTCTCTTGGACATTGACCCCATTGAATTTGATCAAGAACTTTTGGCAGAAACAAGTGATGAAATTTCAGAAATTTATTGTAGAAATTGGAATACTATTCGGACCCATCACATAACTAATAGGAAAATACAGGACATTTTTAATTACAGGCTAGATACAACTGATTTATCCACCATGAATTATGAACTGAATAAAACAATCTTTCAATCTCAAAAAAATAAATTCAAAATTAGTTTAAGCTACGGCTTCATTTTACGAAATAATGAAACAGAAGAACTAAAATTTTATCACCCATCACAAAATAATGCCCGGGTTCTTGATAGGCCACCTCTTATTGAAAATGCTGTAGATTTTGGGAATTTTCTTGCAGACCTTGAACAGGAAGATATTTTGGAATGGGCTAGGCAGCAAAGACCCAACTCTAAATGGATCGTCCATCAATTAACCAATGTAACTTTTTATGTAAACAAAATTAAAAATCATCCAATTGGTGGGGTCCCTGAAAATCTTCCCAAGTATATTATGGAAAATCATTCGATTGTTGCCCTTGACAGTGATCAGCACCACCATTTTGTTTATAATGACAATCTCTGTTTATTCCGGTGTTTAGCCCCGTGGAGCGGAAGTGAGCGCCATTCCTTGAATACTACTACTCAGACCCTGTATCGTAAATGCACAAATGAACCAAAAGATAACTTTCCTGGTGTGAAATTAGATGAACTGCCCAAAATAGAAAAAGTATTTGAAGTGAATACTGAAGTTTTTGAACTTTTATTGGAAGATGATGAAGTTTTGGCTAAAATTGTACGTAGGTCTAATAGGAATTTTGAGAATACCATGTATGTCAATTTGTATGAGAACCATTTCAGTTACATCACTGGCATTAATCAATATTGTAAATCCTTTGCTTGTCGTAAATGTGGTAAATTGTGGAAAACAGGGTTTAGACTCAATGAACACGAAAAAACTTGTACTGATGATGATGTGTCTTATAAATATGTTGGTGGTATGTATCACACCCCAAAAACCATTTTTGAAAAGTTACACGAAGAAGGTATTGTTATTCCAGAACACTTACGATCATATCCCTATAGAGCAACATTTGATTTTGAATGTTATTTTGCTAAAACTTCTCTCCCCACTTCAACTGATACTCTTGTCTGGGAAGCTCAACACAAACCCCTCAGTGTTAGTGTATGTAGTAATGTCCCGGGTTTTGTTAATCCCAAATGTTTTATTACTGATGGTGACACACAGACATTGGTTGAAAATATGATGAATTATTTAATGGAAATTTCTCAGAAAAGTTACTCGCTCATGCAAGAGATTCACGTGGCCACCATATTATCCCTCGGGCAAATGATTCAAGATGCTTTGACACAGAAAGGTACAGATGATTCTAAACCCCACCCATTTGAAAAATTAGCTGCCGAATTTGATCGTTATATGAAGGAAATGCCTGTCTTAGGCTTTAATTCTGGAAAATATGATGTGAACGTGATTAAACGAGAACTGATGGAGTATCTGAAAAAGTATGACCCACCTTACGAATGGATTGACTGTATTGATAAATTGGACACTACTGAATCACCTTTCCATGTTTCCTTTTATAGCTCTTTAAAAAAGGAAAACATTACCGAAGAAGAATATGCTTACTGCCAGCAAGTTTGGGGGGAAAATGGGATGAGGACATTTAGGGACTTCCTGAGTTGGTATAATAATAGAGATGTCCAGCCATTCCTAGAGGCTATTGAGAAACAATCACAATTTTACTTGGAAAGGGGGGTCGATATGTTTAAGGATGGTATTAGCGTTCCAGGCCTGACGCTAAAATATTTATTCAGTACCGTCGACGAAGGTATATCCTTCGAGAACATCAACGAGAAGAACAAGGATCTACAACATCTCATCAAGGACAATATTGTAGGGGGGCCTTCTATTATATTCAATCGTTATCACGAGAAGAATATTACCAACATAAGAGAATTTAAGTATGGCGCAGAAGTAAAGGGATGTGGGGGTGTTGTAGGTTATGATGCCAACGCCTTGTACTTATGGTCATTAATGCAGGAAATGCCAACAGGTTGCTACATTAGACGCAAGGAAGAGACGGGCTTTAAACCAGAATATTCCCGTAAGTACGGTAGGATGGCCCATCAGTGGTTGGAATATATGTCTACCAGGGACGGTGTCCACATCCGACACGAATACAATGATACTGAAAAAAAGATTGGTAGACGTCAAGTGCCCGTAGATGGTTGGTGTAAAGACACCAAAACTGTTTATCAGTTTCACGGATGTTTCTGGCACGGTCATGAATGTTATCTGAATATGAAGGACGGTACATTGGCCACTCACAATGCAGTTCGGGGTAAGTCCATGTCTGAGCTTAGGGAAAACACCAAGGGAACCACCCAGTACCTAAAGAGCCTTGGGTATGATGTTATAGAAATCTGGGAATGTGAGTGGCATCAGCAGAAGAAGACCGATGCAGACTTAAATACCTTTCTCCGTGAAAAGTTTGGGACTTCGGTGGATGGTTCAATGACATCCAGCGAACTTCTCGAGAAGATCCGCACAGGCAATATCTTTGGCCTAGTGGAGTGCGACATTTCTGTACCCGACCAACTGAAGCCCTATTTTGAAGAAATGACACCAATCTTCAAAAATACAGAAATTTCTCGGGAAGATATCGGGCCACACATGAAAGCTTACTCTGAAGCCAACAACATTATGCGCCAACCTCGCCGTAGTCTCATTGGTAGCTACTTTGGCGAAAAAACCTTGCTGGCTACACCATTATTGAAATGGTATTTGGAGCACGGACTGGTAGTCAGTCGGGTGTATCAAGTCATCCAGTACCAGCCCAAGGCGTGCTTCCAAACATTTGGTGATCAAGTATCACAGGCCCGACGGGAAGGGGACTCTGACCCAAGTAAAGCCATCGTAGCTGACACGATGACGCTATTAGGTAATTCGGGCTATGGGAAGACAGTCACTAATAAGGCAAAACATAGGAATGTAGTGTATTGTGATGAAGATAATGTGTCCAACCTCATCAATAATCTGGCCTTTCGGAAATTGAACACCCTCACTGAAGAACTTTATGAAATTGAAATGAATAAAAGCAGAATAAAACTTGACTTGCCCCACCACATTGGTTTTTTCGTGTATCAATATGCCAAGTTACGTATGCTCCAGTTCTACTATGGTTTTTTTTATTTTTTTGTTGATCGTAAGGATTTTGAACTTTGTGAATCGGACACAGACAGCTTATACATAGCCCTTTCTGGATCTTCCCTTGAAGAAGTAATCAGACCAGAGAAAAAAGAATCATTCTATCACCAAGTCCATAAATGGTTACCCTCAGAAGCCTGTGATGCCCATATGGAAGATTATGTAAAAACTAAATTAAGGGGAGATAACTGGATACCATCTCAATGCTGCAGGGACAGGAAAGCTTTTGATAAAAGAACCCCGGGTCTTTTTAAAATTGAATGGGAGGGAGAGGGGGTTATTGGATTGTGCAGCAAAACTTACTATTGTTTCGGCCCATCAAACAAACTGAGTTGTAAAGGAATAAATAAAAGACAAAATGATTTAACAAAAGAAACATATTTAAAAGTGATCAAAAACAAACAAACAGGAACAGGAAAAAATAAAGGCTTTAGACTTAATGGAAATGACATGTTTACTTACGTACAGACGAAAGACGGCTTATCTTATTTTTATCCAAAACGACTAGTTCAAGATGACGGTGTATCGACTTTACCATTGACAATATAATTTTTTCTACAACCAGTGAATATTCTTCCACAATATTTACAGAAATCCAGAGGTAAGCATAATTTTTATATTCAAATTATCCCAATCAATATTATTTTTTATATTTACAGAGCTGGTTATCCAAGATGAAAATTTTCTTTTTTCTCATGGGGTTGGGAGAAAATAATTACTTGTACATATTTGTAAATAGTTTATGGAAGGAAATTTATTCTTCAACAATTATCATTCATGTTGTACACTCCTCGTGTAGGCTAAGTATAACCAACAAAATTTATTTTTTTGTTTCAAAAGTTGATTCCTGGTATCCTTTAGGTTACCCCTATTGGAACCGGATGATATCTAATTATATTTATTTTCAAAATACTCAAAACATTTATGTTTAGTTTCATTCCATTTATTTATTTTTTTTTTAAGTTGATTCCTGGTATCCTTTAGGTTACCCCTATTGGAACCGGATGATATCCAATTATTTTCAAAATACTCAAAACATTTATGTTTAGTTTCATTCCATTTATTTTTTTTTTTTTTAAATGTTGATTCTTGGTATCCTTTAGGTTACCCCTATTGGAACTGGATGATACCCAATTATATTTAGTTCAAAAAAATGTTTTAGGTTATCCCTACCAATGGAGTAATTCATATTGTCAATTCATCATCATCATCATTTTCTGTTGAATAAATTTCCTTCTACCTTTTTTATAAAAAAAAAAAAAAAAGGAAAAAAAAAAAAATTAATAATTTAAAAAAAAAAAAAAAAAAATTCCTGTTGTGGGGTGGTAATGCTCTCAAGTTATTTGATGTTTATCTTCTTGACAAATATCAGACAAACTTGACCTGTTCCAAGTTCAGTACAAAATGCAGAGGGACACTTCTTACAGGATTGAAATAGAAAAAAAGTACTAACTGTAGGGGGTGGGAATGCACTCAGGCTATTTGACTTATCTCCATAGGACAGAGGTTTGTAGTTTGACCTGTCCCAAGTCAGTATAAAAATGCAGAGTGACATATCCTACAGTTTAAGGATCAAGATTGCAGTTTGATCGCCAAACTGACCAATCAGATCGAAGTTAATCAACCAATCAGATTAATGTATTCTCATTGTGTTTCTTTCCCATTGACTTCTATACTAATTTTCTAATTTTTCCAACTTTAACCTATAATCCTATAGGAAACAAACACAAACCCCAACCAAGAATCAAAAACTCAATCAAAATTTGCTGAACTGGTGTGATGTTTTCAATCACGTTCGTCAGAGATATATAAGATTAGACGAAGAATGGACTTGGCATCATTCACGATCGAACCATTGACCAGAGAAGATGTTCCGACTTGGTAGCAAGCAGACTTACACTAATGTCACCCAGTACCAGGGTGAACTGAAGATACATGTTCGAAGATACTTTGAGGGTAAAGACCAGAAACCTTATCCAACGAAGACTGGGATTGCACTATCTTTAGAAGAATGGAATGCCTTGAAATCCCAAATAGATGAAATAGATGCAGCCATCAACACCCAACACAGAGCTTTAACTGAAGACACTAAACCTACTAACCATGAAGACTTCAAAAAACGAAATCAAGAACCACCTTTGAAGAAGAAGAAGATCACAGTGAGAATAACCCAACCACGACCATTGATCGTTGATGAAATTGATAGTGAACTCAGGCAAGTTCGCTTGCAGCATGAACTTTGCTTGGCATATGCTCATTATGTCGAAGAGAACATTGACGCTGTAATGAAAGAAAAATGCTATGGATGTACAGTCGATCACCCAAGTCAGATTCAGCATAATGTATGCCTAATGATGTCTGAAGAAGAGAAGATTATAACATGTTTTAGTGACGCACTTGAAAGAGTTAACAAGAATGATGTTCATCTACTGTGGCACCATAATACTTCTGGAATGAATCCACCACCAGTACAGAAAGAATATGAAGATATGTTCGAGAAACCTCTCACAAATGAACAGAGACGTTGTATTATGGATTTGGTGATTGAATTTATGACCATCAAGAAACCTGTTACAACTGGATTCTAATTGAAGATGTAAATAGATGTTGTAAATAGATAATTTTTATAAAAAAAGAAAAAAAAGAAGAAAAAAAAGTATAAAATGAAGAAACAAGAAAAAAAGGTGGTAATGACGCTTAAGTTATTTGATGTTTATCTTCTTGACAAATATCAAACAAACTTAAACTGTCCCCAGCCAGTAAGTCAGAGGGCCACCAATTTTAAATATTTTTTGGATGATGGTTCATATTGACCACCTCTCCAAAAGGTATAAAAGGGGGAGTAGTCCCCACGTTCAGTGGGGGCCACCTCCCCAAAAGGTATAAAAGGGAAGTAGTACCCACAAAGAACAACAAAGATGGATCCTCGTTGGAAGCATCCATTCACTTGTTTATTGTGTGGTCCCACGGGTAGTGGTAAATCATCCTTTGTAAATCGGGTTATTCAAAACATTCAAAATATTATATCACCAGTCCCAAGTCACATCATTTGGTGTTATAGTGAATGGCAACCATTATACAATACTTTACCCCAAGTAGAATTCGTAGAGGGTCTTCCTCAAGAATTAAAATCTGATAGTTTAGTCATATTGGATGATCTGATGCTCGATGCAGATGTTCGAGTGTCTAGATTATTTACTAAAGGTAGTCATCACCGTAACATTAGTGTGATCTACATTGTTCAAAATTTATTCGATAAAAATAAAGTCCATAGGACTGTAGCTCTCAATAGTCATTACATGATCTTGTTTAAAAATCCTGGGGATCGTTCTCAGATCTCACACTTGGCAGCACAGATGTATCCTGGTCATTCCAAGTTTCTGAGAGAAGTTTTCGAAGATACCACTTCGACACCATATGGTTACCTTTTAATAGATCTCAAACAAGATACTCCTGAACACATGAGATTAAGAAGTCAAATTTTTCCTGGGGAAACCCAATATGTGTACCACCGAAAAGTATAAAAGAGGAGCAACAAGTCTGACTCGAGTCAGAAGCATGTCTGACCGTCTCAAGCGCAACATCGCTCTTCTCAAGGTTCTTATTAAATCGAAACCCGCACTCGTCAAATCCATACTAAAACATGCAGACAAAGAATTGATAACTTGTTTGTGTGACTGTGCCTCGAATATACTGAAGGGAGCAGTACCTCTGACCAAAGCTCAGAGAACCAAACTCGTTCGTCAGAAACAACTAGTGAGGGCAGTGGCAAACAAAGGTACCTCTGACAAAAAGAGCAGACAAATCTTGCAGAAAGGGGGATTCTTGGGGGCATTGCTACCTCCTGTACTATTGGGTGCTGTTAAAGGTATATTTGGATGATGGAATGTGCAAAGAAGATGGCTTTGGTAGAACCCAGGTTATTGGAACGTCTACAAGAGACTCCAAGACAACCGAATGAACTGGCTGTTTCATCACTGGATAGAGAAATGAGAGATATTCTCGGTGCCCCTTCTCTTTCGGCTGATGAAAAGATGACTCAATATAATCAAATTTTACAAAGATACTTGACGTTTCAACAAAAGGTAATGGCCCCTCGACCAATTAATGTCGAATTCGAGAAAGATAATAAAGACGAAGACATTCTCGATTCTGTACCAATGACAATGAAGAGAAAGGGAAAGTTGTTGTTGAATCGTATTAGAAGTGACCCAAATATATCTTGGAATGAGAAGGGTGAATTAGTCTACAAAGATCAAACAGTGGGTCGAATGTAACAGATCTTCTAAACGATTTACTTAGAAGACGAAAATCTTTCCAACCAAAGGGATGGGAAATGTTGGCCGAAGCTTTGAGAGATAGACCCCAAGAATTAATTGGTCATAAAGAACGTTGGGATTTTATGAAACAGGCACCGATAAAGGTCGGAACCAAAACAACCAAAGAAAACAGAAACGCCAAAGTGGACCGAAAAAAAGGTATAAATAGAGTTGACACTTGAACAAGGCAGTCATGGAAGCATTGTACTATGATTCTGAAGTGCCTGGTAGTTTTGGTGGTGTAGACGCTCTTCGTAGAGCGTGCAAGAAAAAAACCAAACAAGTTGTAAAATGGTTAGAGACTCAAGACACATACACTCTTCACAAACCTGTTCGTCGTACATTTCCTAGAAGAAAAGTAATAGTTAGTGGTATAGATGCACAATGGCAAGCTGACTTGGTAGATGTTTCAAACAAAAGTAAATTCAACAAAAACATAAAATTTTTGTTGACATGTATAGATGTGTTTAGTAAATATGCTTGGGTGATACCATTACAAAACAAACTTGGTGATTCCATCGTGAAAGCTTTTAGTAAAAGTTTCAAACAAGGTCGTAAACCAGAAAAATTACAAACTGATCAAGGCAAAGAATTTCTAAACAGAAAATTTCAGAATTTTCTCAAAGATCACAAAGTCGACTTTTTCACAACACAAAATGTGGAAACAAAATGTTCCATAGTAGAAAGATTCAATAGAACTTTGAAAACCAAAATGTGGAAATATTTTACCAAGAACAATACAATAACTTTTCCACTTCAAAACTTGGTGAAATCATATAATCATTCTCATCATCGCACTATAGGTATGGCCCCCATTGCCGTGAACTTCGAAAATCAAGAAGAGGTTTGGCAAAGGCTGTATGGGCAACCCATAAAACACAAGACACCAAAGTACAAAGTAGGAGACAGAGTGCGAATCAATAAAGTTAAGAAAACTTTTGAGAAAGGTTATTTGCCCAATTGGACCGAAGAGTTATTCACAGTAGTAGCCATCAAGAAAGGACATCCAGTCACATACATGTTACAAGATGATAATGGAGAAATATTGAAAGGGTCATTCTACACTGAAGAGCTTCAGCGAGTTTCACATAAAACTATTTACAAAATCGAACACGTACTCAAGAAACGTGGTCGAGGTAAGAAAAGGGAATTGTTCGTAAAGTGGTTGGGATACCCAACTTCGTTCAATTCGTGGATCAAACAGAGTCAGCTCACCTATAAAAGGAAGTGAACCTCTGAAGTTTCTTCAAAATGGAAGAAGGTTCGAACGGTTCTTGGCCTCTGTTTGGTAAAAGAATTCCAAGGAGCGAGATCACTTATTTTTCACAAATAATCATTTTGTATATCATCATCATTACCAGTGTCGTTAATCTCACTCTCGAAAACACAGACAGCAAGTTGTGGACTGCTCTCTTGATTAGTAGCATAGGATATTTGTTACCAAATCCAACCATTAAGAAAAAGTAATGTTTTATTTGACTCTACCAAGTAATAGTTCTATGAACGTGTTTCCAGAAAACACGTTGACTACGTACACCACTCAGTTATCACAACCAGTGAATCTCACGGGAGAATGGGAAGTAGGTCTGGCAGAGATTCAGTATCCAAATACTTGGTTCAATATTCGTGGAGAAGAAGCTTTCGTTACAGTGTTCTGGTCTTCGAAAAAGAATTACCGACTTACTCTCAAGGAAGGTCGTTATTCGGATCCCATTGATGTGATACGAGCTATCAATGGTGTTAAAGAATTACTCTTTCCTCGTCACGATAAGGTAGCTTTTGAACTGGATAGAGTGACTGGTAAAGTTCGTATCACGGTACGTGATGGAGTCGTGGTCACATTGAGCCCTACTCTTCAAAATATTTTGGGATTTAATGAGTGTGTTTTTAAATCAGGAACTTACAATTCTTCCAGAGTTGCCGATGTCAACCAAGGATTTTATTCACTCTATGTATATTGTGACTTGGTTCGTGACCAAGTCGTAGGAGGTACAAGAATACCACTTCTTCGTATCGCACCCGTGCGTGGGAAATATGGGGATATCATCTCTAAAACATTTGAGAATGTGTATTATGTACCAGTAGAACGAAAAAATTTCAGTACCGTCCAGGTGTATATAAGGGGTGACACAGGAGCCATAGTACCATTCGAGTTCGGGAAAGTGACAGTGACACTTCATTTCAGAAATCGTAGATCTCTTCATTTCACATAGACATGACTTACTGTTGTAAGTCCAAATTATACGAAGAATATTACACGAAACAAGCTGGGAATGGTCTACCGGCTTTTTCTGGAGCTCAAATACAGAGAGGATATGGTTTGGGAAGTATATTGGGAGGACTGAAGAATATGGTGTTACCTTTATTGAAAACTACAGCCAGGACCGTGGGAAAACAGTTATTGAGAAAAGGAGCAGCCTTTGCCGAAGATGTCATTGAAGGGAAAAATGTAAAAAAGGCAGCAATCAAAAGAGTCAAAGAGGCTGGTGCAGAAGCTTGGAATGAAGTGGTTGGTGGTTCAAAACCACCCGGTAGGAAAAGTATAAAAAGGCCCGCACCACGCAAAACTAGCAAATCGACAAAAAGAAGGAGAACTGTTCAGACCCAAGACCATCTCGGTGCATGATGTCTCTCATTAATGAAAAATCTTGTGAGTGTGTCAACAGCGAACTCGACTTGTTTTCCATACCACCAACACAGACTAGTGTGGAACATGGGCAGTGGGTAGAACACAGGCCTTTGGCGACTATAGAAAACAGTGGTCCAATAGAATTCCACGTTGCAGGATTAGGAGATGATTATTTGAATTTGGCACAGACATACTTGTATGTTAAAGCAACGGTTGTAGATTCCAATGGGGCCTCAATTGCACCCGATGCCAAAGTGGGTCAAGTCAATTTATGGATGCATTCCTTATTTAATCAAATCGATATCAGCTTGAATGAAAAACTGGTATCTCCTTCCAACAACACTTATCATTACAGAGATTTCATAGAAACTTTGTTGAGTTATGGACCAGCTGCCAAGAAGTCACAACTGACTAATGCATTATGGTACAAGGATACGGCCGGACACATGGAAGATTTGACAGATGATAACAAGGGAGTTCTTCTTCGAAAGAAATTTATAGAGAAAAGTAAAATCGTGGACATGACTGGAAGATTACATTTGGACATGTTTTTTCCAAACTCGTTACTTGCTGAATGGAGTTAATGTTCATGTTAAAATGAATAGAGCCAAAGATGCTTTCGCATTGATGGCCGATACCGCTACATACAAGATCAAAATTCTAGATGTATCCATGTTTGTACGCAAAGAGAGACTCCAATCATTCGTGAGAATGGCTCACGAGAAAGCACTAACAAAAGCAACTGCAAAATATCCTATCGACCGTGTGGAAACCAAGGTGTTTTCAGTGCCGAAAGGAAATCTGAGCATTACACAAGAAAACTTATTTTTAGGCCAACCACCTAAACGCATCGTAGTGGGATGTGTAGACAACGATGCTTTCAATGGAAACTTTTCAAAGAATCCATATAATTTCAAGAACTACAAAATCAATTACTTGGCATTGTACGTGGATGGCCAACAGATTCCAGCCAAACCATTACAACCTCGATTCGAACAACAAGAAGTGGCCCGATGTTATGCAACTCTGTTCCAAGGAACTGGACAAATGTATGAGAATGAAGGAAACCACATCAGCCGAGAAGAGTACATAAATGGATACACCCTATTCGTATTCGACCTGACTCCAGATCTATCACGTGGACAACACTTCGATCTGGTGAAGAGAGGAAACTTGAGACTTGAAGTCCATTTCGAAAATCCATTACCAACCACAATCAACGTACTGGTGTATGCAGAATTCCAGAACATCATAGAAGTGGATAAGAATAGACAAGTAATCTTCGATTACTCAACATGAACACGTTGCAGTTAGAGAATGCACTTCGATCAGATAGTTGTTTGAAGAGAATATGTTTGGGTGTATTTGCAAGAAACAAATTACCAAGAAGATTACCAGATCACAGACCAGTGGCTTTGATAGCCAACACGGATCCAGACCACAGAATAGGAGAACATTGGGTGGCTCTCTTTGTGAGACACCACAACGCAGAATACTTTGATTCCTGTGGATTACCACCACAACACAGACCATTCGAGAATTTCCTGAAGAAGAATTCCAGATATTGGAAGTATAATACGAAACGCCCTCAAGGACCATTACCAGTGTGTGGACAATACTGTCTGTTTTACTTGAAACATCGCTGTCGCGGTGTACCGATGGAAACCATATCCAACATGTTTACCACTGATCTAATGGATAATGATGTGTTGGTTAATGACGTCATAGAGGAAACCAGCCACTAGATGTCGCTGCATTGAAGGAAAACTATAAAAACTGGTGCACTTGGTGTTCAGCTCATTTGTGTTTCGACAGCCAAAGAAGAAGGATGTCTACTAATGTGACCGTCTTCAAACTTAACAACGATTTACAGATTCAACTGTTCAAGAACGACGTTGGGTTCCAGTTTACCACCAGAGATTGGGAACAAGTGACCAAAGCAGTGGATATTGCAAAAAAGAGAAGTCTTGAAATAGGAGAACCCAAACCAAAAAGAGAAAGAAAACCAAAGAAGAATGAAGATAAAAAGGATTGAAGAATGTTCACTATTCCATTTTTGATCAGGATGGCACTGAATGATTATCAATCAAGAAACCAAGAAACAAGAAATCCAAGAGACTTTGTAGAGAGAATGAGCGTTTCATTCGAAACGTATTTTCGTGATGTTCCGCCACCAGTACTGGAGCAGTTATTACGTGGAGAAGATAAAATAAGAAAGAAAACAGAACAAAGACCACCAAAACACATCAAGTGTGCATTGGAGGAAAATCGTCTCAAGACATTTCAATTCATGTTACAAAGTGAAAGTGTGAAAACCCCGAATGAACTGACGAAAGCTGGATTCTTTTATTTGGGGACAGGAGACAGAACTCAATGTTTTCATTGTGGTATTATTGTTCGTTTCTGGGAAACAGAAGATGATGTTATAGAAGAACACAGAAAATATTCTCCAGACTGTTATTACATTCATAATTTACCACCTGAATTCATGGACGTTGAAAAAGAAGAAGAAATGGTCATCAAAGAAGAAATGGACACATCATTTCAAGAAAAAGATTCACGGAGGACAAAATGTAGTGTGTGTTTATTTGCTGAAGCCAATGTCGCTCCGCGACCATGTAACCATTTGTGCCTGTGCAAAGACTGCTGTAAACCACTCAGAAGATGTCCAATCTGCAGAAAGACTGTTTATGAATATCTGACAATCTACATACCATAAAAAGATGTATTCTTGTTGTTGAATAAAAGAAATTTAAATTTATATTTAGTGTTGTTATTTTTTTAAACTTTCCATCGAAGTACAAAGAAAAATCAAAATGAGGGATAGTAAATTAGACCTCGTACGACACATCTGTTGGGTAGATCCTCATATGAGTATATGGTGGAACTTAGCTTCATGGCCTTCATGCACACATATGGGTCCTACTTGTAATTTAAATAATGGATTCTGGGTAAATTTGTCCTATAGCACTACGTGCTATTCTTAATAGGGAAATAACACGTCATGGGATCCAAAAAAGGGGATTCTTAAAGAATTCGAAATAATACAACTTGACGGGTTTATTTGGGTAATTAATCGAGAATTTTGGGAAAAATTACTCTTCTACAAAGGAACGCACCCCTTGTACCCCTTAGTACTATAGCACTACACCGACAAATTGGGGAAATAAAGTCAATTTCGGTGATTTCGGGTAGATTTTGGTGATTTGGAGGGATTGTCGGGTTTATTTGGGTAATTCGTAATACTCCGATTCAATCGAACACACCCTCCGAACATACCCCGTACCATTGCAGAACAATTGGGTAACATAGCAATCACGTGCTACTATAGAAACCAAGATGGCGGCCTCCAGTATACAAAATGGACGACGGAAACACGTATCACCCTAACAACACGCGCTGCGCATGCGCACTCACACCACGTATCACTATGGAGATGACGTCACAAGATGGCCGCTCACGCGGGTTACCATGACAACACAACATGACGTCACCAGGTCACGCGACTATGACGTCACTTCCGGGGTCCTGCCCGGGGTCCTGCCAATGGGGCCCGTTTCATCGCTCTCCTACTACTCACGACGACCTCTATAAAAATTATTATTGTTCCGACCTCGGCCCTGTCTGAAAACTTCTTCCCGCAAATTATTTTGCTCAATCTGCATCTCTCTCAATTGTTCCTGCAAGTTTTTCACCACCTGGGTTAATGCACCGATTTCACTCGAAACCCCCGATTCCCCAACTACACCAACCGAAGAAGGTACCTCTACCTTCTTATATGATTCCTCATTTAAAGCAGCTCGCACTGCCACATCAAGGGTCTCGGGCTTAGCCCTCAACACTTGCATTCTGACTTCATTATACGTCAGTGCGGAAATAAAGCTATCCTTGGCCAGATCATCCCTAACATCTAGGGGAACCCCTGAATACGCTTTTCTTACTAGGCGCCTAATACTTTGCACTAACTCAGGCAAGGTCTCGCGCTGTGACCTACGTCTGGATCTTAATTGGGCCCTATATATTGCAGTACCCTTAAATGGATCAAAACGATCTCGCAAACTCTGCATAACTCTATGAGAATTAGCTTTAATTTCTGGGTCCAAATATTCATAAAACTGCAAGGCGGCGCCCCTTAAAGACACCACTAGAAATTGACGAGCCCGGTCTTCAGACCACTGTTTAATCCCAACACATTTCTCAAAATGGGATAACCAATCACCTACACTGGTGGTTCCATTAAAAGTATCCGGCGTAACAATCGGTTTACGCGGATAAGCTTGATCACTATATCTATCATCCGGCTGCAAGACTGTTGCCCCACGCTGAGGTCTGGGCAAACTCGATACTTTCTGATTGTCCCCAAAAATCTTATTATTTTGGACCACCCTGGGCACTTTCGTTGAATCAACCGCGCGCCCAGCAAGAGCTCGACGAGCAGTTGAATTGGCCGAAATTGCCCCAGGCGTGTCAATCACTCCAGTGTGATCCTCCGTTTGGTTACATAAATCAACAATAGAATTCTGCAATTCGTCACTCAACTGTTGACACTTCAAAATATTCGCATCAACCTTACTAATCTTTCTCCCAGGGGTAGGATCAGGAGTAAGGGGGACATTCCGAAATTCCTTAGGTCTAGCACCTCTGGCCGTTATATCAGCGGCCAGGGCCTCCGAGGTATACATATAGTCTTCCAACTCTTGACTAATTCCACTAGCCATTTTTCTTTATAAGGATTATGTCTCAACAAATATATCAACTCACCACAACGACTTCAGTTACAGCCCTATAACAACCCTGTCCTCAAACACCAAAGAACCGAACTAAAATAATAAATTCTTTTATCAAAAGTGTCAATTTACAATTTATCCTGTAGGCGATGCCAAAAATCTGTAACGACACTGATCTAACCCCGCCTAGACCCTTCCTCTGCGCCGACGCTCTCGGCCCAAACTCACTTACAAGAAGTGAGTTCCAGCAGACAGCCTCGCACAGAAGTCAAGCAAGATCTAGCCTTACACAAATTTGTTATCTGGGGTTTCTGCAGGTTCGTTCCTAAATAGGGATTAGTTTCCTTTCTCAGTCACCTAGGACTGTCACAAACGTTTAACGCTGCCTTGGCACCCCTCTTGCGCCGTTGCTCTCGGCTCGAACCCACTTATAAGAAATGAGTTCTAGCCGACAGCCCCGTCGCAAAAGCCAACCAAGGGTAATCATACACATAGGTGAATTTAAAGGGCATGTTTCAAATCCACTATCGAACCGCGTTTAATGATAAAAAAAATTAATAAAATCCGGCCAAGGGCTCATTGAAAGGGCTATAAGCTGAAAAAAAACAAACAACAGCAAATAGCGAAAGATTTAAATATATATAATAATTTAACGTTTATTACAATTCCCCCTATTACTATTTCAACTTCGGAGGAAGTCACATGGAATTTTAGATTTTCATTTTTCATATTTCAATTGGCATGTACAACTACATCTCCACTCTATAGGTGGAAACAAATTTATTCTACCGTCTATTAGGTATTCACTTTTCAGGCCATAACCACTGTTTCGATCACTAAGTCCCACTTCCCCGGCAAAAGAGTTACATACCAAACATCGATGATTTTTATAAATATTACGGCTGCTACCACCCTTGGCTAAAGAAGGGGAGCGCTCATAAGTCGGAATCCAGGTTCCAACGTCCAAAACTCTCCCTCATCAGAAGAATTGCACATCAAAATGTCTGCAATTATTCACAACTGCTACCACCCTTGGCTAAAGAAGGGGAGCTCTACACAGGTCAGAACCAAAAGTTCCAACACCCGAAACTCTCTACCGGCGGAAGGGTTACGCCAACAATCGTATAAAACTACGAATTTTCATATCATGAGCTGTTCAATCTGGGTCACTCGCGCTCACAAATTTTGTCTACACATCAAAAATTTAGGCCGTTATACCAAACAGCCTGCCCGTCGTATCTCACCTTCTTCCCCCTTAAATAAAAATATGCATATTCAAAGGGTAGAATCGTGCCAATGAATGCGACCATAAAATTCCGTAAAGTTGCCAAATGGGAGGGACGGGGTTTCAAATCTATCGACCCTCCGAAACACGTCGTACGCCGAATTTCATCGATTAGACCGAGGCATCTCATAACTAAATAAGATGCATCGGGCTAATCGTGAATAAACTTGTCTTTTTACTAAATTAATAGAGCCATAATTGGGAATTCGGCGTAAGACGAGGATCAGAAATCCATGATATAGTGACCTGCCCCGATGGAGAGTTAATCTGGAGGAGAGTACAAAAGTACAACCTACCTCTATGAAGTCCCGATGTGTTCTCCAAAAGTGTTGGGAGTTATATCAACGATATTATAAATTCCACGTCGATGAAAATGTTATTGTATGCCGATGACACTACTGCCTACACGACTGGCAATAACTTGGACGCAATTATAGAATTAGCAAACAACGAACTCAACAAGATATATAATTGGTGTATGGCGAATAAACTTGTCCTCAACGAAAGTAAGACAAAGTTCATCATTTTACATTCACAGGAGGATACTTACTCTATTGGAAATAGGGAAATTGTACTTAACAATTCAACCATCTCCCCTATCGCAAATAACCAAGAAGAGAAATTTGTCAAATTCTTAGGAATCTATGTGGATGAAAATCGGAACTTCAGGCACCATCTTTCGGTTGTTTGCTCTAAAATGTCTAGGGCTATTTATGCCATAAATAGAGTGAAAAGGATTCTGCCACAAAAATGCTTAAAAACATTATATTATTCGCTAATTCACAGTCACATGCTGTACGGTATTCAAATTTGGGGGCACTCGCCCTCCACTAGAGCGCTCACAAAACTGCAAAAAAAAAGCCATGCGAATTATATGCAACAAAAAATTCAATGGGCACACCGACCCACTGTTTAGAAACCAACGTATTTTAAAATTCACAGACCTGTATAAGTTTCACGTTCAGCTGTTTATGCATGATTGGCAAAATAAAATGTTGCCTGAAAGTTTTGAGAATACGTTTAAAATATACCAAAATCCCTCCGGTATGGACACCAGACAGACAGGTAAATTACGTCTAGATAAACCGAGGACTCAGTTTTCTGCTAATCTTCCCATAGACACTTTCCCTAGGACGTAGAACAATATTGACCCATTCGTTCAAAATTATTCAAGACCACTATTCAAAAAAACTTTAACTGAATTATTTCTAAGCTCATACGCACTACATATCAACTGTAACAATCCAGTATGCCCCGACTGTCGACCGTAGCTCTGTCTATCTCATCGATACCTTTCTATTGAACTCAATCTTCCTGACATCCCAGAAACATAGAATAGATTTTTCACATTATGGAAAGAACCAGCCTAGCATATCCTTTATAGTAGGGACATAAACTGACCTCCTTCTGGAGAACACGCTGTTGCCAGGATTGCCTCGATTCTCATGTCTGCTTCTCATTCATTTTTTTTTTTTTTCGTTTTTTCATTTTTTCTTTTCTTTTCTTCGTATTTGTTTGTTTTTTTTTTGTTGTTTTGTTTTTTTCTCACCTTTTCTTGTTCATTCTTTTTTTAACGGGAATGGCGGGAAGACAGCCAGTAGTGGCTACGTCATCTCCCTGTGGTGCAATCATGTAGTTGTGAATAATGTTACCTCTATGTATATTTTTGGATTTGATTGTATACATGTGGCACTACTGAATAAAACCATATCATATCAATCACTTCGACTTCCAGATCACCAATAATCCGTGCGTGTTCACATTAATTACCGCATGAGTTGTTTCACCTCGACGATCAACAAGAGACAATCAGCCGACGTGGAAATTAACCCATTTTTCTATCTCTCACTAATGTGTGCGAACACGTAAGGCCACCACAAAGTGATTTAACACTTCCAATATCGAAGCGACCAATTCGCCTTCAATCACCAGAATCATCCACACACACCTACACATATATATATATTTATATATATACATATTTATAGTCTTGTGTGCACATATCCTATGTATGGTAATTTCTTATATATAGTTTCCTTTTTTCTTACATGTACAAGTATTTACTTTCACCCAAACCCATGAGAAAAAAAAGAAAGAAAATTTTCATCTTGGATAACCATCTCGGTAAGAATAAAAATAATATTGATTGGAATAATTTGAATATAAGAATTATGCTCACTTCTGGATTTCTGTAAAGATTGTGGGAGAATATTCACTGGTTGTAGAGAAGGAAATTAAATTGTCAGTGGTAACGTCGATACACAGTCATCTTGCACTAGTCGTTTTGGATAAAAGTAAGATAAGCCGTCTTTCGTCTGTACGTAAGTGAACATGTCATTTCCAATAAGTCTAAAGCCTTTGATTTTTCCTGTTCCTGTATGTTTGTTTTTGATTACTTTTAAATATGTTTCCTTTGTTAAATCATTTTGTCTTTTATTTATTCCTTTACAACTCAGTTTGTTTGATGGGCCGAAAACAATAGTAAGTTTTGCTACACAATCCAATAATCCCCTCTCCCTCCCATTCAATTTTAAAAAGACCCGGGGTTCTTTTATCAAAAGCTTTCCTGTCCCTGCAGCATTGAGAAGGCATCCAGTTATCTCACCTTAATTTAGTTTTTACATAATCTTCCATATGGGCGTCACAGGCTTCTGAGGGTAACCATTTATGGGCTTGGCGATAGAATGATTCTTTTTTCTCTGGGCTGACTACTTCTTTAAGGGAGGATCCAGAAAGGGCTATGTATGGGCTGTCCGTGTCTGATTCACAAAGTTCAAAATCCCTACGATCAACAAAAACATAAAAAACCATAGTAAAACTGGAGCATACGTAACTTAGCATACTGATAAACGAAAAAACCAATGTGGTGGGGCAAGTCAGGTTTGATTCTGCTTTTATTCGTTTCAGTTTCATCAATGTCTTCAGTGAGGGTATTCAATTTCCGAAAGACCAGATAGTTTCATCGTGTCAGCTACGATGGCTTTACTTGGGTCAGAGTCCTCTTCCCGTCGGGCCTGTGATACTTGATCACCAATGTATGGAAGCACGCGTTGGGCTGGTACTAGATGACTTGATACTCCCGGCTGACTACCTGTTTGTGCTCCAAATACCATTGTAATAATGGTGTAGCCAGCAAGATTTTTTCGACAAAGTAGCTGTCAATGAGACTACGGCGAGGTTGGCACATAATATTGTTGGCTTCAGCGTAAGCCTTCATATGAGGCCCGATATCTTCCTGAGAAATATTTGTACTTTTGAAGATTGGTGTCATTTCTTCAAAATAGGGCTTCACTTGGTCGGGAACAGAAATGTCGCACTCCACTAGGCCAAAGATGTTGTCTGTGCGGATCTTCTCGAGAAGTTCGGTGGATGTCATCGAATCATCCACTGAAGTCCCAAACCTTTCCCAAAGAAAGGTCTTTAAGGCTGGATCGGTCTTCTCCCAGATTTCTATTACATCATACTCAAGGCTCTGCGGGTACTGGATGGTTCCCTTGGTGTTTTCGCTGAGCTCAGACACGGACTTCCCCCGGACTGCATTGTGAGAAGCCAATGTACCGTTCTTCATATTCAGATAACATTCATGACCGTGCCAGAAACATCCGTGAAACTGATAAACAGTTTTGGTGTCATTACACCAACCATCTACGGGCACTTGACATCTACCAATCTTCTTCTGTAACATTGTTTTCGTGTCGGTTGTGGACACCGTCCCTGGTAGACATAAATTCCTGCCACTGATGGGTCATCCTACCGTACTTATGGGAATACTCTGGTTTAAAGCCCGTCTTTTCCTTGCGTCTAATGTAGCAGACTGTTGGCATTTCCTGCATTAATAACCATATGTACAAGGCGTTGGCATCATAGCCTTCAACACCCCCACATCCCTTTGCTGCTGCGCCATACTGAAATTATGTTATGCTGGTAATATTCTTCTCGTGATAATGATTGAATATGTTAGAAGCCCCCACCCCCCCACCCCCCACCCCCACCCCACCTCCCTGCAATGTTGTCCTTGATGAGATGATGAAGATCCTTGTTCTTCTCGATGATGTTCTCGAAGGATATACCCTCGTCGACGGTACTAAACAAATATTTTAGCATCAGTCATAGAATACTAATTCCATCCTTAAACATATCGATCCCCCTTTCCAAGTAAAGCTGTGATTGTTTCTCAATAGTCTCTAGGAATGGCTGGACATCTCTATTAATTGTACCAAAGTAGGAAGTCCCTAAATGTCCTCATCTCATTTTCCCCCAAACGTGCTGACAATAAGCATATTCTTCTTCAGAAATGTTTTCCTTTTTTAAAGAGCTATAAAAGGTAACATGGGGAGGTAATTCGGTAGTGTACAATTTATCAATACAGTCAATCCATTCATAGGAAAAAAATCCTTTAGTAACTGAACACCCAAAAGCCTTGAGAAGTTTATCGTTACTAAATTCAGGGGCTAAGTAATTGCAAATATCAAAAAAATTCAAATGATGTGTTTTCAAAAGTATAAAGTTGTTACTCTTTTTTTACTACAAAGGACAGTGGGGCATACTTTTTCAGATAATCCATCAGTTCTCATTTAATCATGTTTACATCATATTTTCCAGAATTAAAAACTAAGACGGGCATTCTCTTCATGTAATGATCAAATTCTGCAGCTTACTTTTCAAATGGGTGGGGTTTAGAATCATCTGGACCTGCCTGTGCCAAAGCATCTTCATTCATTTGCCTGAGGGATAATATGGTGGCCATGTGAATCTCCTCAATGAAAAAGTAACTTTTCTGAGAAATTTCCATTAAATAATTCATCATATTTTCAACCAATGTCTGTGTGACACCATCAGTAATAAAACATTTTGGACTATCAAAACCGGAGACATTATTACATACACTAACACTGAGGGGTTTGTGTTGAGCTTCCCAGACAAGAGTATCAGCTGAAGTTGGGAGAGAAGTTTTATCAAAATAACATTCGAAATCAAATGTAGCCCTATAGGGTTATGACCGTAAGTGTTCTGGAATAACAATACCTTCTTCAAGTAACTTTTCAAAAATGGTCTTGGTGGTGTGATAGATACCACCAACATACTTATAAGGCACGTTATCAGTACAAGAGAGTTCATGGCGATGGAGTGCTTTCACCGATTTCCACAATTTACTACATTTATGACAAGAAAAGGATTTACAATATTGATTAATGTCAGTGATGTAACTAAAATGGTTCTCATACAAATTGACATACATGGTATTCTCAAAATTTCTATTAGACCTATGTACAATTTTAGCCAAAACTTCATCATCTTTCAATAAGAGTTCAAATACTTCAATATTCACTTCAAATACTTGTTCAACTTTGGGGAGTTCATCTACTTTCACACCTGGGAAGTTATCTTTTGGTTCATTTGTGTATTTACTATACAGAGTCCGAGTTGCAGTATTCAAAGTATGGCGCTCACTTCTGCTCCAGAGAGCTAAACACCGAAATAAACAGAGATTGTCATTATAAACAAAATGGTTGTGTTCAACATTCTCTAGGGCAACAACCGATTGATTTTCCAATATATACTTGGGAACATTTTCAGGGACCCCACCGATTGGATGATTTTTAATCTTTTTTAGATAAAAAGTTACATTGGTCAATTGATGGACAATCCATTTAGAGTTGGGTCTTTGCTGCCTAGCCCATTCTAAAATATCTTGCTGTTCAAGCAAGGTCTTCAAGGAAAATCCCAAAATCTACAGCATTTTCTATCAGGGATGGCCTATCAAGAACCCGGGCATTGTTTTGTGATGGATGGTAAAATCTTAGTTCTTCTGTTTCTTTGTTACGTAAAATGAAGCCGTTGTTTAAATTAATTTTGAATTTATTTTTCTGAGATTCAATGATTTTTTTTATTTAATATGCCTATTAAAATGGTAAATTTGATTAAATTCCTGTCCACATTCCAAACATCTATATAAATCTAAGCAAGTTTTTTTTATGGTTGTCTAATTTATCTTTTCTAATAAATTTTTTTATAGCAGTTGTTACTGTCAAATGTCTTACCTTGACCGTGAGCTGTCCATTGATGTCTATTCCTGTTCCGTTGATCCGTGAATATTTTCCCACAATCCTCACATGAAAATCCAGAACACCCCTGCTTGTGGTTGATTCTGGAATTAGAGCAGCGCTTGTACTTGGCTCAGGTTCTGTCGACAGTGATTCATCACCTTGTTGTGAAGAGATCGGTTGAGAGGAACCAGATAAATGTAATTCAGGAAATGGAACTCTTTGTGCATGTATTATGGGTTTACTAAGTTTTTCAGTTAATTGGACCTTTGTATTTCTGGCAGATGCATTGACACAATAGGCGTTACAAAGTTTAAACATTTCTTTTTTCTGCATTTGCATTAAAATGTCGGTACCCTGTACCGTTAAACCCTTCAACAGGTTGTGTGACATATCTTTATGATGTGTTTTGTCTTCAGTGATAGATTTAAAAGTTAACACTTTACCACCTTTTTCATCTTTCTGCTGACTTGAATCAGCTTCCTGTGAGCCATTGTTTTCTGCACGGTTAATGTTTGTAACAAGTCTTTCCAAAATTGATTAAACATCCCCAACATGATTTTTTTTTTACTGTTTCTTCAAAAAGTATGTTTATCATATTTGCTTTTTGAACTAACGTGACTTGAATTCTGAATGGCGAACTGTTCTACACACATATGAGTACTTATTGCCTTTAAAAACTCCAAACAAGCCAGAAGTGTCAATTAATATTTCTGAACAGTCGTTATAAAAATTTTCTCCATATTTATTTAAATTTGTATCATTAAGATGCCCAGTGCACAACTCACAAAGTTCCATGAAAAACAGAAAAAGTCATCTGAAATATGTGTTAACCCTCTTGACACGTTCTGCTTTGTTTGAATATCAATAAGGGTTTCAGGGTATTTTGTACTCTATTCTAAACAATATTCCCTTTCCCTTAAAGAATTCACTATTGTCACAGCTGTATATGCCTCTTCATATTTTGCTTGATCTTCAGGTGACAGTCTATAGTAAGCTGATTTGCAAAATTTCATATATTTGATTTTCAGTTTGCTCATACAATATCCAGCTACATATCTTACTTTGCTCACGCTTCCAGATGCAGCCTGCCTTTGGCGAAGTGACCTCTGGGGTATAGGATATAGATTAACCTTTTGGCTTAAAAGAAACTTTCTCACAGTAATTATCAGTTTATAACAAATGTGAGCATGTGCATCAGAAAACATATTTGAATCATAAAATGAAACTAAACAGTTGAGTTTGTATTGCTCACTGGTTTGATGTTCATGTGATTTTTCATAAAACTTGTTGAGGTCCTCTGATTTTACAGGCACTGGTTCTGAAATGCTTAAAAATTCAATTATGGAACTAAACGCTAGAAAGTCCTTAAGAAAGTTCTTGCGGGTTTGGTTTTCAGCTATCATAAGATGACAAACAAGTTCATTTACTTCTTTCTGCATTGGGATCAGTACATTTTCCACCATAAGTGATTTTAAAATATCTAACACATTTACATCGAGTGGAAGATTGTATTTATCACAGTCTTCTGTGTCCAGAATCTTGGAGATTACAGTATTTAAACTGTCATCAAGCTCGTCCTCTTCGTTCATGTGGAGAAATGTTTGAAAATCCCCATTCACAATAATTGTATATGAATCCATTTCCTGTCCATTTTCTGTGTCTTTAGTGTGATATCTTCGAAGAAAAAATAAAGTTTCGGTATTATATATCAAACAGAATATCCAAGAGCCAGTACCATAAACTTTTACAATTGTATTTTCTAGAATTGTATTTCCTATCTATGAATATAACTGGCCATAATGAATCATTAGCATTTAAAAAATATGGCAATTTGCCAGTTGGCAAATTGCCACACCTTTGAAAATGCTAATGGTTCATTTTAACCCATTCAAAGTTATAACTAAAAAATACAGTTCTAGAAAAATACAATTCTAAAAGGTTTATAGTATTGGCCCCAGTTCAATACTGACACGTTAGTAGTATATAGCAGACCGAACGGTCCTTATGGGTAGAGTGAGTTGAGGTGAATTTGCGAAATTGGACAGTGCTCCATAGCTTAACACTGTCCAATTTTGCAGCAAATATTCTGCACATCACTTCACCCAATAAGGACCAATCGGCCTGTTATATATTACACACGTTTAAACTAAATCTAAGTACAATACGTCCCGGAAACAGAAAAGAAGGCTTTTTTTATAACACATTTGGCTGGTTAGCGACTATGGTCTATTACGTGACTATAAATCCGATCAACTCATCATTTTTGTTTAGAATATTCATTGTCGAAGGTTTAGAACGAATACACCCAAACCGTCCTCTGGCCGAACCGTCCTCTAGCAATTTGACCCAAACCGTCCTCCAATCTAACCCGAACCGTCCTCCACAGCGACCGAACCGTCCTCTGAGCAATTTGATCTGAACCGTTCTCCAGGGAAAGAGCGAATGAGAGAGAAGAGTGGTAGAATAATAACATAAAGCTGGTTGTTTATTTATTGATTTTATTTATTTTTTAATTTTCAACTACGTTTCAAACGTTTTGTTTTTTTTTACAAAACATAATAATGACTATATGACACGAATACATGATAACAAAACAATATTTGTGATAATAATAATAGTAAACAAACACGATTTGTGAGTACTTAGAGGTGATGAGCTGCTGTCTATTCTTTCCTTTTGGGGGGGGGGGGGGCGTTTACGAGTGATTTTCAGTTTTAACCAGACATTATTTCTATTCGGGGGAGTGGGGGTGGGGGAGGCTGTTTATAAATATACTTTTTTTGTTATCATGCATTGAAAATTACCGGCAGTGATTTTCAATGCATGATAACAGACAATAAGATTTTTAAACAGGCATTGTTTCTTTACGGGAGTGTGGGGGGGGGGGGGGGAGGGGGGATTCTGTTAACAAATGTAATTTTTTTGTTATCATGCATTGAAAATTACCGGTCCTGATTTGGTGGTACCTCCAAAGAGATTTTTTTTTAATCAGTATTTTATTTCTTTAAAGTGAAATGGGTTCAGCTAACAGGCTAAGCCTATAAGCAGCCTCACCCTACTGTAATTATCATTACAGCATTTTAAAAGAAAAAAAATGCTGCAAGTGCAAGATGGAGATATCTCAACAGTCATGTTGTAATATTAACAAGAATATATTGTAATAAAAATATAACAGGAGACAGTAGTAACCCTTAAACAAGATACACGAAGCCTAGAAGTCTTGTAGTAATTGTTACCTAGCTTTTCTTTTAGGTGAAATAATTGCGCCCTACTATCTATACACAGACCCCCCCCCCCTTCCCCCCCCCCCCCCACACACACACACACCCACGCACACCAACACACATACATATATATATATATACGTGGTTGCTAGAGGGCCTACCACCTCTTAATGACTCGTGCCCCTGAGCCCATCATGCATATGGGTTACAAGAAAGTTTGGAGGTGAGCTTGTTTCGGCTAATTCTGAGATGCCCCTTCGAATATAAATGATATAAACCACCATCATTTGCTGTTGTGGCTGGGGTCCATAGTGAGTTAATGCTACCGAATATAATGCAAAATGCGCCGTTTGGGCCGTGTTTACATCCTAAAAGCGACAGGTCTACTGCACTGATGCTAAACGGTTGCTGGGCCTTACACCCAAAAGTATTGATGGCAATAAATAGCATCCTATTTGTTTTTATAATATGTTCAGTTTTAACAGTTCTCATTCAATGCACTTCTATTTCTTCCTGTCTCTCTCACATAGCGCCTTTTCACTGTCAACAGAAGTCTCCAGAAGCCTCATGTGTACCGAAGCAAACAGTGGTGTCACCATGGTCGTCGGGTGATGTGGTTGATGTCAACAGTGTACCATGTGACCCACTCCTATTGATGATTATTATAGTTTCGGTCTTCTGTAATGGATGACATAAATATTTACAGAATGCGAGTGGGTCTTTTCACTGTTCGTGCGCGTAGCGGTGCACCGGGAAAACGCAGACTGGATATGTCATGCCTTATACTTGTTAACCTTGTACTTCGGTTCAGTTGCATGGGAGTAACCCTAATGCTATCTCTGATGCTTGTCGAATCAACATTAAAAGAAGTTCTATCCAAAACACAAAAATACTTGTATAATGGACTTGATAGCCGCCTGAAATATGCGTGTTCGAACCGACATTCCGGCTTAAAGTCCAACATTACAATGAATACACCAAACGCGACCTTACCAGATGGTGCGTCATTACATAACTTACGCAGTCTAACTACGATTGTGCTCCCTGCAAGTATTATGTCTTATGTTTACGTGTGCTTTAATGTTGTTAATTCTCTCCGGTGATATTGAAGTAAATCCTGGACCTTCAAGTGAGAATAGTACAATCGATAATACTTCATCAACAGGAACGCGGATTTGTCACTTGAATATCCAAAGCCTAAGGCCTAAACTCGATATATTGCAATGTGAAATGTCTGCAAATGATATATGTGCTCTTACCGAAACATGGTTAGGATCTTCCGATAACAATAGTGATATCCATCTAAACGGGTTTCAAGAGGTACTGCGGAAAGATCGTCCAACAAAGGGATGCGGTGTTGCGGTTTACATTAAGATTGGCATACCATTCAAACCAAGACTAGATCTCGGACTGGCTGCGCTTGAATGCTTATGGGTCGAAATATACACTCCCAGTGGCTCGTTTCTACTTGGTATCTTCTACCGACCTCCGAATAGTGATAATGAAGTCTGGGAAATGATCTCTCTGCCTCTATTGAGAAAGCGAAAGACTCTGGAATCTCGGACCTCATTATTACTGGTGATTTTAACGATAATCTACTCTCTCAGAGAAGGGGAAAATTTAGTGACGTTGCTGACTATTTTAACCTTAAACAGCTGGTATCAGAACCAACGTTTTTCACGGAGACATCAGCGACATTGCTCGACCTAATTGCAGTTAGCGATTCCATCAATGTGCTATCAACTGAGGTAGCTGATCCATTTTTACCAGATTTAACCAGGTATCACTGTCCTGTGTGTATCGCGGTTGACTTTAGGAAAAGGACTGTAAGGAGCTTCAAACGTCGGGTATGGTTATATAACGTGGGCGATTATAATGGGTTAAATAATGCATTGGTAAACAATGACTGGGATACCGTTTTCTCACGTACAAACGTAGATAATATGGTTAACAAGTTTACTTCCACCGTTCTTGAATTAGCTTCTAAGTTTATTCCCAATAAAATCACAACAATTAGGAGAAACGACCCAAAGTGGATGCACAACGAAGTTAGGCATCTGATTCGCCAACGAAAACGCCTTTACCGTACTGCCAAGTCGAAAGGTAGACCCGAGGCTTGGTAGAAATATCGTTCCAAAAGAAATCAAGTTGTTTCAGCCATAAGAAATGCAAAAAACAATTACTATAACAGAATGCAGGCCACTCTAGATAGTCCCGATACTAATTCTTCCCTGTGGTGGAAGACCTTCAAGATGTTTTTTGGGAACAGTAAAACTGAAATTCCGAATATTAATTACCGGGATAGGATAATTTGTTCTGACAAAGGCAAGGCGGAAGCGTTTAACGATTATATTTGTAGCATAGCAACTATTGACGATAGTCACGCGTGCCTTCCATCGATGCCATTTCCAGAAAGTCCAAAACTCAGTAATATAAAACTTGACCAACATGATGTGCGTTCCGCACTGAAGTTACTGAAAGTATCGAAGGCAACAGGTCCGGACCTAATCAGTCCGCGTCTTCTCAAAGAGTGTTCCACCTCCCTAGCCCAGCCTCTCGCCACCCTTTTCAATATCTCAATGAGCCACTCCACATTTCCTGAACTGTGGAAGAAGGCAAACGTGATACCGGTTCCTAAAAAGACCCTGCAAATCTTTTATCAAACAATCGACCGCAATTCCGAGGAGTCCTCTTGGAAACTTGTGACGTCGGGGGTTCCTCAAGGATCTATTCTTGGCCCACTGTTGTTTCTTATTTATATTAACGATATAACCCTAGGTCTAACCAGCAGTATTCGTCTTTTTGCAGACGATACAACCTTATATTTAATAATTAAAAACCCTAACAGGCTGCTGTTATTTTGAACAATGAACTTACTACAATCGAAAACTGGGCACATACGTGGTTGGTAGAATTCAATCCCATTAAAACCGAAACTATGACAATTTCACGCCGAACAGATCCCGCACAGCAGACACCCCTTGTACTGGCAAATGTTCCCATTAAAGAAGTAACGCAGCACAAGCATTTTAGTGTCATTCTCAATTCAAACTGTTCGTGGGATGACCACATAAGACATATTTCCTCAAAAGCATGGTCACGTCTGGGTCTTATGAGACGAAATAAATTTATCTTAGACCGGAAAATTCTCGAGAAGATATACTTTGCTTTTGTTAGGCCCTTGTTGGAATATGCAGACACGGTTTGGGATAACTGCAGCGAAACAAATCTGACAACTCTTGAACGAATCCAAATTGCTAGTGCTCGAATTGTTACGGGTGCAACTTTAAGTGCGAGCAAGACATCACTCTACGTTGAAACTGGGTGGGAGACGTTACAAGCAAGAAGGCAGAAGCACAAATTAATACAGTTCCTCAAAATGTACCATAACATTTCCCCGCCATATATTTCCTGTTTAGTCCCACCCCCTATTTCGATAACCAAGAATTTCGAACTTCGAACCGCAACTAACCTATGAGTTCCTTATTTCCGAACCGCATGCTACCAAAGATCTTTTGTCCCATCGACAACGAATTCTTGGAACGAAATTCCACCTAACGTTAGAGAAAACTGCTCTCTCGCAGAATTTCGTAAATACTTAAACCATAACCTTGTTCGTCCCCCAGCCTACTTTGTCAAATCAATGCCCCGTAAAGCTCAAGTATACCACTGCAGGTTACGACTTCGATGTAGTCATCCCAATGAGCATCTTTTTGTTAACCACCTGGCAGAATCACCGAATTGCTCATGCGGTGAACGTGAGACAACAGAACACTTTTTATTAAAATGCCCTAACTATGACCGTATACGATGTGAGACCCTAGGGCTACTTCCCAGTCAAACTGACTGCAATGCATTACTGTATGGATCTGAATTTTATACTCATGACGAAAACCAGTTAGTTTTTAAAACAGTTCATAAGTACATTCTTAGTTCTGCGAGATTTAGTTAACTACTTTGGGTGACCCTCAGATCATAGTGAATCATTGTGAATAGTTAGTGTGGTGCTACTATTATAACCCTATGAATATATTTCTGGAAAAGAATAATAATACAGATTGCATGCATATTCGTACACGCATTATGCAACCCAACACCCGTCCTCTGCTTTGCCTCATAATTGCCGTGCGTTCCACCTGGTGTTCATTCCTAATGTATTGATGCTAGGACACATCGCACCTGTACCACATCACCGTGACCGGGGGGAGGCCACTGTTGACTGGTGGAGAGTTCTTCCTATCTTCCTACTGTGCCTTTTACTAACAAAAACTCAAGTGCAAACCCGACATGGGCTAACTGGAATTATCGGACCGTCTGTATGTTTGGACCCCCACTTGCAAGCATAAAGTGCATCTCGCATCTGGGAATAATACATGGTCCGTCCCCGAATTGTCGCTAATGATCGATGAAAGTATAATTCATCGCCGGAGAGTTAAGTGTTGTATGTACCACTGGGACATGGAACGCATTGGTATCCGGGCGCCGAAATCTATTTATGCTACTATTGTTTAATTGTGAAAATCCACCAAAATATGCTCAGAATTATTGTACCACGATAAACTAACTCCTGGTCATTTCCCTCGCTAGAGTATATGTTCTTATGATAGTCCAACAACGTTAAAATTTAGAATTCGCTTGTTACAGTATCAAGGTCCAAACATGGAGGTGGTTCGGTTCGGACTAGGCGCTCCTTACTCTTTCTCTTCCTAAGAACTGTACTTCTATCTTCTTACTCTATATCAGTTAGGGAAATCTAACCAATTTGTATCTTTTTATAATATTTTTCTTTATTAGCGAATTATTTGTGTCAACAGGTATCTTATTGTACACGTTCTTGGTAGAAGGAATTGGTCTCACTGTCTTCTCGTTTGCTACCTGTTAAAATTACTATGAGTGGAAACGACCACAGATAAGCTAACAACTTACTGTCGAGTCCACACCCAATGATAATGTAAGCTATGTATTACTATGGAAATTCTTTTGAAATAAATACTGTTTAAACTAAATCATTAGTACCTAAACAATCAGCATTAAAACTGAAGAGAATCGAGAGATATTCAAAGTTCGGTAGTAACATTTATAGACTACAATCGCATGACGCCATCGAATTGAAGGACATGGAGACGAGTGGATTACGTGGAGACGAGTGGATTAAGAGAGGAATATGACAAATTTTCATTGCCTTTGAAATTGAATGAAACCGCTTTGGATTTAATGTACAAATGTCAAGACGATCTATTAACCATTCTCAAGGAAAATATAAAAAAAAATTGATGCAGATGATCTGTCTCTAATCTACGGGAGTAATATATATCCGAACGTCTCCAAAGAAGTTGTCGACAAATTGAATCTGGGCATCGAGGAAGAATGAAGATTCGAGAGGGTGAATCTAGTTTTCCAATGGATTTTTCAGTGGGGAAATGATATCTCTCAGGAAAAGGGTAGCTTTAAAGTTAACATGCTCATAACAGATGCGAACATATGATAAAAAAGAGAGAGTTAGTTCATTATAGATTTTAAACCTCAATTCGAAAAGTTTATTAACGTATTTTATCATGAAGTAGTGCTCATTTTTTTTCTGTTTTTTTTTCAATTTTTTTATGTCCTTAAAGAAAAAAAAACTAAACAAAAAAATATACATAATAAGAGAAGTTTAACAATTCACAAAAATTTATGGAAAAAATTTTTTAAATTTTTGAAAAATTAAAAAATTAAATACAATTTTTGAAAAATTAAAAAAAAAATTTTTAAATTAAAATAATATTATATATACATATTAAATAAGAAATTTAACACATAAAAAATGCCAAAAACAAAAAAGCATACCACGGAAAAAAAATTATATTTTTCTACCAAATCCGAGTTGAAAAAGTATTGTAGAAATCTAGGAATTAAAAATTATAACCGATACAAAACTAAAGAATGATTGATCGAAGCCATGTGCGAGGAGACTTGTGAACTATCACTGGTGAAATTACAAGCCAAAGTGCGTCAGTCATTGAAATTGAAAGGTGTTAAATACATGAAAAAAGACGAATGTATAAGTCATTTGCTCGATGGAAAGGGAATGGATGAAAGATCTGCGGTAGTGACAAAAATGACTCGAATCGTGAAAAAAAGGATAAGACAGCGATGACAAAAAAACGTCAACAAATGACCGTGGAGAAAACTAAGTAGATAGTCATTAAACGAAAAGTGGTGGAGCAGCAGAAGAAGGTTTCGAAAGAGAATAATAGAAAAATGAAAAGTGTTGTGGTTCGAGATGACGATTTGTTAGAAAAAAAAACGATGGATGCAATCAAGAGAGCGGTGAATGAAAATAAAGATCTCGGTGCTATAATGGATATCATGATCAAAGCTTCGAAAAAATTATCATCGATTTCGATAGAATGAGATGAAGCTATCAAAGGATGGTTTAAAACTTTCGTCATGAAGCCTGGTCTCATGAAAGCATCTTCCTACATAAAATTACCTTATTTCGTATTTAAAAAACAAGGTGTGATCAACGTGAAAAATGAAGATGATAACGAGTGTTTCAAATGGGCGATCACATTGGCCTTGTATCCCGTAGAAATGGATGCTCAGAGAGTTTCCAAGTACACAGAGACTTGTAAAAATCTCGATTGCACGGGAGTATCTTTCCCGTCGTGGTTGAACGATATCAGAGATTTCAAAAAGCTAAATCCCAGCGTGGCCGTGGACGTCTTGGGATACGAGGGAGATGATAAAAATGGAGTAGTCTGTCCTCTCAGACTGACTTCACACAAAGAGAGAGAAAAGATTGTTAATTTGTTATTAATTTCAGAGGGTGACAATCAACATTATTGCTGGGTTAAAAACATGAGTCGTTTGCTGATTGCTGATGAAGCAGATTAGTAATCATAAGTGTGGGAGATTGTTTTTTTGTTTTAACTGCATGAATTTGTTCCATAGTCAAAATCCGTTACTTCGTCATCGGGAATATTGCAGCGAAAAGCAAGGCGTTGCCGTCTAAATGCCTAAACCTAACACTTACGAAGATTTTCGCAACTACAAGAAAAGATTAGAACCACCATTTGTCATCTACGCCAATTTCGAATGTTTCACAACAAAAATAAATTTTTGCTAGCCTGACGAGCATAGGAGTTATGGTGAAAAATATCAAAAGCATGGACCTTCGGGCTATTGTTATTATGTGAAATTTTCTTTCGATGATCAAGAATCGTCGGGTCCATCCGTCTATACCAAACATTCAAATGATGACGATGTGGCTCAAAAATTCGTAGAAGAGTTAGAATTGAAAATTCAAATATTATACAACAAATTTAAAAAACCTAAAGACATGATCATCACGCCACAGCAACAGCGAGAATACAACGAAACCATCGAATGTCACATCTGTAGACAATTATTCGATAATCTGTTTGAAAATAAAAAAGAAGTTAGAGATCACGATCACTACACCGGTCTGTTTCGCGGCGCTGCTCACAACAAATGTAATTTGAGATTTCGAGATGCTGAATTCTATCCAGTGATATTTCACAATCTCTCGGGTCATGACAGTCACTTGTTCGGGAAAAATATGGGTGTTAGTGAGGGGGAGTTGAAGTGCATCATGCAAAACGATGGAAAATACATTTCATTCACTAAATGTAAAGTCGTCGATAAAAAGAGAGTCATCGATGGTTTGATTGAGAAAATGAGTCCCATCCATAGAGAGATACGTTTCATCGATAGTTATAAATTTATGTCAACCAGACTGGCAAAATTAGTCAACAGTTTGAATAGGGAGAAATTTAAAATCATGAGTAAACATTTTAATGACCGACGAGAATTGGTGGACATTATGTTGAGGAAAGGTGTCTATCCTTACGATTACATGAGTGATCTCGAAAAATTCAACGACATCGCTTTACCTCCCAAAGAAGATTTTTATTCGAAATTATATCAGTCTCACATTTCTGACGATGATTACGAACATGCGCAAAAAATGTGGACATTATTTTACATGAAATCCATGAGAGAATATCAGAACCTCTATTTGAAAAATGACGTGCTTCTCTTGGCTGATGTGTTCGAAAATTTTCGACGAGTGTGTCGTCGACATTTTACGACGTAGATCCGGCTTGGTATATCACTGCACCCGGACTCACTTGGGATGCGCTCTTGAAAACGACCGAGATTCGATTGGAATTATTAATGGATGTAGACATGTTGCTCATGTTTGAAAAGGCTTTGAGGGTGGTGTCTCTATGATTTCTACTACATAAGCTAAAGCTAATAATTATCACATGGGAAAAGATTTTGATTCGGAAAAAACAAATAAATACATACAGTATTGGGACGCTAATAATTTGTACGGTTGGGCTCTGAGTCATCCTTTACCAATTGGAAATTTCAAATGGGTCAAAACGTTGGAAGAAAAAGAAAAATGGAGAGGCTATCCTTGTATTCTAGAGGTTGATTTGGACTATCCGGAAATGTTACATGATTCACACAACGATTATCCACTGGTTCCTGAATGAATAGAAGTGAATGATGTCGAAAAACTTGTTCCTAATTTAAACACAAACACAAGTATGTGGTCTACTGCAAAAATCTGAAACATTACATCGATCGTTGAATGAAATTGACTGACGTGCATCAAATCATTCAATTCAACGAGGAGCCTTGGATGAAAAAATACATCGATCTCAACACGAATTTAAGAATGCAGGCCGAGAGCGACTTCAAAAAAGATTTCTTCAAACTCATGAGCAGTTGCATGTTTGGGAAATCTATGGAAAACTTTAGGAATAGACTTAACATTCAACTGGTCACGTCTGAAGAAAAGTCTAGAAAATTAATCGCGATACCCAATTATCAACATAGTACCATATTCGATGAAAATCTAGTGGCTGTGCACATGCAAAAGATGCATCTAAGATTCGATAAACCCTGTTATTTCGGAGCGATCATCATATACATTAGCAAGCAGTTGGTGTATGAGTTTCACTACGATTACATCAAAGCATAATTCGATTCAAAAGCTAAACTATTGTTCACCGACACAGAGAGTTTAGCTTACGAAATAGAGACTAGGGACATTTATGAGGACATCGCGTCAGACATGAATGAATGGTTCGACATGAGTAATTATCCCAATGATCACCCATCTGAGATTCCAAAGGGTGTCAATAAAAAGGTGTTGGGTAAATTTAAAGACGAGAGCGGTGGAAGACAAATTACCGAATTTGTGGGTTTGCTACCTAAATTGTATGCTTATCTCATCGATGGTGAAGAGATCAAGAGATGTAAAGGCATTCAAGCGTGTGTGACGAATAAAAACATCATTTTCGAAGAGTATAAAGACTGTCTTTTCGAAGGTTTGACGGTGCATAAAAAGACGGTTACGATTCAAAGTGAAAAGCATGAGATGTACACCAAAGAAATCAATAAGATCGCATTGACTGCTGATGACGATAAGAGAATTATATGCGAGGATAAAATGCACACTTTTGCACTCGGACATTATTCCACAACATTTCAACAAAATCGAGAGACCAAAGACATCGAAATGTCGTAAGTTTAAAAAAAACATTTATGAATAAAAAACAACAAAATAAAAACAAAAACATATTATGAATAATAAGAAAATAAAACGCATATCTGTAGAAGGTGTCGTCTTACCCAGCGAACCCCTATCCAACATTGGCCTATCGAAAGTGGCAAAAGATTTAAAAATCAAACATTTTCGAGGTGTATTTTCTAGAGATGCCTTGCCAAGAAAAAAAGACTGCGATTCAGAAAGGGGAATTTTAAATCTGGACGACATCGGAGTCTAACTTCTACGGACTTGAGCAAAATGCAATCGTCAATATCATGGTGAACGGTGTGGAATGTGAGAAGAGTTACAGTGTCGAAAAGTTGAAGAAACAACATTCGAACACTAGCATCTTCAGTACACCTCTCCAGGTGGGGGTGTGGGATAGGATCATGTTCAAAACGAAAACCAATAATCCTCCAGCTGCCACTTCAGTGGTCTCTCTGTTGATCGAACTGGACACTCTAAACAAACAGTGAGTGCAAAAAAAATAAAAATAATCACTTTTTGTGATGTAGGGGAGACAACTTCAGAAAAAAAATACTGAAATTGGATTTTTGAGACATTCATTTATTTATTATATTTTTTTTATATTTTTGTTTTGGTTTAACATTCTTAAAACATTCGTCCATATCTAAATCAAGATTCAACGTAGCAATAATAAATTCTTCAAAAGCCGTTTTTCCTCTATACGTTAATGTATCTAGTAAATATCTCACACAATCTTTCGTGGTTGTTCCCTGTTTTTTAATTCGGTTTACCATTTCCGAAGTCAATATTACAGGTGTTGTCATATCCAATCGATCTAATATATTTAATAAATTGCTCTCATTTATGTTACCTACCAAATGCGTTCTCAAACATTCTCTATCTTGATTATTCATTTTTTAGGGGTTTTTTTTATTATTATTTATTTTTTTTTTATATTTTATCGATATTTTTTTGGGAGGTATTTTTAATTTTCATTTTTATATTATACCATCGAACGATAGACATTTTTTGTCTGTCCGATTCGAATTCTAACTCTCTATCCGATAGGACTACAGCAAAAGCCTTGGTTCTCCTCGGCACATTCTTACCGAATTGCATCTTGATCTGAATGTCTAAGAAGCCACTTTTGAGTCGCTCGCTCTGTTTACTAATGTCGAATACGAACAGGGGATACATCGATTTATATTCGCTGGGAGTGATGTTAGGATTACCCATCAATTCATCTAGTCAATGATATTTCTGTCTGAAATCTGCGGCGTCACTGTATAGTCTGCAGAAATCGTTCTTATCGAAAGAGGCATTGTAATCGATGGCAGGATATCTTGTGGCATTTAGAAATACCTGCACGTTTCTCAAGTTACAATGATCGAATAGGGAAGGAGTTTTCTCTTGAGACCCATCCCTATTGGTTTGAAATGCCACTACGATGAATCATGGTCTTTCCAAAGCAGATTTCATGGTCAATCTCCAATCGAAGTGATTGGTAGATGGTGGAAAACTAGCCGTGCCACACTGTCTCATTCTAAACCTCACTGGTAATTTACTCTTCGATTTTATGATCTTGTAGAGACATACTTTCCTCGCCACCTAAGGCAATACGTGCGGAACGAACCAAGATATCGTGTTCAAATGTATCTTACCCGCATCGGTCGCAGTGGGTCTCATAATGGCTTCGTCGTTTCCTTTCTGAATAAACGTCAGATTGTGTTTGAATCCGTAGAGAATCTTATCATAATCTTCCACGAATCTGAATATATGTTTCAGAGGAATCCTGAACGAAAACGTTCCTTTGGGTCTCGATGTCTTGACAACGTAGTCGAATCTCAAGGTGCCACCGGTATTGGCTGCACTCATGTCGGCAACGGTATATTTCACCCACAATTGATTGAGTCCTTTAGATTTCGAAAAATCGTCCGGATACGAGTCCATACATCATGGTGGCTTATCCGGGATGAAACACAGATTCTATCTCTTGTCCCGAGAGCATGTATTTTATATTACTGAACAAATGCATCATACCATTATTGGCTAGAGTGACCACATCATCATTGGCATAATCGCTTCCATCTGCCTTGGTGAGATGCCCCTGTATCACTATGTAACTTTCGCTGGGATGAACGAACAGATCTTGAGTTTCAACGTTGATTCTTATTTCACCAGCATTGTTTAGACTGGTTCCAGTCACTGGTTCGTACTTGTGAACTTCATATTCTTGAATGTTTTCGTCTCTCAATATACCTTCGGTTATATCTAATATATTCATCATGTTTTGCTTTTGTTGTCTGTGTGTGTGTTTAATTCACTTTTTTATTATTAATTGTTTTTATCTTTTAATTATTAATTTTTTTTTTTTTCTCTCCTTTTAACTATATATATGCAAAAAAAATAAAAAGTGAAAGGATTGATTCATTAAAATGTCGTCTTCTGCAATTCTTGTTCGTAAAATGTTCTGATGATTTCTCTGCTGTCATCTTCATCATCATCTAACGCTTCTATTTTGTTAGTCACCGGATCCGTGTAAAATATTTTAACGATCTTAAAAATTTCTTCAGTCCATCGAGGAGTGTAACCTTTTGCAAAGAGTGACTTGTAAGAAGTGATTCTCACTCGATCACCAACTGCAAATTTCGGTGATTTGGACTCCTTCTTGATCTTGATCCTTTCGGGATAGAGATTAGTAAAGACGCGTTTTTCATTTTGAGGATCACTAGCTTCCACAGGAGTCATCTTGATCGATCTGTGTCATGTATTGTTGTATTCTTTGACTAGTTCATCTAGAACATCGATATATTTATTGGTCTTATTAGCAGTGTAATACTTGTACATTTTTTCCTTCATGGTTCTATTCCAATGTTCGATCATTTTAGCTTTCCCTTCGTTTTCGACGAAATAGAGGTCAACCAATGGATGAACGTGACTGTTGTTAAATTCCTTCCCTTTGTCCACCCACAATTTATCCGGTTCTTGAGAAGACGATGCAAATATGCTCTTCAGAGCCTCTGTCACGCAAGCTCCCAATTTATTCTTCAGAGGTCTCATCCATGTCGATGAACGTCAGTTTGTACTTAATGCCCTTGTTCCATTTCAAATGAAATTTCGTGTCGACCAGCTCGCCCGACCAAATCTGATCCAGACCCTTTACGAATAACGTTCTCCTTCTAAATTTATGTGTGACGGGTTTGTGTAGTTCGTTCACCAATGCATCCATTTATAATAATGTTTTCTGGACATTGTTTTTTTATGATCCCACCCGACTCGATGTTTGGTACCGATCACTTTACCAACCAACGAATGTTCGATTCTCTTTCTCCTAGTGTGATTTGGTATATTTTTCAACGTCGTCAACATGTTTTTATCACAGATTCAGTTACGATTCTCGACGTCGGGATATTTAGCTTAGCACAGAACGTGAGTGTAAGTGGTCGAATCCACAATATTGATGGGTTTGCTCCAAGATTTAGGTGTTAGATCTCGATTCAATCTCTTATTTAATTTCATGCCAGGTCCCGTGAATTGTTGTCCTGGCAGATGCATTTCAACAGGTAGATTGTTAATCAATTTATTCATCAGACTGGCGCCACATTTGACAAATTGCATTTTTGTCGAGCCGCACATTTTACACATTCCACGAAGCATGGGAGTACTTTTTTAACATTAACCGTATCGGTAACTCTCTTGCATTTGACGCAATACATTTTTTGTTAGTTTTTTTTTGTATATATATATATTTAATTATTTTTTTTTTTAATTTATATATAAATTTTTTCTTCTTTTATATATACATTTTTTTTCAATCGATGGCTTCGGGAATCTTTTTGGGATTCAATAATTTACAAAACGATTGTCTCGCTTCTTCCCTACCTTTTCCCACGGGAGAATCCTTCAATTCTTCCTTGAGAATCTGACGACTCTCGCCTCTTATCTTCGCTTTCATGACTTCGTATTTTTGTTTTTCGTTCAATATGTCGACGAATTCGCCATCCGAAATCCTACTGTCTTTCAATGCCATAGAGATTTTATCCGACAGAGAAATAATCTTTGCATCGGCCAAAATGCTGATGTTTTCGTGTTTCTTGGCCTTCACGGATAATTTCTTTGAGAGAAACTTTCTGATCATACTGACGAATCCAGCAACCAAAGCCAATCCTTCTACGGCCAACACGACCAGAAGAGCAATGAGGGCGGTCGACAATAGACTGATCTCAGCAACCTTCAAACCCATAGAGATCGCAATGAGAGTCAAATCCACACCACTCACGAATTTCTCTAATCTCGAATATTTCTTATTGAACGAACAACGAGAATCTCTCTCTTGAGTTAGAAACGAATGAATTCTATTGATTTGTTCAATTCGATACCTCTGCACCTCATCATCACTATATTCTGGTGGTAGAAGAGGTGATGTGGTCTCCATCTTCTCTAATGATGGATAGATGTTTTTACTTTTCAATTTTTATTTTATATCAATTATTATAGATTTTTTATGTATTTCCTTTTTCACTCTTTATTATTTTAACAAAAAAAAATTTTGTAGTCATCGTCATTAGAAAGATACGGGGAATAACACACATCATTGTCATCATGGGCAGGAAGATATGGGAAATAACGCAATGATTTTTAACAACTTTCGACAAAACCAAGCTCTTTTGGAGTTTATGCTTCTCGTATTTTGATAAAACCATTATTTTTTTGTCGTTATAATCATACGGGGAATATCGTTTTCTCTTCTTTTGTTCCATTTTTTATATTGTTATTTTCGTTTGTTTTTTTAATCATTATTATTTTTTATAATAACATACCCAAAATGGGTATATTCTTAAACGGCTAATTCTGACCGAACAATAAACCTTTACCAACCCGTTCCACATTCTTTCCAGTCTTCAGATAGAGACCGTCTCTGTGGAAAGCATTGTCACCTTTTCTCATGGGCCCCAGATACAATCCTTCACCTTCAGCATCTACACGACACACAGCTCCTCCCTTCTTCAAAAATACTCAATGTCACCGTCATTCCCATTCAATTACGAATCACTTTCTCCATCGTTTTGATTTGAGATTTAGTCCAGGCGATTCGATCGCTACTGCCATTCGGCAGATCTTCGTAACTGAATTTAAATCTAACGGCCTCGCCTCGATGGCTCAAGGC